>OZ010791.1:138384951-139589714 GCA_963932465.1 Maratus speciosus
TTGCAAGGACACAAACATTAATCGTGGAAACGTTTTTGTTTATAATATAGATACGTGTCTTAGATTCTACTGGTACGAAAACAGTAAGAAAAATTATTAGTAAACAGAGCTTGAAAACATGTATATACATAAAAATATCCTTACCAATATGTTGGTGGAATATAAACAAGAAACTTAAATATATTTAAAAATTCATCAAACAAATGCAAATTTGTTGTTGAAAATACTATTATTTAAAATCATACATACGAAAATAAACTCTAAAAAATATATAATTTATAAATTGTATGATAAAAAATTTTAGAAACAAACTCTTCTAAATTTATCTGATAAAGTATCTTTATGAGTTCGATTTCCAGATTCATCATTCAGAATCTTCGATCGCAATATCTTACCCTTGAAACGGCTTGGATCGTAAAATATATAAAAGTACATAAAAAAGATAAAGAATATAAGTGAAAAAGAACTATCCATATATTTTTGAGAGTTCAAGATAAAACTAAAGCCAAAGAGTTTGGAAATCATTTTTTATTATATAGTTGCTAATAAAATATTATGGTAGACGTCATAATTTAACCTTTATTTTGAGCATGAAAAATAAATAGCTTGTCAGCAACTAGCTTTAGACTATAATAATTGAAAATAATAAACATATTTATAGATAAAACTCTTTTTTCTATTTCGAAAAAGAAAATGGTGTTGAATACTACCAACATAAATTTTAAACATAGAATTATTTCTTGATAAATGAAAATGAGCTTTTTTCTTTTGTTGAAGATAACTTTATTTTACTGTTTATCCTTGGTACGCGTATGGTTGTTATCAGCTGCTGTTGTTTTTATTATAAATAGAAGAAAATATAACTATAAATAAAAAAAAAGTTTTAAAATTTTAATAAATGTAATACGATATTTATTGAATTATGAAAATAAAATTATAAAGGAAAATGAATGCTTTTTCTTTTGTTGAAGATTAGTTTATTATTATTGTTTACTCTTAGTATGGTTGTAGTTTGTATCCGCTCCTTCCGATTTAATATAACTATAAACAATTATTCTAATAAATACAAGAAAAAAGTATTTCATTTTAAAATTTAATACATTTAAAAAGTTATTTATTCAATTATGAAAATAAAATTTTAAATGAAAACACATTTTTGACACTTTCAAACGTAGTTGAAAAGTGTTTATGTTTTCGGATTGTTGGTCTTTACAGGCACTAACCTTTATAATTATACTCGGATTGCCATGAAGGTTTTATATTTTATTGAAATAGGAGGATGTTCGGTATTAAAAAATAAGATTGTAGAATTTATAGTTCTTTTATAGGGACACACAAAACAATTCGGAAATTGTACTACAATCTCAGGTTTAAAATCGCTTGCGATGCATTTTATTGATGTTGAGATATTTCAAACATAATGAGATTAAGGGGGCTGTTCGCTCAGATTCGGAATTCTCCTCCGTAATGATAAGTCTATGGACTTTTGATGCATTCATATATTTAGAATATCTTCTCGGGTAACTCATATTTTTAATAATTTTTTTTTCTGTGTACCCTTCTTAAAGAATGTCTCTTTTTTTCTTAGTTTTCAAAATATTTCTAAAATCTATGCTGAATTTAATATTTTATGTGTTAAAAGAGGGCGAACTGTGAGTAAGATTTTAACACTTCCTATAAACTTATGTCTGTACTTCAGAAACATATTGAGAACTAAGTAAAAAAAGAGGCATCTTTTAGGAAGTGTACACAAAAATAGAAGTTAGAAATATTGCTTTCCCTTGGAGATATTTTAAATATACGAATGCATAAATGCCTATAGACTTTACATTAGTAAGGGGAAATCAGAATCGAGTGACCAGCCCCCCTTAATATAAATCAGAGAGTTGGACTACAGCAGGCTCTGTCTGGAGAATAGAACAGCCGGCATTTATAATTCGTTTACCGGAACGCACAAAACGAGAAAATTACATTATGATCTCTTTTGAAAAATCGTTTGCGGAGCATCTTAATGAGGTTATGATACTTCAAACATAAAAAAAATCACTGAACAACACTGCAAATTTTCTATATATTATGCAATGCATGGCATTTGTTGTTCATTTGCAGATGCACTTTAACCCTTAAATGCCCGATTTTTCAAAAATCATTTTAATAATGTTTTTCGGCTTTCATTTTTAAAATAAATCATTGGAAAAATACTTAAAAAATTCATATTTTGTTTTAAGTATAGTTTACGCCGAAAAAACAGTTAATCGGCAATACTAATCTTTAATTGAAAAAATAATTTTCCTCCATGAAATTCTATAATATTAAACACACAATAATTTTAGGAACTATGATAAGAAATAAATTTTACTTGCTCACTGCAGAACAAAATAGGGTTTTTCACAAGTTTCCAAAAAACCAAAACAAAAAGAATATGTAGCAACAATTGAAAGAATAAATCTATCTTTATTCTTAAAAACACAAGTGTTACCAACTACATATTGAAAATCGATTTAATAATAATTTCTGATTGTATTTTATTGGCAACGTTAGATATTATAGCTTCAAAATTATTCTAATATTATTTTAGAAGCCTAAATTGGGTATGTTGCCGAAAAGCAACATCCGGCATTTAAGGGTTAAAGAATTCAATTAAATGACTGAGATCCATAGTTCCTGGAAGTGCGTTTTCCTCTGAGGTATACTCTTTTTAAATTATATAATTTCGAGTGTATTATGTAGCGTGTATAATATCTATAGACCATATAAAGGGCTACACGAATTTTTTTTAGAAACATTGAGGCAATAAATATTTTTTAGACCTTATTCATAATCGTATGATTTACCTATTATTATGATTTTTTTTTTCCAGATAAATTTTGATTATTATAACAAAACAATTTTTCCGGTTAATTTCTCTAGAAATTAAAATTGCATTCATTGGAAACGATTCACTCTATTTCGAATATTGAAAAAAAAATTGTATTTAGAAAATTCCATTGTAAAAAACTTCAAAGAAATGTCGCTATCAGAAAATATTTTGCGTACATATTAGATCTGTTCCTTTTGAATACCAATATTGCAGTAATGTTTGGCATATATTGGAATGGTAAGCATTGATATCGTGAAAATGTTTTTTTAATAAAGGTTCAGTATTGTGAAAATAAAAACCAATATTAAGCAATAATTGTTTTGCTTCTAGAATTTGGGGCAATAATTTCATCTCTTGTTATGTATTTTCTTTATATTACAACGATTTTTGTTTGGTAAAATAGAGAAAAGTACTAAAATTTTTTGTACTTAGTAAATGTCAAATAATAAAAAATACTGTCATTTCAACTAAGAAAAATCTACTCGCATTTCCTTTCAATTATAATTAGAATTTTATGCTTAACATTTAATAAAAGTAGTGTGAATGCTTTGTTTAGAAATTGTAGATCAATTTAAGAAGTCTCAAGACTCTTAAACCTTCAAAATGTTCGAAATTTAAATTAGGTGTTAAACTTCTTTCTTTTCTGAACATTTTGATATAATTGTTTCCTTGAAATTCCCATTAGAATAGAAGTTATGCCCTTTTTGAATTATACCAGCCCAATAGCTGAAGCGGTTTTTCCGAAACTTTGAAGTCATTTTTCCCCAAATGACGTTTTTGTGCATATCGCACAGGATATCTCAAAAACTTATGAATATTTCTTCATGAAATTATCAAAACATAGGTTTCATGTTAGTCTATATAAACAAAATACTAAAACAAAGTAATAAAAAACAAAAACATAATAATAAAAAAACAAAATATAGAAAATAAATATTTTTAGGTGATTATACTGTTGAAAATTTCAAAATTTTGCATTAGTTAAGTAGAACTTGGTATTCAAAATATAAAAATGATTTTAAATACAAATTTATTTAGTTCCAGGGTAATTATTGTAACATGAAGTTTAATTACGCACAGAAAATTTATTCTAATGGCAAAACTGATTTTGTAATCCTGTGCGTAATCTGTCGTACGAATTTTTAGCTAGACAAATATCTGACAATTTGGAGCCACCTATAAATACTAATTTTCCATCTTGTAATTTTTTAAATACATGAAATGAAAGAACATACTTTTATCACAATAAAAATTGGTTTTTTTTAATTACATATTTTTAATTACATACATTTATGATATTAAATGTTCAAAATGGTCACTTTTGTTATTTTTTTTATTTTAAGAGTCCTGAGATCCCTTAAACCCGTTTTATCATTGCATTGCATATCTGCCACATACCCAAAAGTCAATGTTAGTTAAACGGTATGTATTAAAAGGTGATTTTGTTTGTTGCTTCTATCTCACAACACAGCAGTTAATGTAAATTTTTTATTGAATTCTCAAAAGACGACAATATTAGTTATTATTCGTGCCAAATTTATGTTTATCATTTAAGCATTTTCGCATCGTATCGTTATTGCTAAAATGAACTTCGTATATTCCATAAAATTGCAGATTCTCAAGACGCCCAAAAATACATCATTTTAAAAAGTAAATATATAGTCTTTTCTTATTTTATGTACTCCAACATATGAATAAAGATTTCAAAAAACCATGTTATTGAGTAATAATTTGTTAAAGGTATAAACCAAATCTTGTCTAAAAAACCTTGTACAAACCTTGTACAAATAAAACATATGCTGTCATTTTAGAAACAAAACTTTATTGTACAGGTATACTCTACTTTAATGCAGAAGACAGACAAAGGCTTTATTTAGAAAGTTACTTTTTTTATTGGGACCAAGTTGTGATGATTTTTCGTAGTTTCATACGATTTATTGCTTAAATTTTACCGTGTGTTAAAAGTTACGTAAATTTAAATAATTAAAAAGTATTTTAACTGTATTAATTTTATGTACATAAGCAAAATAAAAGTGTATGATAGATTTGTAGTTTCAAAATTGGTGGTTACTTTTAACATTTGTATTACCCTGTTTCTTGTATATCTAGAACAAACTGGAACAAATATTTAAAAACAGCCCAAGCATTTATGACCGATAGAACTTGAGCAGCTAGATATTGAATAGATCATCGACTAGAAGATACGGAACACTCTACAGTGTGTCCACGTATAACCTGACAGACCTTTATTTTCGCAACCGTTTGTCCTAGATGCATACTTCCAATTACAAAAATGGTCAAAATTAGGTGCAGGGTTAAGATAAAAAAAAGTCTGAAGCGAAAAAACAATTTAGTGAAGAATTACAGAATCTAAATTTTTATACAGTCCCCCAGTCCTATAAGTTATATTTAGTGAAATTTCCTTGTTACACTGGCAAGTAAGGCAAAAAAGCCCCGTCATTCTACGATTAATATTGACTGAGTAATAGCTGTTCAAAGTTGGAGTATATTCTTTGCTGCATATTAGGGGTCATTCACAAATTTAGTAGAAATATAATTTCTTCAGATATATTAAATGAATGATTGAGAGTAAAAGTAGTATTGCAATATAAATTTGAAATATTTAATCATTCTGGCATATTACTGAAAAATGTACAATTTGTACTGAACATTACAAGATGATAAAAATAACAGATTTTTTGTTAAATAAAAGGATGAAAAACAACAACCTCAATTCTTTACAAAATGATACATATTTTAAAATGTTCTTAGATTACGCTGCCTTTCAAATTTTGGGTTGTTGCATGTTTTTTAGCTTTTGAAAATTGATTCTTATATATTTTTTAGCACTGAATCCGAAAATGACCTTCATTTTAAATCATCACGTCAGGAATTTTCACAAATCGCAAATTTCAAAGTTAAAAAGCAAAAGTTAAAATTAATTCCCCTCCCCTCCCAACCTCATCGGAGCCCCGAGCTGTTTAGCTGTAAGAAACCCAGTATAAGCCAAAACATCTTATAAATTATTGAAGTAAATAAAATTAAACTCAATAAAAAAGTCTTACATCTATTTTATAGTATCAGATTTTTCGCTATTTTTTTAACCTTGAAATTTACGATTTGCAAAAAATCTTGACATGATGGTTATAAGTGAAGGTAATTTTTTGATTTAGCGTTGAAAGATACATAACATGTAAAAAAAAGTTTAAAAACATAAAAGTTAAAAAACATAAAAGTTAAAAAACATAAAAGTTAAAAAACATAAAAGTTAAAAAACACAACAATCGCAGGTTTATGTTATCGAATCTAAAACGCATTCTTAAAATCCTTGACGGAATCTATCCGAATTTTTTGTGTTATCCTCGAATATAAGTATGTATAAGATGGTAAGAGTTGAAAATCATAATAATGTTGCATTGTCATTGGATTTAAGTCAGTATGTAAAATTTAACTTCGATCGGACATTTGAAAGTAAGTTAAAGTTCGTGTATAAATTTTAAACTGGAAAATCGGTAATTGCAAGTTAAATAAAACCTTATGAAAATAACATAATTTTAGTTAAAAAAAATCAGAGCCTCAAATCCTTACAAAATAAAACATATGTTAAAATACAATTATTTTAACTAATCTGAAACTTAACTAATAAAAGTTAATCGTAATATTTGTACGATTTCTTTCAAAGCGCGGATACCTTGAAATAAGTTTAAGTACTTTATACACGACCCCTGAAAGCATGGTCGAAATCATCTGATTTGATATGCAAAAAAGTGGTACAGGTCATGCATTTCAAAGTTTCATAACTCGGTCAATTTTAATGTTAGAAGAATGGGACTTTTTTTCGTCTTACTTGTTAGTGTCACAGTTATTTTTAGTAAATATCACTTATAGGACTGGGGGACCGTATAAAAATTTAAATTTCGTAATTTTTTAATAAATGTTTTTCTTGATCCAAATCGCTTTAAAAATAATTCTTTACCTTATTTAAACCATTTTTGTAATTGGAAGTATACATCTGGGACCAACGGTTGCGAAAATAAAGGTGGGTCAGGTTATACGTGGACACACTGTATATTTCATATAGTTTCATCTTTCGCTTCTTCTGAATCGCATTGCAAGGTTATTTTGTTTTGTATCTTTATCTCCTTTTTTTAGTTCTCTTTTTTATTTTGAATTTTCTTCAAAACTCTTACAATTTATTTTTGTTTCCTGACGCCCCCCGCAGCATTTACTTGGCTATTTTTATTCAACTCACTGCCACTTGAAATGGATTCGGATGATGAGATCTTGTGTGCGTTTTCACAAAAAAAAAAAAAAAAAAAATTGTCAAATTTGCCATCATCATTATCAGATGTAATTTCGTTGCTAGAAACATTTTATGAAAGTTCACTTCGTAATTTTAAAATTTCTTCATTCATAACCACATCCGGTGCGACGCCATCGCTATAATTTATATATATATATATATATATATATAAGAATACCAGTAAGCCTTCGTTCAGAAGTAAAAACTACTCCATTTCCTTCAAAAGCAATAAGAATATCAACTAGCTTTTCTTTTGCAGCCGTTCTTTGGCTATGAACAAAAGAGAGGAAAGTCTCAACAATGGAAATAGGCGGAGATGCATATGAGGTATATATTTCCAACCGATTCGGATTAAATTCGATTCGCCGAGAAAAATGAAAAATGAAAGACACTCTCTAACCGCGAGAAAATCACCAACAGTTAAAGGACACGTCTATTTGGATCTTAACAGACTATTGTTTTTTCCCGGTTTATAACAGGAAAACTACCCTTTTTTCTTCGTTTCCAAAGTATTACAGAGAAAACAACATTCTACAACTTCCCAACAATAGCTTGAAATCGGATAAAACTCACACATTTGCAGGTACATGACAGATGTGTTCTCACGACCTCCCCCATTCTCTCTCCCCATTTTTGTTAACAGCAAGCGCGATAAATCTCCTTAGATTGTTCTTCTGTTATTCAGAAATGTAGAGTTGAAAGTAATGTTGAAATAAAAGAAACATGCATTATTTTGTTCGCATCAAAGATGACCCAGCACGGTAATTCTATACAGGCGCATAAATATAAAATTTTTGTGCGATGATTTCAACTAAATTCGTTTTAAGACGTTATACTACTATTCAAGAAAACTTAAAAAGTATCTCAAACTTAAAAAGTATTGCTTTTAATATGAAAAATGAAAGTGATACGAGCGAAAAATTACGTCGCTTTATTTATTTAATTTCGTTAATTAATTAAAATTGATTTTTAAATGATACTATTTCAGTGAACATATTCTTTCAGTGAACATTTGCATGTGATATACAGAAAAGTTAGTTTGTTAAATACACTTATATCAAAATATAGAAATGTGTACGTGCCAAGTAGTGGAAAACAAACTGATGACCGAAATCAACTCAAGAATGACTTTCAAGATTTCAATGTCTTTAAAAAATATTATAAATATAAGAAATAATATATATATATAATAATAATTGTCATAAACTTTTTATTTTATTTTTATTTTTTCATGACCTGCAACATTTCATGATAAAAAGCATTTTTAGATAAAGTATTTTTAACTGAATATTTAATACGTGATTTATCACATTACTAAATAAGCGTAGAACCAATAGAGTGAAAAATGTACAAGCCGGGAATCGAACCCGGAACCCTTGGAATAGCGCTCGAAGTGCTCTATCATTTAAGCTACGAGGACTATATCCAGCTTAGTATCTCTCACCCACATATGTTGGCAAGGGTGCAACTGCAGCACAAGATGGAATAATCCTTATCAACACACTATCCTGTTGCGAAACTTGAGACACAAATAAACCCAACATCAGTGACTACATATATAATACATATTACGTAAAATTATAAATGTATTTTTAACTGAATGATGATTATTTTTTATAAAATCCCTTTAAAGATTTCAATTTATTGCAACATTGTAATAATTACAATGCGTAATTAAATGAATTCAAATGAAAAGGCACGAATTTCAAAAGAATAAATTTTGTTCTACAGAAAAACTGTGCATATAAAAAATAGCAGATATCAATAAAAATATTCCGATTTTTTCCCGTTATTTCAAAGAAATTATAATAAATGGCATTACTTTGAACAGCATTTGTCTTTTCATTAAAATCATGCATTAATTCAGCTTTTGTGCTTCAAAGCATCTTTTATCCAATTGTAATTAATTGCTCTAAAGTCTATTGGAAATCTTTAAATTATAGAGACAATTTATCCCTTGAGGTAGAAGCAGTTTAATGTAAGGAGATTAGTAGAGCTTTAGAAAAGATAACAAATGGTTTTCTATTGGGTATTGAATAAATTAGGATGACTATAACAGCCTTTTATAAAGATTTAGAGGTAATTTTTTAAGGGAAAATTAAATATTTTTTACCGATATCGTATATGTATAATATGTATACACATAGTACTTGAAACCAGCCTCAATATTGAAACATTTTAAAGATTTATACATGATAATCTTCTTTATTAGCCTCTATATTTGCAAACTCTTCTTCTTTTTCCTTTCAAAGAATATTATTAAGGGGCTGTTTAGAAGTAAAATTATTTTAATATACAGTGTATGTAGCATAAAGCCGTTAGAAATTGTGGAACAGATATCTCACATGACTATTAAATTTGTAAACTTTATAATATACTTATAACTACTTAAAAGGTGACAAAAACATATAAAAATATTATTTAATGTAACCCGAGATCTTTCGAACACAGACGCGTTCATTTTCAAAGGGATAAACGATGATTGACTGAATATAAATACATTAAAAAAAGAAAAAAATAGTACGCATGCACAAGCGGAGTTCAGTCCATTTCTCTGCAGAGGTGTGAAAAGATCAGTTCATATTATCAGGAGGTCGTGAAATATTTAGGATATTGTACCAAATTGCGGGAATATTATGAGAAAGGACGTCGTTACAAACATTATCACTTCGAAGTAAAATTTCAATGGATTCACGGATTATTGATGAGTAGTTGTTAGACGTTGAAATGATAATTTTAGCTTTTTCGAAGTTTATCTTAATATTTTCTATTTGATGCAATCTGGATAAAGCTGTATTTGGTTTGTTAAACTTGATATCAGAAATGTGCTCTTATAATCTTTCTTTAAATTTTCGACATGTCATACCAATATAAAATAAATTCTTATGTTGTTCTGTGCTGAATGGGATAATGTAGACTCCAGCTTTTTCATAATCGGGAATAGGTTCAATTTTGCTGTGAATCAAATCTTTCAATTTTGTTGGAGGTTTAGCTATTAAAATAATATTATATTTTAGTAATGCATATCTTAATCTCTCATAAAGCTGTGGAATACAATTAAATGTGCAATAAATAGACTTGGTCAAACTTAATTCCTTCTTCTGTATTGGTTGTTCTGCTTGATTAACTAATTTATTAACGTATTGAGGGGGGAAACCATTCTCAATAGCAATTTGTTTTATTATACTAATCTCGTCTTCTAGGTATTTATCTGTACAAACTTCGAAGGCACGTTTAACGTAAAACCTGTAGGCAGCAATTTTATATGATAATGGTGAGTTACAATCAAAAGGAATAGTGTTGTTAGATCTGCATGGTTTTCTATATATAGTACGCTCCAATTTATTTCCATAACTATTATTTATTAATTTAATATCAAGGAAGGGTAAAATACCCTCTTTCGCAATTTCTAACGTAAACTTTATCTTTGTATCCAACTCATTAAGTTTTAACAGGAAATTATTTAAAGACCGCAAATCGTGATCCCAAATTATGATAATATCATCTACATATCTTATCCAAATTGATGGCTTGATTTCAAAATCTTCCATAATCTTTGTTTCTAATGGTCTAAGTTTTAATTCGGCTAAATATCCTGAAATGGGGGATCCCATAGGAGCACCATTTCGTTGTCTGTAACACTTACTGTTAAATACGAAAACAATATTTTGTGTAATCAGGTTAATTGCTGATTTTAACATGGTACGAATATCTTGATTAAAATTTGGGTTATTGTCAATAGATGCTTCAATTACCTTGACAATTCCATTACTATTTATAGAAGGATAAAGAGAGACAATGTCCAGGCTGGCAAGAATGCTATTATGGTTAATTGAGATGTCTTTTATCCTCTTGACAAAATCAGTGGTGGAGTCAATAACATATTCAGATGGTGGGAGAATAGTTTTTTAAGTATGGAACAAAGGCTTTTTCAATATAGTAGGTAGGAGCAGAATGTTTAGTTACAATGGGGCGGAGGGGGGTGTTTTCTTTGTGGTCTTTAAGACGATCAATTAATCTTGGAGTAACGGCAGTTTTATTAACATATAATTTAACTTTAATTTCACTAGGCCAAATTCCATTATTAATGAGACTCTTGGCTTTCCTAGATATATTAACATTTCGATCTTTCTTTAGTTCAATGCAATCCATATTATCAATAAATGCCTCCATTTTGCTCAAATAATCTTTAATATTCAAAACTGCTAATTTATTTGTTTTATCAGTCTGTATCATTGTAATATCCTGGTTAGATTTTAACCTTTTAATAATTCTGAAGTTGGGATTTTGTTGATTGTAAGGCTTCTTTAAATATGTTTTAACATTATTGTGTAGTAAACTTCTAACCTCATGCTTCATAGCGGAATTCAGTCAATCATCGTTTATCCCTTTGAAAATGAACGCGTGTGTATTCGAAAGATTTCGGGTTACATTAAATAATATTTTTATATGTTTTTATATGTTTTTGTCACCTTTTAAGTAGTTATAAGTATATTATAATGTTTATTAATAACAAGGTGAAAATTTCCTTCACGACACTAGTGTTTAAAACGGTGCTTTGAGTCTATTAAATTTGTCTTTTAAATTCGGATTAATGTCAATATATTTAGTAAAAATACGAATTACTGTGTCCTTTAAACACAATGCGATTTATAATCACATCTGATGTATTAGAGCTTTTGTGTGTCAGAGATTATTTCCATTTGGAATTACCGTTAATTATGGTGCATAATGCGCACATTTGATACAACAAAATTGATCGAAAATTAGAAGTGAAAATTAAACCCTTGTTATAAAAATAAATATAGTAAATTTTATATTACTTTCAATAGATTTAAATTGGAAAAAAAAGAAGTTTACGAGGAATAAAATTTCATATTTATTGAACATACAATTTATTTACTTTAGAATTATTTTTATGTCATTAGTTTCTATTTGTTTTATGAAGGCTTCTTTGCAAATCAGGTCGTTATTCTTAGAAGTGGAAAATACCAATAAACAGATAAATGAAGTTTGAATGGTTAGGTGTGCGTTATACGAGGGTGTTTAAATAATTAATCTCTCGAGTGTGTATAAAAATATTTGTTCTGCGATGTCCGATGTGGAATGTTGAAGCCAAATGTCTTAGTTGCCCATATGCTCGATTTCAGAACCATACCTGCTATATTACAATTTTTTTTTTCGTTTTAGGATTGAGAGGTGACAACTAGCTTTAAAGGGGGGTTTGAGGGGAAATGCTGCTTTGAAGCTTATGGGTCCAGATCTGTGACAGATTTGTGACACTGGATGAGATGTGGATGCATTACTATGATCCCGAGTCCAAACGACAGTAGCCACGTCTCATCTACTGTCACAAATCTATCACAGGTCTGGCTCCATATGCTCCAGACCAGCCTCCCCCCCCAACTCCCCACTTTCAAGCGAGGTGCCACCTCTCACACCTAAAATGAAAAAAATATTTAATGTGCTACAGTTCTGAAATTGAGCATATAGGCATCAAAGATATTAGTTTTCAATATTCCACATCAACCACCGCAGTAAAAATATTTTATACACACTAGGAGCAATAATTATTGAACCACGCGATGAATAACGAAACATGTAGTAATTAAACTGATGCTCAATTAAAAAAAATCTATAAATGTAGAAGAATTATTCCTGAAGAACAATTGGTGTGTTTCCTGTTGAAATTAGATAAAAATTAATTAAAAAAATGTAGCTGAATCAACTTTGAATATTCTAGAGCAGAGGTTCCCAAAGTGTGCTTGGCGAAAGTGCGCGCGCCCTAGGGGCTCCGCGTGAACTTCCTATGGGCTTCTCCTCGCTTTAGAAAAATAAAGAAAATTTCAACGGAAAACACATTTAAAGCAAGGCTTTTTTTCCTTCTTTTTTGTTCTAAAGATGTAAACAGATTGTTTTTTTTTTCAAATGTATTTATACATTGATCTTCATTTGTCTGAACTCTTTTAATAAACTAAATTCTATTTTCTTTAAAAAATTTCCGCTGCGAATATTAATTTCTACTAGCACTCTATTTTTGCGTTTTCCGATAAACAAAAATGCGATAAATAAAAAAAAAATATGTTTAATATAAGAAGGCAAAAAATCCTTTCAGTGTGACTTAGGTGTAGTATTATTCCGACGTTAACTTCACGTTTCAGGCTCAGCTGCGTCATCATTTAGAAATAAACCATTCTGATTTGAAAGATAAACCTCCTCAGTTTTTTTCGATATGAAGGTCAAATGATGTATGCATACTTCAAAAGAAACAATCACAACACTTGTTAAAACAAATATGAAATGTCCTGGACATATTTGCAGACTTCACTGGGACGAAATAGGCAATAAGATGTATCTCTGTCACTAATTTAATTTTTTCCTTTTGTCCTGTTTAATCATTGTAATTAATTACGATAAACATAATGTGCAAAATTAATGACGGGAGTTTGCCTGGTTTGACCCCGTCGCTCTTGTTAAGTCGGCGCTTATGGTGGCACCTACCTGAAATGTAGGTGTGAAAATAAGAAAGTTCGTACTTTCTAATAAATTACTTTATAAATCCCGGTTTCAGTCAATTATTTCATCAGTTTATAAACAGAATTACTCCACAGCGGTAAGAGTTAACTTACTTTTTTGAAACGGGCACCCGCAACTAGACTGGACATCTCTATTACTACAATGTTTGAGAGCATTAATTCGATTAAAATTAAGTGTCTTACTAACGCTAGTCAGAAAGAAGTTTCAAAAATCTATCAAGATGATATTGTTTGTAGATCACTACAAACCAAAATACTAAGGGAAGAAATATTTTTGGATGAATACATAGTAAAACACATATGAACATGAATGCATTGATAATGCGAAGGCAATGATGGGTCACAATTCTAGAGGTATTGCAAAAGTTGAACAAATGGCAAAACACTATAGCACCATCTGTTGCTTTCTTTATACTATATACACGCTTATCCCGGAGAAAATTTCTTCTGAAGTTGTGAAAAGATTGAATGATGACATTAAAATAATAAACTAAATAAAATCACGAACTCTTAAAAGCAAACTTTTTAAGCTTATGCGTGAAGTTATTCGAAGCCAGCACCCGTCCCCGCTACTGCATACTGAAGTAAGATAGTATTGTCGAGGAATAGCGTTTCCACGATTGTTGAAACTGCAAAGGTGATATAAGAAGAACCATAACTCTAAACTGGCAAAATGTTTAATCAATGTTGATTGTGAATGCTAATTCCATATTAGTCCGGCATGTTCAGCAAAATGCAATAAATGTATCTAATGATAATCTGTCACAATTTTCGATGCATTTACCAAACGTGTCTTCTTTTTAGATGAAACGTATAACGGTCTGATTCTGAGCGAAACGATGATATCGATTACATCCCTCTTGTTAAAAAGGAATGCAAACAATACCTTAATAAAAAAAAATACAAATAAATATTCAGGAACATCCTACAGTTTTGAAAAACTCATTTAAGCAACATTTTTCAACAGCTGAATAGAAAAATGTTTGGACGACTCTAAATGTATACTGAATGTGTTCAGCGATATAAAAAAACACCCAGCTTAATTTCAATGAAACACGAAATCCTTGTTGATTTGATATCTCATAGAAAATTAACACCGAATATACAACAACCTATTGGGTGATACCAAACAAAAATATTTTGATTCGAACCAGAAATTTTTTTATAAAATAACTAAAATATAAGTCAAACAGAAAATAATTTACATAGGAAAGTAAATAATTTTAAATAAAAATTCTGATCTAAAATATTTTTATAAAACTTGAGTAAAATTCTTGGATACATTTAGTCTTAGAGATCTTACTTTAAAACCAAAACGAAATACAGAAATCTTTAAAATGCAGAACCAAACATTCTCCTGCCATTACTATCAAAGTACCCGAATTCAAACATTTGTGCAAAACAACCCAATCACATTAAACGTTTATGCGTTATTGTTCGTCACTCTAATAATGTAAAATGTTACGATTTTCTGAGTTTTGGAGTTTTTTTTAAGTATGTACACTTTTGACATTTCCATCTGTATTGATGGTAATTGAAAATAAATTCAGTGTTCCGGTAAAAGTTTCAAAATATAATTTTATAGATTACTATTCATTTGCATTTCCTGTGCGCTGTAGCAATGCACTTAAAAAACCTTATCTTGTAACACAGGACACGGTAGGCGTCAGTGGCTCCGCCATAGAAATTCATTCTAAAAAGTTCTCCGCGAATCAAAAAGTTTCGGAACCACTGCTCTAGAGTATACAGCGGTGAAAATTGATTATATTAAACGAATACTTTATTACTATGTAACATATTGTTGAAAAGCAATTTATAATTTACATAGTTTTTATAGTGTTCAAGCATCATTACTTGAAGAAAAATATCCCGTTAAATTTGTAACATCTAACGATTCATTGATCCTTCATCCTAATCTTCGTCTCTCGCTCCATGAATGTTTTTACTGTAGTAAGGAAAGATGAACGAATTGTTGTCGATTTTTGTTACTTATTGTTCCTACTTTGCTCGGTGTATGTTGTAGATGCTTCTTTTTCCATGGGTACATTCTATTAAATAAAGCCTGCCTAGTACTGTGCGTTTCTAATCGCAATTACAGAGAACGGAAAACGTTATTTCGATTTAAATTCTAGTTATTCGTTATTTCCTTTTGAATAAAACGATGCTCGTAGGCGTTTTATTCAAGACCGGCTATTTATTGCACCTCGAATTTCGGGAATCAGTTCATCTGTTATTGTGTTTCGAGCTTTAGCAAATTTCCGGTTTATGAAAAATAGTCATAGAGTTAAAAGTAGGACACTATCTGTGTCAGTTACATACAACATTATACAAAAATATTACTTAATACTATGGAAAATGAACAAGCATTTAAAAAAAAAAAAAAATAAATATTTCGAAATCAATACTATATATTCTGTTGTCCTCACGCAATAGAGAAATTTTCTGTTGCTTATTTAACCAGGAGTATGAAGTTAAAACACAGAAAAACAATGTCGTTTAATGTATCCGCACATCTTCGGATGTGATTTTTTGAAAATTTTGAAATTTTCTCATGTTATTCATTTTTTTATAATGACATTTACTTTAAAACTTTGAAAAAAATATATATACATTTTAGCAATTACCCAGGAATAAATTTTTTAAAGATAAATTTGTCAAAATTATGTCAAAAATTGACATTTCCACAAAACGCGATAAGTCAAAAATGAAACAGTGTATTGGCATTTTGTAAATTGCATAATAAACAGAATAACTTTTTCTAGGACTTAGAGTACATACAATATAATCGCATCTCTTTCTCAGATGGTATGACAGTTAAAGTACTAATGTAATGAAAAATTCGCAAAATTTGTCTCAAGTTTGTCATTTATACCAGTGTAAATATAAAATATTTTTTTTTATACTACCATGAGTGTAGAATATTCCCTCAAAAGACATTTGTAAAAGAAGTACAGAAAATTTCGTGGCATTTCATGCATAATTTATTGTTTTAGGATGTTTTGCGTATAGTAAAAATCTGAAAAACTTCATTTCGATAAAATGCTAAAAATAACTTTTAAACACAATTCAAAAGCTGTAATAGCGGTAACTTAAAACGGCTGTAACTCGGGTTCTATTTTAAATACATACAAAATTGAAGCAGATTTCGATAGATAAAAGATTCCATTTTAATATTATTCTAAAAATAAAAAATCGATATTTTGATTGAAAATTACGTTTTAAAGGTGTTCGGATACCTTAAATGATAATGATTGCATAGTATACACGAGATTGACCTTTGAACATATCTCCAGAAGTCCAGTGGCAATGCAAACCGCTTCATGGACAGAGTTGGTCAGTATCGAAAATACATGTATTTGAAATACATTTTCAAAATACATTTGTATCTTGTATTTTGTATTTTAAACCGATACGATTAACGTATTTTTGTAATGTATTTTCTGATGGTTTTACAAAGTATTTTGTATTTTGAAAATACTCAAAATACATTTTCTTCCAGATTTCAAACTGCCATTTATAAACTGCAGAGAAAAGCTGCGATTCACTAAAAGGAAATACATGCCTGTCTGTTTTGACTACCAGTTTTCACATTCTCGACTATCGGTAGAATAAGGAGGCTGATGAATATGTTGTTTAGCTTTAGCAAACGTATTCTTGCTGATTGGTTGCAAACATAACTTTTATATTAGTATTTTAATGTAATTAATATTAGTATCTTATTCTTGCTATGGAAATTACAAGGAAAAAAACAACACGTATTGTGATAGATCGGAAGGATATTTCTGAGTTGCATAGTAGGTGCAGCGCTCTATTACTGGCACTTGCCCATTGATCACAGATACAAGGAGCTCAATATTTTGTCTGGTCTAGTAGTTTTATTTAAAAATACCGAAATAAGATTTTTTTTTAATTCGTCTGTTTGATTAATTATATGAATTTTGTAACGAATACAATAGACAGTAACCGTAAGAACATCGCTACATTGAACTTTTAAAGAAACGATCTGACTATGAAAAAATGAAATTTATGACTTTGCAAATTTCGCATTAGAATTATTCCTACTTATTATAAATAGGGTAATTCCGGGATTTATGCCGCACATTTTTTTGAATGTGTGTATAAAGTCACATGGTGGACATTAAAAAAAAAATAATAATAATAAAATCATGCTGTGCTATTTAATGTTAAATATACATCGAGTGCACTGCAACAAAAAAATCCAAAACAAATTATTAATATTTTTTAACAATTTTTTTCTAAAACATTACACTGCGGCGCGTCACCCGTACATTAAGGCTGAGACGCCGCACTCGTGCGGTAGTTATGCCGCACTTGTAAGAACAGAATGAAGTTATAAATAAAAATATTAAAAAAATTATTCATATCTGGACTATAATTAACGATGTAATAACAAAATGAAACTAAATGAGTACAATGAAACGTATTAGCAGATTCAAATTAATAAGTATTGCCTACTTTCACTAATAAAATTATCCACTTATTTTTTTTACATTAAATTTTAATTGTTACTTCAGAAAGAACGTAACATAAAGGTATTAGAAAGGGACAAGAAAAAAAGCAAAATTATATTTATATAATTTATTTGTTAACCCTTTCGGGACCGGTGGCTTTTACACAAATTTTATTCGGTTGGTACCACTATTTTAAAAGAAGTTACTTTTACTTAAATAATCATGAAAATGCTCTAATTAAACAAAGCAAATATTACTTTTCTTTTTACTTGTGCCAGAAAAAAATTTTGTAAGCTCTTTATGAAGGTGCTTATATGCACCTATGGTACCGAATGGGTTAAAAGACCTGTTTTATCGACTACAATCTACAGAAAAAATGTCGAAAAAGTACAGTCTTTATGTAACTACATTTAAACACATGATGCAACGAAGCCAATTACACTTTGTCTGTTTTGGAGTAGTTTGCAAAGAACGTCTGCGCTACGCTTAATCCAATTTTTCATTATTATCATCTTCACTTGCATCTTTCTTGCCCTTCTTACTTTTTATTTTCCCCTTTTTCTCCTTTGGTTTTTAGTAAACTTGATAACATGCCTAACAGGATTAGTGTGAGCAAAAAGAAAAGAAAAGTTAATAACACTTAATCATCCCGTACAAAAGATACTGCGGCATGTATACCTGAATAGCAGTGCGGCAGGTATCCCATTTTTCATGGTGTAGACGTCGGCCGTCACAGTTACCGGCCATCGCTAAGGTAAATGGCGTAACCACACACACAGTACTCTATACAAACGCTACACTTAGTTTTGGCTTCGAAATCATGCATGCATTTAGTAATTAGTGTATGAAAAGTATTTAAACATAACGTGTTTAAAAGTTTGGACAGTGAAATCATGCACTTACGTCAAATTAAGGATTGTACTTCTACAAGTAAACATCGAAATGGGATTCACTGGTTAAAATAATCCTATACTTTTCGTTTGACGAACATCTAACGATAATTAGAAGAAATACAAGGGGTGCGGCATTTATCCCGTATGCGGCGACTCTCCCGGAGTTACCCTATGTTATAAATGCTTTCTTTTTACGAATGTAAGAACTTTCACACTTTTTCTGCTGTGTGTTAAAAGTTTCAAGATTTTCATAATACGTTCACATGATTTCTTATTTCTTTGTGTTTATATATGGCATGATATTTTACGAGTGTTTTAATTTTAAAACTGCTATATACGAAAAATTCGTATTTTTATGATAAATAATTATTCAACTTGTGTACAATTATCTAAGTTTTCATTTATATTTTTCTAATCAGTAATACATATTTTAAATTTTGTATACATTATTTCCTAAAAGCACCATAATCGAAAAATATTGCTTCAAATATTTTATAAGTGGAAGGCCTAAAAAATTTTTCATAGGTGGGTTGTCTTATTAAACACACATGCATTATATTAAAAAAAAAAAAAAAAAAAAAAAAAAAAAAAGTACAGTCGTGGAAAAAAATAGTAAACACCTCCTACTAACTCTGCAACAAATTATTGTAGAAGAAAGTTACTGGTACTAAACAATTGGAAATAAAGTCTACTTTTTAATGATGTATATGAAATTTGCCTGGTGGCCATCTACATTTCAAAACGAACCCAAACTTTGTTTTTTCAAAAGCAATACCCAACTTTCACTCCATAAATAGATTCTAAACCCTTCAATTAGCCTAAATCCAAATTTTAATGAAATTCGTACAATTAGTTACCGAGAAATTATTATTTTAAAATGAGGATATTTTAGGGGCTGTATCCAAATTGAAGTTCAGTACCCGATTGTTGAAATGCTACAGAATGGCAGTCTCACTTCTATTAATGCATTATTTCTGGCCAATGCGACCATTTCACTGGCTTAATATGTTTCGACTATTGCCATCCCAAATGTTTCATTAAAATGAGTAAAATATATTTTTTTTCAAATTATGCTTTTCAGGACATCAGAACCTTAAACTGTCATTTTGACGTTTTTTGCTCTTAATTCGAAAACCACTCGGAAGAAAAGTTTGAAATTGAGAATTTGCATCACACATGACATAATAAACATAAATCTATTAAAAAATCGTAGGTTGCAATTCATATTTTTTCGAATATTAATTTCATAATTCATATCATAAGATTTTAAAAATTAGAAATTCAATGTTTGGGTTTTTTAGTACTATAATTAAACAAAAAAATTATCATATTAGGATTATAATTTCATGAGATATTAATAAAAATATGAAAATGTAATTTAACATTAGAGCCTCTAAATTTTGAATATTTATAACTCAAATGACTTAAATTTGATTTCTAGGCATAGTTTGAACCGAAGATTTAAAATATAGTGCCAGAAGTGTGTTGTCATTGAAAAAAAAACAAAGTTTGGTCTGGTTATGATTTGTAGATGGCCCCTAAGCAAATTTTATATAAATTATTTAAAAGTAGACTTTATTGCCAATCGTTTGGTACGTGTAATTTTTTTCTATTATAGTTAGTAGGGGTGTTTACATTTTTTTCCCCACGACTGTACATTTAAATAACAATTTTATTCCGTGTCATTGTCAGATTACTATAAAAGGTTTTTTGTAGACAAATATTAAAAAAGACTGAATGAAAAGACTAATACTGATTTATTTTTACATACTTCTAACACAAGAAGAAATTATTGGAATCGTGAAAATTTTTTACTTTCGTTTTTTGATTGATTTACATGTTTGGTAATGTCTTGAATGCAATTTAACTATTTTTGGTAAATGTATGTTTATCTGCTGGTTTGTGTGTTACACAATTTTTGTGGCCACTCTATCTCAAGAACTCTCATGTATGGAGTTTAATAATAATCTAACTTCAGATTAAGTTAGACCTAGGAATAACTTATCTTTGGGTTTATGTTGCCCAACAAGTGGCGCTGTTATGCTTCATTATTTTATTCTATGATAGTTATATTGTGAGAAAGAATATGCAGAATTTTATCAACCTGCACGTAGACCTGAACAAAAATAGTTGCCGATTAGCTTTTAGTGTATATCGCTCAACAGGTGGCGTTGCTATATCCAATTTCACATTATTTTAGATCTTCAAATAAATTAATGACGATAAAATTTGGGGTGCATCGCTCAGCAGGTGTTGTTATGACTACCGTAACATGTATGTAAAACGCTCGTTGCCCCCCCCCCCCCCCCCCCGCACCTCCAAGTCAAAATAATCATATTTGTAAATCAAATTGAAATGAAATAAATATCACGTCCATGAAAGGAACTTTCTTAGAATTAATTTTCTGTTTCGCAATACATTTATTTGATTAACAAAATATCTCAAGTTGGCAGGTGTGCCGTGAAAACTATATCTCAAGAACTAAAGCACGGAATTTCATCAAACGTCATCATATTCAGTATTGTGGATGATATTTTGGTGTATATCGTCCTACAGATAATTTTTTTCTATGCTGTGTTTCTTAGAATTTCCGAGATTTTTATATCTCTGCACCTATTGAATAGAATTGCACAAAACTTTTTCTGCTTTTCTGAAAATCAATACTACCTCAATTTTGGTTTTGAATACTCAATAGCGGGCGCTGCTATCCTATGCCTCTTGAAAGAACTTCTTTATCGGATCCATAATCAATTGGTGCAGTTTAGGGAGCGTGGTTTACCATATTATTTATTTCTAGCGAATAACTAACTACCTTTAAAGGGTAGTTTATTCATTATTAGTTATTCTAGTAACTCTCATACATTTTTAAACTTTCAGTTTCTTCTTTTTAAACTTCAGCAATCTTTCAGTTTTGCTTTTGTTATTTTTCGTTAAGTTTTGATTGATTTTGCTTCTTTATTTGGAAATTTATAATTTCTAAAAATTTAATCCGTTTTGTAAACGAACTTTGCATTTGCGTAATGCATAATAATTTAAAAAAAATTTAAATGTATTTTGTATTTTAAATGTATTTTCAAAATACATGTATTTTGTATTTTGAATTTTGAAATTGGAAAAGTATTTTGTATTTTGTATTTTCAGGTGTAAAACCAATGTATTTTGTATTTTGTGTCGAAAATGGTTTTTCGATGTATTTTGCCCAACTCTGTTCATGGATACCAAAGATTCTTAGACAAAAAAAAAAAAAAAAAAAAAAAAAAAGCGTCAAATGAATGGTTGGCCCGTTTTAAGAATCAGCATAGTATCATGTGCAAGTAAATTTCTGGGGAAGCGGGAAAAGTGAATAATAAAGCTGCAGAATGTTAAGCACCTGCGAGAGATTCATCAAATTGTCAATATACTGTGTGTCCACGTATAACCTGACCGACCTTTATTTTTGCAACCGTTGGTCCTAGATGCATACTTCCAATTACAAAAATGGTCAAAATTATGTGCAGGGTTAAGATAAAAAAGATTGAGGCGAGGAAACAATTTAGTGAAGAATTACAAAATCTAAATTTTTATACGGTCCCCTGGTCCTATAAGTTATATTTAGTAAAACTTCCCTGTTACACTGGCAAGTAAGGCAAAAAAAGTTCCGCTATTCTATGATTAAAATAGACCGAGTAATAGCTGTTTAAAGTCGGAGTATATTTTTTGCTGCTTATAAGGGGTCATTCACAAATTTAGTAGAAATATAATTTCGTCAGATATATTAAAGAAATGGTAAAATTAGCATTGCAATATAAATTTGAAATCTTTAATTATTCTGACATATTTCTGTAAAATGTACAATTTGTACTGAATAGTATCAGAGGATACAAATAACAGATTTTTTTATTAAATAAAATGATGAAAAACAACAGCCCCAATCGGGAATTTTCTCAAATCGCAAATTTCAAAGTTAAAAAGCTAAAAGTTAAAATTGATCCCTCCTCGCCTCCCAACCTCATCGGACACCCGAGCTGTTTCGCTGTAAGAAACCCACTTATAAGCCAAAGCGTTATAAGCGTTTCTCACTTATAAGCCAAAAAAATCTAATAAATTATTGAATCAAATAAAATTAAACTGAATAAAAAAGTCTTACATCTATTCTATAGTATCAGATTTTTCGCTATTTTTTAACCTTGAAAGTTACGATTTGCAAAAAATCTTGATATGATGATTCAAAGTGAAGGTAATTTTTTGATTCAGCGTTAGAAAACACATAAAATGTAATTATAAAAGTTAAAAAACACAACCATCGCAGGTTTATATTATCTTATCTAAAACCCTTTCTTAAACTTCTTGACGATAATCTATCCGATTTTTTTGTGTTATCCTCTAATATAAGGAAGTATAAGATGGTAACAGTCGAAAATCATAATAATATTGCATTGTCATCGGATTTAAGTCAGTATGTAAGATTTAACTACGATCGGACATTTTAAAGTAAGTTAAAGTTCGAGTACGAATTTTAAACAAGAAAGACGATCATTGCAAGTTAAATAAAACCTTATGAAAATAACATAATTTTAGTTAAAAGAAATCATAGCTTCAGATTCTTACAAAATAAAACATATGTTAAAATACAATTATTTTAACTAATCTGAAACTACAAGTTACTGAATATACAAGTTAATCGTAACATTTGTACGATTTCTTTCAAAGCGCAGATACCTTGAAATAAGTTAAGTACTTTATACACGACCCCTGAAAGCATGGTCAAAATCATCTATTTTGATATGCAAAAAAGTGGTATAAATCATGCATTTCAACGTTTCATAATTCGGTCAATTTTAATGTTAGGTGAATGGGACATATCCGATAATATTATTTCCAAAAGTACTGGTTTGATTTTGGTCTCTAAAATATTTTTTTTCAAACAAGTTCTTATAAAGAACTAAAAAGTTGAATTTGAAAAAAGCATAATATCATCAAAATGTATAATAAACAATTCCTGCTCATACATCATAATGTATCTGACTTCTTTTGTGCGACACTGTATAAAAAATATAAACGCAACGCACTTTCATTTGGAAAAATTACATTGTGAATCTCTATGCCTTACATAAATGTTACTGATTTTGATTTTAAAATTTTTGTTTGAGGCAATAATGTATACAAAATGTTTGGAGTGGTCCTGTAAAATAAATATAAATGGTACGTACCTAAAATCATATTAATATTACATTGTCATTGGATTTTCATAACTATGCAAAATTTAATCTTGATCGGATAGTTGGAAGTGAGTTAAAATTGGAATACAAATTTTGAATTAGGAAGACATACATACGAACGCCGTAAGTTAAAAGCTTATAAAAGTAATACAACTTTTTAAAATAAAATAATCAAAAGAAACGCACTCATTTCCTTACCAAAAAAAAAAAATGTCAAATTTCAATTGAGGACATTATTAACCAGTTTCGAAACTCGCCTCATCCGAAATTTCAAAAATCGTGTTTCTCAATCAATTTATCCTATTGGTATAATTGTACCAATCAAAGACTACAATCTCAAAATTTTCAATGAATACCAATGGGCGCATTTAAAGGTTTTATGCGGTTTCCCAAAATTTGATTTTCTCGATAAGGCGAGTTTTGAAACTCACTTCTTCAATTATTTTAACCAATCTGAAAAATTAATTATTAAAAATTAACACTACCGTAATATTTATAGGGGGAACAGCAGCTTCAGTTAAATCGTTTTAAAAATACTTCTTTAAATTATTTAAAACCTTTTAGTAATTGGAACTATATGTCTTTGACTAACGGTTTAGGAATTAGCCATTGAACATCGTTTGGAGTGGACGCCCTTTATAATACTTTAAACACTTCGTGTACGACCCCTGAAAGCTTGGTCCAACTCATCTGTTTTCGGTTGCAGAAAAGTGGTTTAAGTCATGCATTTCAAAGTTTCGTAACTCGGTCAATTTTAACGTTAGTTGAATGGGACTTTTTTTGTTTTACTTGTTAGTGTCACAGTAAATTTTTAATAAATATCACTTATAGGACCGTATAAAAATTTAAATTTCGTAATTTTTTAATAAATATTTTACTGGACCAATATCCCTTTAAAAATAATTCTTTACCGTACTTAAACCATTTTTGTATTTAGAAGCATGCATCTAGGACCAACGGTTGTGAAAATAAAGGTCGGTCAGGTTATACGTGGGCACACTGTAGGATATAATGCCCTATTATCGTCGCCCATTCACTTTTAGGCCCTTGGAAGTTGTAACTTTCAGTGAAAAATCTACCAAATTTTGATTTTAGATAGACTAACTACCCACATACATAGAAATATAGGCAAATATCGTACAAAAAAATTTTAACAATGCGAAAAATTGTTTTTTCAAAAGTATTTAATAAATGCAAAGGAAAAAAATGATCCCAATTTCGCCCCCCCCCCCAAAAAAAAAAATCCAATACGCCGAGGCTTATCTTATCACTAAATCAAATTTATTTCTAATTGACTAAGTAATTTAGTTTACCTTAAAGTAAGGCACAAAGAAATGTACTAATTATCAGTGGAAGAATAACATAACGAAATAATAGCCATCCAAACATGAGGGAAAAAAATAAAAAAAGTATCATGAAAAAGTACTCCTAATTTCGTCCCCGGGACGAAAATAAGAACTGCAAGAGGGACGAAATTGGGACCACGCTACTTTCCAATATGATGGAACTTCAGTGCCCGTAAGATGAACGGGACGTCCTAAAGCACAATGTATGCTACTGTCAGCATCTTACCAACGTAAAATACATGCAATGAATAAGAAATAAATACTTACAGTACAGTAAATAACGTTCTACAAACGACTTAATAAGAACTCAGATCTTCCAAAAATAGGAAACTCGTCGTCTTTAATTTATGTATGCGTCTTGGCGAACGAAACTTTCGATTCTGACGCCTTTTACCTTCCGTCCCTTTTTCCTTGTGTCATAAGTCACACCACTTTCGTAGAAGCGGAGAAGTTAAGGAGAGGAAATTAAGAGAGGGGACGAAATATGGGCACTTTACCCTATACATATTAGTTATGCTATAATCATTGTGGTCAAATTTGCACCCTTGAAAGTAATCAATTAATGCCTCAAAGAATACTCACTCTGAAAAGAAACAAATACACTGGATGGAAGTTTAAATAAGTTCGTGTATTTTGGGGAAGAAATTCAGGCAACGCGGAAAAAATTAAGCTGTTTGAGATCGGTAAATCACAAAACACCAACTGTTTCAAAAACAGAAGTCTTTTTCTTTCGAAATATGGAAACCATCAGCAGACTCAGATGACTAGATGATTTTTTTTTTCGTCTCATAGAGGCGCAATTTTCACCTATACACTCTAAAAGATAAATACGTAAATTTACAAATTAAAACAGGTATAGGTAATACACAAACTATACGTCTGTGCGTGTAAAAAGGCGTGTAAATTGCCAAATACACGTGCTGGTGCGACAATTTAAAAATACATATTTTACTGCGCATTTTAATAGCACATTAAGCGCATAATCATGTCTAATATTCTGTTGTTAAGCATATAGCTATGTGAAGTTCGTACACATTTTTCTGTGTAATAATCTTACACACATGTCGATGTAATATGTGAAATGTACACATATTTGCGTAATATGCAAAACTAAAATATAACACACCAATTCGGGTAAATTCGTAAAAGTTCCTACCATTTACACAATTGTTTGAGTTTTTGATGGGAAAACAAATTACACACTTGCATTAAGTAAATAATGAACACACATAAATGGGGATTAGATTTTAAACCGGAGGTGCAAATTTTATGATAAAGGTGTAATTTTACAAATTTCCACATATACATATATAAAAATGACGTATTTACACATTTTTTAAGTTAAAGGCAAAAACAGTGGGAAAATTAACTTACTTGTGGAGCACTTCTCACCCATCCGAAAAATATTCCCCCGCCGTCCACATTAAAAACGCCCACGTGGAGTTTTAAATGTGCGTTTACTAATCGAAAATAAAATCATATTTGAATCCATATTTTTCCCATCCATTTCCCATACATTTTTTTCCTTCAATCGGTTCCATAAAATCAAATAATGAGTTAAACTTAAAGACAGTTAAACACTGATATAAATTTGTGTAAAAGACACAAATTGGACCATAAATTAGATGTGTAAATAAGAACAATTAAAAAACCCCTTAACGGGTTAAAAGTTTGTAACGCAAAACATTATCTTATTGCTATAAGAATTTTAAATATGGAACTTAAAAATAATGATATCAAATTTTATGTGACGCTATATTATTTATTTCATCATTTTATTTTTGTTTTATTTATAATTGCATGCGTAAGATTTATGTTCAATTTTAAAGGATGTGTAAAAATGTATTCATTGATGCGTTGTCATTCACATTTTTCATAAATTCAAACTATGAGTTTTAAAAGATATGATATCATAATTTAAGTAACGCCTTGATGTAGCCTTAAACAATTTGTTTTAAAATTCAATTTTAATTGTTTTCGATTTGGCTAAATATATTTACACATCTAACCAAACTTTTAAATTTCCAATACACTGTTAAAAATACCACTTTCACTGAACATGCACAATGCACTGTAATGTATTTATATGAATAAATTGATGTCTCTTGTGCCACGCTATCCAAAATCAAAAGTAAAATTAATGTAAATGATCTCTTTACGTCATAATATCCATTTGCATATATTTCGCTTAGTTTGGATACAATAATTTCTTTTTTAAGTTAATAATAAAAAGATAAAAAAAAAAAAAATAAAGACTAATGATAGGAACTCATAATCGTGATTTCCATTCACCTTTAATTCCACCCCCCCTCAAAAAAGCATACCTCATACTTCAATTGTAAAGAGTGCTGTGCTATTTGATTTTTTTCAAGGGCTTTTTAGTAAGATATGGAAATAATATACAAAATGTGGGGGGTTATGGTTTGTTTCACAGATATATAAAGCTTTATTAAAACTTACTATGTAAAAAGTTTACTTTCTTAAGAAAAATATAAAGAAATATTACTCTTTAAACCTTTTTATTTAAAATACATTAAAATTGTAAGCAAAAAAATACTTTCAAATAAAATTTATTTGGGAAATTACTGGTTTTTTATTTTTTAAGAAATAATTTTCCATCATGTAAGTTTTTAATCTATCAACATGTGACATAACACTAACATGTGACATAACATTTATTGCTACTTTAATGTAAAGTAATGACAAAGGATGATGGAATGAAAATTTTGAAGGATGTGGGATTTAGATTTTCAATATGAGATAAAATGTGAATAATATATCTCTATCTACCAAATGTGAAAAATAACATCCCCTCCCCCTTTGTATTTTAAGTCAGTAATAAAAGATGATTACACTTAAAATGATTCAAAAATGAATAACTACAAATAAAGAAAGCATCATTTTATTGCTGCATTGCAGACAAGAATTATAAAAAAGAAGGGATATAAATGTATTTAACACACATAGAGTTAAAAAAAAAAAGTTAAAATATTGTTGAATTGTTAGGTACTTCTTTCAAAACTCTAACTGCATTTTTTTAATTGTAAATTAGGTCCTGTTCTGAAACATTAAAATTTTTAATCCCTGCATATTATCACCTAATTTGTGTTTTCATTGAATTGCATCTTTACAGGTTTATTATAAATCATAATTATGCATGGTTTAAGAAGTGCATTAACAACTGAACTTGAAAAGCAGTTTAACATGTTTTTTTTCTTAATATATGTTAAATTTTTAGTTGTATTGGGGTGGGAGGATATTAGATTTACGTTATATAACGGTATAAAATGCATAAAATACATTATTATTGCTCCCAATATTGAAAAGAATGTTTTTTGTGATACCCCACCCCCGTTTATTGTTAATGCTGAATTTAGCCAATAGATAGCGATACCATGCAGAAGAGCATTTAATTATTGATGCATTTAACTAATCATGTAACAAGCAACTTAAATTACTTCAAAAACAGATTTTAATTATATTTTGCACCTTGAAATTTTTAATGCAAGGCAACGGTTTAATAATTTAGTTAGCCAACTGAATTATTTAATTAGAGGTTTTATTTCACTTATTTTTTTTCTGTGAATACATTTCCAATTTATTGTTAATGCTGAATTTAGACAATAGATGGCGATACCATGCAGAAAATCATTTAATTATTGATGTATTTAACAGATTTTAATTGTATTTTGTACCTTGTAATTTTTTTAATGCTAGGCAATGGTTTAATAATTTATTTAGCCAATTGAATTATTTAATTTCAGGTTTTGTTTAGTTTATTTTTTTCTGTGAATACATGAGAAGTTTGCAAAGTATTTGTTGTTGTTGTTGTTGTTGTAAAACTAAAAAATAATTTAAATATATTTAAAAAAATAAATTTACATGACAAATCTTGAATTTTATACTCTTTTGATTTAAAGAGATGGTTTAATAAACCTTTGTTTGAGCCCCTCTCCCTTCCGCAAGGATAAAAGTATAAAACTGCAATTTATTTGCATGCCAATTGCAACAGTACAAAATTAAAAAAAAAAAAAAAAATTAATTTACTTTTTTTAAATTTTGAATGTATGAATTTTTTTTTTTAATCTCATAGTCTTCCATTTACAGTTAGAATAACGGCATTTATTATTATTATTATTATTATTATTATTATTATTATTATAAAGGTAATGGAAGAATTACGGCATGTTTTTTTTTTTCTTTTTTTATTATAAGGGTAATGGGAAAAATAAAAACGAATAATTTAAATTTATGTACCGTAGAAAAACAGAAATTTATTTGGTTTAAAATTGTAAATAAAAAGAAACTGTTGTAGATTGAACAAATACAAACTGCGTGTTTTCTTTTCCTTATCATTAAATCTGAAAAAATTCAAAATTAAAATCCTCTCTCTGTAAACTTAATGAATGCGTAAAAATGTGCTTTTATTTATATTTGTATTTTATATGTATTTATTTATTATATGTATTCGATCTATCAATCAGTTTTAAAGTTTCATTTACCGAATGCTTTTCTGTTTTAAAATATTCTTTTTTCCGTCTTATGTAAATTTTGGCTTTCGGCGGACTTTAAAAAGGTTTCCGTTTCCGCGTTAAGTAGATTCCGGCTTATGGAACATGTATTAATGTTATTTTCAATGGATTCACCGGGACTTGAAAGTCTTTCCGTGGTAGGCAAGTTTCCGGCTTACGCAGAGCCCGCCTTAGACAGATTTTACAGTATTTTTATTGTCTGAAAAATTGTCACGAAATAGTGATATGTGAAACTCTTAAAGAAGAAAATAAAAATAAATAAATACATTTTTATAGAAACATAAAATCAAATTTACTTTGATAAAAAAAAAAAAAAAAAAAAATGCTTATTGTTTCAAAGAGGACAGACCTCGCAACCTATGTATTGCGAGGCCCGCACTTAACCGAGTGAGCTACGGAATGTTCGCAAGCTTTCCACTAAACGTTGATCAGAAGAAATTACGTGCATGAATACAGTAGGCGCATCTTCCGTGAAATTCCCATAAATTGTGGAAAAAATATAGTTCGATTTTTCATGCTTATTATAAAACGAATGAGAGTCTTCCTAGAAACAAACATGGTTCATAATTTGGTTCATCTAAACTAGATTCATATTATATATTAATTTTAATAAGATAATTTTCGGAGGAAAAAAAATGTGAATTAAAAAGAAAATTAGAATTTTCCCGGAAACAAATGTTATCTTATTCCCTTCACATAAAACAGATTCCTATTATATATCAATTTAAAGAAAATCGCCTGGACCATTTTCAAGTTATCGACATTAGGAATTTGTAACATATCTTTTACTTTAAAAAGGGGTATTTAGATCTCAAACTATACTGCACGTAGAAATGTAAAAATTTTAGTATAGCATTAGACTGCAGAAATAAGATTAAAAAATCACAATTATAAGAGCTATATTCGCCAAGTTATTGAAAGACGTCTTTTGGCGTTTTCTTTGAAGTCGAGTTAGTTGTATATATGAGTTCCGGCATCTACAAATTCTACGATACGATACGATACGATTTTAGGCTTCAGTCTGCGTCACTGGAATACTATCGTCTTCCATGATGTGTAACCAATTATATGTATAAATAAGCACAGTTAATGCAATTTTATTCAAATCATGATTAATGCCCACTTCATCAACGACTTTTGTCCAATCTCATGAAACGCGTCTAAACCGAGATCGATTGTATATCACAGTTATGCATTTTAAGTTGAACAAGGTAATAAAGAAGTATGTTTTTTTTTTTTTTTTTTTAATGAAATAGTGAAACTTTACTAATCATTAAGTTTTCGATTTGAAAGAATTTTTTTTTTTTTTTTTTTTTTTTTTTTTTTTTTTTGTGAATTAGATTTTAGACAATTTTCTGCTCACTGTTTATATCATATGGTGTATATTATGCAAATGTATCTGAAGTTCATATATCAATTATCAAAAGGTGTTAGCTATATTATGACGAATAGTATTTACTTTTAACCCGTTAATAGTCGCGCGTTGGTCTTTTCCCCGCCCGAAATTCGTTATCTTCCTGTAACTCATTTCCTGTTAAAGTTGCGATAGCCAAATTCCGTGTAGCTGACCTTGAGTGTTCACACTCTTGTGTAGTAAAATTGCAAGTCATTCCTGCTATTTCTTAGCATTTTATCGCATTCTTAAGTTTCAATCGGTCTAAATGACCGCGTTGCGACCACTTGTGTTAGTTGAATTTTTCCCCCTCCTGTTCATCCTTTCCCATTTCCGCGAAATCTGCGGGGGAAAGTTTCTTCGAAGTACGGACTCTCTGTCTGTTGTTATTTTACCCGTTCATAGAGTACTTTTTTTTACTTTTAGAATGTTACTTAAAATTGTTTTATTATATTAGTTGTGAAGTCAGTTCGCACAAAAAACTGATTGATGGTCACTTACATTTTTTTTTTTCATTGTCAAACATTGCGGGAATAAATTCTCAAATTGATAATCGTTTAAATATGGAAAAAAAAGGGGAAATTCATCATCATTATTTGAAAGAAGTTGCTTTCCATTTATTACCGGAACATATAAATGAAAAAAAAAAAAAAAAAAAAAAAAAAAAAACAGACAATAACACAGCCAAACAAAAAAAAAAGGAGAAGAGAATTTTGTGGGAATCAGTAAAAAAATTGCCGTATCTCCAAAATCTGAAAAGTATCGTTTTTCACAATAAAACAAACTCGAAAGATAAAACAGTTTTCTCAGAAATGTAGTATGTATATCTGCGAAGAACATACATATAATTTATTTGCCCAATAAAGAGAATTTTATAATGTAGGTTAGAGATTACGCAAATAAAAATATCTTTTGGATAATTCAGTGAATATTTATACTATGATTTTAAAAAATATTTTAAGTATTTTTCTAAAACTTATCTATTTTTAAATTTTCATACTGTAAGTAAAAACACATTTTTTTTTTTTAACAATGCCGCAGAAAATGTTTTTTTTTTTATTATTATTGAAATCCAATAGAGGCTTGGGGACGGTAACTAACAAATTTAAATTTGTTGTCCTTCATCAATTGTTCAAACTATTTTTTAGAATAATATTTTTCAGAATACGAGAGAAAATTCATTTAAATAAAATTATTGCTGCATATTTATAATTTCGGAGAAAAAATTCTTATTGTTTTTATTATTTTAATGAATATTATTCTAAAACAATAAATTATAACAATAATACCTTATTATGAAATGTACAATTGAATATTTATTTTAATTAAATAGTTGCTGTAAAATACATCCCTATTAAGATGAACCTTTCAGTGATTCTATTAATTAAAATAATTTATCCATCTTAGGATTTAAATCTACAATTGCAAATGTATTTAAATTAAATATATAATTTCAATAACTTATTATTTACTTTATATAAGCGAAGTTCGTATCCAGAGTTTTTATTCAGGGGCGCTGCTCCCACCCTGAAATAAGTAGGAAAACTACAAATCGTGCATTTTCATTTGAAAAATGGATTCAACCATAAAATCTCGAGAGCCCCCCACCCCTCCTCTCCCCCCCTCATACACACATAGACACCCCACAAAAATAAATAAAACGTAGTTACAACATTTACATTTATAATTTCGAAATTAAGTATTTTTTACCCTTTTCTTTATTATATAGAGATATATATAATATGCTGGTGAATTAGTGGTATTGTATTTGATTTACTGTTGCATGTCATAGGTTCCATTTTTATTTTCAGTTTAATTGTTCAATTTAATGTCAGTGTAATATATTGATGCTAAATTTATTAATTTTATTTTATTAAATGGATATAGAGTGCCGGAGTATCATAAAAATCTACCTGACTCTGCTCCTGTCCTTCAAAAAAAAAAAAAAAAAAAAAAAAATCCCCTATCAGGAATTTAGATTCATATTCGTAAATGTTTTCCTACTAATTATTGATTCATAGTAACATCAGAAATTCAATCAAATCATTTACTATTTACTTTTAAGTATTTATGCAAAATGAAGAAAGAGTTATTAAAAACATTTATCTAGATGCCAACTGAATATATACTTAAGCGAAATAAATAATTTACTGTAAAAGGTTGTAAAATGAATAATCGCTGTAATCTTTTAAAGTTCGGTCAATATTTTCACCCTACGTTATCCATTTTCGATCATCTGATAACACCGGCAAGTTTCCCCTTCGTTTTCGGCCTGCTGGTAACGGCGGCAAATGGACCGAACGCGACTACTAACGTTTTAAAAAATGTCGCGACTACTCTCGGGTTAAGATGAAACAGAGTGCAAAGTTCTTTCTTATTTATTCTTATTCGAATTCTTATTTTCAAGGGGCAATATCGCAATTCCCTGAAAAAAAAATTTCTGACAACTTTTATTTTCAATTTAAAATACCATTATGTTGTTATATCTTTATAAAATAAGAATTAATTTATCAAAGGTACAATCGATGTATTAAATATTGATGCTATTTATTTTATGAATTCAGAAAAGATTTATTATATACGACATGTAATGATGCTTGAATTTCAATTCGTTAAAAATTCTTTAGACGTGCTGACCATGCAAACAAATATATATATTTTTAAGGGTTTTTCATGCATCTTCATTTTTTTCCTACAGTGGCATATTATGTCCATTTTACAGATTTAGTTACAGAATGTTAAAGATCTTTCAATAGAAAATAAATTGTAGCATAACTGCCCGTCACTAGAAAATATTGTAACGAACACAGCTGCATATTTAGAAAAAAAAATAAGGCAGTAAAGGAAATTCCGCGTACTAAATTAGTCTGTTATTTAGATATACCAATCCTCTATAACAAGGATGTTTCATAGCCGTGGTTGTTTGTAATGTCTGGTAATAAATTTCAAATTTAAATAAAATTTAATAAAATAAAATAATTTTATCTGTCTATATTATAAAAGACAAACATATCTGTGCGTAACGCTGACGTCATTTTGCGAATGGCAACACTTTCCTATGAAATTTCGGTTTTGCAATTTTCGCTACTGCGATATTTAAGCGTCAAAACATTGTACATTTTCAATTTTTACGTCATTTTATAGCAAAACAATTTATTTTTAAATGCATTTTTTAAGGTGTATCTTAATTGACTGATTTATTATAGTTTTTTAAATTAATTTTGAGGCATGAGTTTTTAAAATCTGTCTTTATTGCGTGCCGTATGTATTAGGGAAGAATTAAATTTGCACTCAAAACAACGTAAATATTTTAGCATTTCGTCTGCGGGTAATTATCCATGACAAATTTAAACTTCATCAATAAAAATATAAAAATATATAATACATTGAAAACACAAATTTAACACATATCTATTAGAAAAAATTAAAATTTTCCACAGCCAAAAATTTTCGTTAGTGAATTTTTTTATCTTCTAACATCCGACATTTTCAGCATTTTCAAGGAAAAGAAATCTATTTTCAAATGCAAATTGAATGAAAACTGTATCTCAATTGATCCACTTTTTGCAACCACTTATTGCATTTTTTAAAATCTGTATCGCGTATATTCGTTAAGAAATAATAATAAACAATTTGTACATAAATCTATAAAAATTGTGTCGGCTAATTTTTCGCAACGAAATTAGAGCTGCATTAATAAATAAATAAAAGAATGATATTTAAAAAACACAACTTAAATACGTTATAAAAAATACTTTGAAATTTAATTCGCTTGAAAACTGTAACTCAGTTTACGGGTTGGCTGTCATTGAAAAAAACAAACAAACGTGATTTGTTTTTAAATTTATCTCTATCTCGTGCACCCCGATTACGAAATATTAATCAGCTTACCTTTAAAACAATGTATTGAGTTCAGCGTCTGTTTCTGGCTAATATACCATAGCAAAATTAAAACCTTCTCTAGAAATAATTAAACAGAATATATTTTTTTAAATACAAATTTAATAGACATATAATTGAAATACGCACTCAAAAAACTGAAATAGTCTTAACCAAAAACGCTGCCGTAAGTAGCAAAACCTTCCACTAATAACTCCTAGCATGAAGATAATACAAAAATAATTCTTTTGATAAATTTCAAAGCTTTATGTGATCCCATAATTAACATTTTTCATATAAAAATGCTTTTTTGCGTTAGTTGGAAATCTAAAAAGCATATTACATTAAAGAAAATTATTAGAGCTTTCAGTACTAAATAATAATAAAAAAAATAGTTTTTTTCTTGTACTCTCTAACCGGGGTAACCAGGGTTTCATCTACTATTAAATATAAAGTTATAATTATAAATTTATTTATTTATGTGAATTATGTATAAGAAGGAAGCACGTAAAAATCTCAGTGATCGTGGTAATAAATGCACTAATGAAAATACAGGTAGTTTGTTAACAATTTTAATGATATAATAAATGTAGCTAAATGGGTAAGTATTTCATCACGTAAAATAAAGCAAAGGAGATTGGGATAAAGCCGGATACCGGCTAAGATAATCAAAACACATTTAAAGTGAAATAGCTTGTAATAAAAAGTTTTATTTTGAATTTTATATGATACATTTCTTTATATTTTAGATTAGGCTGAACTTTTAAAGTACGTTCAGATAAATATTTAGAAAAAGAGCTTAATACCATTAGAGATATCGCTGGAGAAAATGGTTTTTCAGTAATCCTCATTATTAAACTTATATATGAATTCACTTTTCATGAAAATATCAAGAAAGTAAACCATAAAGAAATGATACATAAAAATTCTAACTATTTCTCACATCTCTACGATAAATTACGATATGCTCTACTGAAAAACAATATAAATTTAAAAGCCTGTTCACAAAGAAAATTAAAAGAGTTATTTTGTACGAAAATAAATCCAACACCGAAAGGTAAATTAGCTGGTGTATATCTTATACCTTTTATGACAGAAAACAATAGAATAATGGAATATATAGGAATGAACAAAAGAAAATTTAAAGAAATAAATCAAAGAGTATAAAGTAGATATAAAATAATTTTTTTGTCAATTCACAGCTCTCTGACTTTTGAAGTTAGAAGACTTCTCTGAAGTTTTAATCACAATATCACAATAGATTTTGATAATGCAAAAGTTATGTACCCAAAATCCAATTACTATGCACCCACTATCAGAGAATCTGCAGAAATCCAATGTAAAAACAATCATGTATGTAACGTCATTCTATCATATAATATCTTCGATATATGGTTAAATATCCCGGAAACAAATCCTGAGAACTTGTGCAAAGGAAATTAAATGGTAAAATTTAATGGTAAGGCAGTTAAATATTCTCCTTTGAGGAAATTTAAACTGAAACGCTACTACTTCAACTGTTCAGCTACACATTTAAAAATGAAAGTGACGCACGAAAACACAGTTAAAATATATTTTTCTCTACTCCAGTTTCAATCCAAGAGACTGCTACTTTTACTTCAACTCTAAAAATTAAGAGCTGTCCCATTTCAAAACGAAATGACGCATTTGCATAAATGAACAGCAATTACTTATTAAATTTCTCTGATGATGGCCTTGGGGAGAATGCAGGTCGAAAGTATTGAGAAATTTTAAATAAAATGTATATTTTTAACTTTTAACATCTATTTTACTACTTTTAGTTTATGATTGAATAAAGATAAAATATTACATCCAGTCTTATGCTTTTATTGAGGTATTTTTATTTTTACGAAATTACAGTTTTGATCTTGTTTCTTGAATTGTTGAATAATACATTTTTAATTCAATTGAAGAAAGAAGTCGATATGGAAATTTCAGTTTTACACAGAAGTTTGTAAAATAGCGTAAATGAAGTATATAATGTTTTAATTACATTTTATATTAAAATCTGAAGTTATATTTCGTTTTTAACAAATACATATGAATGTTGAGAAATACAAAATCTGTATACATGTATAATTAATATTCAAAGGGGGTGCACTCGTTTGTGCGCAATCTTATTTCCAAAGAGAATGGCACAACTATTTCAAACTAGAAATTTTCATTTCATACAGAAATCGATAAATTTGCAATACTCTTTTTAATTGTACCATTTGTAATATTTTTCTGAGATTGAACAATAGAAAAATTCTGTTACAAAATGTGATAGAACTGTATGCACACTAAATATACTACTTTTAATCAAAATTTTTTTTTTCCTCGAGGTGATAAATAATGGAAAATAAAAAATGTTTTGCAATGTTAAAAATTTAAACTAAAAGAAAATTTTAAAATTTTCATCTCTTTTTTTATGAAACAGAAACACCTTATACACACTTAATAGAAAATGAAATGTCCAATCATATTACTAGACATATTTAAGAGGGTAGCATTATTAATAATACAAATTAAAAGCTTTTTAATGAGTAAGATATATGGGAATGTGCCTTAATAGTTTTTCGCATCATAAAAGTGTTCTACGAAAATAGGAATTTTTTTCTAATTTTTTTCCTACAACAATAGAAATCCAGCATCGATAATTCCTTTGAAAACATTCTTATCAGACACTTTATTTATTGGAGGATTTTTTTTATCACTTTCTTTCTTAGCCTTATCTTTTGTATTATTCAACTAAACAGAACACTTGACTGTAAGAGAAATATTTGGTTGTGGTGAATTACAAAGTAAATCCGAATTGACATTATGTATGATAAAATGTAGTAATGTATATTTTACCAGGAATATTTGTAATTTGGAATTGTATAGAATATCTATGAAGTCTATAGAATGCCGGAAATTGGACGTCGAAGTATGAAAAGATTAATATTTTGAATAATTTATAGGCAATATATAGAAAGACAGAATAAAACTGGAAATTTATAAAATAATCCTTTTAATGATGTGTCTAATATCCTAGAGCAAGGCATGTGTTGCTCAAAACTCTGCAGCTTATCCATTCACATGACGTTTCAAATAGTCGAATCTGCTGATTTCTTTTTTCTTTCATTCTATTCAGACCTCTTTAACATCACTTTGATAAATGCGACAGTTTTTTTACAAATATTGACGCTGAAAATGTTTAACCAACTTTGGTAACGATAATATACGATCAAAATGAAGTCTGACTTAATAAGACCAGTCCTCATAGTGTCTGCCTTTATAAGGAGAATTTTGCTTTTCACGTATTTTACTTTCAAATACAAACAAAATACTTAATATTTAAATATATATCCTAAAAGATTATTAAATTATCTCAAACATTATGCAGAGATTGTAAAATTCAATAAATAATTTAAGCTGGCTGCATATGAAAGTTTATTTATTATTTTTAAAAACGATGTGTTGAAAGATATATTGGTCCGAAAATGAAGACAATACCGGCATCGGTTGGCGTTCGAACTATCCGCACACGTCAAAGTCACATATGACGTCATGTATATGATGCTATTTTGAGGCCGTGACCGTTCCCTTCAAGATTTAGTCTGATAATTAAGAGCATGGCCTATATGGATCGAAGTATCGTATAAATATATGCATATACCGTTAACTGGTGTACCACGTTTTATAGAGTTATAATGGTGTACACAGGCAGGGTAATTAAATTCATGTATCTAAGGCCTTAAACTTTAAATAGAGCGGAAGAAGTTCTAGCTACCTCGCTTGCAATTTATTGAACATATCTGCGTTGCTTGGTATAATATCGGTTACATAATGCTTATGAGAATTCGCAAATATCGTGAATATTAGGTTGAAAGATTATTGACCAATACAGAATATCATGCAGGGCAATTCTTGGTACTCACAAAACCAGGTTAGTATCGTTAACCAAATTAATATATTCAAAAAACGGCACAGATTTCATATACGCCCCATATTGGCGCGACTTTTTTCCGACGGCAATTTGGCGAAAACATCAAAAGCATAAACAACAACGTCCGGGTTACCATATGAAGCAAAATAACGACACTTTGGCGCCAGTTAAGTACCCGTTGCATATATGACATTGGCGTCAGAAAAAAATCGCGCCAATATGGGGCGCATATGACATCTGTGCCCAAAAAACTTCCGTGTATTTACATGTAGAGTAAAAAACCTGAACGCTAGAATGAGGGGATAGTTTTTATTAAACTTATTAAGAACAGGTCTTATCATCTTAGGATTAAAAGAATAAGATGTGGAGCTCTGTTTTGATGAAAAAATAAAGTGACTCTGACAACATCTTCTATACCCCACGATGTTTAAAGGCATGCCGACCAAAAAGCAGCTGAATAAAAAAAAACATAAAATGTTCAAACAATGCCAGTGGGTGAAATCGATCCCCTATGCTATGAAAATAGTTTGTTTTAGATAAAAAAGATGAGCTTACAGTGGTTGACGTTAAGAAATCAATATGGTGCTTAATATGTGGTTACCAACAATGAGTCTATTTCTGCTTACCTGTGTGTGGGTTTAAAAAGGACCAGTAAGGGTAATGCATGCAGAATGAACGGACTCTTATATATTTTAAAGCCATTACAGTAATAATTAAGAAGATATTGAAATGAATACTAGGGTGGATCGAAAAGTATACGAAAAAAAAATCTGATTTTTAATTTTTTTAATTAGTTTTAGCGCGGGGTGCGAAAATTGTCTTTTATGTATATTTGTTTACATGTTTTTTTTTGTTTTTTTTTTTTTTTTTTCTTTTTTTTTTTTAATAACTGAAATCTATTCATATTTTCTGGTGTCCTAAGATCCCCCAAAATAGTTAAAAATTGAAATGTTTATGAAAATTTATATATATATTGTTATATTTATTTGATTATTTTAAATTCCAATTAGCACCAGCTGAGAAAGTTGTGATTGAGTGTATTACATAATTGTGTGGTAAACATAATTTTTTTTCTAAATCGATTCGTATCTTCCGGTGCACCAAGTACAGTCAAAAATTGAAATTTAAAAAAAAAATGTATTAAAAATTTTAAATTTACGAAAATTGTTTACAAATTTGGCTATGTGTTTAGTTAATAAAATATTAACTTATAAATAATAATAATTATATAATAATACATGAAGTATAATGTTAAAAATAAAAGCACTGAATCATACAAATTATATAAATTGAACTCATGTAGATTTTTTTTTACTTCTTTTATTTTGAAGATTTACACATTTTTGAAGTTTGTAATAATTTTTGGTGTTAAAATGAATGATGTGTTTTCTTAATATTATTCTATTCAAAATGTAACCTTGTCTCTTTGCTTATCCAGATACACTTTATGATGCCTCAGATACTAGACAAATGCATCTTTCAACAGCGTGGGTAGCCACAGATAGTTTAACCATTTCTCCATTTTCCTACTTTTACCATGGTCTAAATTTATTTGTAAGACACATTCATTAAAATAGGTGGTTTAATACATCCAACTCGTTGCTAATAAATGACTTTATAATAATCCTTTGAAGTGTATTTTGGGTACTTGGAAAAACATTATTTCTGGTGTTCCTCAATTTTCCCTTCTAGCACAAATTAACTTTTGTATTTCTGAAGATCTGATGTCTCTGTTATCTGAGAGCATTGGCATTGACAAATTTTCAGTATGACAAAAGAAGCTATATCGTTGAACAACAGCGTCGACTATATTTCTTTTACTGGGTTCCAAATATCTGGAAATGTGATAAGTTTCTAAATATGCTACACTTCTTTTGTTAAAGGGCTTTGTTTTGATGTGGAACCATACAGGGGTATATACATCCATAATATATGTTGTAAGAATAATAAGATTCTCAAATGGTTTTCTGTCGCCAAATACAACCTTAAATTTCTATCTGCAGTTGTCAGCCATTTTGAGTGAATACCTGGATCATTTTTTTTCTTTTTTTAATGCCAGGTCAGAAATTACACTCACCAGGAGATATTGCTATGCAAATATCATATAAATATTGCTGACCATTGTTGAGAACCGTTCTATATATGTTATCTGGCATATTGTTTACACTTATTGAAGAAAATGAAACTACAGGTAGCTCCTTGCAGGTTTTGATTTCTCCAACAGCTGGTTCAAAAAAGGCTGTAGAACCAATTGTTGCACCATGTAAAGAATTTAGTAAATGTCGTAAAGGCAACTCATTTGTATGAAGAAAACAAATGACTAATGTAACATTATATTGCTTTAAGCTCCAACATGCAAATAACTCCTCCTTTTTGCACAGTATTTATATTTATTCCGTATCATCCAATTATTGCAAGCCCGTATAATTGTATATTATTTGATTTTAAAAATTGAATATTGCATATTTTAAGGCTTAACTTCTCCTTTTGCAACTGAAACGTGTTCAATATACTCAGAATAAGGTTCCTTTACAATAGTATAATGTTCCTTCTTTGTGGTTTTTGTATAGAACTTTATACTCTTCCTGAATTGCAACTTTTTGTGGTCTTTTCTATATAGCATAAAAAATTATTGTATACATTTAAACGATAAACAATGTTTCATCTTTTATAGAGCGTACTTTTTACTCTATTCAAATGATTATGTAAATCAATTTTGGCAAATATTTAAGGGACACCGAAAGAAATTTATCGAAGTTGAAAATTTTTGCATTTATCCTAATATGCTTAAAATACAACTTTTTCAGGCCATACCATTAGTAATTTAATAAAAAAAGTAAAAAAAAAATAATTTTTAACTACATTTGGGGCACTTGGGGCGTCGGAGTATGAATGGATTTCTATTAAAAAAATATGTAAATAAATATACATAAAAGACAACTTTCGCCCCTTGCGCCAAAAGCAATTAAGAAGAAAATTGTATATTTTTCATAAAAATTTCGATTCTTATGTATCTTTGGAGCGTTTGGGACACCGGAATATATGAAAGGATTTTAATTATAAAACACATGTAAACTAGTATATATAAAAGGCAACTTTTGAACTCCGCGCCCATTCGATTATCCACATTTCAATTTTTCGATCCATCCTAATGGATACTTTGTGCACTCTTTGATTCAAAAAATGAATTCTCTGAAAATGATGTCGAAGCTAGGATTCATTCAAAATACAGGACTCGCACAGGTACACTTTTCGAAAACCTGTATTTTGTAAGATAAATAAATAAATAAATAAATGAATAAAAATCGTGGCAGGTTTCTATAAAAATTGCAACAAAGAAGACCCTTTGAGGTCAGTTTCCACGAAATTTATAAAAAAGATTTTTCTTTAAAAAAAAAAAAAAAAAAAAAAAAAAAAAAAAAAAAACTGTCTTCAAAGACGAGTGGGAGTAGTGAAAATTCAATCCGGAAATTAAAAAAAAATAATAATAATAAAATAAAATACATTAACTTGAATTTTGACAAGAAATTTTCTTTTCGTTTTTTTTTTCTTTTGAGAGTTACTGTGCGAGTTTCTTTCTTCACCTACACAAAGGACAAGGGGGTTCTTGCAAACGGTTGGCAGTTGTTTGGAACGCGACATAAGACGATTTTTAATGGCGTAGAACTTATTAAAAATTCAAAGCAACCACATTATTTGTCACATAAACACATTGTGCACAAAGAGGTTTCTTATAATTTAAGTTTTTCCTGGAAGCGAAACATGTATCTGGTCATCTGCAATTACAAAGTCCTCGGGAAGTACCCTGTGATCTGACAAGTGTTTGTCTAAAACTGATAACCAAAACATGATGTGGTTTTGTATGACATCCAATTTGAAATGCGTTTAAAAGCATCATTGTTACAACAAGTAGTCTATTTCTTTTTCTTTTTTGACAGGAAGAAAGTTCTTTATTTACTTCATTTTTTTTGTTGTTGTTGTTTATGCATTTTTAACGAAAGGATTTGTATCATGGATATATTTCAAAGAATTTTTTTAAAGCGAGAAAATCAATTAACTGAAAGAATAAAATGTATTACTTTCTTGATAAATCAAGTATATTCATATCGTATTGCCTCTTGCTACCCCAATAAGAAAGTCATATACTTTATCAATTACGCATTCTTTGTCATATAAACTTTTCAATTAAGATCCTTTTCTGAATATCTTTTTTTCTTTAGTTTATCTAGATAGCATTTGTCATTCTACAATAACAGTCTTTACAATAATAGCCTTTTTAGGACCTTGTTCCTTACTACTTTGGATATTGTTCATTTTTCATTCTATATAATGCCTACGTTATATATAAAATACATAGCAAAATGTTTAAATAATATTTTAAAATAAGCCTGTTATTTCATACCGTGTCTCTAAACACTAGGCATTCAGAACAAAGCTTGCTTCTCGTACATTGCCGGCAACATATAATTATATGTTTTTGGAAAACATGATTAAATTTTATAAAGTGGTTGAAATAGTGATGTGGTTGAACTGGTTAAAGTGGTAATAAATTTCAAGACACCATTTATTCGTGAGAAATACAAGGTATCACATGCAAAGCTGAATCCGTATTTTCTTTCTCTATGAAAGTAATAAATAAATTTTATCGAAACATTTGACAGAATATCTTCTTATTCTTTCAAATAGCTGACATAATAGAAAATGGTGGAAGTGCGTTGCAATTTATTTAGTAAAACCATCAATAAATGAAACAAAATTCAGTTTCACTTTTAAATTAACTATGTGAATTTTTAAATATATTGTATTTCTGTATAAAAAGTTCTATTAAATTATTTAATAAAATAAAAAAAAATATAATTTTAAGAGATTAAATGTAATAACGAATAGTTTTTTTTATTTCTATTCTCAGTTAAATGCGCATTTTTGAGATTATCCTTACATGAAAATGGAAATTGCTAGGTTTTCTACTAAATATTATTGGATTATATGTTAGCACGATTTAAAGAAAAAATCATTTTGTGTACCTTTTGTACACAATTAATGTAAATACGCAGATAAAAATTTAATGATAATTTATTCATCATTCTATTATGATAGCCATTTACACAAAATGTGATGCTTTTATATTATAAAAATATAATTTTTTAAATTTTAAAGTAAGCAACTAAAAAAAAATTCAATGTGAGAGTTAAATTTATATATATATATATATATATTATTCTACATAACAGTATGATAGTATTAATTAATAAACTTTTTTGTAATTTAATTCAATCAATTTGTGATGTATGATTTACAGATTATTTTATTTAAATTTGTAAAGAACTTTTTTTGTTGGAAAATTATAAGCAATAAATTATAAGTTCTAAAAAATAATATTCATAAATTCCTAAATACGCAAACTCGAGTTAGATAGTTAACAAATCTTAGAAATTTTCATGTTTTTAAAATTCATTTTTATGAACAAAGAAGCTTTAGATTACATTGTTTTCATATAAACTGCTATTGTACCAACGTTTAGTAATAAATAAATTTTAACAATTCATTTATTTGGATATTTTATGAATTCTCAAAGAACTCCCATCAAAGAATTTTAATGATTTCTTTTCATTCAAACTCTATTGTGTATAAAAATGAGTGCCTATTAAAATTTTATGATAGCTGTAGAAATAAAACAACGATATATATTTTTTTTAGTTTTTAGATAAATAAAAGCAGATTATTTTTGTAAAAGAAAAAAAAATACTATGTATCAATATTTTTTTAACATCATGTAACGTTTACTTTAAATTAATAACGTTTCACAACAAGCTGCTATTATTTCTAAACAGATAGTTTAAAGTATGTAAATATATCGCTTTAAGTTTTTGTACTATGAGCTTTTTTCCTGAAAAATGAGTTATGTGAAGAATAATTTTATTCTGTGATACCTTAATTGATCAGTTATATTTATTATAGCATATTTTTTTAACTTATATTTACTAATAGCATGTAATAATAATTATTATACTGTGAAAGCAGTTTCATAAAAAAAATCGTTAAAGATATATTATAAAAAATGCTCTATTTTATGATGTATATTAATAAAAAATAATTAATTACTTAATTTTTATGATATAATATGAACATTTATAAACAATCGAAAAGGAAATAATAATGAATAAATATAAACAATGTATTATGGAAGTAACATCAAAGCAAGATGCTACAAAAATCCTAGCTCCAAACATTATACAAAGTTAGAAGAGCAACACATGTATTGAATATATTATGTAGCCTTATATTTTTCGCGAGGCACATATGACTTGCATTTTCATTAGATGTAATTATTTTCAAAAACTTGAATTCAATAATTCAGAAATACAAAACTTCAATTCATTAGAAGAATGAAAATGTTTCAACAGCATTTAATATAGATATTTATGTATTAAAAATATAGATATATATCAAATTTTCAATCTCCTGACCAGCACGATATGTAATCGATATCAATTTGTAGAATAAAACTCATTACAACATATTTTCGAGACTGAATCATTCAAGAATTTTTTTAAGACTTCATAATATTTTCTAAAGCCAGAGTATAAGACGTTTTCCGAGAATCAATATTCTTAAATCATTTAAAAAACATGAAAACCTTCCATTTTTCATTACGATTTCAACGGGAGACTTCCAGTGGATTAAACACCGAGAACTCATTTTTATACAGACGAAAGATTTAATTCCATCAATGTTCTTGGCTCACTTATAACTGTTGCCACTCCAAAGAACTTTTAACGATATTAACATAATGAAAAATAAATTCAAAAGGTTAGGAATTACAAACTAGCTGTTAAATGATATATATATATATATATATATATATATATATTGTAAAATGAACCCTTTTTCTTTCAAAACACCCATCACGGTGACCAAAACATATATTAATACTAAAACTATTTTACCAATGAAGTATATAATTAGTGTGAAATTTAAACTAAATCACATTTTTCCCAGTGATTTATAGTTGAAACAGTATTCGTAATAAATAAATACAAATACAAAAATATCCCCTGTTCATTGTTTTAGTATATTTTGCGTAACATTAAGAAGCCATGGTATATATCATTTATTTCGTTTTAAAAATCGTGCCGTTAATAAAAAAAATCCCCCCATATTTGTAAATTTGAAATCTTTTATCATGACATATCAAAACGCAAATTAAAAGGGAAAAATACAAATTTTTGTGCCTGAAAAGTTTGCGCACATCCTGGTGCCTCAAACATGTATATGTGGTTTATTATTGCACTTAAAGGATTGCTGCTATGACAAAAGATCCTTAAATTGTTGTATCCAAAATATAGTATCCAAAATAAAATATCTAAATATAGTAATACGTGCAATATTGTGTACGCTATCTTGGCACTAATGAACATGTATTTGATACAACCCCTCTTCTTTTTGCTTCTTTTGGGGAACAACGGATTTCGAGCTTATTCTATCGACGATAATTTTCAGAATTTTTAAGCTAGGATTTTAAGACTTTCACAAAAGTCGCTCTATATACATAGCTAATACATTATGCATATTATATTTTGATGGAATTTGCGCATGCGCAGTGAAACATTTTTTAGTTAACCTGCCCATTTTTCATCCATTTTTTATTATTTTTTAATTCTGATTGCAGGGTATTATGGAGAATGATGTTTTAGATATTTTCTGAAAAGAACTTTTTTCATATTAAAAACTTCATATTATAAGCAAAAAAAAATCTTAATTTCTCTAAGAGTATACATGCTATTCTCATAAAAATGAACACAGTATATGACAATAAGCCATTTATTAATAATCTCGAGTTTCAACACTTTTTCTACATAAGTTTTTACAGGGTTATCCAAAAGATATTGGTTATTTTTCAATTTGTTGATGGTCCCCTATGGGGTTTCTGGAAAAAATCTTCATGTTAATATATGACCTATACGATACGGTTTACACACCTGCAGTTTCAGGTTAATTCCTCATGTATTTTTCGAGATATTCAACAAAACGTCTAAAATCGCAAGTGACCGATCACCTTTGACCATATAGCGTACATGCATTATGATCTATCTTAGGCATATTTTAAGATCAGATGAATTAAATTAAATTTTTAAAACATATGAAGGATTTTTTTCACTTCAAAACAAATATGTATATACATTATGAGCTATTTTAGATTGATTTTCAAATTGCATGAATTCAATCTAATTTTTAAAAAATATTAAAGTTTTTTTTTTTTTTTTTACATTTTTAGAGATTTAGGAAAGATGACAAATAAAAAAAAAATAAAATATTTATATAAATATACAATAAAATCTATTAGTAATTAAGATAATACTCATGGTAATTTTTTATAGCTTGTTTTAAATTAAACATATTCGAGATTTTCACACTCAAAAGAATGACATCCCTTCATTATTGTTTTATATTAAGGCAAAATATGGTAGTCCTAAAACATGAAAAACTAAATTCTGATTTTAAAGTCCTAGTAAAGAGTAATGATCTTACATATCATTTGAGTAGAACCTTAAATATTATTTTACTGTTTTTCAATTTTTTAATTATTCAGAAGCAAAATTACTTTTAAAAGGCTTTTTTACGTTTAAATAACATAAAAGTGGTCAAAACAGTTCAGCATTTTTTTTTCTATTTGCGTTCTGTAGTAAAATTTTATGTTGATTGAATTGATTGATTTAAATTAAAATAAAAATTTATTTTAAATAAAACTAGATTTTTTTTTCATGAATTATACATTTCAATTTAATCTTATTGCTATGTCCATGTATTTTACATATTTTAAACACCTGAAACATATGTATTTTTTAAGTATTTTAAAATGTTTACGCATATCATTATTTAATAAAAAAAATTAGTATTACATAGTAAATGTACAGTCGTGGAAAAAAAGTAAACATCCCCTACTAACTCCTCAACAAATTAAAGTAGAAGAAAGTTACTGGTACCGATGGATTGGAAATAAAGTCTACTTTTAAATGATGTATATAAAATTTGCTTAGAGGGCCATCTACATATTAAAACTAAGCATAACTTTGTTTTTTTTTTCAATAGCAGTACACAATTCTGACAGCATAAATGAACTCTACGCCTTTCAATTAGCCTAAAAACGAATTTTTATGCATTTTGTACCATAAGTTTCCGAGAAATTAATTATTTTAAAACGAGCGTATTTTAAGGACTATATCCAAATTGAAGTTCCGTACTCGATTGTAAACCGAGAGAGCCTCTTTCTTCATCAAGTCACCTTAAGCGCCACTCAAGGAGTCAATGAAGCCTGTTAGATTACAGTAGATCAGAATAAATTCCGAAATATCTACTCATTTCCATTATAGACGGCCCCTTAAACCACCATTTTGCCGTTTTCTAAGCATAATTTGAAAACTACTTGGAAGAAAAATGTGAAATTTTGGTTTTTCATAAAGCAGAATTAATAAATCTAAATCCATAAAAAAATTGTAGGTTGCAATTCATAATTTTTTCGAATATTAATTTCATAATTCATAATTCATATCATAAAATTATAAAAATTGCAAATTCAGCGTATTTATGTTTGGGTATAGTAGTATTATTGCTACAAAAAATTAGGTACTGTACTGATATCCACGGCTTCTCATAATCCTATTTTTTCGCTCGGTTTGCAAAAATTCAAAAGCTGTGTTTATTAACTGATTTATAATCGAAAAATTCATTGATATCCTATAATGTATCTGTTCCTTTGCGTTCTACATTTTAGTTCTCAAAAGAATTCCACTACTACTGTTTTAGCTGAATAATAATAAAAAAAAACACAAACACACAGTGATCTTATGCAGAAGTGCGGTTTACTTTAATTTTCTTATTTATAAACACCAAAAAATGAAAACAATAACTACACAGTAGTAGGCAGATTTTATTATATGGAATGTTTGGTAATTGAAATTTTCCACGTTTAAAACAATCTAATGCTCATGGGTAAATATTAAAATCAAATATGTGTTTCCTTGATTAAAAAATAGTTCAGACATGAAATAATACAGATTCTTAATTGAATCTGAAAGGTTAGCTATTTATACTGGTGTATGATATTTGTACAACAAAAGAAGTTTAATAAGAATTAAAAGTGTTATTGGCAATATTTAAACATCAATAACAATAATCATTTAAGCTTGATCAATACAGACTCTCTCTCAACTTTCAGACGTGTACCTGTATGATTACAGGGTTGCCACGCTTCAGGAAATTTCTAGACCAGGAAATTCTTCGGTACCAGTATTTTTTTATATAGAAAATCTCTCCTTAAATAAAGCGAAATTTCGTTCGCTCAACCTCGATTTATTTTTCTATAAACAGTTACTGATATTTCACCTGGAAAATTCCCTGAAGCGTGCAACCCTGGATGAGAGATAAAATTAATGCATAATAGTCAAATTTTATCTTACTTAAAAAAAAAAGCATTGCAGTTAGTATTTCGAAATTATTTTCATATTTGAAAAAAAAATATTTTTTATGAAATTTGTTATTATTTTATTATTATAAAAATTTCGATTATAGTAATATATATGCTAAAAAAAGCTTTAATAGAATGAGAAAATATATTTCGGTGCATTAGAACATTAGAGAATAAGACGTTAACTTTAAAATTTAAATAATTTAATACATTTAATTTTGGAAAATAGGTAAATTTATAGGTCTATTTATTAATACCAATTTGCTATAGAAAAATAATTTTTAAGAAAAATACTTAATATTCCGAAAAAACAAAATTAAAGAAGTTAAATTATCTACCGTAAAGTACCGAAAGATACCCCCCCCCTTTTAAAGGACCTTTAACACCCCTGACAAGAAGTTCTATTGATTTTAAGGGGGCTCATAACTGGAGCTTTTGTGAAAAGTACAATGAAATTGGGAGGATAGGAGGGGAGATGTATATTTGGAGTTTATACAATTTCACTGTTGTTTTATAATTCACCAAATAAAATAAGATCAAATTAATATATTACTAATTATTATATCAAATTAATATATGTCTTACAGTAATATAAAAGTCGATAACAATATATTCACATAACTCCAGACTGAATATATGTTATTAAGTTACACAAACTTATTTTTCTGCATATTTTATATTAAATGACATCATTTGCCTACAATCTAATCTGTTCTCGTGAAAATACTAAAATAAATGAACATTAAGTATTAATCAAGAGACGTTTATATTCCCGAAACAATTTTCTAAATATTATATTACAAACTATCAGCATAATTAAAAGGCAACACTTTAATTAGATGAAATGCACGACATATTTTATCTTAATCGAAGGAAATTTGTTTCAGATGAGAAAAGAAGGGTAATAATCATTGTTATGCAATTTCGGTATTAAGCGAGACTAAACTATTCAATTAAGCATGCAATGAGTCTTTTATTTTTATTTTATTTTATTTTATTTGTTTTTAAATTCAAAGAAATTAATATTTTTTTGCGCAAAATTTCTTGCGGAATGAATCCATTCTGATACATATTTACTCAAATTTTCATTAAAGACAGTTTAGTTTTAGTAAAATTATAATCATATATAAAAATGTCTCAAACCAAACTTTTTTCATTAACGTCAGAAATCTAACTTTAAAAAAATTACTATAGGATCATACATACAATACTTAAGTAACAATTTTATTTACATGTACTTTATTTAAGAAATTAACTGAAACCAAACCACTTTTCAGTTTGCATTTTAATATTCTGGACGCTCCTAAGTTGCATAATGGGTAAAAAATATATGTTTTGAAAAGTACATATATATATGCTAAGGGTGAGATATTATTTAAAAAATAAAATAAAATAAGGCTTTGCAATACATTGATCTTTTTTATATTTAACAGATATATTACATTACATGAAAGAACTAATTAAAATTGCGATATATTATTTTTGATCTCATTTTTATAAATTGATATTATAACTTATATAAGATTAAATTAGAACCGTATTTTATTAGATTTATTAATGTAACATGGTGGTGAAACTCAAATAAATTTTGGATTTCGTGGATTTTTCATACGTTATTTTTCTGAATATTTAAATTAAATTAATTAACGAAATATAGGTAAAAGATCATGACTATACAGAGATATAAAGATGCTTCAAACGAAATGTTTATAGGTATATGTATAAATACGTAACATGGAAGCATAGCCACGCCATACATTACTAACATTTATATTAATTCTTCTTGAAAGATTTAATTAAAAATTGAACCAATGAAAGATTGATTTTCAGAACAGTTTAGACAAAATACATTTTTTTATGATTTAACAGACTTCTTCTTTATACATTGATAAATAAATAAATAAATAAATATATATATATATATATAAATAAATAAATAAATATATATATATATATATATATATATATAATATATATATATATATATAAATAAATAAATAAATATATATATATATATATGTATATGTATTAGTTTAACATAGAGATTTATTTAAAAAAATCATAGATTGGTTTTCTGCGGAAGTATGTTAATAAGCCATTTTTAAATTATTTTGGCTATTTTTAATAATAATAATAGTTATTATTATATGTTTACATTTTTGCATTCTGATTAAAAATAAATAAATCGTCACACGCATCCCGCAGAAAGTTATTATTTAATTTAGAAATTTGATCGAGTCTAACGTAAAAGACACGCTACCTCGGTGCATTCCAGATATATTTTTTACTGATCGCTAGAGTGACGCGATGCTCTTTTTGTAAACCTTTTGGTACATTCGAGGAACACGTGACTCCAGTGGTCTATAAAAAATATCCAAGTAAAGCAATGCCATATCATTTCTTTTTCGCTAGCCTCGAATTTGATAATACGATGCATTTAACATATTTTTTCCTATTGTTGGAGAAAATAGTACGTCTAAAGGTGTAAAGTTTATATCATTTCTCGGTCTGTATAAAATATCTTTCATAACCACTCACCTTATATAAATTTGAAAAGGTAATTTTGATTAAACCTTTCATGTTTGAAGCAAATTTAATTTGTTTTAATAAACTGAAATTTATAGAACAGCCTCTTTTAAGCGTTCTAACAAAATTAATATATATATATATCTTAAACTTTTAAAGCGAAATATTGAATTATGTTGTTCGTGACATAAACGGCGCAATATGTTGCTAAATTATACCTGATTTGAAAATAGGATATTTCTGTATAAAGCTCTAGCACAGGACTAAATGTATAACATTTATTGGAATGTTGCATATATGATGAACAATCATTGAGTAAAGTCTTTAGAATTTATAGTAAAAACAAGTGCCCTTATTTCGTCCCCTTTCCTAATTTCGTTCCCATTTACTTCTCCGCTTCTGCGAAAGTGTGGCGCCACTTATCACGCAATACACAGGGGACGGAAGGTAAAAGGGCTCAGTAGTTAAAGGTGTGTTCGCCAAGACGCATAAATATATTAAAGACGCCGTATTTACTATTTTTAGAAGACTTGAGTTCTTATTACACCGTTTGTAGAACGTTATTTGCTGAAATGTAAGTATTTATTTTTTTATTCATTGCATATATTTTACGTAGGTAAGATGCTGACAGTAGCATACATTGATATTTAGGACGCCCAGTTCATCTTACGGGAGCTGAAGAACCGGCACATTATGAAGCAGCGTGTTTCCAGTTTCGTCCCCCTTATGTTTCTTATTTTCGTCCTGTGGACAAAATTAGGAATGGTTTTTCATGACAAATATTTCAAAATGAAAATAACGTTTAATATAAAATAAAATAATAAGTATAATAAAGTAAAATAAAATGGAAAAAGTGTAAAACAAAATTCAAAATGAAAATAAAGTTTAATATAAAATAAAATAAAAAAGTATAATAAACTAAAATACAGTAAAATGAAAAAAAGTTTAAAATAAAATTCAAAATGAAAACAATCTTTTTACTTTAAAAATCCTTTTTAAAATCATTTTATTTTTATTAAAAGAAAAAAAAATGTCTCTTTTGGTCGTTGCAGTTGGTACCACGGAAGTAGTTCGATAATTCTTTGCACAAGAGAATGGTGTTATAATCAATCGTATATTTGCCTCCCCATTCAACTGTCTCGGTGTCTCGGTCTCCTCGGTGTCACGTTTATGGTTCCTTCAAAACGTTTTATGTTAAAGCAATAGAAAATTCGCTGTCAAACCATCTTGCTAGACAAGTTGAGAATTTACAAATCGCACAACTTTTCAATGAAGCCTACGAGCGTGCCGGATCAACCATCATCAAACAGTCAAGTTGTTGTTGCCATCAGCCCTAAAGAGATCACGAAAGTGCCAGTGACTCATCAGCAACTTCTACCCGAAGAGATTCAGTGACCTTGAGCAGTGGATCTCCACATAAAAACAAAGCGAAAAATTCCCATGTGAAAAAGAAACGCCCAGCCGTAATATCCTTCTTGCACCCACCATACTCAAGGGAAAGGGGGAGAATCAACCATGTAAAATGTCCAAACGCGATCTAACGAGCGATTCTGTTGACGAAAGTGACTGTTCTGTTGACATTCCTTGTGATGATAATACAGGTTGTCCAGCGAATAAGACCCTAGTTTCAAATTAAATATCTCAAAAACAAAGATCAATAGAATTATGCGGTAAACGGTTTGATTATTAGCTAAGCTGTCAAAATGTTATACAGAAGTTTCAAAATTTAGTTGCAAAAACCTTTAATAGATGGCGCTGTAATTACAATGCCTATAAATTGTGCTTCGAACTCAAGAGTATTAGCGTCTCATTCCTAGATGGTTCCCACTGGAATGACGAAAAGTCGGAAAGTTTTCTTTTTCGTTAGGGTGATGTGAATAAGTTGAGATATCTAGTAACAGAATTATTGCACCAGCTTTAATTTTTGAGAATTTCAATTAATAGAATTTTCAATAAAATGTTTAGAAATCGTTATATAAGAACTTCTTAAAATATTTTATTAAATTCAATTTTTAATACCATATAATTATTTAAAGCAAAAGGCACATATTTAGAAAAATAATTTTATACTTTTTTTTTTTAATATTTTTAAATCACCGCATAATATTTTGGTATTATTGTTTATACCTGAATTATTATAAATAAAAAAAGTTATTTTGCACTTGCCATTTATATTTTTAAATCACGGAATAATATTTTGGTTTTAGCACAACACGTATATTTCTTTTCTTTGTAAACAAAATTTTACGGACAGAAATTAGGCATTAAATTATTTCATTTTTGATATGTATTTATTATAAGTCATATCATTAACGCCTAAGCAAAAGTATTTTGGAGACCGCACTCCTTTAAAAAACTTCGGATCATATCTCTAAAAGCTGCCCCATAATTCTGTGTTTAATGATAAATAAAAAAATTAAAATGAGTCTTAAAAATGAAAATGATTTTTTTAACTTAATTAAGTTTTTAAAAATAAAAACTTTATATTTTTTCATTCTAAGTATTTTCTACATAAAAAAAATATTTATGAATAATTATTATAAATGCTCAATGATTTAAAAAAGGGCTTTTTTTAGCTTAATTAAATTTTAAAATTAGAAATTTTGGATTTTTTTTATTGAAACTTTTTTTTAGAATTTAAATAAATATTAAAAAGCAAATATTTCCTAATTTTTCAAATCCTCCTCTTCTTCAATTCTATTCCACGATCTACCAATTAGGAGATAAAAGGCACACCACAGAAATACTTTTATACAGACCGAATTAGTTAATAAAAAATTTTAAACAAATCTCAATTCCGTCTACACATGGCTCCACTTCTGCACATCACCCCAACTAAGAAACGGGCTTCCCACTTTCCGCCCTTCCATAGGGAACCATCTAGGAATGAGACTAGTGCTCTGGACTTTGAAGCACAATTTATAAACATTGCGATTACAGCGCCATCTGTTAACGGTTTTTCTAACTAAATTTTGAAACTTCTGCATGAAATTTTTACAGTTTAATTAATAAACAAACCGTTTACCGCATAATTCTATTGATCTTTGTTTTTGAGCTATTTAATTTTGAATCCAGGGTCATATTCGCTGGATACCCTGTACAAGCTATATTGATGGTGGCAATGAAGCGAAGAGCCCTATCTGCTTGAAGCGTTTTTCTCGTGATAAACATGGAGAACAATGGGATCAGTACTTTCAGAGCTGTACTTGGTTACCTAAAATAAGCTCTGGAGCCAAAAAAATACAAAAAAAATTATATTCTTTATACTTGGATGGCTAATGTTTCGTTATTTTATTCTTCCACTGATAATTAATAGATTTGTTTGTGCCTTAATTTAATATAATTAAATTGCTTACTCATTTAGAAATAAATTTTCATTTATTTATAAGTTAAGTCTCAGCGCATTGCATCTTTTGAGGGAGGCGAAAATGGACCTTTTTTTCTTTTGCCACATATAGATACTTCCGAAAAAACTATTTTTCGCATTGTTAAAAATTTTTTGTGCGATATTTGCCTGTGTCTGTATGCGCGTGTGTAGTTAGTCTATGAAAAATCTGAATTTGGTAAGTGTTCACTGAAAATTAAAACTTCCAAGTGCCTAAAAGTGAATAGGGACGAAAATAGGGCAGCTTATATTGGCTGAATATATTTAGTCATTTTTTAAAAATATACATTTCCAGAACATTAGATACACATACATTTTCCGAAGTTCACCACGCAATTAACTACTATTAAATGAACATTATGCAAAGATAATAACAATATACACTGTAAGGATGAATGTAACATTAGAGTTTACATGCTTTTTTTAAATATCTAAAAAAATACTTCCGGAATGGTTCTTGAAATTAAAAAAATTAAAGAACATATAAGTTGTACATAAGTATATTTCACCTACTCAGAGCTATCTGTTCACACTGGATGATAGAATAAGCTGGTGTTATACGATAATATGTAAAAGAACATATTAAAATTGTAGAAATGCATAAGACCTTCACAAATAAGCCTTTCTTGATCAGGCGCAAGGAACACGTGCTTCTACCAGGAGCAAGACTTAGAGGGAAAGGGACAATGCAAAGAAACAGAAAATAGCAAAACAGGAGGTAGCAGCCAATCACACAAGAACATTCCCAGTAACAAGAATATATACTGGAGAATTATGAAGCAAATTGTAAAACAAATGAGTAAAAACAAATTCAGTCATAACATGGTCCGGCTGTATTCATATTTTTAATCCATTTTTATACAATTCGCTTCATAATTATCCTTCTACTCTTTGTTCTTCGGATTGGAAAATGCTCTTGTGTGATAGGTTGGTTCCGTCTGCTGTCGTATTGGTTGTTCATCCACATGAATCTTCTCCTTACCTTTATACTCTCAGTCTTGATTCTGCCATCAAAGCAGAATCACGTGTTCCCTGCGCTTGATGAAGAAATTCCAAGTTCTTTTGAAAGGCCTGGATAATTTCTATAATTTTATGGTGTTTTAAACAGTTTTTTTTCTCTTATCAAAACTATTCGTAAAAAAAGTATGACATTTGGAACGCATCTAAGTGAAAGGATGCTAAAGAAAGTGAACAGAATAGAAAATTAATTTAAAAATGGCCACGATAACGAGTATTATTAATTTTTTCTATGCGTTAAGAAAATGCAAGCTTGTACATGGTAAAATGGATTTATCGACACAAATACTGTTCAACGTGTTGACCAATAATGTCAAATACCGTTTGAAATCGCAAAATAGCATGTTCAATAATCATGTGAAGGAAATTCTGGTAAACGTTGAGGGTGTGACAGCAAATATGACCCTTGAAGTCCGGTAATATTTTGTTTGTAGTTTTTGCACCTATGGGAAGGCATTTTAAAGGCTCGAAACTTCTGCAAAGATTCCGATGATGAATCAGAATTTTGATAGCAATATTTTACCAGTAAAGCAGAATATTTCAGACAGACATTACATAATTTACAAGAGATTCATTGCGTATCTTTATTTAACATTTTCATTGTTGGACAGCAGACACATCACGTCAGAGATGCCGAAATTTAGTCAAAAAGCGCCCCGTAAGGACCATTTTTTATTTTTTTTTTAATGTTTTTCAAATCACTTGATTTAGAGGCATTATAAATTTCATAATTTTTTAATGAATTGTATTAGGTACAGAGAGCTCTCAGTAGGCGGACTTTAATTATGTGCTGTACCCCTGTATTGAATGTGATTAATCACGATAGCAATTCAGAGGAAAAAAAAATATTTGCGATTAACTTACAACATGAAATGTTTGGAATGATTTATAACTGTAGCGAGACTATTTTAACAGATGTACAATATTTTTGTGCATTTGTGTAAAACTATCACACATGTTTATAAATATACAAATGTTTCTTTAAAAAAAGTAAGTAAAACCTGGATGCTTTATTATTTATTAAATTAGTGTTTTCAATCCCATTTAATGCCATTTTTTGAAAATTTGACAGTTGTAATACAAAAATGAGCCAGCAATTAGAAATTGAATATAGTTATTATTTGATGAGATGCAAGAACTTTTATAAAATCATTTTTAAACTGCGAATATAAAACTACGACTTTTGGCTATCTAATAACGAAACTAAGGCTGATACGGAAGAACTGTACATGTGCCAAATTCGTACAACTAATAGTTTGTCATTGAATACATCCTGTATCAATTACTGCCTCTACGTTAGTTGTATTCCAATTAGTCTGTCCGTGACCTTCATTTGTTTTGGACCCAGTTTTATTGATTGGCCGGAAAAATGTTGTGTGTTTTAAATGAGCAACGAATTAATGTGAAATTTCTCTTTACACTTAAAAACAGCTACTGAAACTCAAGTTAAGATAAGTATACGAAATGAATTTTTATTACTTGCGTAGATTTTCGAATTGTTTAAGTGTTTCCAAGGTGGCCGAGAAGACATTGAAGACGTTGTTCGCCCGAGTCGACCTCCCACGTCAACAATGGAAAAAATGTTAGATATTCATGGAATTATGTATCTTCACAGGGTTTTTTAAGGTCAAAATATTAATCAACATTACTATCTTGAGGTCCTGGATCAATTCCTTGAAAAAATACGAAAAAAACTTCCTTTATTGTGGAAGAACAAGACATGAATGCTTCATCAGAACAACGCATCGGATCACACTACATTGTCTTTCAAGACGTTTCTAGCGAAGTAAAACATCTCATGATTGTGCCATTCGCCTTATCTGCCTGACATGGGATCATGTGACTTTTATCTGTTCCCCATTATCAAATCTGCATTAAAAGGAATTCGATTTCAGACCGTTGAAGCTGTGAAAGAAAAACCGGCATGCGCCATGAAAAATCACTCAGAAGAAGATATTCTGCACTGTTTGAAACAATGGAAGATGCTCATGGAGCGCTGTAGGGATAAAAGAGGGCTGTTTATTTAAGGGGATAATAATTAAATATGTATAAATTTAAAACAACCTATTTTACTGCATTAGCCTCTTTATTTAATAGCCACACCTCGTATATATTTTTTTTTGCAATGGACCATACTTGACATTTTATCTAAGAAAGATTAAGTCACATGTCGTAAAAAATTAGAAAAATATAGGGTAACTCCCGGAGAGTCGCCGCATCTGGGATAGATGTCTTATATATGATAGATGTCCCTTATATTTCTTGTAATTATCGATAGATGGCAATGGCTCCAGATGAAGGCTCCAGAACATGGCATCTTATGCTGATGCATATTTTTCTTAGAAATGTCATACGTATATCTTGAAGGAAGATTTCTTCCATAACACAAGATTTAACTTGAACCATGATATTATCATTGCCCATCACATTAAGTTTATTTTTTAAAAAAAGAAAAAATCATGAACTAAACAGTCTCCAAAAAACATTCCTTTTGAAAAAAAAGAGAATAGCATTACTTATCCTTTACTCTAGAATCATGTATCCAAATATAATTCTTATTTTAATAGTAAATCTCTTGAGATATTAATTCAACGTGATATATTCAGGATCTCTTTCAATTTTCAAAAGTTTCGTAATATGTATATACGTGTAAATAAACTTTTCTTTTATATTAAATTTTGATTTCCTCGCTTTATACTTTGCATCTAATTAATATTCTTATCTTAGAAATTGCTAATTTTTTCACATGGTAGGTTATAAAATTAAATCCGATTTATAAATTAAATTGTAACTCTCCCAGGTCACCTATAATTCCTGTGTGATTAATAACATTCTCGTACGTCGAAATCACACAGCGGAGGTAAATTTAATTTATGCAATTTTAATTAATACAATAATACATTAATTTTAAATTACATTACAGGAATCCAGAATCATGGTGCTTTTTACTATACGAACATATCACGACATATATGATGAATAAATTACCAAATTCATTACCTTCTCTGTATGCTGGATTTAGTCAAATATCTTAATAATTTCTATTATTGTTTAATCAGTGTGAACAAAGCGTTCCAGCATTTTGATTTTAAATATTTTATACAACATCAAGGTGAATATGACGCTCCAGAAAATTTAGTTAGACTATGTTTTTTCTTAAGTAATTTGGTGTCCATTTAATAGACATGCTGTTCACCCCTCATGACAGAGAGTCGACGAGGAGGAAGGCATTTCAATGGAAAAACGTGCATTCGCTAGTATCTGTAGATGTACTATTTCTTAATGTATCATCAATGTATATAGGTCATCGAATGCAATAATATGTTATTATTTATTCATCATTTTATTAGTGTTATTATAAGAGAAAAAAGTCATTGATATTCTTATATTATAGCCTGCTGTAATCAAAGAATTTATTAATAAGTACAGAACTTGTGTGAAAATATAAATTATTTGAAAACAACGTTTAAACACACAATAAAAACAAGAATATTTGACCATACGTATACGTTTCGTGAGTACTAGGACTCACATCCTCAGTGTAAAAACTATAAAACTTTAAAAACAATATCCTCCCAACTGCATGTACGGTGAAAAAACCCAAATGTCAAAACATAATACCAAAAGACCATCAAGTTCTAACAGCCAATGAAATTAATGCGGAAGTGAAGTGTCGTGACACAACAAATCCATCCAGAAAGTTGAGATGTATGGTGTACTAGATAAATCATTAACCAAGGAGTCTTTAAATTTATGGATATGAATAGCCTCAAAAAAGTCTAAATCCAGAGGAGTAATGCATTTCTTGATAATGGTAGATGAGTAAAAATTAAAATTATGTCCCTCCCCCCAGCAATGGCGATAGAGGCGATAGAGGATTTCTGTAATTCTTTTTTCTTTACATAGTTTCTATGTTCAATGATTCTGTAACGGAGTTTTCGTTTAGTTTGTCCAATGTAGGACAAACCACATTGGCATTGAATGTTGTAAATGCCCCAATAATTATGTGGAGGAATTTGGTCCTTAAGTTGCGAAAAAGATAATTTATTAACCGGCTTAAATACCACATTAAAATCATAATGTCTTAAGATATTAGCCATCTTAAAGCTAATGATATTATAAAATGGTAAAATGATAAGGTTGGAAATGAAAACCGCAGTAACAGGAGAATCAAGATTATTAACATATTTATTAAGACTATGAGAAATTAAATTATTGATATAAGATAAACTAAAACCACGGTCAATAGCCACAGATCTAATGTAATTTAATTCTGTAATGAGTGAATTATTATCTGAACAAATTAAGCGAGCTCTATTAATCAAATAATGAAAAGCCGAAGCTTTTTGGGAAGGGGGGTGACATGAATTGAAATGGGGGGGGGAGTGTGACAGCAAAAGGTTTACGGTAAACGCAAGTGTCAAAGGTGTTAAGCTGACGTGTAACCAACACATCCAGAAATGGCAATCTATTATCTATTTCAACTTCATAAGTGAATTGAATGACTGAATCTATTGAGATTAAAATCGTTAATATATTGTCAACAGAAAATAGAGAAAGGTCCAAGAGTGCAAAAGAATCGTCTACATATCTACAATAAAATAAGAAGTTGATGAGGTTAAACATTTTAACCTCAAAGTAATGCATATATAAATCTGCTAAAAAAAGGGCTAAGGGGATTACCCATTGCTAAACCATCCGTCATAGAATAATATTGATTAGAAATTTGAAATGAATTTTGTTTTAAACAAGTACTGAATAACTCAATAATGTGGTTGATTTCATAATCTGTGTAATGAAATTCTTTTAATCTAATAGTGAGACTTTGTAGTGCACCTTGAACTGGAACATGGGTGAACACGAACAGAGAAGTAACATCAAATGAAACCATGCGTAAAGAGGGGGAGGGGGTGAAGTTTTTAATCCGATTAACAAAACAACTGGAATTCTTAATTGTGTAAATATTAGAACTTGAAAGGAATGAAAAGCGTTTCACTAAATATTTAGCAAGAGGATATGAAGCAGAACTGATATTGGATACGATAGGCCGGAGGGGAACACCAATTTTATGAACATTAGGCAGAGCGTAAAAGCGACTGCAGTTAGCAATCGACGGAATTAATGACATTTTAATACTGTCATCAATACAGGAAGAGGTTTTTATAAGTTTTCTGGTACTTGTTAAATCACTGTCAGAAGGATCCCGATTTAATTCAATGTATGGTCCGGATTGTAAAAGATTTTGCACTTTATCCAAATAAGCTGTTTTATCCTGTACCACTATTTGACCTCCCTTATCAGCTTTAGATATAACAATGTCATCATTAGATTTTAAGGAGGATAAAGCTTCTTTAAGATCCTTTGTTATGTTGGGTTTGAAATTCTTAGAATTGTAATCAACTGTGTTTTTAATGAGAACCCTAATGAAATCCTTTTGAGAACTAGATAGTTTGCTAAATTTGAAACTTCTTTCAACTGGAGCAATAAGATTAGGTAAATCTGGACGTTTGCTAAAAGAAAAATTATAATTAAGTTTGAGAGCTTTCTCCTGTGTAGGTGACAGTTGTGAAGTTGATGGGTTTACAATAGCATTATTATTCACCTCTGGAAGCCAAGGAGGGGGTGTAGCAGTAAGAGGGAGTAAATTTGAAAGTTTTTTAACTAACGAAAGTTTATGAAAAGCAGAGAACTTGACAGACCGGTACCATGATAACCGATCAATTGTGTCAAAATTTGACACTGAGTTTCCAAGAGAAAGATGTAAATGAAAAAGTTCTTTTTCAATAAAAGCGAGCTTACTACGAGTATCCTGAATAATGGCGCGAAGTAACACTAACTTGCAAGTGTGTAAAGATTTCGAAAGACGTTTAGTTAATTGAAGTTTAAAACCCAAGCGAATAAAACCAGGAACAACACCACGACGTTTACAACTACATAAAAAGTTCAAATGATTTAAAACTTTTTCACGTCTTAATCTAAGTTTGTAAAAACGATTAAGATCAGACATGATAAAAACCCCCAAATAGGTCCGTTGCAACCAAATATAATAAGTACAGAACTTGTGTGAAAATATAAATTATTTGAAAACAACGTTTAAACACACAATAAAAACAAGAATATTTGACCATACGTATACGTTTCGTGAGTACTAGGACTCACATCCTCAGTGTAAAAACTATAAAACTTAAAAAACAATGTACCCCCAACTGCATGTACGGTGAAAAAACCCAAATGTCAAAACATAATACCAAAAGACCATCAAGTTCTAACAGCCAATGAAATTAATGCGGAAGTGAAGTGTCGTGACACAACAAATCCATCCAGAAAGTTGAGATGTATGGTGTACTAGATAAATCATTAACCAAGGAGTCTTTAAATTTGTGGATATGAATAGCCTCAAAAAAGTCTAAATCCAGAGGAGTAATGCATTTCTTGATAATGGTAGCTGAGTCAAAATTAAAATTATGTCCCTCCCCCCAGCAATGAGAGGCGATAAAGGATTTCTGTAATTCTTTTTTCTTTACATAGTTTCTGTGTTCATTGATTCTGTAACGGAGTTTTCGTTTAGTATGTCCAATGTAGGACAAACCACATTGGCATTGAATGTTGTAAATGCCCCAATAATTATGTGGAGGAATTTGGTCCTTAAGTTGCGAAAAAGAGAATTTATTAACCGGCTTAAAAACCACATTAAAATCATAATGTCTTAAGATATTAGCCATCTTAAAGCTAATGCTATTATAAAATGGTAAAATGATAAGGTTGGAAATGGAAACCGCAGTAACAGGAGAATCAAGATTATTAACATATTTATTAAGACTATGAGAAATTAAATTATTGATATAAGATAAACTAAAACCACGATCAATAGCCACAGATCTAATGTAATTTAATTCTGTAATGAGTGAATTATTATCTGAACAAATTAAGCGAGCTCTATTTATCAAATAATGAAAAGCCGGTACCATGATCGGTTATCATGGTACCGGTCTGTCAAGTTCTCTGCTTTTCATAAACTTTCGTTAGTTAAAAAACTTTCAAATTTACTCCCTCTTACTGCTACACCCCCTCCTTGGCTTCCAGAGGTGAATAATAATGCTATTGTAAACCTATCAACTTCACAACTGTCACCTTCACAGGAGAAAGCTCTCAAACTTAATTATAATTTTTCTTTTAGCAAACGTCCAGATTTACCTAATCTTATTGCTCCAGTTGAAAGAAGTTTCAAATTTAGCAAACTATCTAGTTCTCAAAAGGATTCCATTAGGGTTCTAATTAAAAACACAGTTGATCACAATTCTAAGAATTTCAAACCCAACATAACAAAGGATCTTAAAGAAGCTTTATCCTCTGTAAAATCTAATGATGACATTGTTATCTCTAAAGCTGATAAGGGAGGTCAAATAGTGGTACAGGATAAAACAGCTTATTTGGATAAAGTGTAAAATCTTTTACAATCCGGCCCTTACATTAAATTAAATCGGGATCCTTCTGACAGTGATTTAACAAGTACCAGAAAACTTATAAAAACCTCTCCCTGTATGGATGACAGTATTAATATGTCATTAATTCCGTCGATTGCTAACTGCAGTCACTTTTACGCTCTGCCTAAAGTTCATAAAATTGGTGTTCCCCTCCGGCCTATCGTATCCAATATCGGTTCTGCTTCATACCCTCTTGCTAAATATTTAGTGAAACGCTTTTCATTCCTTTCAAGTTCTAATATTTACACAATTAAGAATTCCAGTTCTGTTGTTAATCGGATTAAAAACTTCACCCCCTCCCCCTCTTTACGCATGGTTTCATTTGATGTTACTTCTCTGCTCACCCATGTTCCAGTTCAAGGTGCACTACAAAGTCTCACTACTAGATTAAAAGAAATTAATTACACAGATTATGAAATCAACCACATTATTGAGTTATTCAGTACTTGTTTAAAACAAAATTCATTTCAAATTTCTAATCAATATTATTCTATGACGGATGGTTTAGCAATGGGTAATCCCCTTAGCCCTTTTTTAGCAGATTTATATATGCATTACTTTGAGGTTAAAATGTTTAACCTCATCAACTTCCCATTTTATTGTAGATATGTAGACGATTCTTTTGCACCCTTGGACCTTTCTCTATTTTCTGCTGACAATATATTAACGATTTTAAACTCAATAGATTCAGTCATTCAATTCACTTATGAAGTTGACATAGATAATAGATTGCCATTTCTGGATGTGTTGGTTACACGTCAGCTTAACACCTTTGACACTTGCGTTTACCGTAAACCTTTCGCTGTCACACTCCACCTCCCCATTTCAATTCATGTCACCCCCCTTCCCAAAAAGCTTCGGCTTTTCATTATTTGATTAATAGAGCTCGCTTAATTTGTTCAGATTATAATTCACTCATCACAGAATTAAATTACATTAGATCTGTGGCTATTGATCGTGGTTTTAGTTTATCGTATATCAATAATTTAATTTCTCATAGTCTTAATAAATATGTTAATAATCTTGATTCTCCTGTTACTGCGGTTTCCATTTCCAACCTTATCATTTTACCATTTTATAATAGCATTAGCTTTAAGATGGCTAATATCTTAAGACATTATGATTTTAATGTGGTTTTTAGCAGGTTAATAAATTATCTTTTTCGCAACTTAAGGACCAAATTCCTCCACATAATTATTCGGGCATTTACAACATTCAATGCCAATGTGGTTTGTCCTGCATTGGACAAACTAAACGAAAACTCCGTTACACAATCAATGAACACAGAAACTATGTAAAGAAAAAAGAATTACAGAAATCCTTTATCGCCTCTCATTGCTGGGGGGAGGGACATAATTTTAATTTTGACTCAGCTACCATTATCAAGAAATGCATTACTCCTCTGGATTTAGACTTTTTTGAGGCTATTCATATCCATAAATTTAAAGACTCCTTGGTTAATGGTTTATCTAGTACACCATACATCTCTACTTTCTGGATGGATTTGTTGTGTCACGACACTTCACTTCCGCATTAATTTCATTGGCTGTTAGAAGTTGATGGTCTTTTGGTATTATGTTTTGACATTTGGGTTTTTTCACCGTACATGCAGTTGGGGGGATATTTTTTTTAAAGTTTTATAGTTTTTACACTGAGGATGTGAGTCCTAGTACTCACGAAACGTATACGTATGGTCAAATATTCTTGTTTTTATTGTGTGTTTAAACGTTGTTTTCAAATAATTTAATTTATTAATTGTTATAATTTCATGAGTTACGAAGATTATAATAATGATAATCTATGAGAAATATTTTAAGCAATGTCAAATTCTCCTGAAGTGTGCTTTTAAAATTTAACATTAATACCATTTTTAAGAAAAATGAGAAAGTGAAATTACAAGGGAAAAAATGTGGTGAAAACTAGTTTTTATGTTTCGAATGGAATAAATGTGTTTTCTAAATTAGTTAACCTCATTTAGTCTCTACAAAAATAATCTAGATAAGTTAATAGTCGAGACACACTAATCTAGACAATATGGGATGTTTCTGCACTGTAAGGCAAATAAACAAATTAAAAAACGATAACTAACAATGCAAAATAGTTCTATTGTTAACTTTGAATTTAATTATAGAACTTTTCCTTCGAGTTTAGAAAAAAAAAACATTATTTCTTTCTGAAATTATTAAAAGTGTTGTATGATACAAATAAATGAGTGGAGATGCTGTTAAAAGTTTTTTTAATTTAGAATTACTATAATCTTTTTTGTTTGATTAAATTAAGTAATATTATTTACTCCTATTATTTATACTGTTATTTGTTTATTATTTTATATCATACAAAATGTAAGTATTTTTTATGGTTCTAATTTTCTGTATTTTTTTATTAATTATGGTGCACCTCTTCTTATTATTAAATTAATTAATAGATAATTGTATTTTGGTATCTTATTTCTGCAAACTTTGTAATCCGAACTCGTGAAAATTTTTATGAACATTCAGGTCTATGTATCAAAAATCTCATCGGCCTTTTTTGTGGGAATGAATTTATTTTTTTTAATTAATCTAGCCTAAATTTATTTTATTTTTTTTTATCGCGATGAATTAAATTTATTCCCTCGTTTTACTCCGGAATGCGTATTACACTTTTTATTCTTTTTACATTTCACTATTCAAACATCGTTTCGAAAGGAAGCCAATAATATTTTTGATTATTTTTAAGTTGATCGATTTTATAATCTTATTTCGGTTCTAAAATTTTCATTCGTGCCAAAAAACGTGTCGGTTTACAGTCATTTGATGCATCCTCCGTATCTTTCTCACTTCAATCTATCATTGGCTATTCACTATTTCGCATTGCAGATTTTTGCATTCTTGCGCACTTTCTATGAATATTTATTGTGCGGAGATCAAATTTTTTATTTTTCTCTTCTACTAAGAATAATTTCCGTACATCAGTGAAGCTTTTCTCAGTGTTCTCAGTCAAGCTTTTCTCAGTACATCAGTGAAGCTTATAAAAACTTATTCATTTCTTCAGAAATAGCGTAAAGCTCAAAGTTTGTTTTTGCGTTACGTACGGAAGTATCCTGAATTACACTAGTTGTCAGCGCTGAAAGACTATTATGGAACATCGTGACATCAGGAGGGTTTTACCTTGAAATATATAAAGTAACTGCAGTAATAAACGAATTGCCTTTTTGTTGTTACTGAAACATCAACGGGGGCTCACTGTGAATACATGACATTTTTTTCTTTTTGTTTGTATGACAGTCTGTTTGTTCATCTATAACTGCAGCAGCACAAAGCTTGTAATTAAGTAGCCATGTGAGTGAGGTACGAGGATTTAGCTGTATTGTTTTTGATTAAATATGGTTAATTGGTTCTAAAAATAAACAACATTATTTTCATGTCATAATGCTTTCTTATAATCATGTAGACGATTTTCAAATTTTCCTTTCGATAAAAAGAAATATCGCATTTCATTATTGGATTAAGTTGTAAATTACATGTTAAAAATATTTCCAATGAGAATAGTAAATTATTCAGATTCATTTCAAATTTCGTTAATACAATTGTCAGATTTTTAAAATTAGGAGTATAACAATTAAAGGAGCTTTATAAATTGGTTCTAATAACTCAAAATATTTTGTTTTACCCCTTTCTTTTTTTACAAGCTACATAATTCATTTATCTTTTTCTTTTACCAGTTCCTTAGCAAATGTATACCACAGTCTGAGTAAAATATGAACGATGTTGGTAACATTACGGTTTTTAATTGAACTATACTATTATGACACTATTAAAATTCTATCGCAAAAATACTTTATAGTTCTAAATCTTGTTAACGATTTAGTCAACTGGCAGTGGACACGACAATGAATTACACAGTAGGTTTAAATGTCTCCAAATATACCTAGAAAACTGAATTTTGCTACTGCAGCCGAACGCTGAAGTTTCAGTCTACATCCTTTGTTTCTAGAGAAAACATTTTGGATTTTTTTCAATTCAGAATCTGTAACGAGAATAGAAAAAAAAACTCTTAGAAGATCTTCATTGCAATTCCGAAGAAATGAGTTTCAAGAATTACAACTTATGCTCATTCAATTTCATTCAAAATTTCTGAAAATTCTCGTTGCTTTGGTAAAAAGGTTTTTTTTTAATGCCATTTCCTACAAACTAATGGGACTCCAAGGTAGAATTCTGAGAAATTATGTGTGGTAAACATATATGAAGTGAGTAAGTTTCAATTAATGTAAATAGATATTATTTCATACCAATATAAAAAATTACAAATAAACAACGTGACAAAAAATGATCTTGTCAAAAACAAAATAAATTAAAATCACAAAATATATTAACAGGTAGACAGCACACTTTCCCGATTACACAGCAATAAAATTACGAACAATTTTCCAACTGTTAATTAAATACCAAGATGAAACGCACAATCTACAGTTGTTTAATAAATCTGCTTTTTGCTGAAAAATAATTTACCCAAACTTAACGCATTAAACAAGCATTCAAATTCACCACTTTAAATCACATGAATAATTAAAAAAAAAAACTTTGTTTAACGCCTTGTTGCAAAAACTTTTAACTTCAATTCTAACCACTGTATATTGAAAATTAGTAACTTTGGTTCTCGTTGCATGGAAAAAAAATAAAAATTGGTCCAGTAGTCGACCACAAAAGGCCAAAACTGAAAAATGAAATTTAAAAATAATAAAATGAGTTAGTAAAAAAATATGAAAAAATGGTGAATAATAATAATAATAAAAACACCCAAATGTCATCACTGAACTATCTGACTTTTAAGAAATTTTCTAATCCGAAAATAAATAATCCATAATAATAAATCATTATAAATTCCTTCCATCTGATTGAAATCTCGTATAGTTCTGCGGTTTTAATTAGCACAGAGAAATTAATGTTCAACAGCACAAATCATGAAATCACTTCTTTTATGATTTGACAATTTTGTTATTTTTGTTGAAAAAAGGACCTTACATATGATGGCTTATCTTTTTTATTTTGATTAAAAGATTTCTATTCGATAGGTTTAATTAAAATCCAAATTGATTTCACGAAACTCTGATCACAAAATCTCTGACTGCAAATAACATTCGATGATTAAGAGAGACCTCGGTATTTTAAATAAAATGGACTTTTTGGCAGTTATTTCTTTTATTTAAATGACGAAACGTACAAATAAATCCTTTACAAACTTGAAAGGTAATACGTTAATATTATGTTTTTCATTAATTACGAATGCAAGATTATTTATGCAGTTTATTAAGAAATTAAAAGATCAATGTACTGCAAATTATGAAATAAATGTGAACTCTAATTTTGATTTAAACATTATGTTGCAACATAATTTTTACAATAGGGTTTCAATAAATTTCAATAATAAGATAAGTGATTAAATTAATTAAAATATTATAAAGAAATAAAAATAAATGTACAGTTTACATAATATAAAAACTTGCATCCAGAAACAAAAGAGGTATGAAGGTCATTATCGTATTGGATATTTTGTATCATTTATCCCTTAGTATGTCCAGGTTTAATACTTGAACGGATGTCCCATATTCATACATATGCGTATATATTTTTGGAAAGGATTTTGTCTGCATATAGGATCGTTCTCCATGTCACTTTTGCTATCTGATTTTTGCATTAAGATTCTTAATTAACTTTCGTAAAATTCTTCCAATCACCATAAACTTTTAATAGTGTTAAGATACACAACATTACAGTATGCTACATAGGTATTGAGAATATCCTTGGATCATTTCTAATTTTATTTGCTGACACATGTCAAAAATTTTCATATATCATTGTCTACTTCGCGTCAAAATGAGCGATAGATTTCAAATGAATGTGAATTATATTTTTGCATGAAATTTAGTATCACAATTGTACCCAAACACGTCCTGCTGTTTGAGATTGATCGGATCGACAATAAAATTTTTCGTTGAGGGTAGCTTTGGCAAAGCGTTTTCGGGTTTGGGTCAGTTTCGGGTTTTAAGCGTCCGGTTTCGTAACTTTTTATTTTTAAAAGATTTTTCACTATACTACAAAATCTAATTTATTTTATACATAAAAACAAAGCCGAAATCTACTTTCCAGCCAGACAGGCTGCATTACGTAACTTGCATCAGTTAATATTATTTGCTGCTTCAACTAAACTTGATTGTCATTACTAAATTGAAAACACAACAAGGATAAATCCTTTCAAATTCATATGAATTAAAAATATGTACTAGCAACGGCATGAATAGAACAATTAATGGAAAATTTGTCAGTTAACAAGAATTTTCACAACCATTACTTCGCGAAGGCGCAAGCTTGAATAGCATGCGTTATCCTAATGTGCATAAACATGTTTTTTCTTTGTTGTTGTTCCAGCCTTGACGTTCCCTACACCGGTTATGCTTCTCGTTATTTTTCTTAAACATGTCCAACAGAGTTTTAAATTGTTTATGGATTCGGATTCACAGACCGTGCTTTAACTTGCGGAAATTTACTCGGACTAACAGCTACTTGCTACAGTTATCCTTTGTAAAAGTCCGGTTTGGAACTCAAATGTCATGTATAGTTTTAGTAATAGTTTAATGAATAGTTAGAAGATATTTGTAATTATTTATCTACAAAAACATTTTCACTCATTGTTTACAAAACTTCTATCAAAATTCTGCAAAAATATAACAAGCAAACGTTGTCAAGAGCGTTGTGTCTCACAATTAGAAAATTGCAAATGTTGTAGAAAACAGAAAACAGTAGTGGTCATAAATTTGATGCGGCAACATTTCAAGACATGACCTGAATAGCAGATATTGTGAAGATCAAGGTTATAAGATACCCTTTAAGTTTAACCCTTTATTAACTGACGGTACTTATAAGTATCATTAAAATAACTTCTTTAAAATTCATTTAATGCATTGATTAGTTGTAATACAGTTTAGAATGAGCTATAGATACAATATTTTATGTTGTTCCAAAAGCATTAGTATTTGTTACACAAAACAAAATTATCTTTGAAAGGATGATTTCTTTTGTCTTTGCATCTTTTCAGCTTTCTTGCCTTGGAGGGGGTGGGGGGAGATGAATTTTTCAATTCGGAAATATTTCTATATTTATGTTGTAAGAACGTTATATTTGTACATTTCCTATAAAGAAAAGTTTTGAGGGGTTATGAATAGTGCAGAAAATCGCTATACATTTAAATTTAATTAATCCTTCTAAATCCTTCAATCCTTCTAAAATCCTTCTAAAATTTATTAACTGATTATATAAATCTTCTAATGTAGTTTCAAAAATTCACGAAAAATGCATTAGAAGATAAAATTTTCATGAATTCATAATTCAGTACATAAAGGATTAAAATGCCAAATTTTGAGCTTTATATCTATGAAATGTAGAGTGCCATATGGAATAAGAAATACATGTAAATTACTTGACAGAATACTTTCTTTTCGCCGATGTCCCAGAAGTCTGTTGATAGTCATGTTCTATAAATTTCTTCTTTTTTTGCGAAGAGTCTTTTATTTTCCTTCTTTTTCTAATTATAACGTTATGAATAGCACTATTGGGAACATTTCTTTATCGCCGCCATTTCCCTTTTGGATTTACTCGTATTATTTTTAAATGACATTCCGTCCCTTCATATACTTTTCCCCACAGCATCGTCAAGTAAATCGTAACTATCACAATAAAAACCTGAAACGTTGCTTCTTCATTAGTGACTTTACAAAATGATAATGCATACGCTTTGAGATGATTCTGAATTAATAAGTAATATATAAATTTTTTCAGGTCTTTCTGTAATTTCTTAAGATATTACTTATTCTGTTTATAGGAAATCTAGTAAATTTTAACAAAATTTAAGTTATTTTAAAGCTGATTTTAAAAGTGTTTTTAGATCCATTTTAAAATATATAAAGGAAAATTTTTACATTACTTTTTCAACAACTTCCTATTTTTTTTACTATCTTACCATTTTTAACAAATTCCATACTAAACAGCAATTTTTTTCCCTCTAAATTCTATATAAATTTAAACTTCTTAAAAGTTATAATGTGTTTCTTTCTGATTATCAAATCGATTACATTTGTACCTTATAACATAACTTTTAATTAAAATGATCCAAACAAAAATATTCCCTACTACATACATTTTAGATCTACAAATCTACAAAAATTTAAACAGTTATATTTTGTTTCACATCTTTTATTAATAGTAAGAAGACAATTGTTAGTTTCATGGTCTGTACTTGAAATAACTTTTGCAAAAAGATAACCCTTTTGATAGTGATTCTTGAGCTGAAGAAAAAAAGTCTAAATGCCCGTATTTTATTAGAAGCACCAGTAACAATTTTTATAAATGACATATCAATTTATTGGTTTTGATCGTTTAATTAATTATTGAAATAAATTGTACACTTTTTTTGTTTTTGCTTGTCTGTTGTAGTAGTTATATTTGACAAATGTAGACCTGAGAAACATTGTCTGATTTAGAGCTTTCTGAAGTACATGATAAATCCATTCATTTCCCACCCAGAGCTGATTCAAACGTCTTTCTACTCCCTTTCTTCCTAATATATCGTAATATGTGTGAAGGGGAAACTCATGGAAAAAGGGTCTTTAGAGAACATCCCCTTCTTAATGAAAGAGCTTTTAGGGGGACATAAAACTTACAAAGAATAAATCTTGCGAAATAAGATGATACGATTGTGCCGGAAATAAATTCATGCAAGCATAGGGAATTAATGTGGAAGTGGGGATGCGGTTGTTAGTATATCGCATTTTTCGTAAGTTTGTTAACATTACAGTTTATAATACATATATGTATATGTAATATTTCTTTCTTTCAATACAGTCTATTTTAAAAATTAGCATAAAATTAAATTTCGTATTGACTTTAAGGGCAGTTGGAAGTCAAATTCGTGAAAAAAGTCTTTTTTTTTTAAATATTTTGTATTCTTTGTTTTCCCTCTTTCGAAAGGTATATTACTTTTGTTTCTACGGCAATAAGAAGTTAAAAAATTTAAGTAATTAGTTTGTTTATATCATACGTGAACATTACATACGTAAACTTTAAACACAATTTTCTCAAAATGTTGATTTGTGAATTTCGGTGTACCTTTTTTATAGAAACTACTACATATTATTGTTTGAAATCGTAGCAGAATATTCCACACGTATGCCTGATCAATTTGAAGCGAACTTTTGTTACAAACATTTCTACAAAATTTTTATTAAAAAAAAGATTTCTTTGGAAAAATGGATTTTTTTTTAATTTAAAAGTAGTTTTTATTCCAGATTTTTCAAAAAATAACTAAAGAATATCTGTTTATAAAGTTGACTTCACTTTATTAGGTATTATTAATATTATGTATATAAAAAATTTCAAGTGAATATCTTCGGTAGTTTTTGAGAAAAAGATACATTAAAAATATATATACATGAATAATCATATATTGTTGGGAATGTCACATTCACCTTGAAAATGTATCGAAATAAAATAAAAACTTGCTTAAAAGGTGCATTTTTATACAACAGATGTCACAATATAAAAGATGTTAACACATATTACACTTTTTAAAAACTTAAAAAGAGTTTACAAATATAATACACGCGCCGAGCGCTTTTGATCAAAACCTTGATCAAACCTTGAGCGGCCCAGAGGATGATCAAGGTTTTGATCGAAAGCGCTCGGCGCGTGTATTATATTTGTAAACTCTTTTTAAATTTTTAAAAAGTGTAATATGTGTTAACATCTTTTATATTGTGACATCTGTTGTATAAAAATGCACCTTTTAAGCAAGTTTTTATTTTAAGATACATTAATTTAACATGGTAGGTATAGGGGCTTCCAACTGCCCTTAAGCATCAAAATTGTTAATATATAATATTTATTTCAAGTTATTGGTCATAGAAACTTTATTGTCGCGATTGGTCATAGAAACTTTAGGCTTTTGACTATAAGGAAGCGTACGTAAATGAAAGATTACTTTCGGATTACGAATAATTCTTTTTCTTATGTTTGTCAAAAAATTATAATAGTCATCCATCATACATTCTTTATTTATTTATCCTTCATTTCACAGGACTGCGTATTTTGTATTCCTTAATACAGTAATTTACCCTAACGTTAACTAAAAATATTCGATTTTACTGTGCAATAAATGGATTGAATTGTTTATAAATTCCTAATTATTAACAATTTCGAAAAATATTAAATGGGTAGTAATGCATGTTAAATCATTGTAACATAGATTTGAATTGAATTTGATTCTATTAAATTTGTTTCTAAACAAAGAACATTTTTAATACTTTTACAGGGTGTTTTAAAATAGAATAAAGATTTATAAAACTCAATTGCAGATAAACGGTGTTTTTCAGGCATTAATGTCTGACGTATAACCTCAAATAACTCAAACAGATCACACTGCTCCGAAACAAATTGAATTTTCGCTCAAAATAGACTAGCTATTTCAAAACGGAAATATATTTTTATGTTGTTTCAACAACTAAAAAAAAACTACAAAAAATTAAAAGCCGACTGAACTTTTCTTCATTTTTAAACGTGGGATTAAGTGTTCTCAAAGTTTAATCTATTAATGATTTGGGAACTAAAACAAGGTAGAGCAGTGCGAAAATAATCTGCATTAATCTCCTGCAAGGATAACTTTATTAGTTCTCGCCGTTTACTTGCTACAGTGGTGGTCAGAATTATAAGAACAATTGAAAATTGCACAGAAAATTTTTATTTCTGAACTAAAAAAAGTGAAATTTATACGTAAAATGCTTTTTCATGCTACAAATCATTGTAGAATGCAAAGCATCGGAAAATGCAAAATATGAATGTTTTGCCATAATTAACAAAATATGTCATTGTAAAAATTGGACAAAATTATAAGGACAATGAATGTTTTTGCCTGAAACACACTAATATTTAATAATCTCTCATTTCTTCTCAATCTCTTTTATCAGTCCTTGACGTCATGGAGTTTGACAGTTCCTTAAGAACGTTCTTGGAAATTTTTGACCAGGTTTTTTTCGATGGAGGACATGAGCTCTTGCTTGTTTTCATCTTCTATACCATTTTTGTATACTTCGTGTGCCAAAATACTCCACAGATTTTCCATTGGATTCAGCTCAGGACTTCTGGCCGGACAATCAAGTAGTTTCACGAAATTAGCATCAAACCACGATTTTGAAGTTTGGGAAACATGTACTGAGGCATTGTCCTGACGGAAAAAATAGTCTACACTCGTTATTAACGATGCTTCCGGTAAAAGATTATCGCCCAATACATCAACATAACTCTCAGAATTCATTCTACCCTGCACAAAAACTATTGGAGTAGTTCCACCAGTTGTGAAACCTCACCAGACTGTAACTGAGCAACCTTCAAATGCACGCTTTGTGAAAATTTCTTTTTCTCTACGGATATCATACCTGAAGTAGCGAAAACTATCTGGTTCATCCAAATTAAACGTTTCTCATCGGAAAAGACAACGTCATCCCACTTTGTTTCAATAGTAATGCATTCTTTGACAAACTCCATCCTCAGTCTTTTATGAACTTTTGTAAGAGGCGGTCGTAACATATGTTTACCATAGCGAATCTTTTTTTTTCTTTTTGTAGAACACGTCGAACAATTCGAGCACTGCATTCTAAGCTCAATTCACGTTTTATTTCTCTTGACATTTGTTTTTGGAGCAAGCTCGCCTTATTATCATTCTTTTCTCAAGTACAGAAACAGAAGATGGCCTACCTGTATGTCTTTGCCGTCCATATTTACCGAGATTTTTAAGATAATCGTAAATAACCGTTCTTGATTTATTAAGATTTGTCGCAATTTGGCGTACAGAAAGTCCTGAACTTTTAAATGCATCCACTTTACCTTTCTCAAACTCCGAAAGCTTTGTACCTAAGCGGCATGACTGAAAAACAGAATATGACGACCCCAAACGCTTACTACGCATTTATATCGTCCGGAAGTTCCGTGTGCAGAGCAAAAAACATGCAAACTGTACTTTTGAGAACACACAAATACAGTTGTTCTTATAATTTTGTCCATATCAGATGGCTGTATAAATCCATAATACATTTTATGAATATTAATTTTTCATATATTTTCATAAAAACTTATAAAAATAATCTTCGTTTTTCATTGGTTTCCAGCCATTCAATTTGCATAAGTTTCCGGCCAAATGTAGCCAATATTTGGCTATTTTTGCCTTGTCCTTATAATTTTGACCACCACTGTATTCAGTTTTTAGAATCTTCATCCCATTTTAAAACAGCCTGCGGAAATATTTAAATATGTGACTTTTTATAGACTGAAATTTTGCTTTAAGGGACCCGCGGAGCAACATTTTTTTTTTTTTTTCAACGCAATTTAGTTATAGTTTAGAATTATTTTTAGAAAGATTGTGACTCGAAACCACGGATAAAAGCAAAACAATTGTCTATACATTGATTGTTTTTTGTTAAATTGAGAATATATTTGTAAAATTTAGGGAAATTTAGCCCAATACGTAAAACGCTCTTCAGAACATTCTATCGCATATATATATATATATATATGCATTTTCTGCCTGAAACGTAATTTGTATGACAATAGGAAGGAAATAAAGAAAAATCTAAGTTATATTATAATTTTTCAATGACTTATTGCATACATCTGTTTGAATACCAAATTTTTGAAAATTCATAATTCTTAATCCACGAAAACAGCTATAAAATAAAAAGTGTTTCATAAATTAAAGGTTTATCGCATTGCATTCATAACATAGTCAGAAACCTGCAGTCTGAATTTCATAGTGGTACTTGTATAATAATTTGGAAAATCATGTTTTTCGTAACGAATTTTCACTCAGAAGTGCATTTTCCAAAACACGCATTTAAAGTTTACATTTATGTTTTATTTAATTTATTTACAATTATGTTCATCTAAAATGTACTATAATTATAAATCATGGCCTTGTCTTTAGTTCAGAGCCACAATTTATTTCAGGAATCTAATATTTTGGATTATTTAGCGGTTTTGGTTAGATGGTTGAAATTAATTACCTGACAACTGGAAAATCCGTGGTGATTGTTGCCATAGCAACATCACACAAACAGTTCGTTGTGAAATAAACATAATCCTGATAACTTATGATATCTATCCGAGTTGAAGTAACATGAGTAACCCAGTTGTCATTCATTTCACATAGTAGTGACCATAAGAGACAAATAATGTGTGCAGGAACAGCCAATTACATATGGGGTCAATAGTCGCCTTATCCAAAATATAAGAATTCCTGTTTTCTATATTAAACTATCCTATTGGTAAACCTGCATGAAAAAAACACAACAATCTGCGAAAAAACTACCAATGGACGCAGTTAAAGGTTTTTTGTGATTTCAGAAAATTTTATTTTATAATTAAGGTTATTTTGAAACTCACGTGATCATATATTTTCACAAAATATGGCGTATATTTAGTGAACAACCAAGTTCATCAAAATGGCTAAATTAATTACTTTTAATCTTTATATATAAGTGGACAATAATATAGAAAACACCCCACAGGCAGTTTTTTAATCCATTTTAAACGAACAAATTTCTATAAAAATCAAAATTTCGTGATTTATATACAGAATAAGAATTATTTTTCATATATCTTTTTTAATATGCTGTTGTCACATTTGAGAAAGTAAATGAGTTAGGAGAAAAAACATGGATGAATTTTGAGTTATTAATATCCCTCGATGCAACATAATATTCCCGGGTTTCAGAACTTAGGAGAAAAACTTTTTTAGGGATTCGTTCATCTGACGAAACCCTATTCGTCTCAATCCTCTGCCTGTCGCGAACTTGGCGATATATCGCGAAATTTGACGACCAAAATGAGTCGCCAAAAGTAACGCCATCTTGGCGATATCGCTAATATTTCGCCAAATTCCCATAGACTTCCATTGTAAAACAATAGGTTTTACTTGCTTATAGAAAATCCACAAATTGGGATATTTTAATGCAACAAAAACTAATATTAGCTTAAGGGATTATATTAACCTTTTCTTGGATGACCTAAGCAAAAATTGACTTAAAAAACAGATTTTTTATATTACTTGTTTCAGAAATAGTGTTTACAATAAAAGTATAAGTTTTACGGAAATAGTGTAAACATGCTGCAAGCGAATTCCTTAGTCAATCATTTTTAAGATTCGTTCAATTTCACTAAAATAATATACTTAAAAAAAATAATTAGATATTTAATTCCCATGCTTTGCAAAATCTTTAGAATTTGTGTTTCACTTTGCTGAGTATTATTATTGTTGCAATAAATACTGATTTGTGGTGAGTCATTCACGTTTGAGACCAATTTATCAAATTATTTGTGCTGATAGGCAACGAGTGCTTGATCATCTTTGTTGATCTAAACATTATTTTGAAGATTTGTCATTCACATTATATTGAACAACATTATTTTGAAGATTTGAAGATTCCACGTAGCCTTTTACATCTTTAAAAATCCAAAAATCTCGTTAATGACCTTTATCCAACGCCTTCATTATATGACTTCTCATTATCTGACAACTGGAAACTTGTTTAATTTTGTTCTTTCCGGTTCTTTTATCCCTTATTTAGATGACGTCTGAGGGCATACTTTCCTATATGAAATCCGTTTCCTGATGTATTTACTACTTTCCCACGAAATCTGAACGGTAAGCTTTGAATCACCCTGTATATGTAGAAAAATATTTAATAAAGCAATTATTATGTCGTATTACTTATCTCGAAAACAAACTGAGCCATTGCTGATAATTTTGTAATCCATTGGGTATTTCCGATATCAATAACCTAATAATAATCTAATAAATTAAATCTAATTTAATTTTTTATATATGTTGAGAAAAGGATTTAGAAATCCTAAGCTGTTTATTTACTTTTCTGGCATAATTATTTTTTTTTAAATACTACAACGTGACACAAGAATAAATTGAATATTTTTGTAAAAATATTTTAATATAACAATACTTTTCTTCTGCCTTGTTAATTATCTTGAAAATAAACTGAGACAGTGTCGATAATTTTGGAAACAATACATTAATTTTATATATTTAATGTATGGTTGTTTTGACATGGTGATGTTATACCATACAAAGAGCATAGATTTTCATTTGCAAAACATGAAGTTTTAATTTTTGAATAGAAATGACTTTAATAATTATATATCAACACTTTTTAAAAAGACTTTGTTTTACATTTAAAATTAGTCGTGACTGATTTCACAGGAAAAAATTGAATATTGTTATTTTTTTGCTACAAACAGTAATTAATCCTTTAAAAAATATGATGCATTAGAAAAACATTTTTACATGAAAAGGCGTATAAATAATCCACATTTCTATTATTTTTTAGAAGCTTGTGAAATATACTTACAAGGCAAATTAAGATTCAGTTTATAAATGATACAAAGTTTTGACTGATATAACATGCAGCTTCTTCATCTCTTGCATATACTAATGTGCAAAACTTAGCAACAAACACAATATTATAATTTTTGAAAATTTGAAGACTCAAATGGAAATTTTGTAAACAACAATTGTAGGAAATAGGTTATGCACTAACAGAACAATCAGACGATGCGAACTCTCCATGAGTCCCAAACGGCCACAGCCGCTACATTGAGCTAAAATGTGATATATTTTATTAGTCTCGTTATTACACAATTTGGTCACTCTACTAAGAAATAAATATGACTGATGTTTAATGACAAGGCACCAGGTGGCTCTACAAAGAATTCAACTTTTGATTCTTATACGACTCTAGTTGGGCTCCATTTGATTTCCCAAGTGACAGAAATTGAAATCATCTGTTGACTTTTAACAAAAGAGTGCAGAGTCTTGGTCACTTGAATGTCACCGTGTAAGTTCACTGTGGCATATTTGGTTACACATCACAATGCAATGCTCACAACGACTTCAAAACCTAATTTTGAAGAGGCTGTCACGTGAGAATCACAATGTGACTTCAATGTAATGTCACATCCTGACCTGTCACAAAGCATTAATATCAGTGACCTTTCTGTGGAGTCTCCATATAACGATCATTTGAGAGTAATAATGAAATGAATGAAAGATAATATAGTAACTTTCACAACTGTGACCATGTGTGACATGAAGGAGATATCTCACAAATAAGCTGAGCTGTAGTGATTGTACTTATTTCTAACACTTGATGTTTATATCACTTTATTTTGAGTACACACATGTTACGAAATAAGCTTTTTTCATTTGTTGCTTAAGTTTTGCACACTAGTGTATAATGTATTAACCCCTTGAAAGGCACCGGTATATTATACAGGGTGCAATATGTTATCTATCGCCGACGTTTAATTTCTCAGCCGTTGGTCGTAGACGTATAGTTCCAATTGCAAAAATGTTTCAAATGAGATAAATATTCATGTTGTGTCATTATTTAGCTTAAAAAAATCAATTTTATAAAAATTACGAGATCTAACTCTTTATACGTTCCCCCAGTCCCTATAGTTATATTTAGTAAAAGTTTACACATTTCATAACAGATATAACACAAAAAGTTCGACATCTGTACTACAAAAATTGACACAGTTATTAAATTTTAATGTTTGATATTTTTTAACATGATTTGGTCTTTAATTAAGGGATCAGTTAAAAGATGAATTAAAGTAATTCGAGATCAAAATCAGAGTGCAATGTCCTTTTTACGGTGAAACCACCTTTAGCTGGTATCGTCGGTACATTTGAGCGTTGTTCGAACCGTAAAAGTTCGTTTTTAGTTTTTAGATGAAATAACCCTATTTCGTGATTCCCCGTTTTGGCGATACCGGCTAAAGGTGGTTTCGCCGTAAAAAGGACATTGTACCCTGATTTTGATTTCGAATTACTTTAATTCATCTGTTAACTGATCCCTCAACGAAAGACAGAATCATGTTCAAAAATCTCAAACTTTGAAATTTAATAACTGTGTCAGTTTTTGTAGTACAAATGTGAAACTTTTTGTGCTATATCTGTTATAATATGTGTAAACTTTTACTAAATATAACTATAGGAACTGGTGGACCGTATAAAAAGTGAGTTTTCGTAATTTTTATAAAATTGATTTTTTACTTTAAATAATGCCACAACATGAATATTTACCTCATTTGAAAGGTTTTTGTAATTGGAACTGTATGTTTACGATCAACGGTTGAGAAAATAAAGGTCGGCGATAGAAAATATATTGCACCCTGTATATTAGGGTGGTGCGAAAAAAGTCAACTTGATATTTCCGAGTTGCTATAGTGCGGAAAAGTCGCGATTGGTAAATACAAGAAAAACAAAAACAAAATTATTTAAATCGGACTTTATCTTCCGATCCCGCAAACCGCCTAAAAATTAAAAAAAATTGAAAATTTCCGATTTTTTCAGAATTTTTTTCTTTTTTTACGTATATATATTTTTTATCGCTATAGTGAAAAATATTTGCAGATTGTAATATTTAATAATAATAAAAATAAACAGTTGCGTTTAAAGAATAGCTTCCGATCACGCAAGCTCAATACAAATCGGCAAAAATTCAATTTTCAGTGATTTTGATGAATAAAGAAAATAATCACCTGAGATCAGTTTGCGTTCCAATATTAACATTTGCATCTAAATTGTACAATGTACAACTCTTTGCTTGTTTAGATATTTTATAATGTTTAAACAAACCAGAACTCACCACGGGAAGGTAGCTGCACTTCGAGTTCAAACCGCACCCTATCCTCCATCCGACCAATGAGGGTATTTGCTATTTACATTACTTAAATATATAGTTTGTTATAATAGAGTCAAAACACTGTATTAAAAAACTAGTGTCGTCACAGTATAAGATATACAATTTGTTATGTCATCTGTTTAAGTCTGACTTTTAGACGCAACTTTGTACTGCGATTTGGTGGTAATGTCTGGTGTTGTGGACATTGATGTCAGTGTGGTCCTGATGCTCTCTTGATTGGGGCCCACATACCTTAAATGATGCTTCCGTTACCGATTTAACGCACCGCTGGACATCTTACGTGTAGTTGGGAAACTTTTCATCACCCCAGACTGAGATATGACCTGATTGAACGAAGAAATGTATTTCTTTATTGGTTATTCTCCGAAAAAGGGGTGAAAATATTAATTTTGCTACATTACAATCAATTAATTCTGGATTGTAGGAGTGGTAAAGATTCAGATACCTTTACCCTTTGAAACATTTTGCCTGGCTTTTAATACTCTTCTTAGCCCTAGCTCTATTATGTGCCTCCTCTTATAAAAGACCATTGCCATCAGTAGGTTTTCCGGGTGAGCAAAGAACGAGTTTCGTTCAGTTTCGACTACACTTTCTTCAGGTTGTCACGAAAGTATCGATATGTTTCAATTGCTCTGTACAGATGAATAGGCCCGTTTGTAATGTACTTACAGCATTTTATTTCAAAACAAACTGGAAAGTAAGATTTTAAAATAAATGTCAATATGGCTTTAAGGCATCCGATGGGTTTTCCACGCTTGTGTAAAGTCGAAGGGCTCTATTTGCACAAGTGAGCAATCTGGCATGTGAAATTGGGCCGGAGTCACACTTTAATAAGTCATTTGGAAAGTTGCTACTTTTAATTGCTTGACTTATGCCAAGAAGATATCTTTGGTCCTTACTCAACAGTTGCCTGTCCACTTCTGGAATTTCACAACCAGTCAATTGAAAATTTATCACCGAGAGCTTTACACAACAATGATATTGTGTCCAAATGGTGAACTAAATGATCTTGGGCCAGCTGTTTCAACATTCAAATGTTGAAAAAGATGGCGCAAAGGTAATTCAACAAAATGGAATAAACAAACAACCCACTGCAGTGGTCGTCAGAGATGAACTTCAAGCTTTCTGATAGCACCACCTTTCTATCCAGTATTGGTATTTGCACCATCACAGCCTACCAAATCTAAGTATTCTAGTGAAACCCTTTGTTCAGTAAGACATGATACTATGAAAGCTACAATGTCCTTAGCAGGCCCGGAGTTTGGAGGCACATGGCCTAAATAAACTGAGCCACGTTCTTTTATGACAGGAAAGTGTTCCTCTTTAATAGTTCGACGAACCTGTTTAGAAGAAATCCTTTCTTTAACTTGGGCATCGTCCTTTCTTCCATCAAAATAGTATATGCCAAGCAGTTCATCTGAATCCAGTTGACTTTTCTGTAAATTTTATGGAGTTAGGTGAGACTAGGTGGGAGCGCGCACGCCGACTTCAGCGCTGTTTTCCAACGTGGCTAACGGCAGTTGGGTGCACTACTAAACTTTTCAGACCTGAAACGAACTCTTCGTGGTAAGTTCTAGGTTGTTTAAAAATAACTTAATATGCTCAATAGTATCAATTAACATTTAAATCTTAACCTGAGACTGCAAACTGACCTCAGTTGATTATATTCTTAATGCATGAAAATCACTCAAAATTGAATTTTTGCCTATATATATTGAGCTTGCGCGATCGGAAGATATTCTCTAAACACAATTATTATTATTATTATTATTAAACAGTACAAACTGCAAATATTTTCCCCTATTGCGATAAAAAATATATAAACGTAAAAAAAAAAAAAAAAAAAAAAAAAAAAAAAAAAAAATCGGAAATTTTCTATTTTTTGGAATTTTTAGGCGGTTTGCGGGATCGGAAGATAAAGTCCGATTTGAAGAATTTTTTTTTGTTTTTCTTGTTTTTACCAATCGCAACTTTTCCGCACTATAGCGACTCGGAAACATCAACTTGACTTTTTTCGCACCACCCTACTATATATACCACTTAATGTTAATTCCCATTACGATATTGGCACCAGAATTAAAGATTTAAATTTTGCGTTATATATTGTATGCGAGAAAAAGCTTTTACTTACTTTCATATAAATTTGCTCATAAACACCGTTGTTATTCAATCATTTTAACATTTTAGAAAGAACAGTACTTTGCTCCTGAAAGAATTTAGTAATATAAAAACCAAATTTCTTATAAACCAATTTATTTTTATGTGATAGTTGTTATTATTTTATCAAGTGCTAAAGATTAAGATTATCTTTGATTCCTAACAAAGGTTTCTTCCTGATCTTCTCCCGTGCAAGAAAACAATTTAAGAAGGTAGAAGGATGAGCTAAATTAGTAGATTCTGAAGCAGTGCAGATAAAAATCTCTGAATATATTGCAGTACTTTTTACATAGCTGATTGCGTCGGCACAAGCGACAAAATGTAATTAGGTCTAAAACATATAATGTAATAAAAAGTTAGTTTTCAAAAAGGCGTAAAAATATTTTACACTTCTATTTTTTTTTTTAAAGTCATAAAATGTGTTTATAAGATAAAATATAATCAAGTTTGTAAATAACAAATAATTTGCAAACAAAAATAAAAGGCACACATAGCAATTGTTATTTTCATAATTAAAAAATGCAAAAGTGAGAAACATTTTTTTCTTTACGGTATACTTATTTGGAATTTTATACAGTCCCAACAGTAACTCTTGTCCTAGATTCCTAACAGATGTTGCTTCATCTATACATTCTTCATCCATTTTGGAAACTTCGTGAAATGAGTTTCTAAGATTAACTATATTAAGTCAGTTAGCAAATAATAAGAAACTCGTAAAATGTATTTAAAGGATAAAATATAATTTATCAAACAATTTTTTTGATTTCATTGATACTTATTTGGACTTTTATACAGCCCTAACATTATCGTTTGTCTTAGATTCCTAACAAATGTTTCTTCATCATTTTTGAAAACCTCATGAAATGAGTTTCTAAGATTAACTATAACGCATTCTGCTAAAAATAAAAAAAACTCGCAAAATGTATTTACAGGATAAAATAAAATACATTTTATAAATGACAAATACCTTTTAAACAAAAATGAAATAAACATGTTACAGATGTTACATTCTGCATGAAATAATATAAAAATGAGAAATTTTATTATACGAAATATATTTTATGCGATACTTACATGGACTTTCATGCAGTCCTAAAGACTACCTAATATTCCTAATAGAAGTTTCTTCATCTGTACAATCTCCATCATTTCTGAAAACTTCATGAAATGAGATTACAACATAAACTGCAACTCATTTTGTATATAATAAAAAAAAATAAACACCTATAACAAAATACAACTACATGTGCTCTATTTTTATTAAATAATACAGGTGCCTAATGAAAGAAAATTATTTTTTCTTGGATAGTTATTTGCACTTTTATACAGCTCTAAACATTACACAATCTTAAATTCCTAACAAACGTTTCGTCCCCATTTTATTAAACTTCGTGAAATGCGTTTATAAGATACAATACATTTTATTTGATATAAATTAAACATTATTAAACAAATATAACTTACAACTACATGTGTATATCATGTATACAAGAGAGATGTCTATTTAACTAAAAATATTTTTTCGTAGATAATTATTTCCACCATTATACAGCGCTACAGTTTTTCTATTGTATAAATTTTTTAGAAATGTTTCCTTATCTGAACATTCTACATTATTTTTTAAAACTTCGTGAAATGCCTTTACAGGGTAAAGTAATGTTTGTTTTATGAATAATGAAATTTGTCAAACTATTGTCACATACAAAACTACATATGTTATTAAAAAGCAGAAAAACCAACGTTTAAAATGCACAAATAATATATGAAAAGCAGCAAACAGCTGTTTCGAATCTACTAGCGAGATTCTTCTTCAGTGCAAAAGGAACAGCGTGCTAGAAAAAGCAAGGCTGAGCAAAATCATAGAAGATTCAGAGCAAAATCATCATTTTCTAGCACGCTGTTCCTTTTGCACTGAAGAAGAATTTCGCAAGTAGATTCGAAACAGCTGTTTGCTGCTTTTCATATATTATTTGTGCATTTTAAACGTTGGTTTTTCTGCTTTTTAATATTGTTGCACAAAGGCTTTATTTGCTATTTTTATACATATGTTATCTTATTTATTAAATACTACATAAAAGAGATTACTAATCAACCAAAAAGATTTCTTTTTGATAGTTATTTGCACTTCTATACATTGCTAAAGTTTACTATTGTATAAATTCTTAGAAATGTTTACTTATCTGTATATTCTTCCTTATTATTAATAACTTCATGAAATGTGTTTACAAGATAAATTATAGTTCATTTTATAAATAATAAAAGTTATTAAACTAATATAACACACAAAACTACATATGTTATCTGATGTATTAAATAATATATAAAAGACTTTTCTAATGAACGAAAAACATTTCCCCTTTGTTAGTAATTTGTACTTTTATACAGCACTAATGTTTTTCTATTGTATAAATTCTTTCTAAATGTTTCCTTATCTGAACACTATTCATCATTTTTTAAAACTTCGTTAAATGAGTTTTCAAGATATAATTCATTATATAAAAAAAAAAAAAATATTAAACTAATATAACACACAAAATTAAATTTGTTACATTATTTATTAAATAATATGTAAAAAAGATTTCTAATCAACCAAAAAGATTTTTCTTTCATATTTATTTCCACTTTTATACGGAGCAAAATTTTACTATTATATAAATTCTTAGAAATGTTTCCTTCTGTGTATATTCTTCATCATTTTTGAAAACTTCGTGAAATGTGTAGATACATAATTCATTGCTAATGAAATATAATTCATAAACAGGTATAATTCATTGCTAATGAATTATTATTCATGAAAAGTTATAATTCATTTTATATTTAAATGAAAAAAATATTAATATATTTCAGTTTACAGATTTTTCTAACGATTTTAAAATAATTTTATATCATTATTCTTAAAAAAAAAAAAAAAAAAAAAAAAAAAAAAAAAAAAAAAAAAAAAATTATATCACTTGCAACTCGATAACAGAAGATTAGCCTGTATGCTGTTGTACATTTCTTCCCTTCGATATGTAATCATTAACTTTTATGAAACATTAAAATTGCTTTGCATTAGGAATATAAAAGATTTCCTTTCCTTTGTGGGAAATGTGTTTTCTGTTTTTTTTTTTTTTTTTTTTTTTTTTTTTTAATAATGTGACACAATTTTGTGCCGAAAAGGCGGCATCTAATTGTGGAAACAAAATTAAGTTTAAGAAATTTTTTTTTTTTTTAAATATTTATTATTTTGTCTCAAAATGTTTTGTCTCAAATGGAATTTGTCTCACATCTCTGGGCGGTTAGGTAGAATCTTGTTTGTGAATGTTAAATCATCCAAAAGGAAATGAATTTTTACAAAGACCATAAAATACAATTTTATTGAAAATCCTAATGTTGTATTTGTTTTTAAAATTATGAAAATACATACAAATATATTATGCATTTATATTATTTTCTAATGACTCATAACATATACTCGCAAGTTAAATTCGTGACTTTTTTATAAAGGATAAAAAACTTTGATTATCATAATACATAATAACAATAGCCCTTATATTCTTTACTAAAAATATAACCGGAAGAAAACATCTATAATAAAAATTCTTATATTACAGTTAATTTCACTTTTGCAGTGTAATAAAGACTACTGTTATCACACAATCATCACTGAATATATCACAGAATCTTCACTGAAATTGCTTTCGTGCATGTAAAAAATAAATTAAATAAAATAGAGACAAACATCTGAATTAGTAGTCTTCATTCCAACAGCGCAAACAAAATTATATGAATACGTAGCTAAACGTTTCTGTTTATGACTGATTTAATCTGCAACTTTAAATACAGTTTATTTCTATACCAAAAATTTAAATTAACTTCAAAAATAAATTCAATAAGGAAAATTAATATATTTGATCGGTAGAAATTTAAAAACGAAATTAGAAAAGTATTAAACTATGAAACCATTAAAAATTATTAATCATGTGAAGTTTGTTGGTAACAACTAATATCACGCTAAACATTTTAGTTATGAAATCGTGGCTTAAAATGCTAATTTATCGATTGATGTGAAAAATAAGTAGATATCTTAAAGCATAGCTCCAAGTACGAAAACGTGGTGGTTGTTTGCAGTCGTATTATTAATTCATACGTTAGAGGCATAAGTAAAAACAAATCAACGAATTCAGGTCATTATTTTCTCCATAAAAGAAAAACGAAGTCAACTAGTCGCTCGGAGACTTTAATTCATCAAGTACAAAAACATAAACAAGTTCCACATTGTAATGAAAATTCCATGAAGTCTTCAGGCTTTGTCATGAGACTCTATGTCATGATGTAAGATCTTCGGGGGCAATTTAGAAAACTACGAGATTAATAGACACCATATAACATTTTCTTCAGCACTTGAAACAAAACAGAATCTGAGCTCCTCGTTCAGTGCATCTGCTTTTTGTTAAACTCGCGAAAGAAAACAAATTCCGACGTATTGCCCAAACGAACAAATTAGTGAAAAGCATTCACCCTCAGATGAGCAGCTAAGCTAATGGTGCGAGAGCAGAGTAGATTAAGGCGAAAGAGGTCCTTACCTAATTTTGAAGTAAAAAGTCTAGCGGCGGAATGCGCGGTAAACCAAATTCGTGGAATGAAGATTGGAAATATAATTAACAAATAACTTTTTAAAACATTCGGAAATAAAAAAAATAGATTATCTCAGAATATTATAGATTGGATAGATGATAAAATTTATGAAGGGACCAAAAGATAAGATTTTGAATAAGATAGTGATTAATATACGCGTTTTAAAATTAAAGTGAAATTAAATAGGAATAAATAATACATATTATTAAGAAATAGGGAAATAGTGAATATACTGGAAAATTAGAATAATTTAAATGAATATTGCTAAGTATTTTTTTTTATATATATAACATATATATTTTAATTTACTTTAATAATTTTGTTATAAATATATTAAAAATATATAGTATTAAATTATACTACTATTTAGTAGAAAAATAAATTACCAGAAAATGTTTTTAACACTTTCCAAAATAGTTGAAAAATGTTCATGGCTTTGGCTTTGTTGTCGGCTGTCTAGCCGCCTGTCTGACTGTCCAGGCTCTAATTCACACATTTACGTACTACGACTGACATGTAATTAATATATATATATATATATATATATATATATCTTACTATGGCATATTTGGTAATGAAAATGTGTTGTGTAGCCTTTATAGTTCGTTTAAAAAAACTCTCCAAAGAATTGAGTTATATATGCAGAATGGTCTATAGGGAACAATCCTTAGAAATGTGTATTATGTATTATATATTAATATTTTGGAAATGGTATATCACTGCGGCGCACTATAAGATGTTCAATGAACAATGTGGTGCACATAACATTTATCGTTCATTTACAGGGAGGCTCAGTTGAATTCGATTACAGTGCTATATATAAGGTATAATTACTGGAAATGCGTCTTCAACTTTGATATACGTTTTAACATGTAACAACTGGTTTGCTTATTAGTGAATTTGTATACATTCTCAGTATCATAAACAGGGCTTCCCAAACTAATTCGAGTACATTTCTGTTTATTGGAGAAAATCGCTTAAGACGAATTTTCAACTGTTTTATTTAGTAGATGTCTGTCGTAATATATAGTAGATGTCAGCTGTAGATGTTTCATAACAGGACTAAATTTTAGAATAATACGTAGTTTACATACAAATCTATAATTCACTTAGAGGGCTTCAATGAATGAATCCATAAGCTAGATTTTTGACTTGCTACAGTTGTTCTACAGGATGGCATGTATACACCAGAGAACTCAATAGTATTCGCAATGGAGTCACGGACAGTGGATCTTGGTACCATCATCGTTACAGATAAACGCCCATACGCATCTTATGCGGGATGACACGCCGTCTATATTTTGGTACCACTGTTATGAAAGGATAAATATTTTTAATCTAAATTTTCATTGTTTTTAACATTTGCTCTTATTCGATTAAATTTATATTTTATGATGTTTGAAATTAAATTTAGATTTTCTAATATGCAATTACAAAAATACTAATCAGTGAAATTTAGATTTTCTCATATGCGATTAAGAAATACTTGAGGATCAAATTTAAAATTTTCCATACGCAATTATAATGAGTTATATTTAGATTTGCTAATATGCGATTTAAAACAACGAATGGATCAAATTTAGATTTACCCTTATGCGAGTAGAGCCTACTAATAAATAAAAGTTAGAATTGTTCATATGCGATTAAAAACTACTAATAGATTAAACTTAGATTTGTTCATATGTGACTATGTACTAGTTAGGAACGAATAAAATGGGGTTTTTTTTTTGCTTATTTGCGATTAAATACTTCGAACAGATAAAATTTATATTTACTCAATTGCGGTTAATAACTATTAATAAATAAAATGTATATATGCTTATATGCAATTAAAAACTACTAGTGGGTCAAATTTAGGTTTAGTCACTCGCGAAAACTACTTATGTATAAATTAAGTTCATAAATTGAATCATTTTCTTAAAAAAATAAGTACCTGTTTAATCTGTATGTGAAAAGAAACACGATCATTCGAAATGCAAGAAAATAAATAATGACTGTATTATTCAATAAAATTTATATATGTATTTAATCTTCAGTCACAATTACTCCTGAACTTTCTTAATTCATGAATTTTAATTCATCAATTTATGATCCAAAGAGATACATTTTTCTCCCTTTTTAAAAAAAGGGTTCTAAAAGAGACGAAATAACAGAGATACTTAGTAATGCTCCATTAAGTGCTAATATCGATACCGAAAATAGCATTAACATAACTGCAGATTTAACATCTAAAAAAAAAAAAGTACCGATTTTTCCTAATCTTATTTTTTATACATGACATCTTTTGCATAATATCTAATCTGATCATCATGAAATAATAAAATACATGCAATCTGCATGCATTAAATATTAAGTAAGATAATTTTATGTAACCGGAACATATTTCTGAATATTATCTAACAAGCTATCAGCGTAATTGCAAACGAGCTTTCTAATTATATAAAAATGTACGACAGATACGATCTTTATGGAGAAAATTTGCTTCAGATAGGAAAAATTAGCGTAATAATTATTGCTATGAACTGAACTTAAATTTAAGTATTTACGTGAGCTTAAAATACCGAATTATGCACGGTAGAAATTGTTATATTTTTATGTTACAATAATTTTACGGATGTTAATAGTTCTGTCATGCATGATAAATATTTTGAGTTAGCAATTATAGTAAATTCTTTATTTATACAAAATTCTATTTAAGTTTTATTTCAATATAAAGCGATTTTTTAAAAAATATGTTTGTTTGACTTTTTTTAAGAGATACCGTCAAACATAAGAAATAGCAATATTCCTATAACAAAAGTATACCTCAACAATAAATAAGCCCGTTTTTCTGCAAAAAATACATGAAGGTTCCAAGTCAAAAAACGAATTTTTTTAATGGTTCCTTACGATTCTGTTTAGCACGAATTATTGTATTTTGTAACAGATTGTAAAAAAAAAAATAATAATAATAATAAATGTAATGAGGGCATAATCTAATCTTTCTTCAGATTTATTTTTTTTAAACTCAATTTCATTATTAGAGTGTTTTTATAGAAATTTTCAATAACTACATGGTTGGCAATAAGCATATATTTTTATTTAGATTATTTTTTTATTGAACTAATTGAACTTTTATTGAACTTATTGAAATATATTTAATTTTATATAAAACTTATTCTAAAAAAGGAATTTAAAAGAATTATTTTCATTTTAATTTTTATGAATATTAGAACAAAATCCCTTACGTTGTATATCGTATTTCTTTTCATTAAAAATAAATTCATATATTTGAAAGCTTTCGAAAAATATATAAAAGTGAATTTTAGTGATTTTAATATTTTATTTTGTAGTCATTTAAATATTTAGTGCGTATTCAGTTGCATCATTCATCAACTTTAAGTTTTGAAAATATCTTTCAATAAAAGCATACTTGTTTCATATGCATAAATATTTATATATAATTACAATTTACTTACAAATAAGGGGGTCCGGGGCTCAAAATTATATATATATATATATTTTTTATATAGAGATTTTGTTATGAATTTTAATCTGGAATATGTTCGAATATAATAAGAATATTGCATATAAACAAAAATTTGAAAATTTTTAAATAATTTTTTATTAAATTTAAATCATATATAATTTTTTATATAACTCTGGAAGTACTTACTCGATTTTTAAAATTTTAACAGTTTTGAAAACAGAAAATGTGTCATTTTAATTTGTTTTCAGTATTTCTTAAAATATTGATTATCAATTTTTTATATTAAAAAATGTAAAAACGTGATTTTTTATGAGTGAGTTTTACATTAATTAGCATATTTTCACAAATATCACTCAAAATTAAAAATCTTGAAGACAATTTATTGGAAATGTAGCATAAAATCTCTGTTGAAAATTTCATGCATATATCTGGCAAGGAACTTTAGATATATTCTTTTAAAGTTGACAAATCGTGAAAAAATTCATTCTGAGATGAATGCAATTAAATTTTTCGTCAGAGGGCAGTTGATGCATCGCTTCTCAAGGCAAAAGCTAATATATCTCTGGATCTAATGAAAATAAAAGGATGCGGTTTGCGGTATTTAACAATGAAACCCAGTATCATTTTAAGCCAATTATTTTTTTTTGACAACTTTTAGCCCCTGACCCCCTTACGTAGTATGTATATATATATATATATAACGAAAAATGGTGGAAAATATAAAACTTGTCACTTTTAAATCGTCATGGTAATGTAAAAAATTAGTACATAAAAGTAATTTAGTTACAAGATATTTTTCATTCCCATTTTCTCTAAGAATCCATGGAAAATCCAAGAATCCAAGTACGTTCGTACCTCTGTGAGATTTCAAGAACATTTTATTGCGGAAATTTTAACTTTAAAATTATTTAAAAAAGCCTGTTTATTTTATACGTCAGATAAAATTTACGTATAAAAAATATTTAAACTTTTATGACTGCTTAATATTTTGTAGCTTTTTCGTTTAAATTATATTCTTAATAAAAATAGCAAATAAAACCTTTGTGCAAGAATATTAAAAAGCAGAATACTGACGTTTAAAAATGCACAAATAATACATGAAAAGCAGCAAACAGCTGTTTGCAATCTACCAGCGAGATTCTTCTTCAGTGCAAGATAGACAGCGTGCTAGAAAAGGCAAGGCTGAGCAAAATGAGAGAGACTTATATATCCAATACGCCAAAGACAACCAATGAGAGAGAAGCAGATGAAACGATTGAGTAGACAAATAGCGACATTTACCGGAAAACAGGAGAAAAAGAAATTAAAAAGGGGAAATTAAATTAATGCTTCCCAAATACATGGAAAATCAGGAGTGCTATATAAGTCATTGTCTAAAGAGTGAGAATTTTTAATGATGTGGTAAGCTTCCCAGAAATCAAGAGCAAGGTTAGAAGAACATTTTTGGATAATGATGACTGAGGAAAAATCGAACTTATGTTGAGAAGACCAACAATGTTGAGCAATAGATGAACGTTTAAGCTCCTGATTTTCAACATAACCTTCATGCTCTTTTAAACGAAATCTAACAGCACGTTTTGTCTGTTCAATAGGAGAAACACCACACTGGCAAAGATTTTGTAAATACCGCTGTTATCAAGGCGATCAATGGGGTGTTTGAGATTTGAAAAAGGGATTTTATTAATCGGAGAAAAAATAACATTAAAATCAAACTTTCTTAAGATTTTAGAATCTTGCTGACTGATTTTAGGAAAAAATGGCAATACAACTGAAGTATTACAGTTGGAATTAGAATGCTTATCAGAATGGACGGGATTTGTCAATTCCTTATAAATAGAATCTATAATGTTAGAGGAATAATCACGATCAACAGCAATAGCTTTGAAGTAATTAAGATCAGCTGTACGTAACTGAGGATTGGAATAAATTTAATTTTTTTTTTTTTTTTTTTGAATTTTGTTTATATTTTTATTTTTTAAAAAATGGAGTAAACTAATCTTTTTCCACCAAAAATAAATACTATCAAATGCTTTTTGTGTAAATTTAATTAAACAATGGATGTTATATAATATCTCGCATAATGTTTTCAATAATGCCGTAATAACTTAATGTCGTTATGCAACATAGACTAGGGAGGTAAACTATAAAAATGTAATATATGTGCTTTCCTTTCCTTTAAATACTTTCAGCTTTTTAAAAATTTATAATTCACGTATGAGCTATTTATTATTTTGTAATTAATTCAGTTATTTATATAATTGATGAATTTGAAAAAAAAAATAACAATGCGTTTTAAAACATTCCGGAAACCTGCAGTATGTATAACAGTATCTTTTATAATTAAGGACGTTCATAAATAAAATATTATGAAGTTAATAGTTGAAGAAAGTATTCATTGTACCGCATAAAAAGGGTAAATAGAGATCGATATGTAATTTTTTAATGTGTCTTTCCAAAATTACAGCTTCTTTCGACAGTTAGATTTTGTGGTATGCTTTTAAAGCAACTCGTATTGTGGATTGTTTTGGAGCTATTAAAATGAATTTAACATTATAGATTCCTAAATTCACATAAATGTAATTCCTAAACTACTTCAGTGAGTGTTTTCTCGTTTCGTATTCTATGCTAAAATTTACCAAAAATTCTAAATATTACCACAAAATTGGGTCTTTAAATGGACTTTCAGAATATTAAGAATAGTGACTAGCGAACGGATACGTTTATATTAAAAAGCAGAAACATGTCCATGAGTAAATGTGGCGTCTTATCGTTATTGGCAACACTTGAAAAATAAATTTCACTTTTTATTGTAATTTTTTAAAACCACTAAACATCGCACAATTTCCATTTTTACACCGTCGTAGAGATCGAAAATGTTTATATAAAATGCAGTTTAATTGTATCTTAATTTACTGATATTTTAGCGTTTAAAAATAATTTGCTAGCGTTAATCTGTTAAAAAGCTATCTTCACAGTGTGTCCCCCGATTACCAAAAATTAAACCATTTCTACTTAACACTAAATATGGAAGTTTTAATTTGAATTAAAACGAGATATTAATAGAATTTTAAACTTTGATCGGAAGTGTAAAATAACAAACAAGTAAGCACCGATCTTAATGACAACGCAGACGAAAACATCGAAGTAGAATCTACAAATTAGTAAATCTACTATTAGTAAATCTACAAATAGTTAAGCATATATTTCCCGTTACTATTCAATAAGGAAATTTAAATTTCACTAATCCTTAAATAAATTAATAAAACAAAATAAGTAAAACATAAATATAAAAGACATGTAATCGAACTCTTCGTTTAACGTACTGAAATTTACAGAGTGAAAAAGGCTGCTGTAAGTAGCAAAGTTTTAGAAAATTACACTTGGCATGCGGTTAATACGAAAGTACAGCTTTTAACAAATTTCTTAATTGCTTTTGTATTCGTTATAGATAATGTTCATACAACAAATGGTTTTTTTTTTATATAGTTGGCAACCTAAAAAAAAAACATAATAAAGGTAAACCATATATTTGCATTTTCAAGACAAAAAAATGGTTTTCTCCTGTTTCTTTAAACCGGAAAGCTGAAATTTGATGCAATAGTACATCTAATACTGACAATATTTCTATTCTCTAGTAAATATTTTTATTAGTTAAAGAACTTCTGATACTTTTGTTATAAATTATTTATCGATTTACTTGTTCCGGGAAACAAGAAAATTCGTAGCGAAATATCCACTTCAGTGGAAGTAGGTAAGCATTTCTTTGACGGCAGAATTAAAATTAATTTGGGGACATCGGTTGCATTTCAAGTGCAAGAATCAGTTGAAAAGCTTGTTGAAATTCCTATATTGATGTAATAAAATTTCGAAGTTGTTGATTAAAAAGTACCATTTGGTAATTTATACAGTTGTAGTATTTTGTAATCAAAACGATTGATTTAAACGATAATTAATACACAAAAAAACGATTTTATAAGGTTTTCTTTTTTAAGAAATATTTGGAAAAAAGCACTCTTTTGATTTAACATATCTCACTTATTATTGGTGCAGAGTTTAGTCTGTTGTACTATATCGAGGCAGAGTTTTGTGCTCTGCTATTTATAAATAAACTATAAGTTGTGAATTAACCTATAAGTTATGAAAGGGTTTCCGAGTTATTTGCGAAATACTGAAAAAGTCTGTGGTTTTCGTGATACCATGTTTGAATCTCACCCCGAAAAATGGGAAAATTTTCAAATACCTTTATTTGGTTGCAAAATAAAGTGACTAAAGAGATTTCCAACTTTCCACGAATTTTCGGTTAGTACGGCTCTTTTTTTAGCTAATTTTACAGGCCTATAATTAAAAGAACTCCGTATAAAAATTTTTTAGACTTTTTGCATCATAGATTGATTTTTGTTTATATTTCGATCAATCGGAAAATGGGGTAAAGAAAATTCCTATTTTCTGGCAAGCGCATGTGTCTCTGTACACTCATTTTAGTTTATAACATTAAATAAGTAATCAGAATTTAAAAAAAATAATAATAATTTTTTAGTGAGAAATTTGTAAAAACTGATACTTTGTTAAATTAAGCGCATAAAAAGCATGCATATATCTATAATCATCAAGCATGTTTGTCGTACTAAAAATCAATAATAACAAGTTTTAAGCTGTCACTAAAAAAGTTATGACGGACACTGAATAAAGAATTTGAAAGTCTAACGCTATAGTCTAAAGTTTTATTAGCTGTTGCAGATAGTTTTACTTCCATCGTAAAACTAAAAATACATGAGAACTGATATATATTTTCTTGTTGTTCCTGTTTGAAACGTACTCTGAGGGGGAAAAAAGTATTTTCAAATCAAGTTTTATAGCCTACTGTGTAAATAGACGAAATCTAGCATGTGTAATGCTAGAAATTCTTTTAGAAAGTCGTGAAAGTAACAATGAATCAATGGGGTGATTCAAGTTGAATGTGTTTAAACTAAAGAGAGCTAAAAAATAAAAGTGTTACGATACCTTTAATAATTTATGCACAACACACGAGAATCCATGAATTATTGGGAGAGAGAAAATACTTGTCTATAGTACCAGAAAACTTAAAATGGAAACTATCATTATTCAGTGAGCCTCTTAGCACACAAATGAAATCCTTATTCTTTTACATAATAGATCTTGTAAAATGTTATTCTAAATAAGCTTATAGATTTCAAAGACTATAAAATTATTTTAATTTGGGAACGAAATTATTATTCTGAGCTAAAAGACTTTTCATATTATTAAGAATAACATTTGAAGTACTTTTATTTTCAACTAGAAGTATGCCTTGTTTAGCAATTATCTAATGGACAATGTGAGAGTATTAATTACGTAATCAGAATGTATAAAAAATAATTTATTAGTGAGAAATTTGTAAAAAATCACGCGCTTAATTTGCAAAATTAAGCGCATGGAAAAAAACGCCTATAATCTGCACAGAACAACATGGATAAAAAATTCAGTTAGACATCGGTGGTGTAGTGTGCTGCAGTTGAGTGACTTTCTAAGTGTAATTTCATGTTAAAATTTTATTCATAAGCCATCATAAAGCATTGGTCATAAGCTACAATTTTTGTAATAGAATATAATCCGTGTATATTTCTTTATTGTAAGTTTGTATGTGTATTTAGATTATTAGAGTGATTCAGTGTAATTAGCCAGGGATTTATGATGAAAATTACAATTAAAAGTATTTCGTGAAGTACAATTATTTTTTGGAAATAGCGGAAATGTATCTGACTACATTGCCGATATCTTCATATTTTTTCAAGGTTCTACTACCCGTTTTGTATAAGTTGTCATAAACAGGGTGTTACAATAACATCGAAACACGCTTTAATTATTTACCTGTTGACTATTTATAAGCGATGTATTTTTAATAATATTTCCAAATGACTTAGGGAATAGTATTTTATAATAATAATATAATAGTACAAAATAGACTTACCACTATTTTTTAAATCTTTAAATTTTAAAACTTTTTATTCGGTTACTGGACCCTAGGTTTATAAACATTTTCTCGATCCTATGACTCGTAAAGTATTAAAAAATGCATCCTTCAAGAGTCAAACATTACCGAGTTATGATACTCTGATTTTATGAAACTCCCAGTAACGGACACCTTAAAGATTCTTTCATGATCAAATAATTATTACAAAGGTTTAAAATATTTTATTTTATTTTATTTTATTTTATTTATTTTTTTTTAAATACGTTTAGTTGAGATACATTAAAAATTATTGTTAGCAAATTTTATAAAATGTATATTTTTATTACTAAAAATTATAATTGTGTTCATAAATATGGTCAAAACTCCAGTAGCGCATTGCTATTTAGAAAAAACAATAACTGAAACATATGTTATAACAGTTAAGTTCAATATGTTACAGCTACTTAAATTGCGGAATTTTACAAGAAAATGCTAATTACCCGACCGCTAAGAAGGGTTATGTGTTTCACGCGTATCTGTGTATGTGGATTTTTATACCCTCGAAACATCCCAACGGCTGGATGGATTTTAATGAATGAGATCTCTATCAATTCGTCTTAATGGCCCGATGGTTATAGGCTAGGTTTCGTATTTATAAATTCAAAATGGCGGCCGTAAAATACAAAATGGCGGTAGAGACGAAAAAAAATTACGCACCCTATTGCGTGGCATATCATTGGATAGGTCTTTCAAAATGAAGACGATGTTTCATTGACTATTTTACCACCGCCCTCTGAATACTAGGCCTGAGCGCTCACACAAAAATGACACAAAAATGGAGGCTGCCGAAGGCGGATTTCTTTTAGCGTAGATACGGTCCCTTAAATGTAGACACCAGTATTTTATAAAAGATTTCTCTACCTTGTTTATTCTCAGAAAAACGAAGCGGAAAAGACTTCAAAAAATTATTGGTAGGAATATTTAAGGGACCGTACACACGCTGAAAAAAATCCGCCTTCGGCAGCCGCCATTTTTGGTCCAGCGCTCAGGCCTAGTATTCAGAGGGCGGTGATTTTACCGTCAGAAGCTCCATTAAAATATTATACAACCTGGAAGTTGTGTAGGTGAGATCTCTAGCTTTAAGGTAAAGTACCCAGTAGTTGACACTGGTTCAGTAGTTGACACTTTTGTAGAAACAGTAGTGTAACAAGAAAATGTCACAGGTAGGAACATGAGAAACACAGAATTTTTAAAATCTATCACCTTGCGACAAAACTGAGAACTAAAACTATAAACAGTCGAGCCCAATTCCAATATGGTGGAAGACAACAAAGAAGCATGTGTGCAAAGTTGAAATTTTCGAATTTATCTTAAGAAAAGTGATAAGGATCGCACGTTACAGTAAGTATTAAAACCCGTAATTTATCTTTAATTCTGGTTATGTTTTGATTGATATTGATTGTTTCGATGTCCAAGAATTGTATTGGAATAAAATTGATGCATTTTGTGCAAAATAGCGGGAGTGAGTGTGAGTGTCAACTATTGAATATGAAAAGAAACAGATTTTCAAAAGTTGACACCCAGTGTCAACTACTCGCTCATGTTGTGGTTTTGTTAATCTAATTCAGTGCAATGAAAATAAGCTGGAATCTACCAGATAAATTAATGACTGACCTTTGAAAAACTAAAAATGCATTTAAACCAATAGATGACAAGGGGTGTCAATTATTGAAATTAGGGAGTGTCAACTACTAAAATTAATTATTATTTTTTTTTAGATGCCACCCACGAAGGGAATTTTAGGAATTACACGGAAGAGAGCATGAGAGCTGCCGTAGAATACGTTAAAGTCAACAAAGCTGGGTACAAAACAGCGGCTAAAAAATTTAACGTGCCTAGAATAACTCTGAAATAAAAAGTTGAGGGATGAAAACGCCCAATGAAAAGGTAAAATATCGGCCGTTAGTGCTTGATTTTGCACTCGATCTTTCATTTTTGTTATTTGAGATTAATTAAGTAAGTGGTTTTATGATTTATAATTTCAGATCTATGGAACTTTTTTTTTATTTTCATTAAAACTTCTGATTAAACTTCTGATCTTTCGTTAACACTTCTGATTTCTTTAAAAAATGTTATATATTTTATATACTCACTTCAGGAAGCCTGCGGGTGTTCGTATCCATTATTCCTGAAGTGGGTTTTCCTGAAGTGAGTTTCCGGTCAATCTGTAGCAGTGAACATCGAACGTCGAGTGTTTTTATCAGTCAATTCTCTTCGCCTTGACAAAGGCTTAAGGTTAGCCGAAAGCGCTCGGAGTAGCTTTTTATCATTTTAACAGCTAGTGTTTTTAATTAAAAAACATTTGTATATATTTTATCACACCTATGTAGTAATGTGTTTTAAATAAAGCCTTTTAAATGTTTCCATGTTTTTATATAATAAACAAAGGTGAATCTGGCGTTCAAGACTGGACTATTTTATTAAGTCAATTTATTAATGTTTATTTGAGTTAAATTTTTGATGAAGTGTCAGTAACTGGTAATGTTGTCGATAACTGCGTGTTTAACAAATACTCTTAAATAGAGTTAAGAGTTCCTTCTTTTTGTCCGAATTTACATTTAATCAATTCCATTCTTTTGTCTCCTCATATGTCCAGAAATCCATTTCATGGATCTATACAGAGCAACAGTTTCTTAATGAGATGGCCTTTAACCTCTTACATTCTGGCTCTATTAGCATATGTATGTCACTAGCCATGAGTATCGCCGCATCTGGCAGATTTTTTTTTGAAATTTTTAATTTACACCACAAAAATTTAATTGGTAATTTTATTATATTTACTAGCTAACTTGCCCCATTTAGGGATTTGCCAGTAAAACAAGCATAGAAAACCTTGGTAGAACTGACAAACAAAAACCTACGTATCATCAGGAATGGTCACCGCTACCTTAAAAACACCACTATAGGAAGGGACTGAAATACCACTTCACTCAAAACACGTATAAATCAATTAGCCAAAATGTTTTACAAATTTTTTTACAATATACCAAATGAAATTATTGCTGATCTACCAGACTATAAGGTCTTCAACCCCCGCCCCTCAAACCGTAGAAGCTCTAAGTGCACGCTTCTGCTAGATGATTGAAATCTGAAATTCCTTCACTCTACTCTTTACTTAAAATTTCTCTTTGTCTTCTCTTGTCAGTATTAAAAGAGAAAAAAATATATTTATCTGTTATACTGGTACATTATAGCATTTAACTTTTAAATTAATTTCATTGTATGGTCTCTGAAAAGAGTCTTTTTTTTTAGATGGGGCTTGTATCGGTAGCTAATTTCGTATGTTTTTTCGGATGTAATTGAATAGGTTATACTTTTTTCTCTTTTGTTTTCACTTCACTTATATATTGTTACACTATTGAGTTTCTTAACTTAAATTTAACTTGCTTAGTCTTTTTTACTTTAATTTTTCTGAGTTAACCATATTTTTAATAGGTTTTCTCTTATGGCTCCCTAAGCCTCACTAGTCGAATCACCTATACATTGGATGTACAGTTGTTTTCAACTAGGCAATCCATTACATATATGCATTGTTCCATTGTTTTTGCCGGGCGTTGCTTGGGTACGTCAAAAAACAGCACGAATTGCGAAAAAGCTCTGAAAATCACAATAAGATATCGCGAAAAAATATTAAATCGCTGCACAAACTTCGAAAAGCGAAAAAAAGGTATATATTGTGTTTGAAGATTGAAAGTTGATTCCTTTCTCTAATGTGGAAAAATGATAGGAATTCGCTAAAATACACTAAAAATCACATACAAAATACGCGAAAAATTCGAAAATTTCTATACGAAATCGGAATAAACTTTATTGAAATGGGGATAGAAATTACTATAGTATTATAGGTCAAAAAATAGAATGTCAAAAAATTGCAGCAGATCGCGAAGAAAAGTAAAAATTGAATTAAAAATCGCAAAAAGTTCAAAAATCACGAATGTCAAAATTTACCACAATTGGAAAAAAGTTTAAAAGTTTTACATTTTATTTCTTTGACCTACGGGCTCTCTTAGAATTTATGTGTGGAAAGCTTGCTAAGCATCGCATCATGCTTTATTATTGTTACTTTTATTCATATTTTAATTTACTTGGATTCCTTTAAATATAATTAATATAATCCCTTAAGTTAATATCAGATTTTGTTGCATTAAAATATCTCAATTTGTTGACTTTCTGTAAGCAAGTAATTGCTATTGGTTTTTAATGGAAATCTATGAGAATTTGGCGAAATATTAGACGTATTGCCAAGATGGCGTCACTTTTGGCGACTAATTTTGATCGCCAAATTTGGGGATATATCGCCAAGTTCGCGACATTTGGCGAAAGAACTGTGTCGCCCATACGGTAACCCCTTTATAGGTATGCAGATATATTAGATGCTAGTCAATAATCACATAAAAAATTCGCTGAAAATTCAAAAATCGCTGTACGAATTCCGAAAATCTCTTTTGAAAAAAGAACAAAATTTACTGTATTGGGTTAAAAGAAAGAAACCATATTCTTTTCACTAATGGGGAAAAATCGCCTCGAAACTTAAAAAAGCGCTATAGATCGCATGAAAAAATTAAATAAAAAAAATCTAATAAAAAAATCGAAAATCGTGCTTCGAGGTGCAAAACTTCATATAAAGACGTACCTTTTTCACAAATTTTGTAACTCTACGTGCATTGGTCATTTGAGAATACCGTCGACACACTCACAAACTCACACACAAACTTCTTTCCTTATTACTATGGATGGAATTTCGGAATGCCTAATTAAAAAATCCGCCTGATCTCATGACATACTTACTATATGTACCTCATTTTCGGAAATGACCAAGCATGACGTATTCCGCGTACGACACAGAGAGCAAGAGGTTGAGAGACGATTACTTGAATGTTTCAGATAACTAGCTCGCAATAATAGAAATAATTTAATTGTACTATAGGAAATATTAATTTATAGTTTTGATTTTCTTTTAAATAATAAAACAATCAAACATAAAATAGCTTGTTAGTTTCGAAAGTCTTTCTGCGCATTAAAATAAAAATCAGCATACAATAATTTCAGGGATATTTCAATAGCAGAGACTCGTCAATTCTAAAAGTAAATTTTTAAATCTGTTGTATTGCTTAACAATACCATTAAGTAGGGTTAAGAATTCCTTCCTTCTGTACAAATTTATATTTAATCATTTATATTTGTTTGTTTCCTGATATGTCATGATATTTGAGAAAAATCCATTTTGCAGATCTTCAGCAAACAACCATTTCTTAATGAAATGGTCTTTAAGGGAAAATTGTTTGGATGTGTAGGATAACTAGTTAGCAATAACAGAAAATTGTTGGTCTTCTAGGAAATCAGATTCAAAGCTCTTGAAATAAGAAAATTGTTACGGCACTGATATTTGCAATAAGGCTTATTGTTGACTTAGAATTATTTGTAAAATATTACATATCATCATCATTATTATTTTAATTACACTTTTCTCTAAACACAATGTACTCTCTTTCTAATTTAATTACATTATAGGGAGTATTCATTTATAATTTTGAATTTCGTTTAAATAATATAACAATCAAATGATAAATTGGATTGTGAATTTCGAAAGTCTTTCTGTTCATTAAAATTAGAAATCAGCATTTAATAATGTTAGTGATTTTTCAGTAGTAGAGACTTTCCGTTTGTGAAAATGAATTTCCAAATTTGTTATAACGATTAACATTACCCTTAAATAGTGTTAAGAATTCCTTCCTTCTGTCCGAATTTATACTTAATCAATTGTATTCGTTTCACTCCTCCTATGCCATGCCCTCTGACAGAAATCCATTTCATGAATCTGCAACACACAACACTTTCTTAATGAAATGGCATTTAAGGGAGGATTGCTTTGATGTTTGGGATAAGTAGTTCGCAATAACAGGAAACTGGTGGCCTACTAGAAAAACAAGTTAACAGCTCTTGGAATAAGGAAATTCTTATGAGATTGTTATTTGCAATAATGGTTATTGTCGACATTAGATCATATGCCATGCCCTCTGACAGAAATCCATTTCATGAATCTGCAACACACAACACTTTCTTGATGAAATGGCATTTAAGGGAGGATTGCTTTGATGTTTTGGATAAGTAGTTCGCAATATCAGGAAACTGTTGGCCTACTAGAAAAACAAGTTAACAGCTCTTGAAATAAGGAAATTCTTATGAGATTGTTATTTGCAATAATGGTTATTGTCGACATTAGATCATATGCCATGCCCTCTGACAGAAATCCATTTCATGAATCTGCAACACACAACACTTTCTTGATGAAATGGCATTTAAGGGAGGATTGCTTTGATGTTTTGGATAAGTAGTTCGCAATATCAGGAAACTGTTGGCCTACTAGAAAAACAAGTTAACAGCTCTTGAAATAAGGAAATTCTTATGAGATTGTTATTAACAATAGTGGTTATTGTCGACATTAGATCATATGCCATGCCCTCTGTCAGAAATCCATTTCATGAATCTGCAACACACAACACTTTCTTGATGAAATGGCATTTAAGGGAGGATTGCTTTGATGTTTTGGATAAGTAGTTCGCAATATCAGGAAACTGTTGGCCTACTAGAAAAACAAGTTAACAGCTCTTGAAATAAGGAAATTCTTATGAGATTGTTATTTGCAATAATTGTTATTGTCGACATTAGATCATATGCCATGCCCTCTGACAGAAATCCATTTCATGAATCTGCAACACACAACACTTTCTAGATGAAATGACATTTAAGGGAGGATTGCTTTGATGTTTGGGATAAGTAGTTCGCAATAACATGAAACTGTTGGCCTACTAGAAAAACAAGTTAACAGCTCTTGAAATAAGGAAATTCTTATGAGATTGTTATTTGCAATAATGGTTATTGTCGACCTTAGATCATATGCAAAATATTACATTCCATTTTTTTTTATTGATTTAATTTCATTTTTTACTCTTTATGATGCAATTATATTATAGGAGGTGTTAATTTATAATTATGATTTTCTTTTAAATCTAATAATAAAATAGCTGCTGAATTTCAAAAGACTTTTTGCAAATTAAAATAAAAATCATCATTGAATAGTGATTTTCCAGTCAAATAGACACTTCATTTCTCAAAATAATTTTTAAATTTATTGTAATGATTATCAAATGCGGTTAAATATAACTGCATTTTGTCTGAATTTATATTTAATACCTTGTATTCTTTTATTTTCTAATGTATCATGTTCTCTGACTGCAATCCCTTTTGTAGATCTACAGCGAACGACAGTTTCTTAATGAAGTGACCTCTAAGGGTCGATTTCTTGGATGTTTCGGAGTATTTCACAAATTAATTTGAATTAATTGTTTGCAATTTAAATGTAATTTGAGTTACATTTTTGCTGTAGTATCCGTTATCGGTTAGGTGTAAATAAATACGCATTTCACCTTAATGCTAAATAATATCATTTAATAATATCATTTAAATAATTTCAGCTTAATAATACTCTTAAATAGAGATAAGAATTCCTTCTTTCTGTTGTAAGTTATATTTAATGAATTTTATCCTTTTGTCTTCTTATATGCCATTCCCTCTGACAGAAAGCCATTTCATGGATCTGCAGCGAACAGCAGTTTCTAAATTAAATTGCCTTTAAGGGGAGATTTCTTGAATGTTTCTGATAACTAGTTTGCAATATTAGAAAATTTTTGAATTCATAGAAAAATCGGCTCAGAGTTGAACAAAGAAACGTAAATTGAGATTGCTATCTGTTACTAGTTGACGTTGGATTATTTGTAAAATATTAAACTCTAATTTTTTATTATTATTTTAATTTCATTTTTCCCTTAAAAACGATGTACTCTCCATAATTTAATTATACTATATGGAGTATTGATTTATAATTTTTATTTTCTTTAAATAATATAAAAATCATATCATATTAAAATTTTACGCATTAACTACTTTCTCCGCTAAAATGTTTAACCCTTTCAGCTCTGGTGGTTGCATATCTTTCCACTTAATTTTAATCCACAAATGTAACAATTGCACCAGCATTTTCAAACAAAATTTTCAGTTTATCACTTGCACGAAAAAATGCATTTATTTATTTTCAAATGTAAATTCCGGTGCCGTTGTGAGATTTGGTGATAATTTTCAATGTTTTTGCGTTGATTAAAAGTGGGAATAAATTAATCTACCAGATGTTATTGGAATTTAAAGAGCAAAGGAATTTTAGCCGCTATGTATTTGAAAATACATGTGTTATATACAACATGAATCCTAAGATAATGAATGATAATGATAACATTCTATTTTAAGTTTTTTTTTTCTTTTTTGCAATTTTTGCAATTTTTGCAATTTTTGCCTTATAAGATTTTTGCAATGACTGAAAATGGTTAACCTCTTAGGAAAACAGGTTCACATCTCTTGATATAAGGTGTCTCTCACGGGATTGTTATTTCCAATAATGTTATTTGATAACTTTGGATTAATTGTTAAATATTAGATTTCAATTATTTTTTATTATTACTTTAATTTGATTTTTTTAACGCAGTGTACTTTTTTATAATTTAATTATAGCATAGGAAGTATTCATTAATAATTTACATTTTCTTTAAATAATATAACAGTCAAATCATAAAATGGATTGAGAATTTCAAAAGGCTTTCTGGGAGTTAAAATAAAAAAAAACATCATTCAATAATTTCTGAGATTTTTCAATAGCAGAGACTCTTCAATTCTAAAAATGAACTTCTAAATTTGTTGTAATGCTTAACAATATCCTGAAGGGCAGACATGAGTGAAATGTTTTGAAAAAAAGATTTTTTTTATTGGATTACAAAATTTTTTTAACCTTCCTGAACCAATTGGTATAAACAGTTTGTTTCCTGACCATTAGAAATAATTGTAAAAATTGAAAGGAAGACAAGACTGGGACGCCACGCCCACCCACATTAATTTTACTCTAACATTTTATACTCAATTATTATATGCAACTAAATTTTATCCAAGGGTTTGTATATACTTTAATTTATGTGTTTGTTAAGTATGTGCAAGAACTTCACACAAGTTAGAAGTGCAAGTTTTGTATATTTTCGAAAAATTGTACTTTTCTACTAAAAAACACTCCTGAAGTTTCCGAGCGATTTCGATAAGAAAAAAAAAAATACCAGTAGAGTATAAGTATAAGATCATATGTGCCAGGCCGTTAAAAAAATAATTAGTTTCATGTCATGTTTGTATTTCAGTTGATTAAATCTAGATGCAGCATCAAAACTTTCTTTCTTCCCACAATTCTTTTCCAGAGAATTCTCTTCTGTTTACTTTTGTGTAGTCATGTGATCTATGTTCTGTAAGTGTTGTGTTTGCTTTTGAAGTACTTATTAAATGTTTAATTGTCTACCAGCGACCTCGTTATTCAGAGTTTTATTAATTATTATTGATTAATTACTAAATATATACTAAATTTCAGAAAAAAACATTTCTGAAAATAGAAAACTTCTGAAAAATTGCCATTTCTCTAAAATACAAAGTTTTAGTAGCAGAAAAAAAAACTGTCTGCATAAGTCTTGAGCATAATCCACTGAATAGGGATTCAAAAAAATCTTAAATATCGGTGTAGTAGTTTCGGGAAAACAGGTCTTAAGACATGAATATTTCCTCTATGATTGAACCCTGTCTTGTCTTTCCTCAAAAACACTTTTGGGCTTTATCATTTTGTAACACAAATTGCAGTTTCAAGAAATACAAGTCACAGTTCAACACAAATCAGAATACAAAATGTTCGCAACATTTGATCGAACAATAAAAAAGGTTTTTAAAGTGGTTTACAAAAATTTGACCGACTATCGACACTCTCAACATCTGTTCTATCGGTAGGTAACCAAAAAACTCGATTTACCATTAGCAAAGAGCGGGAATTGTGCATACAGTAGCCGTCCTCTTAACCGGAACTCTGCTTTAATCGGCCGACTTTTTTTCCCAACATCAGGCAAAATTCAGAAAGGAAATTTTCGGTTCTCATTTCTTTATGGTTAATTAATACAAATTTACGTAATGTATAATAATTTAAACTTTTTATAAAGATATGTGACAAGATTTTCAACAATTTAATTTGTATTACAAATTTTTCAGAATTTATTACTAATGATAATTTTTATTTCGATTCAGTTAATTACAACTAGTATTCATTTCACAAAATATAGAAAATATGTACATTTTTAAAACTACACGAATTAAATAACTAAATGCACACTACGCATTTAATTAATTAAATATGCAGTTACTTATTAATTTTTTTTTACTTCTCCGGTTTAACCGTTTTTTCGCTTAACCGGCTAACCCTCGGTCCCGTTTAAGCCGGTTAAGAGGGAGGCTACTGTATCTCAGTTTTTTGGCTGTTCTGAAAAATCGTACTTTTCAGTTAAAAATCCCATTATCTCATAAAGTACTCGAGCGATTTTGGTTTTTTTGTGGTAGAGTATAAAGATAAGATCATATGTGGCAGATATTAAAAAAAAAAAAAAATGTAATTGGTTTCAGAATTTTTTTTTCTGAAAAATTGCCATCGCTGTAAAATAAAAAGTTTTAATCGCAGAAAAAAACTGCCATAAGTCTTGAGAAATAATATCCAGTGAATATAGATTCCAAATTTCATCAAAATCGGCCAAGTAGTATCCGTGGAAACGTGTCTTAAAGCTCGCATATTTCCCATAGGATTGCACCCAGTATTGTCTTCCCTCAAATAGGGTTAAGAATTCCCTTTTTCTCTCCGAATTTATATTGAATCATTTGCATTATTTTGTCTCTTGATATTTCATTCTCTCTGGCAGAAATCATTTTCATGGATCTGCCGCAAACAACAGTTTATTAAAGAAATGGCCTTTGATCCTTTGCACTTCTAACATAGAGTTTGACTCGGCATCATATGTGCTTGCAAAAATTGTTTTTAGCAGCCAGTAATGAAGAAAAATAAAATTTGCCTTATTTAATTAAAGCATTTTTGAAATTGTGTAAATCATGGTATCTTATTATTTAAGGGGACGGTGGAGCTTAAAATACTTAAAATTATTTTTTTTTTTTTTTTTGTAAATTTCAATTTAAATATTATTCAAGGGTACATTATATACATTATGACATGCATTTATCACAAAAAAAATTTTTAAAAAATTATTTTTGAGAAAAAAATTGAATTTTACGCGTCATCTTAGAAACCTTCAAAATGCGTCCCCATGCGTCTTCAATAGCACTGAAAATCCCCAATATTTTTTATAAAAGTTTAGTTTATATATAGAAATAAAATCAAGCATAGAATTTTGTATATTTGAATTTAAAGGTAAAAAAAAAAAAAAAAAAAAAAAAAAAAATTCAAAATTTCAAAATTTTTTCGAAAAAATTTCAAAATTTTTCAAAAAAAATTTTTTTTTTAACCTTTAAATTCAAATACATAAAATTCGATGTTCTATTTTATTTATATATATAAATCAAACTTTTATAAAAAATATTGGGGATTTTCATTGATATGGAACGCGCAGGTGGCACTTCGAAGATTTCTAAGACGACGCGTAAAATTCCATTTTTTTCTCCAAAATAATTTTTTTTAAATCTTTTTTTGTGATAAATGCATGCCATAATGCATATAATGTACCCTTGAATAATATTTAAGATGAAATTTACAAAAAATAAAAAAAAAAATGAAAAAATTTGAAATTTTGAAAATTTTTCGAAAAACATTCAATTTTTTTCAACTTTTTTTTTTAAACCTTTAAATTCAAATATGTAAAATTCGATGCTCTATTTTGTTTCTATATATAAACCAAACTTTTATAAAAAATATTGGGGATTTTCATTGATATGGAAGACGCATGGGGCATTTCGAAGATTTCTAACACGACGCATAAAATTCCATTTTTTTCTCAAAAATATTTTTTTTTTTTTTTTTAGATTTTTTTGGGATAAATGCATGTTATAATGTATTTAACGTACCCTTGAATAATATTTAAGTTGAAATTTAAAAAAATAAAAAAAATATTTTTAAGGATTTTAAACTCCACCGTCCCCTTAAAAGGGATGCCAACCGAATAAAATTTGTGTAAGCGACGCCGAAGTGGAAAGGGTTGAGGGAGGATTGCTTGCATGTTTCGGATAACTAGTCCGCAAAAACAGAAAAATATTGGTATCCAAGAAAGACAGGTCACAGCTCTTGAAATAAGTAAGGGATTGCTATTTTCAATAATGGTTATTGTTTACTTTGGGTTATTTGTAAAAAATAGATTTCAATTTTTCTTAATTATTATTTTAATTTCATTTTTTTTTCTGTAGTCACAGTATACTCTCTTCATAATTGATTTTAATACAGGTAGTAATCATATAACAATAAAATCATGAAATGACTTCTGTATATTGAAAGTTTTTCTGTGCATTATAATAAAAATCAACATTTAATAATTTTAGTGATTTTTCAAAGAGGAGATTCTTCATTTCTAAAAAGAAATTTCTAAATGTATTGTAATGCTTGACAATAACCTTAAATAGGGTTGAGAATTTCTTCCGTCTGTTCTAATTTATATTTAATAAATTGTAATCTTTTGTCTCCTTATGCTTCATGCTCTCTGACAGAAATTATTTACATGGATCTGCAGCGAACAAGAGTTTCTTAGTAAAATGCATTTAAGGAACGATTGCTTGGATGTTTCGTATAACTACGTTTTACTATACGTTGTTACATAAAAATTGTGGGCCTCATAGAAAAATATGTTCACTGCTCTTGAAATAAGGATATTCTTATGAGAGTGTTAGTTGCAACAACGGTTATTGTTGACTTTGGATTATTTGTAAAATATTTGATTTCAATCATTTTTTTTTATCATTATTTTATTTTCATTTTTTTACCTAAACACAGTGCACTCATTTTATAACTTAATGATAATTTAGAGAGTATTCATTTACAATTTCCATTTTCTTTTAAATAATATAAGAACAAAATAATAAAATGTCTTCTGAATTTCGAAAGTCTTTCTGCGCATAAAAATAAAAATGAACATTGAATAACTTTAGTGATTTTTCAATAGCAGAGAGGCTTCGTTTCAAAAAATCAATTTCTAAATTTGTTGTAATACTTATTAATATCCTTAAATTGTGTTAGAAATTCCTTCTTTCTGTCTGAATTTATATTTAATCAGTTTTCTTTTGATATGTCATGTTGTCTGACAGAAATCCTTTCCATGAATCTGCTGCATAATGTTAATTGTTGACTTTGGATTATTTGTTAAATACTATATTCCAATAATATTTTCTTTACATTTTTATTTCATTTATTTTCTTGAACACAGCGTGCGATTTATAATTTAATTATAGTATAGCAAGTATTAATTTATAATTTTGATTTTCTTTTAAATAATATGACAATCAAATCATAAAAAGGCTTGAGCATTTCGAAAGTCTTCATATGCACTAAAATAAAAATCAACATTCAACAATTTCATTGATATTTCATTAGCAGAGACTCGTCTTTTCTAAAAATGAATTTTAATTTTCTTGTAATGCTTAACAAAATGCTTAAATAGGATTTAGAATTCCCTCCATATGTCCGAATTTATATTTAACCAATTATTTTATTTTTCGCTGCTGATGTTTCATGCTGTTTGAAAGAAATCCTTTTCATGGACCTTGCAGCGAACAACCCTTTCTTAATGAAATGGCCCTTAATGGACGATTGCTTGGTTGTTTCGGATAAATTGGTAATAACAGTAAATTGTTGGTCTCCTAAGAAAACAGGTTCACATCTCTTGAAATAAGGAAGCTCTTACAGGATTGGTATTTGCAATAATGTGAATCCTTGACTTTGGATTATTTGTTAAATTTTAAATTACAATTATTCTTTTATTAATATTTTTTATTCATTTTTTTTTTTCATTTTACTTTTGATTTCTTCCTAAATCCTGTGTACACTCTTTTTAATTTTATTAAAGTATAGTGAATGTATATAATAATTTTGATTTTAAATAATATAGAATTCAAATCCCAAAATGGCTTGTAATTTCGAAAGCCTTTCTCGCATTAAAATAAAAATTAACATTTAATGATTTTAGCGATTTTTCAGTAGCAGAAAATGTTCATTTCTATGTATGTTGTACTGCTTTACAATGCGTTTAAGAATACTTTCTGATCGAATTTATATCAAATTGATTATAATCTTTTGTCTCCTGATATTTCCTGCTCTTTGACTGAAATCCATTTCACGATCTGCAGCGCATAACAGTTTCTTAACAATTGTCTTGTAAGTGAGGATTGATTGGATGTTTTGGATAACTAGTTCGCAATAACAGACAAATCTCGGCTTCCGAGAATAACAGGGCCACAGCTGTTAAATAAGGAAATTATTATGGGATTGTTATTTACAATAATGTTAATTCTTGAGTTTGGATTATTTGTAAGAGATTAGACTCCAATTATTTTTATTATTATTATTTGAATTTCATTTTTCCCTAAACACTGTCTAAACTTTATAATTTAAATATAGTATAAAGAGTAGTTTTATTTTCTTATAAATAGCATAACAATGAAATAATAGAATGAATTGTGAATTTCTAAAGTTTTTTCTGTGCATTAAAATAAAAATCATCATTCAATAATTTCATTGAATTTTCAGTATCGCAGACTCTTCATTCCTAAAAATTTATTTCTAAATTTGTTGTAATGCTTAGCAATACCTTTAACTAGGGATAATAATCTCTTCCTTTTGTCCGAATTTATATTTAATCAATTGTATTATTTGTCTCCTGACATGTCATGCTCTCTGTCAGAAATCCGTTTCACGGATCTCCAGTGAACAACATTTTCTTAATGAATTTGCCAAAGGGGCGATTGCTTGGATGTTTCGGATAACTAGTTCCCAGTAACAGGAAATTGTTGGACCCGTAGAAAAACAGGCTTAGAGTAGACCTAAGGAACTTCCAATGGGAATGTTATTTGTTACTTATTGACGTTGGATTAATTATAAATTATTGGACACCATTTTATTATTATTATTATTATTTCAATTTCATTTTTATCCTATGCACACTGTACTCTTTATAATTTAATTGTGGTACAGGGAGTAGACATCTATAATTTTGATTTAATTTTAAATATTACAGGAATCAAAACAAATTAAAATTGTATACATTAACCCTCCGAGCGTCCTGCAAAAGGGTAAAATTGTAATATTGTTTACTTTTCATTTTTTTTTAAATACTAATAAAATATGATTCTTCCAGCATTATAAAAAAAACTCAATTACAAATATGAATGTAATCTTTGAGAGTATTAATCATTCTTCAATGTATTTAAAATTCATTAAATCTATAAAATTATATTGTATTAAATATTGCTTGTATTGCTGTGAAACCTGGAGCTTAGTGAACGGAATATCACGCCCCAGACGCTTAGAGGGTTAAGTACTTTTTCCGATAAAATATTTAAACAGCAAACCTATCCTAGGAAGACCAGTTTGAAAAATATGGTATATGTGTCATATAAAATAGGAGATCGAAAGATTATTTATTTTTTGCTGTTGCTGTGTCCGTTATACTTTTCTATTTTATGTTTTTACTTTAGTAAATACTTTATCAACTTTTCTTGATGTTTAAAATATAATTTTAAATACTATTTTTTATTTAAAAATTTACATTGACTTCTGAATATTTGTACAGGCGTTTCGATTGTTAATAATACTTTTAAAAAGTAGTATTTTTTTTTAAAAAATTTCGTATAAATAAAAAGGACAATAAGGAACTTTTTTTACATCCGTAGATATTCCGATATAACTTATTTTTTACATGGATCTAAAAAATAAAGATCACTGTTACATTTATTTTAAAAATATGTTTCGTCAGCTTATAAAATATATTTATTTCTATTATAATTACAAATAAAAAAATCTAAGTACATATAAATGTCCTGGATTTTTTCCCTCTCAATATTATTTTCTTGTTAAAATCAAAATTAGAAGCATTTCTTGATATTTAAATTAGTTTTAGAATACTCAATAATGTAGGGGAGACCGGGGCAAGTTGGCTACAGGGGTAAGTCCTCATAAATCGCCTGTTTGTGGATAGATTGCGCAACCAGTCATAGAATAAATTTCTTCTTGCTTTTTACAATCCTCATTGTAGTTTTGCAGTGTTACCTACGTGCAGTGGACATTTATTACGATTTTTCTGTTTTTTGTACTCATAAGTAATTTTTTGTTGCTTCATTCTTTTTCTAATTTCTAATACTTATGTTATTATTCCGATTTAACTTGTGTAGTTTTTCTAAGTGTATGGTTAGCTGTACCTACCCCCATTTGTGATTTACTTGGATTATTTATGTTTAGAAGGTTACGCGTCCCTTTTGCGAAGAAATGTATTATGGGGTTAGTAGGCGCATTGAACACGGGGCAAGTTGGCTCGGTGTCTGGCGTGTGCTGGTAGCTTAAAAAACAGCAAACACCGAGAAAAGTGGTTGCAATGCAAGATATTGGGCACATGAGGCTTGCCAAAACGGAGAAAGTTGAATTATTATTTGTGACAACTGTAACTCTGATGATGATATCGAGTAGGATAGAAGTTAATTAGTGTTAAAGTTTTATTCATTATTTTTATGTCTGTATAATTTAGAATTTACATTGTACGGCGGTAACGCCTTTGTGTAAACTTACTGATAATAAGGAAATTGATTTCTCTTAACTGAGTGTCTTATTTGAGTTTTATTTAAATTTTTATAAAGCGTGTGCCAACTTACCCCATAGGTATAAGCAACTTGCCCCGCCACGGGGGTAGGTTGGCGCACAATTTTCCTTTTACTTTAGGCTTCCGCTAAACATAAACTACAAAAGCTACAAACTCAAAACTCCGGGGTATTTATAGCCAAATGTCTGTTCTTTAAAAGTGCAGTTAAAGTTTGTTAAAAAACTTAAACAACAAAAAAAAAATAAAAATTAATAACTAAAAACTGCTCCTACTAGCCCCATCTCTCCTACCATATTACATAGATAACGATATTATAAACATAAAATGCGAATAATACTGTATTAATATCAAAATATTTAATACGCTAATGCATAGATTATTTTTAGATTCTTATTCATAATCTGGTCGATCGATTCAATATATGATATGTATTTTTGTGTACAATATTTCGATTAATGAATATTTTATTTTATATTGACGAATATTTACATCGCGAAATAAGATTTATTATTTAAATCTTCAGAGCAGATTTCCGGTGAAATCAGCAAATTATTAAATATTCAAACACAAACCTTTTTTGTGAAACTAAAAAAAAATATTTTATATCCATCTGATTTTTGTAAAATAAATCCCATAATATTTTTATAATGCTAGCTTCCAAATATTATATTTATTTTTATGAAAGATTTGCCATGAGTATCATAAAAAATATTTTGAATATCAATATTTTTTGTCCGTGTTTTTATTCCTAAATCTCTTTAAAATAATTTTACATCAGCAAAAAACAAATCATTCTAAACGTTCTCGCAAAGACAGGAACTTAACCGTCAGCTAAAAAAATTAGTACCATCTCATGTTTTGGGCGTGGTAAAATAACACTATTCATGTTTCACCCAAATGTCTGGGTGTGTGATACAGTATATGAAAACTCCTTGGCGACTTTCAGATATGTGTAGTGTAAGTGTGACTGTGTAACTACATGTTTAGTCGGTTATTCTTTACATGACTGTTCTTTTAAACTTCATTTTAAACTTATTCACATATATTCCTTAAGTTGATGAATGTCCATTATTAATTATCTACCTAAACACTCTTTTAGTTTATTTCCTTTTGGAGAGACCCATGCATAGGGGAAAATACACTTGGTATGCGTTGTGTGCTTGTATAAATAAATACAAGAGAATAAAAATAAGATTTATATTATTATCTACGTATTTTGCAATTAACATAACGAACTAGTGGTGAAGCAGACATGTATTATTCATCATTACGTTTAGAAATAATTACAAACGCAATAGTCACAATGAGTACTTATAACGATAACTTCAAATTTCTTGTATGAGTTTAAAGGGGTTTCCGTATTGATCTTTGTCATATAATTAAATTTAGCCCTTTCAGTACTTTTCTTCTTGAGAGATGGGGGGGGGGGGGATACCTTTGCGTTTAAAAATTTTAAAGTAGCTATTCAATTTTATCTAAGGGGGTATTCAATTTTTTTAGGTGGGTACCTTACCTTTGCATTTAAAAATTTAAAAGTACCTGTTCAATTCTATGTATGCAATCCTTGTATAGGAAAAAATACACTTAGTGCGTGTTGTGTGCTTGTATAAATAAAAATAAAATAATAAAAAAATAAGATTTAGATTATTCTCTACACACCTTACAATGAACATAACGATCTAGTGATGAAGCATACATGTATCATTCAAGATTACCTTTAGAAATATTTAGAAATGCAATATTCACAATGAGTACTTATGACGGTATAATCTAAATTCTTGTATGTTTAAAGGGAATTCCGTATTTGTCTTTGTCGTACAACTAAAATGTAGCCCTTTTAATTATTTTTTCCTTGGAGGAGGGCTATCGTTGCGTTTAACAATTTAAAAGTAGCTATTCAATTCTCCAAGTTTAAGCTTTATCGAAATTTAACGAATATATCATTAATTGAAATCTGACGAATATGGTTATTTTGTCTACGGTTATTATTACAATATGCCAATGATGAATTTAAGAAAACCTTTGAAATACGCCACATTACAACTCTACTAAACTCCCATAACAACTTTCTGGTATTATTTTTTATTTTTTATGATGAATTATTCGTTTGAAAAAGTAGCCGCTATTTTAAATTTAAGGAGTAAAATATATATTTGAAATGAAATGATCACCAGAAGTGCTGAGAGATCTAAGCATGCCACTTTTTAATGCTTTATTACTAAATACAGGAAAATAAATTAATCCATTTTAATAATTATATAGACATGTAGACAAGCAAGTACTAACAAAAAATAGTTTATGACATGACATGCCTGATAAATAAAACAACAGAGCCGAACGGGTGAAAGGAAAAAATTGGTACTTTAAAATATACGATTATGCAAATATTCATAAATCATTATCTAAACTTTTCTCAGCTTAATCGTGGTTGAAGGCGAGTCAGCAGATTTTATATACTTTTCCATAATCCGAGGCATTTAGAACAATTGTGAATAGTGATAAATTTTCATACGGAAATCAAGAGAGATACCACTTCTTTTCGCGGCGGACATTTCTACGTTTATGCCGCATCAAACCATTTACAACGAGTTGTTTTGTATTAAATACCACTTCCTTTGACGCGATAACCTGTTTATATAATACATTTCAATATAACTGAGAAAATGATAAGAAATAAAAGAAATTCGACTTAAAAAATTACTACCACTTTAGTAGAAATGCATAAAAATAATTAAAGTAAGAAGAGAAAATTGCTTATTTTATTTAAGAAAAAGTACTGTTAAAGAAATTCATCTAGAACATTAGATTAAAAATAATAAAAGCGTGGTGTGACACAGGCAACCCCCGACTTACGTAAATTCGCAGTTACGTAATAAATTTCGAAAAAGTACACTTGCGAACATACTAGCGCGTTTGATACACTGTAAAAAAATTCCGCAACGTTCCTGGGAAAAAGTGGGCAGCTGAGTTGCCCATTATTTCCAAGAAACATTTCTTGAAAATGACTGGAACTTTACTGTATATGTTAAAGACATTCTACAGAAATGCCAGTAAGTTTCCTGCGAAATACCAGGAATATTTCTGTTGACAGCAAAACATTGTGTTGTGACAAAATGTCAGTACATTTTACAGCATGCGGGATCCGCAGACGATTTTTACATTTCCAGTTGACAATTTTCGCTTTATTATCATTATTTGTTAGAATGAAAAAATATTTTGAAATTGACATCAAAATTATTATTTATAATTTACACGAAAAAATAAATTTTCAGTTAAAATTCAATAAAGTAAATATATATATGATATATTGTTTCTGAACTTTGCTTAAAATATAAAAATATATAAATGTAAATAATAATTAGAAAAAAAATCTAGACATAAAATATTTTGGATTTTCGTCAGTAATTATGTTAGTTTACAAGTTAGATAAAATACATATAAATTTTCATGAAAAAAAAAAACAAACCCTAAACGTAATTGTATATTTTTTCCGAAAATAAAAAAAAAATTCAAATTTGCAGCAATTCAAAGTGTCAAATATATATCAAATTTAAATCAAATTGTAATAAAGTGTTAAAATATAAAATTAATTAAAAAAGAAAAAAAAAAGTCAAGAGGTAGCATCGAACTCGGGCCGTACGGGTGGCGTGCGAGCTTTCTGCGTCCACACCACGAAAGACACGTTGAGAGCTGCAAACTAATGGGTATTTGAAACGTATGCTAAACCTCGGCTTCTAATTTCTGAAAATCTAAGGCCCATTTGAAGAAATCCTTTCACAAGAATAATTAGAGATAAGAACTCTAAAACATACTTTAAATTAATCAAAATCGGTGAGAATCATGTTTGATGGTCCCCTGGTTAATGGAGATCCAAATAATAGGTGTATTTTTTTTTTTACACGGTCTGCTCGTTAAACATTCCACAGACAAGTACGATAGATAATCTCTTAGCGATGTCACAGAGGTATTGTATTTTCATCTGAGTTGTCTTGACGTAAGGATTATGTCGTCTATTGATTTATTTGCATTCCATATTGATTTTTTTACATTCATTTAAGGAATTCGTTTTCGACACTCGCGCGCGAGCAACGGATTATAGCAAAAAATTAATAAATGGCGGCCGCAGCGTTTTGCTGTTTCCAACTTTTGTTCAGGAACGTTTCAGATAAGAAAACCAGAATTTCACAGGAAAAAGCTAAATTATTCTGAAAACCTGAGAAAAGGCGAAACGTTCCTGGATTTTACATGGAACGTTACCATTTTTTTTTTTTTTTTTTTTTTTTTTTTTTACAGTGTATGCAGTTGCATACTTTTAATATTTATTTTATAAATAAAATATATAGATATAAACCACAGCCGTAATATAGTTTGTATGTTAGAGTTATATTTTTATTGGTATATACAATCATATCTATAACAAAAGAGCTATTCATTTGTTTTGCCATCAGAAATACATGGAGTATAGGTTAAAGTAGTCCCCTTTAATTATTTCTTACTTTTATAGTCGGTTGATGTAGATTCAAAATTGTTATAAATCAATTCATCAATGCTAGATTTATAAATCCTGTATTCCACAAGATATTTTTGAAGTGCACTTTCAATTTGTTTTTACATTTGTTCATACTTTTATAGTTTATATACGAGTAAATACTGTCGCATGATGGTTTATTTATAAAATAATACGGTGTAAATAATATATATATATATATATATATATACATATAATTAATATTGCAGTTTCTTACAAAATGTTACCAAAGTAACTTAAAAAATCGACTTACGTAAAATTCAAGTTACGTAAAACTTTATGGAACGCATTAATTGCGTAAGTCGGGAGATACATGCATGGCCTGTATCCGGAATGGCACTCTGACAGTACCTCTAACAGACGAGATATTGAGATTTCATAGCCATACCTTACGCTGCAGACATTGTGGATTCCTTTCTTTTAGTGCAAATAGTAATGCGTAATACCTATCAAATCGCAGAAAATATTTCTTGGAATGGAAACAATATAGCGTATGTGGTGGTTAACATGCTCTCCTCATTTAAATCAGGATAGAGCAAGCAAGAATGAGGTACATTCGACGTACTTCAGCGAGAATTGCACTTGACTGTTGGGGATTTTGAGGTAGAATATTTTGAAGAGTGGAACATAATTCTCCAAAATCTTATTGACAAACTTATTGCATCGATAGAAAACTGCTATTCAAAACACGTAATTCTTCGAGAAAACTACACACTATTTAAAAAATCCCTCATTTACATCAAGCAGTATATATTTCGTCATTTTCAGGCAATCAAATTGTTGAGGAGCATCTCCTCATGCACTTTTAGATCATTTCAAACAATTAAAATTCTGATAAAGGAGGTTTTAGTATCTTATTTTATTTTTTACTTTTAATGTATGTGTTACTTCGATATTTATACACATGTTTGGCTGTCTAGCATATTTTTCCTATTTGTTTCTGAATTTCTCTATTTTTTTAACTGTGTATAATAATTCATATATGATTTTTAGTAATTCTATCATTAAATTTGCTCATTTTCATTATTTCATTTTGCCCATTATTTAATGAATTAAATATAGAATTGAATTTTCATTACTGTTCAGAAGTTATTGTTAAATATGTGTTCTAAGCAATATTGTTCAGAGGAATTCATTTGAGGAAAGTTGCAGTTGTTTACTTCCAACAAATTTGTTATTAATTAAAATATTACAATGAAATATAATTTAAGATAAATTAAAGTTTACGCAATGTTGTTTACAGTAAAGCAATGTTCCGATCTTTTTTGAAGAATCTTTGTTCGAAATTATACTGAATAAATGTGAATTGCTTTCATGTAGAAGTTCTTTTAAAATCTGTACATTTTTATTTTCATTGATTTTTTTTCTTTTTTAAGTTGATTTTCTCAAATCTTAAAAATGATAACACGAATATTTGCTGACTTACTCTTATTGGTTTCTGAAATATCCATATTGTACTCGAGGCCTGTTCCCATAATTGTTCATCAATTTCAGTGTGGTGCAATTTAAACAGAGTAAGAATTGAAAAAGAAAACTATATTATTCTAAATACACCCAGTTTAAATGTTTTTTTACCTTTTCGTTTCCTTTCTTTTTTTTCTTTTTAGTCTTTGAAACTCTAATTTTTGGCCGAACTATGCTCGCCTGAATATATTTTCTAATACAAATTTATAGGAAAAATTAGCTTGGCTATAATGACTAAATCTAAAGTCCAAGATAATAGCATATTAGCCAAATTCTTTTCTAAAATTCGCTAAATATGTGAAATTTTATAGACTATGTACACCTTTTTATATGTAATTTAGTACACATTGTATTAAACTTAGTAACAATCCACGCACGTCGCTAAACGTTATACAATTATACACTAGAACTCGACAAAAATGAAACAAAGGAATCATTTATAAACAGTATTTTATCACGAATGTTTATTAAAGGTGCTAGAACGATTCACTTAGGATTAAATAGATTATTTCTAATTATAAGTCTCATTAGATTTTCAATAAATCTTTTAATAATCCATCAGTTTTTATAATCAACAAATGATGAAATATATATGCCAAGTTTTAATTCTATGTATCAAAAGAGTGATTAAAATTTTTAACTACAGTTCTTCGTCATTATAAATACCTTAGATAAACAGCTTTAGACAAATTCAATTCATTTAGGGTTTTTCTTTTTTTTCGATTATATTGGAACCTATGCTTTTATATTGTATTACAAACTGCTTCATTATTTAGATTATCTTCTCAAAAGCTCTACAATTTTCCTTCAGGCTAAATCTTTTCCTCTCAAGGGACATATAATCTTTTACTTAAAGTATCCAATAGACTCCGAAGCAATTAATTACTGAAAGAAAAGAGATTCATCGGTACTTCAAAGAGCAGATATCAAATTTTAATGAAATAATAAACACTTTTAAAGATATGTTCTTTAAATTTAATTAATTGTATTATCATTTTTCAGCTTATATTTAAGCAATGAAAAACTGAAAGTTATTAAAAACCAATATTATATATATTTTATAACACTTGAAATAAGTGCGTTCTTTCTTTCTTTTTTAAATAAAAGTTGTAATTATTATGATTTAAAAATAAAGGCATAACCACCTATCTGATATAATTACACTATATGAAATAAAACTTTCTTTGAATGATATTACGTTTAAATATTCATTTTATAAGACATTTTTCATACTTAGATTAATCCCATTCAAACAAACAAATTATTATTCTAAAATTACAATAAGAAATTACTTGGCACAATACAATATAAATAAAAAACAACGTTCAAATCACCAAAAGTCTTTATTTCGACTTTCAAACTAGTTTCAATAACCATAGTGTACCGTCATCAGTGCAAAATATAAATGTTCCAAAAAGGAAATGGCTGAAATATATGTAGGTAAAGCGGATTCAATGATAAAATTTATTAGCCAATAAAAGTACAGGAAACAGCCAATGAATGATAAGTGGATTCAAAAATAAAATTTATTAACCAATATAATTAAGGCAGGAAACTTTAGGAAACGGGACATGTGATCGGATTCAAAGATCAAGTTTATTGGCCAATTGAATTTCACGAAAGTTTGGAGAACCGCCAATAACTATAACAAATGTAATTTGAAAACATGCAATTGGTTTTCATGAACAAGAGGTTTTTAAATAATTTTTCCGGTAATCCAGAAACGTAGGAATAGCAAAAACCGCGCAATTAACAACATTTTAAAGATTTTTATAAATATGGAATGCTTCAAGAAAGTCAACTTCACGAATGGAAATGGGTTTTGAGATAATATTTGCGGCGCTAAAGTAAAAAATGTGATTAATTTTCCAGTAATGGATCTTCTTTCTCAATATTTGCTTGTGCTCTTTAATTCGAAACATTAAACTGCGCTTGGTTTGTCCAATATAAGAAAGACCACATTGACAACTTATACTATATATACTCCAGGAATTGGATATCTCAATAAGATCTATCAGTTTGGAGAGAATAAGTTTATTAGCAGGGGTGAAAATTACCCTGAAGTCAAATTGCCTAAGGATTTTGGCGATCTATAAGCTGGGCTTGGGGAAAGAAAGGTAAAACGATGGTATTAGTTGGCGAAAGAGATTTGCGTGAACTTGGGAAACGAGTATGCTGTAATTTAAATAAAGTAGTGTCGATAATGGAAGGATTGTAAAATCTGCCAATAGCAATGGCTTTCAGATATTGAATTTCTGAATTTAGAGAGTGGGAATCAGAGCAAAGATATAACGCACGGTTTACGAAGGCATAAAAAGCGGCAATTTTCTGACAAGAGAGATGAAATGAGCGTGCATGGGGTGGTAGAGAAACAGCGAAACTTATGTGGTAGACGGATATAGAGAAACCGTTTTCAGTGCGAGTCACAAGGGTAACTAGAAAACGGAGTGAACCATTATTTTCTGTTTCATAGGTGAATTGCATATTACTGTGGATTAGATTATTAACTCTATCGACAGTAATATTTAATTCACCTATGAAACTGAAAATAATAAACCTTTCCCCCTTTTCTAGATACCATTGTGACTCGAACTGAAAACAGCTTATCTATATCTGTCTACCACAAAAGTTTCACTGTTTCGCTACCACCCCATGGTCGCTAATGTCATCCCACTTATCAGAAAATGGACGCTTTTTATGACTTTGTAAATGGTGCGTTATATCTTTGCTCTGATTCCCACTCACTAAATTCAGAAATTAATATCTCAAAGTCACTGCTATTGACAGATGTTACAATTCTTCCATTATCGATACTACTTTATTTAAATTACCACATCATCGTTCCTCAAGTACACGCAAATCTCTTTCGCCAAATAATAGCATCGTTTTATCCTTCTTTTCCAAGTCAATCTTTTACATAGCCAAAATCTTTAGGCAATTTCACTTCCGAATATTTTTCATCCTGCTAATAAACTTAATCTCTCCAAACTGAAAGGTCCTATTGAGATATCCAATTCCTGGGGTACCTATGGAATGAGTTGCCAATGTGGTCTTTCTTATATTGGACAAATCAAACGCAGTTTATAGCTTCGAATTAAAGAGCACAAGCAATATGTTCACAAAGAAAAAATTAACAAATCTGAACATTGGTAAGCACTGCTGGAAAATGAATCACATTTTTTATTTTAGAGCCTCAAAAATTATCTCAAAACCCACTTGCATTCATGAACTTGACTTTCTTGAAGCATTCCATATTTATAAAAATCTTTAAAATGTTGTTAATTTTGATTTTTATATTCTTCCGTTGTCCGATCGCTGGAAAAATTTTATAAAAAGCTCTTTTTTATAAATTCATCTTACATGTGTGCACTCTAAACTTGCCTGAAATTCTATTGGCCAATAAATTTGACTTTGAATCCGCTCACATCCGTTTCATAAACTTTCCTGTCATAATTCTATTGGCTAATAAACTACTAAACTTCTCTTCTCCTACATATATTTCAGCAATTTTCTTTTCTAAGCAATCATATTTTGCACTTATGACGGCACGCTATGGATACTGAAATTAGTTTGAAAGAAGAAATAAAGTGTTTTGTTGCTTTGAACGTTGTCTTTTATTTATAATATTCTAAAATATTATGATAATATTTTTTTTTTACATTATGACAAGTAAGATAAATATCCATTGAAATATTCTTCTGAATCTCAATCTTTATCATTTTTACATCCCCTTTTATTAGTCTTTGCAGCTGTACACAGAGCTGATGTTGAAGCATTAGGTTTTTGTAAGAGCTATGGCAATCCACATTATAGAACTTGGCGACTCTTACCTGAACATATTTTCTTAAACAAATTCAATAGAAAAAAAATTAGCTTGGCTATAATGACTCCATCTTGAAGTCCAAGATAATGTTCGCCAAATTCTTTTCTAAAGTTCTCTAGATCTATCAAATTTTATAGACTATGTGCGATCAAATTCTTTTAAATGTAACTTAGCACACATTATATTAAACTTACTAACAATTAACTCATGTCGGTAAACATAATACTATCAAATATTACAAGTCGTAAAAAAATAAAGCAAAGAAATCATTTAAAAATAAAATTATTAACCAAAATTAAAAATATATATATATTATTATTAAATATATTCATCAAATCTTAATTTTATATATTGAAAGAGTGATTAAAAAATTCAACTACAGTTCTTCAACATTATATATATTGTTAGTTTAACGGCTTTAGACATATTTAAATCATTAAGAATATTTTGTTGCTGTTGTTTTCTATTATATGGGAAACTATGCTTTTATATACTATTACAAAATTCTTCAGCATTTAGCTTATCTTCTCGAAAACACTTAATTTTCTCGAAAGCTTTTACTTAAGGCTAAATCTTTTCCTCTCAATGTATGTATCGTCTTTTACTTAACAGAATTCAATAGACTCCAGAGCAATTAATTATTGAAAGAAAAGAGACTCATCCTTCCTTCAAAGGACTGATATCAAATTTTAATGAAAGAATAAATACTTTTCAAAATAACGTCTTTAAATTTAATTAATGGTATTATTTTACATCTTATATTTCAACAATGAAAATTGAAAGTTATTAAATATCAATATTATACATATTTTATAGAACTTTAAATAATTATGTTCTTTCATTCTTTTTTTTTTCTAAAAATTATCTATACTAATAAAAGAACAAATCGCTCTGTCTGTCTGTCTGTGCGCAATGGCTAGCAATATCTACGGCACGTACGAGGTTCAAAGTTTTTGGGAAAAGAGTCCAAGCCCTCTCCTAATGCACCAGATCCTCAAAATTTTAATATTCTAATTATTAGCTGAGTAATTAATTAATACTCGGACATCACTCTCATAAAAATGTAGCCCTTTCATCTCCAGTCACGAACGCGCATGCCCAGTACACATCCCTATGAAATGAATGTACATTTCGAGTGTTTTCACAAGTCGTCTTGGCGTGATCGGTAAATCGTGAGTCTGCCAAACATAAGGTCCTAGGGTCGATACTCGGGAGGGCCAAAGATGAAATTTTCTGTTTGTAAATAAAAGAAATTTCATTTTTAGAAAATAGTAAATAAAAGAAATCTCATTTATATGCGAGCTCTTTTTTATTCTTTCTTACCTAGATAAAACTTAATGACAAGTCAGAAATAAAATACGATTAATTACAGAAATTTAAATATAGAAATTTAAATTTAAAACGATGAAACTCAACTTTGTATCTTTTAACAAATTTTATATTTCCTAAAGTTTTTAATGAATCCTAGATGTAACTTTCCTGAATATGTACTCTAGTTTAATGAAAGTGGGACACAGTATAGAAGACATAGAATAACTTCATAAATTTAAATATGCAAAAAATATGTCTAGAGAAATTTGAAATATGCAACAATTATATCTAGAGAATTTGAAATATCAGATGAATTCTCGAATGAAATGTGTCTCAAATATATATTTTTAATAATCAAATAAAAAAAAATTAGATTTCGTTCCTTCTTTTATGAATTTCTCTTTTTTTATAGTACACTAGGGGGCTCTGCCCCCTGCAAGCTAGGCTCGCCAACCCCCGTTCAGACAACGCAGAATCTAAAAACCCGCTAATATGAAGGGTTTTATAAATATTAGAAAAGATTGAATTATACAGAAAAAAGCTGTGCAGATCTCCCTCTAAACGGGTTTCCATTCAATTCCCTTTGATTGCAAAAATTTAAGGCCGAATCAGCTGCCGTTAAGACATCCAATGGTTATTTTCGTTTTTGATTAAAGAGGATCTGTTAAACATTTGAAAAGAAGATAAAGTAAAATGAATTTTAAGTATACAGAGTCTTTGTCTCCCGGTATTTTAAAACAATCTCTATAAAAAAAACCTAAGTCATGTGACTATCATCAAAAGTTCCGGGTGGACCACTTCGATTTTTATAATCTAGGTGCCATGTTGGTACTTTAATGTTAGTCAGGCACAGGTGATAAGTCGCCAAATATTATTCTATCGTCATTATTTCATCTATATTATAATAGTTCAAGTCATCACCTGCCATGAACAAATACGGTCTGATCCCTTCGCCTATCATATGAAAGTTTGACACATGTGCCATATACGTATGTTGGCGCGATTATTTTTCCGACACCAATTTGGAGAAAACATTAACAACATAAACAACAACATCCTGGTTACCATATCAAGCAAAATAACGACACTTTGGCGCCAGGTAAGTACTCGTTACGTATATGACATTGGCGTCAGAAACAAATCGCGCAAGTATGGGCCATATTGGTGTATGGCATCTGTGCCCGACGTTTTATTTGTTATACTAATGTTGTACTAATTTATTTGTTCTTTCGCTATTTAAAATAAAAATGATGTCAATTTGTATAATTTGGCGAGTGGTTGGCGATTTATATAATTTGGCGAAATTAGTCGACGGATTAACTAAGTAGTACCGTATTTTTTAATTACTTTCTATTATTTTCAAAAGGAAATAACAAAAAATAATAATTGATAACTATAGAACAAAATAATTTATATAATTTTAAAAAATAAATAAAAGTAAATTATTTATTAATAAATAAACATCAATAGCCGGGTTACATGTCAATCAAAATAATGTACATTATGGAGATTATTGCACATTTGTCGATTTATCACCTGCGCCTCGCTAACATAAAAATACCGAGATCCTGATTTCTATATCAGAATCTTTCGATTTGGCGAAAGATAGTTAAAGTAAATTGAATTATGAATATAAGTAACATTATACATTTCTTAGCATTCTCTTAAAAGAGGCCAAACTGGTCGCCAAATTATTTAAATTGATAGTAACCTTTTCTGAAATATGAAAACAAATTTCTGTTATGATTAAAATTTGAGTTGCCATCATTAAAGAAAATTATATAAAATTAGAAAAAAATTAATATTTCGAAAACTAATTCGAATTTAAAAATTCTAATACCAGTTTTGATATCTGTGGATCAATACGGATTTTTGGTGTCATATCATCGCAAAGTATTCCATATTTTAGGAAAAATCGCCGTGAAACATAATCAGTTGTCTAATCAGTCGTTTCATAGAATCGTTACATAAATTCGTTTCATAATATCCGTTTCATTAGGATTTTATATATATAGGGTACATATGTTTGTTTTTGCCATTATCATAATTTAAACTATTATTAATCTTCACTCCTTTTTTTATTTAATTATGTAAAATTCATTATTTTTCATTTATTTAATTTTAAATATTTTTTCGCCACTATCATAATTTAAAATCTTATTAATCTTCACTCCTTTTTTATTAAATTATGTAAAATTAACTATTTTTCTTTTATTTATTTTTAAAATATCTCTGTATTTCCCTCAGTATCAAAATAACTTTGGGCAGAATATTGTTTCATTAAAACACTAAAAATATATTCAATGATAAGAAAACGAACATTTAACAGGTTCATAGTCCAATATATAACGAATAAATAAAAGTCTATTTCTAGGTGCCATCACTTTTTTTGTAGCTTTGTATCTATCCTGCTAGGTCCAATTTGAATTTGAAATAAGATATTAACCCTGAGTCCATTTAATACGATCCGTTAAAATCAACCAGGCGGACAGCCCACATCCGGGTTGACTCATGGAGTTATCGCACTATAGCCCATGTGTGGGCTATATAGATATATATAGAGAGAGAAAGAGAGAGAGAGTGAGAACATGTTAAATAAAGAATACTGCACTGAGAAAATGACATTTTCAAATCTGAGTAAATCTATGTTTTCATTTTGTTATGAAACTTTTTGTTTCAAATATGACGACCCAATGCTTTCAATTGTGAAATACCGGAAATTCTCAGTTTCAAACAAAGTTGCTTTTCATTCGTTAAAAGTAGTAAATTTTACCAGGGTAGTTGAATTTATTCATATTATATCGTTTGTTATGATTTCGAACGAAACGCTCCTTTCAGTAATAATTTATAACATGAAATGTGGCGAACTACATTTTTATCGTGTTCGCGGAAGAACACTTAAAAGTCATCGTAATATAGAGCGTAAATTGTATTCTTCAACCTTCAAAATTGAAGAATGGGTGAATTCGTAGAGGAAAGACTTCGCAGGTGGGATTTGGTAACCATCAATAATAAATAAATACATACATCATGTATAATCTTGAATAAACATCCAGAATAAAGCATTATGTGCTCATATTTGAGTATATCCATGTTTTCAGAAATGAGTATATACATGTTTTCAGAAATGAATATATACATGTTACAAACTTGAGTAATTTTGCTTCGGAGCAATTTTGACTATGCGACATACTCAAATTGGAGTACTTTTTACTCAGTTTTGATAATGTCATTTTTAGAGTATGGCACAATTTTCAGGTTACAGCGGTTTATTTTAGAAAAATTAGTTACACACAATTTTCTCCTGCTTCAAAAAATGTGTTTGAAGTTGAAAAGAAATATTTGCACGTAAAATATTAATTTTAGTTACCATGTTCACTTATGCATAATCCTTTTTTTTATTGAAAAAAAGCGCAGAAGTTGTGTTTCGACTATAAAGTGTACCATATTAACTTCGAAAATTCCTAAAATTTGAAAGAAGTCCTGTAAAACACCAGACTTACAAAAAGGAACTCGAACGTAAGTCTCCTTGTTCGCCTTTGTATATTTACCATATCATAAAATCCGATGACATTAAATTACATTTTTCCATATTTGGTTTATTATGATAATTTGATTGTTATGATATAATTTGGTTTCTTATGTTTGGATAACAGATCTGATGCTCAAATAAAGGTCAAATACATCTCCATAATACCATAGAAATGAACAAATGCATAAGACCTTTCGAAATAAGTTTTCCTTTTTTTTATCAGGCGCAAGACAATATGGAAGACACCATAGTGACACCATTGTACCATATTGAAGACAACGCCCCTCATTAGTAATCCTGATAGCTGACACTTAAATAACAGATTCATAAATCTTAAAATCGAATACCGATGATTTATAAAAGTTTCATCTGCCTTAATTTTAATCCCGATCTTATCCTTTGCTACTCTTGAAAACTAAAATTATGATGTAAGAATTTCAGAACTATGCACATACTTTTTCTTAAAATTAATATTTTAATCATTCCCGTTGACAGTTTGTTTTTATACAATAACTTAAATATATTGGTGATTATCACGAAATGTGCGATTTTGAAAACAATTTTTTTTGAAAATTTAAATCGTTCTCGTTGACCGTTGGTTTTTATACAATAACTTAAATATATGGGTGAATATTACGAAATGTGCGATTTTGAAAACAATTTTTTTTGAAATTTTAAATCGTTCTCGTTGACCGTTGCTTTTTACGCAATAACTTAAAAAATATATATGAGTCATTATCAGAAAATGTGCGATAAATATATTGGTGATTATCACGAAATGTGCGATTTTGAAAACAATTTTTTTTTTGAAAATTTAAATCGTTCTCGTTGACCGTTGGCTTTTACATAATAACTGAAATATATGGGTGATTATCACGAAATGTGCGATTTTAAAAACAATTTTTTTTTGAAAATTTAAATCATTTCAAAGCTTCTGATTCCTTTAAAAATGTTTTTTGAGCAGCTGAATAAAGGAATTTACATGTGAAATTGTTACAGTTTGATGAGCTTAAGTTCATTTGTAATTAATTTTAATTATATGTCACTTTCTTGCCATATGCATACCAGGATAATGACAATTTCATTCTAAAACATTTTTCACATTTTTTTTTTTTCTTATTTAGATCTAACATTTTAATTTTGTTTAAAGGAACGTATTTCCTCTGTAGTAGGGGAGGTAGGGAGGTTTTATACATAGGGAGGGTTGATGCACTGACAATTTTTCTCAACAAATGGCATTAGCAGCCATTGTAACGGATGTAAAGTCTTCTTTTATTAGCAGAGGTCATCATTAGCTGGACTTAGCAAAGAAGAACTGACAACGTTTTTTTTTTTTTTTTTTTTCTTTTAATTTTGAAGATTTTGGAATGTCAATGTAATTTTTTTTTAAATGCTGATTTTCTTTCATAACTCTAGAAGAAGAAGATAATATCTTGTATTTTTTTTTTATTTGTAAAGCACGTTGTTAGGGTGAGTTTAACTAGAAAGCAGATTGGCATTTTGCAACTTCATTTATACAAAGTGATTGAAAATCGAATAAGACATGATAGGGAGAAATGATACATTATTGCTGGGGAGAAATGATACACTTGTATATTTGAAATTTAACAGTTTTTTTAAGTTGTAAACTAATATAGGACGGTAATATTCATTATTGTTTTACAGCAAGAGCTACTGAAATTGGTAAGGAAGAACAAAGAGACTATTCATAGATATTATGTCGGTTACATAGAAAAGCAGTGCGATGATAGATGGTTAATTCGCTTTGCTCGTGATGTAGGAGGAAAAAGGTTTAAATAGCCTCAAAGGAAAGATGTTTCTATAATTGAAGAAGGGCAAATAAAAAAAAAAAAAAAAAAAAAAAAAAAAAAAAAAAAACCTTAAATCCACCCAATTTTACTTATCAAAATGATAGAGTTATTTGTTTTTCTTTTAACACTTTCAGGGGTGGTGGTATGTTTATGAAACCACTTCATTTTAGTTCACAAACGCCACATTGGCACCAGCATTTTGGTAAAATATTTTCCATTTAATATGAAAGTGAAATATAGCCCTTTTCTTATTTTCAATTAAAATTGTCGGCACATTCCGGTGCCACTCATTTATTCAACACATTAGCATTGAAAATGCTTTGCACTGAAAGGATTAAAGAAATCTTAAATAGGCTAAATTTATGTTAAATTGTTGCAAATCAGCAATGTTCACTTCATTTTTCCTTGCAGAAAGATAGCTAAGTTATTTTTTCATTATTTATTTTCTAAAAAGGGTGTTAATAGAATATTTTAAATAGTAGCAATTGTTTAAATATTTTTCTAATGAAGATTTCTGAAACAGAAATACGTCAATGTCATTTCCTTTTAAATTTTACTTTAATATTTCAAGATTTATCATAAAAAATTGTATGACACATAAATTGAATTTTCTGCACTTTTTTTTTTTCAATTTACATAACAATGTATCAAATCTCCCTTGCTAGTTTATCAAAACTCCACAGCAATGGGAGATTTGATACAGTAGTAACCATACACAATTATTGGGATATATTTTTTTGAATAATTATTTTTTAAATTCCCAGTATATTTAATAAATAAATAAAAGGTCACTTTATAAGAAAACACGAAAAAATTGTTTAAAAATAGGTTTCTTAGGGTTGTAAAAAATTAGTAAAAAAAAAAAAAAAAAAAAAAAGGTCTATCATACCTCCCCACCTCCCCTACCTTAAATCCAGTGTAATGATCATATTTATTTCTAAATTATTGAAGCCAGGAAAATTGACATAATAAAAGTCTACTCTATTTTTACAAAGCCGTTAAACACATCATTTTCAAAGAAATATCTTAAATATCTTGCTGGTAGCAATGATTTTGCTACTTCTGACTTGAACTATGACAAGAATAGAAGAAGAACACTGCATCGCCATCTTTATAACTCATAAAGAATTAAAATGAGCAGGCCAGGAAAATGACATTCATTTTCAGTGCAATCATATTTTAATTATGGAAAATTATTTCTAAAATACAGAACATTTTACTTTCCTCATATATGTGTTATATATAGTATAATTAATAATTAAAAATTAGCAATTTAAAAAAAAAACTAGAAAAAGATATCTGTACAGTATAGCAGAATGCCTTTTACATTGCACACATCGCAGTGTGACATGCCAGGAAAATGATAATCTGAGAGTTTAAGACTTTTAATTGCTTTATATTTGTGTTATTATGAATATAATATCTCTTCAAAATACTCATAAGAATATTTTTTATTGGAATATAAAAAAGAAAATTACATTATCTAACACTTAATAGATATTTTATTGTGCAGACTGCAATTTTCGTATTTTATGATATTGTCCCATATACATATTTTTTTTTCTCTTACCCTACCTTTTACACATATTTGGCTCTTTTTTTCAATTTTTAATTTTATCTTAATCATTTTCAGATCTGTGGACCTCTGGTTTTTACTTTTAACTATACTTTCATAGTAATCATAGCCTAATGGCCTGACCTTACTTTTTGCCTTTTCTGATAATAATTATTAGCTCATTTTTCAACGTTACCATAAGTTATTCCTGCAACTCTATAATCTCCAGCGTATCAATTTACGTCAGCTGATGAAAAACATGCGGAGATATGTCCTACTACTATTTTTAAAACAAAAAATTAACAAGAAAATAAAATTCCCTCAAATTTAGAAAATTAATGGCCTACCCATCTTTGATGTTGTTGTTTGCATGGAAAATAATTGCCTACTTTATTTAGTATACATGCCTTATAGAAGAATTGTAATTAAAAAATATATATATATTAAAAATTGTAGGTTATTACAATTTATTTAGTCGAAAATATCCTTTAAATCCTTCAAAATTAAAATTAATAAAAAATATTAATTAATTAAAAGCGGAGACGGTAAACTCTCCCTTGTAGTATTGAGAAAAAAAATCTATTTACTCGGATACAGAATACAGAAAAAAATTCAGTAGATTCAGTTTTCAGATCCAAAAATCTAACCCGGAGGTCTAAAACATGTATATTGTAAGCCTTCACAAATTTTTTATGAATATCAATGTAAAATATTTATTTTACAGTGCAGTTGGGCACTAATAATTATGAATAGGGAAATGTAAAATATTTCTTTAAATTTATATGATAATAGCTTGAAGTTTTAAGAGTAAATTCTAATACATGTTTTTATGCATTTCGCAATAGAAACTCAGCAATAAATACAAAGATAATCATAAATTATATAGCGAAACAGTCCCTGTTGAGTAAACAAAAAAAATATTAAACAAATTATACTCTAGACTGTAGATAGATAAAAGTTTAGAACTCAAAAATTTTTCCAAATCAATAATTTATTTATGTGTATATGTAAAAACTCTAATTCAACTAAAAAAACATTTAAATTGAGAAAATTTCTAAAATCACAGTGCCCTGTAACATATAGCAACATATTATTTCAAAAACAAAAATAAAATTTATTCTTCTGTTTTAATAACAACAGTAACCTCCGAAAATTAAAAAGCAGTATTTGCGCTCGTTAAAATAATACACAGCTAGATGTTTGTTTTTTAATCGAAAGTTCCTTTTAAGCATATAAAAAAAAATTCAATTTGTAGTGTAAGAAATTTTTTAGATGTCTTAAAAAAATGAGTAAATTTTTGAATTGCCAAAATGCGACGTGTAGATGAGAAAAAAAAAAAAACCCATCATAATATTGTTGAAGGTTGTAGATTGTTAAAAGTTTTGTTTCCAAACCTAAAATATTAATTTATTGTATTAGATGAAACGTGCAAATTTTGTTTAATATATTTTTCAGAATTAATTTCAATTTGGAGATATAACCATACCAATGACAACGAAGTATTTGCGATATCCTCAGTAAACTGTTCAAAATATGGTTGTGTTAAGTTTATCATAATTCATTCATTTATACCTTAGTCGAGTCATTCATTCTTACCAAAAATAATCAACACGGAATGAAAAAACATTCGAATGTAGCAAGAATAAACGATTTTCACTAACCGAATAATATCGCCTTAAATATCTCGATTAGAAAGTCATTTAAATAGAGCATTAATGAATTATTTTCTCAAAACGGGGAATAATTACTTGTAATAACACGGACATGCGCAAAAGCAAAATATGCTATCATACAGATACAGACAACCAATAATTTAATCAATGACTTGGGTATGCGCAAAAGATTAGCTACCGACATTCGGGTTTTATTAATCAATTAAAGCCAGAAATTTACTAAAGAAAATATTTAAATTAATAGCCACATAAAAGAATTTTCACATAATAGTTTATTCTGATTTGAATATGTCTCTTTTAACATGAAAATGAAAATAAATGGAAAGCAAGTCATCATCCAAGGAAAAGAAATCGACCAAATGATTGTATTGCGTTATTCACCTAAAATTTAAATATTCACCTGTTTAGTAATATCGAGTGGCATTTGAGCAAATCACTCGAGTGTTGGCACAATACTACTTTTAATTATATATTATGCTTAATTGCTTCGTATCCTTTTTATACTTCTAGTTTTATGAATTTTAAATTTAATTATTTTTCATAGTTTCATATGTATGGTTAAACTTAATTTTTGAATGGCTCCCTAATGTCTGTAAAAGTTGCTTACATTTATGTCTGATATAAAATCGTTCCACACTTTGGAAGTCCATCGAGAAACTTGCTCTGTTCCATTGTTTCAGTAATTACAGAAGTTTGGAATGGGAGAGAAAAGGAATTATGTACAGTACAGGTTACTTGAGTTTATTGTGTTTTCAGAGAGTGAACGATTACGCTGCAAGGGAGGACACATTACACAGCCGCTTCCAAACTGCAAGTTTTACATAATGTTGACGCAAATAGAAACATGGCTACTAATCGAATATTCGATGTTGGATAGTTCTACATTCCATTGCAGTTCAAGGAAGAAAAGATCGTAGAATGGAGACTTTGACTTTGTGACGTAGAATGACTTTGTGAAAGCATATATGGTTTCATATATTTATCGAAAATATCCCATGCATAATGTGCACTCCCGCCCCTCACTTTTTAAGACCTAAAATATTTGAAAAAAATGCTCGCATTATACACAAGTAAATACGGTATTTTTGTTATTTTCGTATATTTCTATTCTTTTCATTTTTATAGCATCACTGAGCGACATAGTTTTTGAAAAAATAACAATTCATATTACTTTATATAAATATAAGTGAATTAATATAACTGAATTATACTGATATTAATATAACTGAAAAAAGACTTCTACTTTAAATTTAATTATTTTCTTTTCTTGGTGCCTGCAACGAGGCTTTTGGATCACTCGCAAAGCTTCGAAGTGAAAATAAATGTTGCAATTCATCTTGTCTTGGGTATGCTATGACGATGGGCAGTGATACAATCTAACGTTAAAATTGTCAAGAAATGCTCTTAATTTATTAATTCCATTACATGTTTTCCCACTAGGTGTTTCCATCCTGATATGACCAGTGTGTGTATATGTTACATTATTAGATCTAATTCCGAGATTTCCTTATCTTATTCTAAATTACTACTTTATATTACAAAATCTTTATCCTTAAATAATCTCTATCGTTAATTCTGTTAAATTCCCTTTAATTTAATGTCTCACTTGTCTAAAATGCTTAAATATTACGCTTTTAGTATTCTTAAATTAAATGTTCCATTTCCGCGCTTTTTTCTTTCTAGAATATTCCTTTAGCTTCCATTTTTACTTTCACGCCCATTTCTGAGGATATCCTTTTTCCCTTCAAATTCATCCGCTTGCTCTGTCCGCACTTTTTTCATGACGTGATATTTTTAATTATTCATTGGTTGAGAGCGCGATCTACGTCATATTTGTATTCTTACACTTGAGGAACAAAAAGTCGATACTCGTTGTGTTTCAGCAGAATTTGTCGTATTTCTACTTTGATAACTTCCCCTGGTTACCGTCTGATATTTCCTATTATCTATAATTTGCTTACCCATAATTAAATACTACGTAGAGATGGCTTGATTAAAATGAATTGGTGGAAAATGCACCGCCGAAAGCTCTTTCAATAAAATCCTGAGTTAAATTATGCATTGTCTCAATTATTCCGGAGAAACCTACACTGGATACCACTCGATGACTGCAACTACTTTCCAATATCCATGTTGATTTACTACGAAACATTCTCTTTTTTAAAATTCAAAATTCGTTATATTTTTCGACGAGAATTCAACTCTACCTGTGTTTCTATTATTTTTAACATTACACTACTGGTAACATAACAAGTAGTTATTTCGTTTACTAGTAAAACCTTCCAATGATAGAATAATCTAACATATATATTCTTTATAGGTACAGGACCCACATAAGTTTTTTCATTTTTTTTTTTGGTTTTGACTTTGATTTCTACCTAAAATTGTCTAATCGAATTTATGAATTGAATCCACATGTAGTTCATTCTGCTTTTTAAAAGTATAAATTCCATAAATTTAACAAATTATACTTATGTATCCTAATAAATAATACTTGAAACTGTAAAGCGTAAGCACTCGTAAGTAGGTAATATATTTAGCAGTTACTTGTAATCAGTTTGTGAATATAGAAAATGATTTAATTTATATCCCGCTGTAGAGTATATAACTTTTATTACTTACGTATTATAAATAAACGGTCAAGTGTGAGTGTTACGCGCGCACAGAGTTCCGTAGAATAAATATATGAGTTTGTAATTGTATTACTAAAAAAAACCTTTGCTAAAAGAATACTAAGATTTTGAAAAAAACTGTACAACATATGGTTGTGTATAATTGTATATACTAGAAAAGTGTAAATGGATAACCATGAAAATTCAAAGAGCTATGGAACCTAAATAATATCAAATATAGCTATTCTGTATAGCTCATTTTTTAATATTATCCTAATCTGTTTATGATGAACTCAATTCGGTACTGACAATAAAAGCCGTGGATATTTAAACTTCATTCAACATTTCATAAAACTAAATTCACCGTAGTAATAAACTTTTTTTCTAAATTGTAGCTAAAACAAAACCTTTGTTGAAAGTTTAAATTTGGACGCGTTTTTCCAGATAGGTTTTTAATTAACTTTTAAAGTCACTCGAGGCGTATTGAGAAATCCACTCAATGCAAACTAGTTACGAATCCCATAGTATTAATGTGATTCATTCTAATTAAATAGTCTCAAGACTCTTAAAGCTTCAAAATTTTAGAAATTTTAATTTTTTTAGATGTTAAACTCCTATCATTTCAGCACATTTTGATATAATTGTTTCCTTGAAATTCCCATTAGAACAGAAGTTATGGCTTTTAGAATTATACACGCCCAATAGCTGAAGCGGAGTTTCAGAAACTTTTAAGTCATTTTTCTCCAAATGACCTTTTTGGGCATAATGCGCGGAATACCTCAAAAATGTCTAAATATTTTTTCATGAAGTTTTCAAAACAAATATTTCATGTTAGTCTGTATAAACTGAACCAAAATTTTCCTTTTTATTGTTCAAAAATTATGCTGTTTAAATTTTCAAAATTTTGCATTAGCTAAATACAACTTTGCATTAAAAATATAAAAATGCTTTAAATACAAATGTATTTAGGTTCCGGGTAATTATTACAATATGAAGTATAAGTAGGCACCAAAATTTTCATTCCAGTTGCAATATTTATTGTGTAATCCTGCGCGTAAACTGTTATACCAATTTTCTGATCGACAAATGTCTGACAATTTCAAGCCCCCTATAAATACTAATTCTGCATCTTGCAATTTTTAAATGCATGAAATGAAAAACATACTTATATCTTTCATCCCAATGAAAATTGTGCTTCAAAATCATATACATTTTAAGACATTAAATGTTGAAAATGTTCTTTTTTTTCCCTTTTTTTAAGAGCCCTGAGACCCCTTAAATTTGTCTGTTTTTAACAATTTGACGTTCATTGCTTTTATACTGCTATTGGGCATTGCATTACACATATATATCATTAAAATGTGTTAACTAGGCTTTAAAAATCGATGGTACATTGAATGCGCCGCCCCTGTTATTATGTATGTCCAAACCGTCCATATCTTTAAAGGTTAGGCAGGCAAAGAGAGACTGCTCAGGGCCGGCTAGGCCAGCCCCTTAGAGCTTAACGCCTCTCCCGGTATGTTCCTTGACACGTTGGGGCTCGTTAGTGATTCCAGACCTGTCTCTGCCGTATGCAGACAGACATACACAATAGGCGCAAGGGGCGACGCTACCACCGATCACAGAACCCAGAATTTATTTGAAAAACAAAGTGGGTTTACAAAATTAAGGCGAATGCCAGCCCGCCAGGAAAACGCCTACTCGCGACTGAGGGCGGGAGTATAAGAACATTTAAAGTAAAAAATAAATAAATGAATAAAATAAAATAAAAAAAATAAAAAAATAAAAATACATCACTGCTCCTGGCCGCCGGGGGAGGAACCCCTCTCGCGACAAGGGGCTGCAGGAAGGGAAAAGAATGAATTGCATGGCACAAGTAAGATGGCACGAGCAAATACTCAAGAGTCTATTAGAGATGTAATGATTTGCGTGGCACAAGTAAGATAGCACGAGCAGATATTCAAGCGTCCATTGGAGATGTATCTATTGATGGAATGGTGGGAAGCACGATCAGAGGCTCCTGCGTTCGTAGGAAACCACGCACTTGATGGATAGGAGAATTTACTGGAGCCTACAAAGTGGACTGGATTCTGGTGCTGTTTGAAGCTTGATGTGGTGGCAGTGAGACTGGATAAGCAAAACCAGGACTTACGTTACGTTTGTTAAGTAGGTATAGAAATTGTGAATGTGTTTTACTTTGTTGAATAGAAGGTTGCGGGAAAGGACGTTTTGGAGCCAATTGACTGGCAGTATGTCTGGACGCCTCAAGTGCCAGCGTTGCGTCACAGTACAACTGCAGTACGGGTGGCTTATAATGCCATCTTTACCGCAGACGCAAGTGTCAGTGGATCGTATGTTGAAGCAGTCCAGATATGCCATGAAAAGGCCATGTCCTGTTAAGAAGCTGATGGTGTAGGATGTTAAGTTATGTAGTGTGAGAGAAACTTTAGGAATTAGCTTATATGTATGCCTGCCCTTGACTGAGGTATCCCAGTGTTGCTGCCATCGCGTTAGTAACCCTGCTCTAAGGACACTTTTGACGTATGACTGGGGCATTGGGAGGTGTGTGTCTATTGTTTCTTTCTTTGTGGCCTTCTTCGCTAGGTCGTCTGCTAGTTCATTGCAAAAGTTACCTTTGTGAGCCGAGACGTGACCTAGCAAGATACGATGTAGGAGATTTTTTAGTTTTAGTTTGATTTGCAGTACTAGTGGATGTTTTGTCCCGTGTGCCTGTATTGCCTGCAGGCCAGAGAGGCAGTCGCTGTAGATGGTAATATTATTGCTAGGGTGGGATTCCGCCTACTCTAATGCTTTTAGTATTGCGAACAGCTCTGCTTGGAATACGGAGTTATTATCATCTAGCCTTGCAGATCACTGATGGACCACCACCGTGCCTTCCGTGGCGATGTCTAAGAGTTAATATCCCCACTAATTACTGGTGATTTTTTTCGAAAATCATTATAACAATGCTTTTATACTTCTGTTACGATACGTAACCCCAGCGCTGCTCAACATTTTTGCTGAATGCCGGAAAATCAAAATTTGTGTGTAACGAAAAAATGCGATTTTTTCAAAAACTATGTGACCGAGGGTAATCATTATAATTTACCCCCAAGGTTTAAATTAACGTCTACTACCTCTAATTTTTTCATAATTTTAGTTTCGTTAGATTCGGAATTAGATAGAGGGACATATTTTTGCGCTACATTGTCGGCGATATCTGTGAAAATATTATACCTAAAACTAAAAGGAGTGTATTTTTGAGTTCAGGGTTACGAAAGCTTTCACACGATACCCCACATGATATACAAAGAAAAAGTTTTTTTTTTTTTCAAGTAGCTTAATTATCCCCTCTGCATTTTTACTAAATATATTTATGAATGTTTAATAATCTGAAAATATGTGGGTCATAGTCTTTATTACTTCCCTAAATTTGAACTTTCCACGCTCCATAATTTAAGAGTAAAATGGCTGTGACCGACAGACAGACAGGCACAGGAGTGATCTTATAATGGTTTCGTTTTTAATTTTTAAGTGCGGAACCGTAAAATTCATGCTATATAGAATAAATGGGCTAAGAATAGATTAAATGCGACCTTCATGAAAACTTTTTCACGATCTCCATTCTAACTTATTTTGGGCATAGGATGTACTTTTAAAATTCTTACGCTAATTGCAGACGTGATTCTAAATCAACACTCGGCTGTATCAGACTAATTAAAATTTTGATGCCGAAATAAAATCAAAGAAAAATTTGCCTAAAAAGTGCATTTTATATAAGAGATGTCACAATATAAAAGATGTTATTACATATTATACTTTTTTAAAAACTTAAAAAGTGTCTTTTTCAGTTCTTAGAAAAGTATAATATGTAATAACATCTTTTATATTGTGACATTACAAATGCAAGCGGGAATTTTAGATTTGGAGTACTTTTTGGGTGGAAACAAAAGGAATGTTCAAAGTTATTAGATATATAGTATAAATTGAGGTACCACCATATGCATTTTTCCAAATCTACAGTGCGTTTCTCTGGTTCCTCAATGCAAAACAAAATTTATATCCAAATAGAACCATAAAAATACAACAATTATAGTAATAAAAAAATATCAGCGATGACCGTGAAGTTCAGGTGTTTAGTAATTTTTTTTTTCTCCCCCAATTCAAGATTGATATACAGTAACACCCGATAATCGTATTGCACAGTTTTTAAGACAAATTTTTAAATGACAACTGCAACCCTTCTTTTAACTTGTACGTGATATATTCCATTTAAATTATTTTCAAGAGTTGGTTGTTCGAAATAATTTTGAAACTAATAACAACTTTAGATAACAAATTATATAGAAAAAATACTCGTATATTCATAGTCTGATATTTCCTGTATTAATCCTATAAACAAAATAATTAAAATATAGCTTCTGAAATCTTCTTTTTTTTATATTTTAAAATAGAAATATATTTTAAATCTATTAAAACGATAATCAAATATATTTAAACGAAATTTAAAAACAAGCTTGATCAGAAATATCTTTTTTATTTTTGTTATGTACGGTGAAACTATTACTATTATTAATATATCGGAATTGGAGATACACATAAAAAGTACATCACTGGTCACTTAAATAAATTTGGAATCTTATAGGTTTGAGAAAATTTCAAGGTATATTTCAATGATATTTTTACCATAAATGACAACGTTTTAACATTGCATGGAAATCTCTCGCAATAATAATGCTTTTATATAAAATGCACCTTTTAAGCAAATTTTTCTTTCATTTTATTTCACTATTTTTCAAGGTGAATGTGACATTTCCAACGATATATATTTATTCATATATATATATTTGTGTTTTGAATTTCGATGCCAACGAGCAAATGAATTTTCTGTAATTCTCGGAGTACCAACATTCAATTTTTTTTTTACTTGGATATTGTATACAGGGTGCAATATGTTATCTATTGTCGACCTTTAATTTCTCAACCGTTGGTCGTAGACATATAATTCCAATAACAAAAACGTTCCAAATGAGGTAAATATGCATGCTGTGGCATTATTTAAAGTAAAAAATCAATTTTATAAAAATTACGAAATCTAACTTTTTATGCGGTCCCCAGTCTCTATAGTTCTATTTAGTAAAAGTTTACACACATCATAACACATATAACACAAAAAGTTTGACGACATCTGTACTACAAATATTGACTGAGTTATTACATTTCAAATTTTGAGATTTTTGCACATGATTTTGCTTTTTATTGAGGGATCAGTTAAAAGATGAATTAAAGTAATTCGAGATCAAAATCAGGGTGCAATGTCTTTTTTACGCCGAAAGCACCTTTAGCCGGTATCGCCAAATCGGGGTTTCACAAAGAGGGTTATTTCATCTAAAAAGTTTAGCTGATTTTTAGGGGTCGTATACAAAGCTAAGAATGAAATATTGAAATTTAACAGAAAAATAAATATCAATTTATTGTAAAATCAGAAAACGGTCTTGTATAAAAAATGAATACATAAAACGCTGGAATCTACTAGAGATACTGCTCAAAATATTATCCATTGGTGGCAATGCACCATTGAACGCCTGGCAGAACTGCGTCGCTAGAAGTATTTAAGTATGCGAAAAAATTTTGCAATGAAGTTTAAACCGACAAATATTTCTTTTTTTAACTTTAGAAGCTCATTTTTTAACTGCAGACTTAGATTTTTATTGTGATATTTTTATTATTTGTTTGTCAATATATCTTGACTCTTGCGGGAATGTTTCCCTTCATAGAACCAAAAGTCTTCAAAAAAAAAAAAGTTCAAAGTGCGTCTTAATTAAGGAATTTTTTTTTAGGCTAGACAACCTAAATGCGGTGTGACGTAAGTCGAGAGGCCGTAAGTCATAGTACTACTGTACACAGTAAAAAAATACTACCAGTTTTCCTGTAGGAAACGGAAAAATAGTTGCCCTTATCGTACCGGAAAAATTTCCGACCCAGCTCGGAATAAAATCCGTAAAATCTGAATAAAATCCGTAAAATAACGTTTTATTGACTATTTCCTTTTTTTTACGGATTTTATTCCGAGCTGGCTCGGAAAATTTTCCGGTACGATAAGGGCAACTATTTTTCCGATTCCTACAAGAAAACTGGTCCAATTTTTATTACTGTGTATATCGGAAGGACTTTATAGGAAGATTTATGGCATATTTCGTAGAATGTTTTCTGGTTACAATACATTTTTTTAAATAAGTATAAATATCAAATTTGCTTTTATATAGATACTCGGAATAAGTTATCTGAATAGTTTTATCAAAGAGATATCAAGTAAGATCGAAATTGATAGAAAATTTTTCATTAATCAATAAAATATTTGCAATAACTAATATTTACTATTTTGTCCAAGTCAAAATACATTTGCTTTCATATTATTCCAGTTGTATTTCTGTATATTAAATTTGGTGGCACATGATATTTTTAAACTTTTGTGTGTTATCGATGGAAAAATAGTTGGATTTAACCCTGGAGATTGTGCGCATACACGTGGTATGAATGGTTTTCACTTTGTCACCAATCAATATATAAGTAATAATCGTCACCTCATCTAGTCAGAGACAATTGTAAAAAATCTACCATAAAATAAGTTCGAGATTACTTTAAAAAAATACTGGTGATCATTGTAAAAACCATACCCACTTTTTCTCTTTCAGGCCCGGCGCGAGTTCTCCCTGGTTAAAGAGATACGTAGATTCTATGATTGTTTCAATGATGAAAAAGAAGTTACTTAACTTAAATAATATTAAGAATACATTGCTTTTACACTGAAATGATATTGCAGTCTACAGGGTGGCTACTAAATACTGTTACAAATAGTCAGTTATTTTATTTTACAAATTTAAAATAGAAAATGATAACTACACTAATATGATGAACATCAGATATGAAAGTTTACCGGGAAATAATTTTACTCGAATTTATCGCCATCTTTATCGATTATCAAAGATAATCTCTTATGCCATTGTCCGACTGCGGCACGAATCATTTTAAGAGGTAATATTTTAAGAGGTACTATTTATAACGGCTTTACCGTTATATATTCATTATTCCTCCTTTCCCCTCAAAAAAAAATCAACTTTTAACTTTAATGGTTTATTATAAATTGTCATTATTCTTCCCCCCCCCCCCCTTCAAATAAAATATTTAGTTTAAATTTGACATTTTAGAGTTAATTTCATATGTCTTTATTCATTCTCTCCCCCCCCCCCCTCTCACTACTGTAAGTTTCGCTTTTACTTTTTAAAGGCTTTTCAAATGCAGACATCATTTATCTCGGTTCCTTTTTCTGTCTTTCAAATTCACACGATAGAAAAAGATCTTAACCGCAGTTATTTTCCATTGAAATAAAGTAAAAGAATAAAATACAAATGAATCTCTTTTCGCTTTGCAGCCAACGTTATCTAATGCATATTTTCCCAGCCTCTGGGTTTGCATTAGTATTCAATTCTCACCCTTGTACGCTGTCGGATACAAACCATATGCCCATTGCTGACTAATTTGCAGCTGCAGTTAGATCTGTAACATGCATATAAAAATCACGTGTTCCTTTCTTTAACCACTTTCCCTTACCGCAAGAATGTTAGGACACGTGTAACCATAAATAGCTCGCCATGGCGTAAGTTTGAATTCTATGTAATACTTCGAGATGCCTCTGATTCCTTTGTCCACGCCACCAATATTCATCGCCAATACAGTACAGATGTTGCTATTCATCTCGCCAATGAGTGAGTGATTGTAATGAATATTTTACCACTACTGTCTCTGATCTTGGGTGTGACAGACCTCGGCTCTCTGCCCTCCGGGGGCTGCCCCGTCGGGCAGTCTCGTCTGACTTCTCCCGTCCACTGTACCATCATGGCCCTTCTATTAAAAAGTTTCATAATAAAGAAGTAAGTCCTCGAAATCCTCGTGTTGGAGTTTTTTTTCATTCATTCACGAACCTGGACTCTCTAATAATAAATCTCCTCTATACAAGTTGGCGCCGTTGCCCAGATTTTTTTTTCTCCAACAGTAATAATAATAATAAAAAAAAAATACGAGGAGAAGTATCGTTCCTTCCGTATCATGCTTTATCAGCGACGCGAAAGGATGTCCATGGGCCCTTTTTTTTCCCCACGGGAGTTCCGGCTTCCTCATCCAACTTCGAGCACTCATTCTCCGGCGTCATCTTTACGGGACTTCCCCTGCCCTCGCCGCCCTGATGAACTATTGTGCTGTCGTTGCCGGCGATCCCTCAACATCTCTCTGTGATTCTACTGTCTCAGGTCTCAGCTACGATCTCCTTCGAAGGTGACTACCCCCATCCTTTGCTGACTTTTCCTGATTCAATATTCTGTTGTTTCTCCAAAGCCTGACTCAAGAATTTTTAAACTTCTATCGTGTAATCGTCAATAAAGTCGAGAAACCTTCTCCGATAGCGGTGCGCTTCGCTCAAAAAAAAGGACACATCTGAACGGTAAACTGCTACGTCGGTCCTGTGATGTGCATTCACCTGAAAATAACCACCCCACTCCTTAAAAAAAAAAAGGTGATTTTCACCTGTTTGTGTGCTTTCTGCGCTTCCATTCCGTGTGACCGCTTAGTGTAAAATTGTGTCTCCAATAACGCTCTGTTCTACTTATGAAATAATATTTTGGTTCGACCATATCCAAGGGAATCTCCATCAGTGTGTTTTATATTCCTGTTTTGTGAAAAGAAAAAGTGCCATCTGGATGTACGTTCGTACATCCATAGTTTCCCAAAAGGGAAATGTTTTGTGAAAAGTCCTCACCTAGCTGTGGTATGAATTATCCGCACAAGTAACACACATTTTAAACAAAGTTCTCAGTGCAACAAGTCCAGGAATTGTGCGCCGTTTCGCTTTGTTTGTGATCTTGTGATTTATGTTTACAGTGCAAAGTGTCCAGGAATCCCACAGATTTGGTGACAAAATAATGAAATATGCTGAAAAGAAATACAATTTCGTGAAAGTGTCATCTTGTGTTAAGATAACAAATTGTGTCCGGAGCAATAGTCAAAAAAAAAAATTCGATTTACTTTGTGCTTCGTTGTGGTAATACCTTCATTTTTTCTAAAAAATATATAGAATGCACTAAGCGTGCCATGAGTTCGAGGAAAAATGTTTTCCTCCTTTTAGTGGTGTGTTTCAGCAATATAAAAAAAAAAAGAAAATTACCCTACTGATGACCATGCTTCAGTTTAAAAAAAAAAGAAACCACTCTGCATTAAAAAAAAAAGAGAGTGTACTAAATCACAATTCACATGTTGTGTCATCTATCATTCAACATCTTTATAGCATTCAGAGTACGAAAATAGGACGTTAATGATATTTTTGTTATAATTTCTTTTCCGTTGCAAATTGTCACTAAAATCTTTTATTTTTAACTCCTTTTTCTAAAAAAAAAAACAAGCGTTGTTTTCCCATCGCTCTGTTTTTGTAGTCCAAATGAATGCTCTCTACAAAAAATGACATACTAGTTCAACGAATCAAATGAAAACACTTGTGTCACAACACTTTACACAAAAAAAGAAAACACAGTTTGCATGTAAGTATGAACAGGGAATACTTTTATATTAAATTATTTACTCTAAATTGTTATAACCTTTTTTTCTTTCTTTTCAATATCAGTAAACATTATCAGTTTCTATCCATGTTATGGTTCCCTATTCATACTTGTACTTTTACCATTTGGATTTTCATAAGTTTGTTGATTAATCAGCTTGAACGAAGAAATCACTTCTGAACTATATTTTTATAATATTTTTAACAGTGATAGCATATTTGCTCCCTATTATCTTCTTCCAAGCTGCGTTTGTTTGTTTGTTTTAAGTACTTTTTGCAGTTAAAATGATAAAATTATTATACTTTTATTAATATTTCACTTATAATGTTTTTATGCTTTAATCATGACAAACTTCTCATATTTTTTTTCTCTTACGTGAATTTACATAAACATGCTATGTTTCCTTTTTCGTAAAAATGATTTTTATGCATTCAAAAATCTAGAGTTTAACCCTTTTGCCCCACTGGCGTACTTTGAAAGTACACTTATTCCGCCGATAGGCAACAAAGAAGTTCTCTGCTCCAAGTTTTGCAGTATTGGATATTTTTATATAAATATGTGCATATTTCGCTCACAACATTTGCACATTTTCACTTCTGTGTGACATTTGCACAATTATTCTCAGCATGTGTTGCTCGACTCTGACCTTGTTTGTTTTTGTTTTTGTTTTTTGTATTTTTAACCTGAATTACAATTTAATTACCTGTTTTTTTTTTATTTTATTGAATTTCGGAAACTTTAATCCAACTGGATGTTGACAGAAATTTAACTTTCAGAAATGTTGTGATTGATGCACTCATATTTTTTTTACACTCCCCCCCCCCCTCCATGTTTTTTTTCCTTTTGTGTATAATTTATTTATGCAACTTATTGTGTTTTATTTTATGTGCATGCATTTCATTTCTGATAACTAGAGTTTTTGCATACATACACCTTTTTGAAATACTAGTATTATTTATTTTGCATTATTTGTGTTGCTCTCTCTCAAAAAAAAAAAAAAAAAGAATTCCTTCCTTTTTCCATTTTGGCGGTTAAAAAAAAAAAAAAAAAAAAAGTAAACAACAGAAATTATATAAACACGAGATAAAAAAAAAAGGATTTTGCAGATAACACACACTTCACCAGTTTATTTTTACAATATGGCAGCAAATTAAGATATCCGGATTCCATTAATATGGAAGCCACATCTATTCAAAATTCACTTAAGACCGAAAATGCTGCATCCATGTCTGAAAATATTATAGATTTCCTTCAGATCATTAAATTCAATTTTCATGTGCTTAAACTAAACTTTAATGTTCTAAAGGATGATTATTCCAAATTAAAACAGGATAAAGATAATTTATTTCTTGTAAATCAGAAACTTATAGAGAGATTACATGAAATCACAGCCAAACAGAAATGTAAGAAGAAGCTTACTAAATGTAGTAAGACTATGGTTGATCAGGTGGTAGATGCCAAAAACAAACTCCCTCCATCTGCCCTAGATAAATCTACACAAACTATCCCCTCTTATATGTGTAAACAAGAAAAGTTACCACAACTAGAAAATCATAAAAAAGACACATATCTTAGCTCCGACCTGCACACTCAAGGTAAGCACAATGAAAAATTTACAGATATTAGCGATTTCTCTCTAAAGTCCTTATCCTCTGCTAAACTTAATGTACCTAAGCCTATTCGTGTCTTTATTTTTAACCTCCCTGAAAATTTAAATATTCCTGATATCTTGTTTGGTATTTCAGATTTAATACACATACCTGAACCTGATTTTCACTTTGTTAAAAAGTACAAGCTGCTACATATTAAGTCCTTTAATTGGATCTTTGAGCTTGCACCACAGGATGCTAGGCAATTATTAATGCATAAGGAAATTATGATACAATCAAAACCGTACCCTGTTAAACCATATATAAATGTTAAACGTTGTTTTAAGTGTCAGGTATACAATGATCATCTTGCAATTTCATGTTATAATGACATTAGATGCTCGGTGTGTGCTTTGCCACACATTGACCCTCAGTGTGGAAATCCTCCAAAATGCATTAATTGCATTAGAAATAATGATAGCAGTAACACCAACTTTGACATTTTCCACAGTGCTTTTGCACCTTATTGTCCATCATTAAAAAAATTCATCAAGCAAATGCGAGAAAAAGTATACAACTGCAATACACTCCCATAAACATCTCATACAGCTTCCTTTCTAAAAAAAAAAAAAAAAAAAAAAAAAAACAATGTAACATACATTTTACATTTTTCGTTTTTATTTAACACACATTACTGTGAAGGAGTTACTATCTACAGCATTCCTTTTAGAATTTTTATTTTCCTATACATTTACATACATATGTCAGTTTTCGACAGCATTATTCATACTGATTTGATGTTTAAAATTAACTTAATTCTTTCAAGATTTTTTTTATAAACACAAGTGTACAGTAGGTTGCTTTTTCATGTGATTATTTAGCCGGCAAATAGTTAAATGAATCTCGAAATGGAACATTTGTGAAAATTGTTCTGATGCGGGTCATCAGACATTGGGATTTTCACTTTTGAGGTAGATGTTACTGAAAGAGTACACATTAATTCAACTTTAAACATTCATCATTACACCAGTTACGTCTTTAGATTTAGTTTTTTTTAGAAATTTGGATATAATTTCACTTGTTAATCTTAGTTAAGCTTATTTACTTACATTTCATCACACAAGTAGCGTTTCCTGGTTACATTTTATCCTTTTTCACTTGCCTTTACTTAAAAGCACAATTTTTTTTGGTTTATTTGTTTTAACTTTAGGCGATGCATTTTTTTTGTACTTGTGATACAATGCTCTTGGTTCCATATGTACACACTGGGTTTGTGTTCATAGTTTTATACAACTGAGTTCATAGGTCACACAACTGAGTTCATAGTTCACTGAGTTCATAGAAAATACACTTTACACGAGTTCATAGATAAAACACTTTACACGAGTTCATAGTTCATTGAGTTCATAGAAAAATACACTTTACACGAGTTCATAGCTTTGTCAATTCTTTGTGTACTTCAGGGACCAATTGCACTATCATTTTTCTTTCATGCCAATACTCAGTTCATAGAATATTTCCTTACACATATTAGTTCATAGTTTGTTTTCTTTCTTGTGATTTGTTTTGCTGATCAGTTCATACCAATTTTTGTTTTGGTAGACACTTCAGTTCATTGGAATATTTTTTTTTTTTTTGGTTAGACACATGAGTTCATTGTAAGTTTTTTTTCTCACACATTTGAGTTCATCGTATTGCTTTTACACTTTAAGTCAGTGAAATACTTGCTCATAATTTGTTCATTGAGGTACTTAGACTGCTGTGTTCACAAACATACATCTAAGTCGTTGAAATTTTCCTTTTTTTCACTGACATACACTGTTTTAGTTCATAGTGAAATACTTTTCTTTGCTTCATTCATTGAAATACACATTTTTTTTCTTTGGTTCATAGAGATACAATTACAATTTAGTTCATTGATATTACAACTGAGTTCACTGATATTTTGTTTGGTAAAAAAAAAAAAAAAAAAAAAAACACACATTATACACAATTGAAAATATTTTGTTTCTAGGTTTCAACGTTACACATTAGGATATTCCTTTTTGTTTTCATTATACCAGGAACTACTTTTGACCTCACATGATATGCACAAATTAAACATTTATTAAAAGGTTAAGTTTTAACACATTCTTAATTTTTCCATTATTATTAGATTTCTTTTATGCCATGACATTTCATGTCACCATCACTTTGTTTCACAACAAAGAATGTCCAGTTTACAAGATGCTACCCCTTCACATGCATTTTCTTTAAATTTTAAACTTATGATGTTTTTATTGTTTTCATCACACTTGTTTGGTTTTCTACATGTACATAATTACACGTTTTCTATTAAATTTGGAGATTAAATAAAATCTCTGGCTAGGCTTCACTTAGACTTTTTTTTTTCGTTTTTAGCATTAGTAACCTAGTGCAGCTACACTAAATGTTTAAAACATTAGTTAAGGTCATACAATACACATACAGTTCAGATCCTACTCGATACATTGTAAGGAATACAAAGTTAGAATTTACTTAAAAAAAAAAAAAAATTGTGGTTGTTATACTTACCCGATCATGTCACCAGTCTCTCCACACACTCGGATTGTCCTTTTACCGTTGATATCTGAGATATTTATCTCAGTTTTTTTTTATTATTCTTAATTTATCCCCTCTGAAGTTTTGTTCCCGTTCAAAATTTTTGCCCTAAGGGTCCAAACTTCATTGTGTAGAGAGACAAAACCCTTGAATTGTTGTTTCAATTCAATAAACAAAACTTTTTATATGATACATTGACGCATGCTCCTTTGAAGATCAATGTGATCTTTGGGGAGCAGGGACCTAGGTATCACTTGGTGTCTGGGTCTCATAACTCCCTCTCCCCCTAGGGCTGATGTTCTAAACTGACGCCATCACACTTGTTTATTAACAAGATTAAAGGCTACACCCATTCATAGGCATGCTATATGCATCCCGTTCTTTTGTAGTCCTGTGCGGTGTGCACGAAAACCAATTTTCTACTTTTTTATTTCTTATATTTTTCATTTAGCTTCTATTCACAGACATGCATATGTCATTTATTTTCTATTTCATTTTAAAGTAGTATCTGTGTATTTTGTTGCTTGCACTTATATTATATTATTTTTATTGTGAGAAGATATTATAACAAGTTACTAAAAAAAAAAATATTTACTTCTCTTATTTTGGTCATGAAAAATGCTGGTACCAGCCTCTTAATCAAATACTAAAAAGATATTTAAAAAGGATCCTGTTAAATCAAAAATTATTATTTGCAGTTTCTGGTGACTGTAAAGACTAATGAATACCAAGAAATGAATAAAAATAAAAAAGGCGCCATTTATCATGACCTGAAAAGTTTTGCTTTATGCAAACATTTAAAGAATTGCAAGCACACAGTTATATGTTATATGTATATATATATGGAGGCTTACCTTTCTTATTATGTAATATCTGCTTTAAATACTTATAGGTATGGAGTGGACAAAGTAATCTTCAAATATAAAAAAAAAAACTGTTCTTCAAGATTCACAGTTTTTTTTCTGGTGGTAATGGGTGATATATATAACGGCTTTACCGTTATATATTCATTATTCCTCCTTTCCCCTAAAAAAAAAATCAACTTTTAACTTTAATGGTTTATTATAAATTGTCATTATTCTTCCCCCCCCCCCTTCAAATAAAATATTTAGTTTAAATTTGACATTTTAGAGTTAATTTCATATGTCTTTATTCATTCTCTCCCCCCCCCACCTCTCACTACTGTAAGTTTCGCTTTTACTTTTTAAAGGCTTTTCAAATGCAGACATCATTTATCTCGGTTCCTTTTTCTGTCTTTCAAATTCACACGATAGAAAAAGATCTTAACCGCAGTTATTTTCCATTGAAATAAAGTAAAAGAATAAAATACAAATGAATCTCTTTTCGCTTTGCAGCCAACGTTATCTAATGCATATTTTCCCAGCCTCTGGGTTTGCATTAGTATTCAATTCTCACCCTTGTACTCTGTCGGATACAAACCATATGCCCATTGCTGACTAATTTGCAGCTGCAGTTAGATCTGTAACATGCATATAAAAATCACGTGTTCCTTTCTTTAACCACTTTCCCTTACCGCAAGAATGTTAGGACACGTGTAACCATAAATAGCTCGCCATGGCGTAAGTTTGAATTCTATGTAATACTTCGAGATGCCTCTGATTCCTTTGTCCACGCCACCAATATTCATCGCCAATACAGTACAGATGTTGCTATTCATCTCGCCAATGAGTGAGTGATTGTAATGAATATTTTACCACTACTGTCTCTGATCTTGGGTGTGACAGACCTCGGCTCTCTGCCCTCCGGGGGCTGCCCCGTCGGGCAGTCTCGTCTGACTTCTCCCGTCCACTGTACCATCATGGCCCTTCTATTAAAAAGTTTCATAATAAAGAAGTAAGTCCTCGAAATCCTCGTGTTGGAGTTTTTTTTCATTCATTCACGAACCTGGACTCTCTAATAATAAATCTCCTCTATACTATTCACACTAGGAAGCTTTGAGAGAGTCCAAACTTCTGTTTTTGTTGCTATTACTTTAGCCTCTAAAATCCCCCAGACGCAATAATCTAAAGGATTTAGATCTGGTGAAGAAGGTGGCCAATCTTCTTGCATGATAAAGTTCGGACAATTGACAGGGAGTCAAGTCTGCTTTGGTTTATCTCGGTGTGAAAGTGCAGAATATTGATGAAATATCCAATTCTTTTGGGGATGCAACCTGGCAGCATGGCCAATATGTCCTGTTTGTAATATTCGCATTGATTTTTATCCCTTTATCTATGAACTTCAAAGGCAATTTTCCATTGTTTGACACTGAAGTTCAAAACCATAACAGATTTCTTGTTCTGAAAGAGTTTAACAGTTCAAAATGTTTCAGGTACATCCTCGAGGGTTGCTGAATATATGATATAATTTTTAGCATTATAACAGTGTCCAGTGCAAAATAGCTTCCGACCAGGAAATATTATTCTGTCAACACATTTCCTACCATGCCGCTTCATCAATTTCTTCCTTCTTTGTAACCCTTTTATTCTTTGTGCAGCAGTCAAGCCTTGAATTTTTCTTTTGCGATAAGGGCAATATCCCAGATATTAATTTATAATAACTTGCATAGTTCTGCGACTCACGTTCTCTTCTGCAGCAATTTTATTTGCAGAACGTTGTGGATTTCTTCACACCTTTTCACAAATTCTTTTGATACGCTCTATTGTGCGAACTGAGCGTGGACGACTAGAGCTAGATCGATCTTTATATAGTTATTAGTATCCAATAATCTATTTATAATTCTATATATAAATGTTCCATTAAAACCAAGGCATTTTAATTGCTTAAAGACTTTACCTGCGGAAAATTTTCGATCAAAGAGCTGTTTAATCATCATTCTTTTAGCTTACCTCTTTAAAATAATTTTAAATATTTCCTTTATAACAAAATTCGTCTGCATTAATAGAAGATTTGCAAACGCTAAAATAGAGTAATAAATTGTTTTACCAAACGATTAAAAGTAATTCGTATTTTTTGGAGTGTAACAGTATTTAGTAGTCAAACTGTATGGTAGTATTTTCCATAAATTTCCTGCTGTTGTCATATTCTAATGAGCAGTAATATAAAAAGAAATACTGTAAAAATTCTAAAATAAATTAAAATGTGAGAAAATTATAATTGCGTGGTTAATTTTAAAATTAAGTGTAAAATCTGTTATATGTTGAAGCGGAATTTAAAAAAATATATATTTCATTGTACAGAAAATGTGTGATTTTTTTACGATAGGGTATTTTTAGTGTAATATTATTTTTAAAACTCATACTTATTCTAAAACCTTAAAAATAAAGGTTTGATTTCTTTTTAAAATTAAGGTTTAAAATAATCCAAAAGTTCTTGCTATTAAATTTTTCCTTTTTTCATAAGTTATACTCTTTAGATGAATAAATTGTTCTCGGTTTCCAAAAATTTAATGATTTTCATTATCTAGAGAATCGATATCACATTAATTAAGAAATGTACAAAATAAGATTTTTCATGAATAATAATAAAAAAGGATTACAATCTTTTTATAATTGATGGTCAATAAATGAATGGTGAAAATGCAGATTATTTTTTTTGCCTCATATAATATACGTAGAAATTGTTTCATTTGTCAAAGCAGTTTTCTAGATACAACGCTCTGCTTTTATTTTGTTATTTGTACTGCACTCCAAAAAAAAGGCAATAAAATTAATACTGATAATAATAACTCAATGAGTTAAAATTATTTTTATAATGATATTCTTTAATTATTTTAAAACTTAAACTTTCAAATAAAAAAAAGTTATTAAATATCAGAAAGATTTAAATTCAAGCTACTCTATGAAATGATTTGTATATTTACTGGGTTAATCGAAAAATCCATGCAAAAGAAAGCTCGATAAAACAGATTGAAAAACCAAGCGTCAAGCATAAAATATGAGACACACCCCAATACATTTAGTTTCTGTAACAAAAATTCAACGTTTAACCCTTCACTGCCCAATTTAGAATTGTGTAAACATATAAAATACAAGCTACAACTTCATGACCTATAACTTACCAGTGTACTGCAGTAATTCTAAACATTTTTTAATGTCATAGTAACTGCCACATCATAGCGATATGTTAATGTAAAATTATAATCTATAAGTCTACGTGAACCTTAGTTCATTTTCTCTGATATTTTCTGATTTTATCAAACACATTATACATGTTTCTTTTATTATTATTTTGTTACTATTTCTTTTATTATAATTTTATTATTATTTTGTCACTGTTTATTTTATTGTAATTTTATTTTATTATCATTATTTTATTTATGGATATATTTTCTAAATTTCAATGATGTTAAAGAAAATATAAATCCCAAGTAATCTGTACGTTTATTACAGAAATACAAATATAATCTTTTGGATTTTTATTTAGCAGCCTTTTTCTCTAATTTAAAAATGTCAATTATAAATTTAAATATCGATAGTTGAATTTTTACCAGTCTTGATAATTTTCACATGTAACAAAACAGAAAGAATTTACTTTATAACACTATATGTTTATTTTAAATGGTTTATAAATTTGAAAATCAATCACAGATATTCAATCAGTTTTATATATATTTCTATACAATCAAATTGTGTTATAATTTAACTTGGATCTTTATTCAATCATATGTGTTCCTTCGTTTCGCAATATACTATGCCTTTTGGGGGAAAGCTGTCTTATGAGAGAGGGATTTTCAGAGAACAGCCTCTCTTAATGAAATGGTCTTTAGGTGGTGATAACTTGGAAGTTTCGGAAAATTGGTTAGTAATAACGGGAAATCATTGGATTAAGCGAAAGATATTGCCTTGATTCTAGAATTAACAGAGAAAGATTGGGAGAAGTCTGTAAGGCTTTTAGTTGAATGCAATTGTTTTGCGAGATATTAATAAATATACAGTAGCTCGATGTACCGATAATTCGGACAAATTGCTTTGTTTTTTACTATGTTTCGTCATAAGAAATATAGCAAAAAGTTCTGCTTTATTCATAATTTTTAGTTATTGTATATGTAAAGGCAATTATATGCCATTAATTTGATGGTTAAAGTGTACACTGTAAAAAAATAACAAATGATTCTAAGAAAATATACTGCAGCCATGCTAGAAAATATGCAATAACCTCTCAGAGTTTAATATGATTCAGAAAATAGTCTTTTATCATTAGAAACTTATGAAACCAATACATTTTCGAGGTTTATAGACTCCTATATAAAGTTTCTTTTGAGCTGTTGATTTTCTGAAACGTTTAAGAGAAGATTTTAAAGTATATTAACCTTTTTTTCGAATCGGAATATCGGGTTTTTATGATGCTATTTATTTCCACTTGAAAATAATGGCATCCGGAAAAAGTATATTCCATGTTGAGAAAACGGATTAATACATTATAAAAATACTTTGAAACGTTTTGGAAAATCTATGGCACTAAATGTAGCTTTGATTTCACATATGCTTCATATCATTATATATCACGAAAGTATATAGGTTTTGGAGGTTTCTAAAGATGAAAGCTTACCGGAATCATTGGTATCTCGGAAGAGGTTATTATATAGTATTGTCTGTGTTAACATAATATTTTTCTTAATTTAGAAAGTCTGTTTTTTTTCACAGTGTATTCTGTCTATAAACTAATGTTATGGAGAAGATAGAAACACGTTTACTAGTAGCTTATATATTTTTTTTTACTATCCTCATCAATAACATACTTTTTTCTTGTCTCCCGGCAAACGCGATAAAAAGGAGTCTGTTGCAAAATAATACATTGTTCTAATTTTTATGAATATACATTTTTTTTATCCGAAAATTACACGAAATAAAATATTACTTTCATATAAAAATTATGAGGCATTCTTTAAATCTTTCAAGTTTTATAAATTATTGCAAGAGATTTCTATGCAATGTTAAAACTTTGTCATTTATGGTAAAAATGCCATTGAAATATACCTTGAAATTTTCTCAAACCTGTTAATAAGCTTCCAAATTTATTTATGTGACCAGTGATGTACTTTTTATGTGTATCTCTAATCCCGATATATTAATAATAATAATAGTTCCACTGCACATAACAAAAAAAGAAAAAAATTCTGATCAAGCTTGTTTTTAAATTTCGTTTAATTAGATTTGATTATCGTTTTAAGAGATTTAAAATACATTTCTATGTTAAAATATAAAAAAAGAAAATTTCAGAAGCTATATTTTAATTATTTTGTTTACAGGATTAATACAGGGAATATCATAGCATGAATATACGAGTATTTTTCCTATATAATTTGTAATCTAAAGTTGCTATTAGATTCAACATTATTTCGAACAACCAACTCTTGAAAATAATTTAAATGGAATATATCCACGTACAAGTTAAAAGAAGGGTTGCAGTTGTCATTTAAAAATTTATCTTAAAAACTGTGCAATACGATTATCGGGTGTTACTGTGTATCAATCTTGCATTGGTGGAAAAAAAAATTACTAAACCCCTGAACTCCGCGGTCATCGCTGATATTTTATTCTTATTAGACGTGTTCTATTTTTATGGTTCTATTCGGATATAAATTTTGTTTTGCATTGAGGAACCAGAGAAACGCACTGTAGATCTGGAAAAATGCATATTATGGTACCTCAATTTATGCTATATATGTAATAACTTCGAAAATTCCTTTTGTTTTCACCCAAAAAGTACTCCAAATCTAAAATTCCCACTTGCATTTGTTTACTGCAATAAGTGCTATTATTAAGACTTTGAGTGCCACGGTGACTGATACTGAAGCTGAAAAATTTACAATGTTATAAGTAATTTTTAAGAAAGTATAATCCTGCAATACATAAAAGGTAAGTAAATTTTAAATAAATAATCAATAATTACTTAAGGCTGTTCTCAAAATCCAAAAAGGAAACTTCCTGACATAAATTTTAATTTATTTTTGTTCGAAAATGCATGAAATTAGCCAGTGTTATTGTTCAGAAACTATGTCATCGAGATGTTTTTTTTTTTTTTTTTTAGATCTTTCAGAAAATAGTGTCAAAGTGGACGTTTTGTACCGAATTTCCGCGCGAAAGTAGAAAAATCACTCAAGAGCGGGCGAAAAACGGGTTTGTCACGTGATCGACATCGTTTATAACTTAATGGGATTGATCAAAAAATGAAAAAAAAAAAAACAGTCCAATTCCAAATCACTTCCATGGCCAGCCTTTCCAATTTTATATATTATTTCCGTTAAAAAATGAATTTGTAAATGTGTCAGAACGTTTTGCGCTTGTTGAGCAGAGCAGTTAAGAACAGCCTTAAGACAATATATATATTTTTAGTTTTATGTGACTGACGTGGCGCTTTACCCCTTGAGGGGCAAACAAAAATGTGTTTAAATATTGAATTCTCAACGGAAAAATCGAAAAAAAAAATATTTTTAAATAATGAAAAGCAATTTATCCTATACACTTACTCATCTACAGGGAGTGGAGTAGCACTGCTACTAGGAATCCCATTGAACTGCACTGCTGTTCACTGTTCACTGTTCAGCGGTTTTCCCCCAAAGTTAAAAATATAAAATTTAGTTAAAATTTTCTGGCGAGAATCTTGTTTAAATTAGGTGGGATATATTTTATCCCACCGCCCCTCAAGGGGTTAACGTTTTAAGTAAAAATCACTGTACTTCCTCCTTTGAGTAGAAACTGCGACATTCATTTTGAACATTGCACAGAGACACTTGAGACTCTCTTCCAACCGGAGCAAACACCGCATTGTTTACGCACCCGCACCAGTGAATTTAATTCACTGTACTCGCGTTTTATTGTAATTCATACCGCATTGTGTTCTGCCAGCTAATGTTACGCTTGTAAATAATTTAATAGACTATTATTTTTAACACAATCAAACTGATTGATAAAGTTACCATACGAATTAAATATTTCCAACTGAGCGGAAAAATGCCCAGGCCGGGAATCGAATCCAAATCCTTGGCTTACAGGGATTTTGCTTTACCGTTTAAGCTAATTGGGCCGACATCCAGCCAGCATATTTCGCTCAGATAACCTTATTGGTAGGAACATCTGGTCTGTCATATAGACAGCTCGACAGAATAAACCGCAGTTAAAGGACCTCCATATAAACGATGGCTACGTAGATGAACTATTATTTTAACACAATCAAACTGACTGGTAAAGTTATCATACGAATTAAATATTTCCAACTGAGCGGAAAAATGCCCAGGCCGGGAATCGAATCCAAATCCTTGGCTTACAGGGCTTTTGCTTTACCGTTTAAGCTAATTGGGCCGACATCCAGCCAGCATATTTCGCTCAGATAACCTTATTGGTAGGAACATCTGGTCTGTCATATAGGCAGCTCGACAGAATAAACCGCAGTTAAAGGACCTCCATATAAACGACGGCTACGTAGATGAACTGTTATTTTAACACAATCAAACTGACTGGTAAAGTTATCATACGAATTAAATATTTCCAACTGAGCAAAAAAAAATGCCTAGGCCGGGAATCGAATCCAGATCCTTGGCTTACAGGGCCAATGCTTTACCGTTTAAGCTAACTGGGCCTACATCCAGCAGCATATTTTGCTCAGATAACCTTATTGGTAGGAACATCTGGTCTGTCATGTAGACAGCTCGACAAAATAAACCGCAGTTAAAGGACATCCATATAAACGATGGATACGTAGATGAACTATTATTTTAACACAATCAAACTGACTGGTAAAGTTATCACATGAATTGAATATTTCCAACTGAGCGAAAAAATGCCCTGGCCGGGAATCGAATCCAGATCCTTGGCTTACAGGGCCAATGCTTTACCGTTTAAGCTAACTGGGCCTACATCCAGCCAGCATATTTTGCTCAGATAACCTTATTGGTAGGAACATCTGGTCTGTCATGTAGACAGCTTGACAGAATAAACCGCAGTTAAAGGACATCCATATAAACCATGGATACGTAGATGAACTATTATTTTAACACAATCAAACTGACTGGTAAAGTTATCACACGAATTGAATATTTCCAACTGAGCGAAAAAATGCCCTGGCCGGGAATCGAATCCAGATCCTTGGCTTACAGGGCCAATGCTTTACCGTTTATGCTAACTGGGCCGACAAGCGGTGAACATATTTCGCTCATATAACCATATTGGTAATAACATCTGGTCTGTCACGTAGAAAGTTCAACAGAATAAACCGCAGGTAAAGAAACTCCATATAAACGATGGATATGTAGATAAACTATTATTTTTAACACAATTAAACTGATTGGTAAAGTTATCCTAAGAATTAGTACGAATTATGTCGGCCCAGTTAGCTTAAACGGTAAAACATTGGCCCTGTATGCCAAGGATCTGGGTTCGATTCCCGACCTGGGCATTTTTTCGCTCAGTTGGAAATATTTAATTCGTATGATAATTTTACCAATCAGTTTAATTGCGTTAAAAATAATAGTTTATCTACGTACCCATCGTTTATATGGAGTTCCTTTACGTGCGGTTTATTATATTGAGATGTCTACATGGCAGATTAGATGTTATTATCAATAAGATTATCTGAGAAAACTATGTTCACCGGCTGTCGGCCCAGTTAGTTTAGAGCAGTGGTTCCGAACCTTTTTTTGCCCGCGCCCCACCTAAGCCTTTCAAAAATCATGATGTCCCCACTCCCTTCTATATATCATATAAATATTATTACATAAAAAAAATAAACTTCTATTTTACTGGAAAGATCCGAAAATAGCATAAATTTTGATGTGACTTTGCATTCTTTAATTTATCAAAATCATATTTTTTTATTACAAATATGTTTTTAACATAAGTCTATGAACGCAATGAGACCATGGATCTTCGCATTTACATCTACAAACGTTTTATTGTTTACGGGTAACTTACCTCAGACTTAAAAGCGATAAATAGCCTACATTTTTATCTTTGCAAAATTTCTTGAACTCTCTCACATTTTGTATTACATCTGATAGAATCGATACATTTTAGAATGGATTTTAGTATGTACTTCATTAAGGACGAGTTTTTTTTTTTTTTTTTTTTTTTTTTTTTTTTTTTTTTTTTTTGAACTGAAAACATCTTTGGGCGCGTTGAGCTTTTTTTGAGATGCAGAAAAACCACTGATTTGGAGACACTGTTACGTAACCGACACGCTAGCATTTTGGCACATAGAAACTAGCGCGCCAAGTGGTGAATGACAGGAATTTTTCCCTCTTCAGCTCAATCCGCAAAAGAATAACGAAGCTAAAACTCACCTTTTCTCCCGGCGTTCACACAGGAACAAACACAAAATTTACATTTTCGTTGCAGTACGCTGTTGTGTTTATTGTTAAAGACAAATACTTGATACTTTCATTATTGAAGTGAAAGCTTCTTTGGGCGCGTTTGGCATTTTTTGAGATGGAAAAACCATTGAACTCGTGATACTGTTATTGTACCCGACACCTCTGTATATAAGTATGTACATGTATTGTGCATAGTTCAGTATGAGGAGGGCGGGCAATTAATTGTTATTGATTGCTTAATCAATAACAACAATTTACAGGCAAGCGCGCCGCATGCTTGCCTGTGCGCTATTGGTTCCCGAAATACACGTACAAGAGTAAGAAAAAGGAAATCTCATCAAAAACATCTCATTAGCCAAGTCTCGTGACTCTTGCTAAAATAAAACTACCTTGCTCTAGCAAAATAAAATTATCTTTATTCAACAGTTGTTATTTATGTCAATAGTTGGCGGCAAAAGTGAACTATTCGATCAAATATCGGGTAAGTTTAGCAGAAAAACTCTCTTGTTTTTAAAATTCGTGTTATTTTTGCGTTATGGTATATGTCTATGGTGTATGTTATTGTATAATAATGAATAAAAAAACACTACATTTAAAAGTATTTCCTGCACAATAAAACATTTCCTGACGATTAAAAAAACACACACGTAATTGTTGAAGTTTTCACTTCTATTGGCACTTCTATTGTTTTTTTGTTTTTTTTTTTTAACATGGAGATTGTATGGGTAGCATAATTCCCAAGTAACATTTCCGTATTCGCGCTTTTATCCATTTTAAGTAATTATTTTTCTTTCCCCTCATGACATACTTCTTTGACAGCGGTTTTTCTTTTTCCCATTATTATTATTTGGCCACCATGTTCGATTTCAAATTTTAAAATGTATATGTCATGACGTATGTTTATATACTCTGTATGTTGGCTGCAGAAAAGCAGTAAGACGTTTCCTTTTCACATGAGGATTTATTAATTTCATAACAGTAGTACCTCATTTAAATAATTCAAAACATTTTTTATATTAACCGTGTCAAAATAGTCGATGTTAGCTACACCCGACAAAATGTCATATGTAAAAGCTCCTTCAAGAGGCATTTTTCACAATGAACAGAAGTTTTCTGTTTTTTTTTTTTTTTTTTTTTTTTTTTTTAAATAAATAGTACAAAAAAGAGATGGTTTACAAAAATAATATTAAAACCAGAAAAATTAACATGATTTTCTAATATATAAAAGATATCAAAATATGTCAAAGAATTTCAGATAATTATTTTTGGGGGAAAGTTAAAAATTCGGATTCAGCGACCCAAAAATCTTAAAGTAAACCTTATAGAGAAAGTTCGGAGGGGAGATGGGAGGGCGAATGTAAACATGCGAGTAGTTAAGTGGAATTGCGCAACTTAGTTTACGCAGCACCGCGCGCATGTTCCGAGGCAGATCCCCCCTTCCCCTTCATCCTAAGTCATAATGTCATATATCTAATTTGTTGGAAATTTTGTCTACTTTCTGAATTTCTAGATACTTTTTCTCTAAAACAACAAAAATTTTTTTTTAATAAAATCTTTTTTGGGGGCTTTTTACCAAAATTTGGGGGGGGGGGTGCCGGGGGAAATTTTGGTGGGAAGTTACAAATTCGGATTCAGCGACCCAAAAAACATCTAGAAAGCCGATTTCCAGTACTATCATTAATTTTGCTAGGTAAAATTCCCTATTTCCTGGACTATCTGGTGTAAATGTATTTTGAACTTTAAAACGGAAAGGTTTCGAAAATTAATTTTTATGCAGTTATTTTTTAATTTTGTCATCTATTATTTCTAATTTGAGACTACGACACTACCTTCATAATAAAAAAATTACAGAAAATTTGTTAATAAGAAATCTGAAATTGCCCCCCTGAAAAGTCATATTGCCCCCCTGTGGGGCGTACGCCCCACGTTGTGAACCACTGGTTTAGAGCATTGACCCTGTAAGCCAAAAATCTGAGTTCGATTCTCGGCCTGGGCATTTTTTTCGCTCAGTTTGAAATATTTATTTCGTATAATTTAATAGATTTTGTGAATTTTCACCAGCTTTTTATTCATTTCAACCAATTATACATACATCCGCAACAAAACACCTTTAAATAACAAGAATTATTAGGGAATATATATTTAAATTATACTCAGTAACTGTGATAATTATCCTAATTAGATGTCATTCGTTTAAAAAAATAATTTAACAATATAATTGGAAATTTATGCAATCCATGTTAACTGACGGTTTTCGATAGAGGATCCGTTTGTTGATGTCACCATAATAGGCATAAAAGTTCAGAAACATCGTAACACAATTGTACATAATATTATTATCATGAAATGATTACAAAATGAAAATTACCTTCGCTATTTCAAAATAAAGATACTTTATTTAAGTAGTTAAAGATTTATATTTAGTATTTTTATTTTTAAATATCCTGAAAAAAATCTTTCTTTTAAAGAAAACAAAATGTAATATTACAGTTATATCTAAATCAAATTCAGAAACCAGAAAAATTACTAGCTAATTAACAGACCTTTATTTAAAATAAAATCTCTGGATGCTTTTGAAGAAATAAATAATAAGGTTTAAGTATATAAATATCGTTGCAATACTCATAATACAGAAATTGAAATACTAGCGCTATTATACAATAACTAGATATTTAGACTTAATTACTTGTGGAAGTTAATCGCATTTAATAAACAAATGTTTTATTTATCGGCATAATACTCAATTAATAACACGAGGTAGAATAATGCACATGTTCCTAGGGATTTGAAATAGAAATATTGAGGATATTTAAATTACTCGCGTTAAATTCATTGCAGAACACGCTAATTAAAAGCATGTACAATTCTAATTAATGTTTAATAACGCTTGTGCCATTATTAGTTACTAAATATATTCGTGTTACAAATATGATTTTAAACATATAAAGGTTTATAAGGTCAACAGGCAGTAGCAAGAAATTGACAAAAAACATTTTGTTAAATTATGATGAGTAATTTTTATATGAATGTGTGACAAGCAAAAGATCTGCAAATTTTTTATTGATAATTTTAAGTATCTCTTATATTTTTTAACGGTTTTTATAGATACTATCGTAGGTAATTCCATGATAAAATACAATACAATTCGAAATACTTCCGATAAATTAAATGGAGACAACCTAGAAGATACTGCATTTTAAATAAATGAAAATGTGACTGTCGTTTTTTATAAAATTAACAATTGTTATATTTTAACATCGTTATACGCAATACATTATTTTTTTTATATACAAATAATTCTAGAGCAATAATTGCAGATTTCCTTATTCAGTTTGTTCACTATAGCACTATCAATTAATTTTAATAGAAAATGATTTTCTTGAGAAATTTTTCTATTTTCAATCTCTATAAATTTCTAAATAAATTATACTACAGAAAATTTTCCATACCAATCTCAGTAGATTTCTATGTAATTTTTTACAAATATATATACATATATATAAATAACATTCATTCCTAAAGAAATTTTTTTTATAAGGCAAATTTCATAGCAGGCGTCTCCATTAAATACGCTTCGATGAAAACGATAGAAATGGGCGGTCCTTCAGAACTTTCCATTCACTTTGGTCCAGATTACAAACTATTCTAAAAACTATAGTCTAAATGTCAACAGATATCTTGAAATGTCTGAAAAATGATATTGTTTTTACGAACGTCGATAGATATCTCTGAATGTTGGAATACTAATATCATTTTTACAACATTGTCCAATTTAAATGAAATATTAAAAATAAGGCATTAGAAAATCAAGTTTTCTAAAAATGATAAAATTGTTAAATTTTACAGTTAATAGTATTTACGTATTATAATAAGTATTAAAAAATTCGTTTGGATGCTTTCTTTTAAAAATTAATTTTAAATTACATCTGTGAATATCCGCAGACATTGTAAATTTGACGTCTGATACCCAGTGACTTTGGAGATATTCGCCAATGGTCAGCACCGTGCGAAAGGGGGGGCGAAGGGGGCGGTCGCCCCGGGCGCGGAAATTTAGGGGCGCCAAATTTGTACTACCAATTTCAGTTTTTTTTTTTTTTTTTATTGTCGTCGATCATTTTTATTGGAATTTTTTTTTTCACTCTTCGATATTCTATATTTTTGTAAAACTAAATGTATATATTTACGTATCGGGAATATTTTCCCCAATGGAAGTATGTACATTTTTCATTTCAAAATTATTGCGCTGTTCACATTTACTTTTCATTGACTCTTTAGATCTGATGATTTTATAATATGCTTTTGTGATATTTTATTACAGTGTTTCTTAAACTTTTGCACTCTTAAACTTTTGAACCCTTTACATCGTATACGAAAGTTTCTGCTACCTGCTACCCTCAGTGAATATGAATTGCTAACCTATTCTGATCCCACTATGGGATCATTCTTATAGTCATTCGGTCATTACTTTGCTGTTAAAAAAAGGTCCAGCACAGGATGAAAATGCTGATTACATGAAATCTGCGATTGCATAAGGACTACGATTTCCCAAACTAACGTTCAAGAAAATTATACCTAGTCCTAGTGGAGAAATTATTAACGGTGATTGCGGCTTATTGGATAACTTAATTGAGGGAATCACTATATTTTGGTTTTTTCTTTTTACTATTCACCAATTATCATGATCGCCCTCCAAAATTAGCCAATCCAGATTGCGGATTTTTCATGTGGAAGAAACTAAATCCTAAAATTCCTGAGCATAAAAATGCTCTAGAACGCAGGAATGCAGGCATTCCCTAAAAGAAACTTGAGAGACGTTTAAAATTAAATCATATAATCGACAGCAAATTTGAAAAGAGTTAAAGCGAAAAAGACAAATGGCAAATCATATTCAGGATGAAATTATGAACTTTCTTGCCAATGAAGTAAGAAAAACGATTGAAGAAGAAATTAATAGAGCAAGGTATTTTTCAATTTCGTTCGATCGCCCTCCATATACCGAGTGTCCTAAAATGGACTGACTGTTTTTAAAATTCAATAACCTGTAAATGGTGACAGCTATTTAAAAAAAAAATTGCGGGAAGGTAATGTAAAATGTCAGTATTTTTTTTTACCTCGATTCCCGACTTTAGTTCCAAATAGCAACTACAGATGGCGCTGCAAGCAGGGATGACCACCTCGGGAACTCAGCTTACGCTTTAACGTTTTAGTGCAATGCCGAAGGGCAGACCAAATCCACTAGCTGCTCGCGTTACAAATGACTTTTCAATTCTTATACTGCAGTTTTACAATTTCACATTACAACATAAATATCGATGATTTGTTGAAGAATTAGACAGATTTATAGTCAATTCAGGTTACAGCAGTATACTTTATTAAACCATGTTCGTGTAAATGAATCAAGTTTATACTGAATTGACAATTATGCCAGCAATGTATAATCACACAAGCACTATAAAGACAACATCTAGCGCCATAGGTGCTCAATCAAGGCCAAAACCGGAATCGCCCAACACTGATGCGAAAAGAGGTCTCAAGAGTGGGTCTCATTCTCCAATACAATCTTATTTTTAGGGGCCTATTCTATATATTTAACCTTCTTCCTTCGTATGATGCTAAGGGATTTCAGTTTAGACCTCTATTGAGTGCTTATTGTTTGCAATCTACCTCTGCTATTTGGAACTAAAACCGAGAACCGCAGTAAAAATACTTCTAATATCTTACATAACTCTCCTGCAAGAATTTCTTTTAATAATTGTAACCATTTGCAAGTTACTGAATTTAAAACACAGTCCAGTTTAGGATTCCAGTACACCCCACAAAGAACAAATGACGCAAATTATACGATACCGAAAATAGAAAATTTTCATTCGTGGAAAGGTTTCTTGACTACATCAAGCCGAAAAAAAAAAGAAAATAATAGCATAAGAAATTTAAGATAAGCTAATGTCTGACAATCTCGATATTCACAGCTGCACGAGAGGTTCTGTTCTCAAAGACGGTAGACGGGTGGTGCTGAGTTCGACCCAATCGCGCACGTCAGCCTAATCGTTCGAAATTGTCCGTAGTTTTCTTCGAACCTTGCGTAAATACGGGTTAGGTTCCCTTAGAAAGACCTTACAGAGGACACTCCCACTCCGGCCTACTATATCCAACTTGTAGATAATGGGCCGTCATAAACAATACCAATATGAACCCTTCAGAGCTCAATGTTGTGATATGGTGCAAATTTGGCTTCCCAATATAATGCTGTGTAAGCTCGAATCGTCGAAGCAAATAAATTCGTCTATTTTTTACCATGTTCTGCACATTCTCTAAACTTTGAGTTTGTGCTGCTGGTGTATGTCCAAAAATATCCGGAACTGTATAAAATGTGTTTGTTATTTCTTCTCTTCTACTGAAAGATGGGATATACTTATGTCCCACTTATAAGTTTATTTAAAGAAACATTGCGATACTCTATGGTCATGAAAAAATAAAGCTATATCTGCAGTTTACAAACAATTGCCACATATTTTTAAAGCTCTGGAAGATTTTATAGAAATGAAGTAAAATGGGTAAACTTACTCAGGACCAAAAAGCTTAATAAAGCAAATAAGGAAATTCCCCTTAATTTACGGCCTACTAGTTTGACACAGCATTTTAAATGAAATGGAAAAAGTTAATATTATTCTCACGAAAAAAAAAAAAAAAAAGAAGAAGAAAAAAAAAAGAAGAAAAAAAACTGTCAATGTTTTGATCGCCAGCAAACTGATTGAAACACTAAAAAACACATTTCTGACAATAAGAGAGGAAATTTCTGAACAAGAAAGCGAAGATTTGGATATGTCTGTAAATGTTAGAGTCCTTATTTGAGCAAAACAGAAAACGTAAAATTCGCAGAACAATTTGACTACGAAGCTTCTCATGAAACTGGAAATTTATATGAATGTGGAGGATTTCGTGTTACGTAGAGACACTATAACCGTGCAACTGAACTGGAGGTTTGAGAAACTGAGAAATGTAAAACAAGAATTTGAGTTTCTGGCTGGTGCGAATCTAAGATCGGTTATCGAAAATCTGTTAATATTGCCTGGACCTTGCCCTTTATTGCTGACTTGAATGAACTTGAATTGTTAAGCGAGGTTTTAAATGCGAAAACCTTATTTCTACCATTATATAAGAACTTTTATAAAATGGATCAATTAGAAATCCTTTAGTTGCTCCATAATTTTAACTTTGGGAAAACAAGGAATTACAAAAACATGGAAACAGCGTACATAATTTCAATGGCGGATCTAAGGGGGGGGGGGGGGGGGCGAAGGGGCGATCGCCCCCCCCCCCCCTTGGGCTAATAAAGGGTTTGTAAAACGACATTATGCATCCTCACGAGAAATGAATTTGGGGCGGAGCTCGAGCCCGGCGCGACCCGACCCGGGTCGCGTCACTTTAAATCCACGAGACTCAGTCTGGGTCAGGTGTTTTTCTCTTTTAGAGTCGGGTCGTGCCCTGATCGTAATTTTTTCTGCAGATTCCGGTCGGACCAGACTTCTTTTTCCCCCAGATTGAGCCTGGCCTGGACTTCATTTTTCCTAGAGGTCTGCATTGACAAAAATTTCCAGGTCGGGGCTCGGCCCGGAATAAAAGCTAAACATTCGGTCCGTGTCAGCCCGTATGATAAGCATTATTGGCCCGACCACGACCCGTGCACTCCTCTAAATTCTTCCTCCCGAGCCCAAGTTGGTCCGACCCGGGTCGCGCTAGTTTAAATCCACGAGATTCGGGCTGGGTCAGGTCTTTTCTCTTTTAGAGTCGGGTCGTGCCCTGATCTTAATTTTTTCTGCAGATTCGGGTCGGGCCAGACTTCTTTTTCCTCCAGATCGAGCCTGGCCTGGACTCCATTTTTCCTAGAGGCCAGCACTGGCCAAAATTTCTAGGTCGGGGCTTGGCTCGGAATAAAAGCTAATAGTCCAGTCAAATAGGGATTAAACCTCGGAATGAAAGACAGCAAGCTGAAAATTTGCAAAAAGCTTTGTTATGACATTCTAAAAGTTAGCTGAAAAGTCTCATAAAATCTCGTGTCGGGGTCGCCAGATATTCAAGGTCAAAGGTCACGAAAATCCGTTTTTTACTTATATCTCGAAAACAGTGCATTTTATTGAAACAAACCCAGTTACAAAATTAAAGTAGATAAAATTTCCTATAAAATACATATATTATAACTTTAACTTTCTGACAAATGGTTTTGACGCTAGAGCGCGCTGAAGAAAGGCAACTTTTTGACCTTCTGGCAAAAACGAGAGAAAAACCCTCGCCCATTCTCGATTTCTCAGAAACTATGCATTTTACCGAAAAAAAAAAACCAGTTAGAAAATTCAAGTAACTATTTTGTACAAAATTCATAAAGTAATTTTAATTTTCTGGTAAAAATTTTAGGCGTTAGATCGCGCAAAAAAGGGTGGATGTTTGACCTTTGAGCCAAATCGAGAGAAAAGCCCTTTTCTATCCTCGATTTTTCAAAATCTATGCGTTTTATCGAAGACCCCCAATTACAAAATTAAAGTGGATAAAATTTTCTGAAAAATGCGTATATTAAATTTAATTAGGCCCACTCGCCAAAAGAGAGAAAAGCCACCTCAAGATTGTTTTCCTATATTTCTAATGATGTTTAGAGCTTTAATAATTTACTAAAAATATAATAATTATTAAGACAATTACATTATTTACTTATTTATAAATATTATTCATAAATAAGACATCCGTATGATAATATTTAGTTAAATTATATATAAGTAAGAAGATATTGAAATGAAATAGTTTAAATACATTTAATTACATTTTTATTTATCATATGTTTATTGTAAATCTATTATAATTTATTCGAGTTAAAATGAAGAACAATTTTTTTTACCTCTGATCATCAATAGCAGACATACAGCTTAATATTCATCTTGTTCGTCATTGCCCCCTTCTTATTAAATTTCCAGATCGTTTTCATCATCCTCGTTATCCGTTACATTTGGTTCTAAAGCCTGAAGAATCTCTGGTTCATATTCACTTTCTTCATTAAGATCCTTTGAATATGATGAAGCGTTGAGGCATGCTTGTCCGTTACACTGGCCACAAACTGAGGAGCATTGCAATCCTACTTTTCAACATCCACAGTTCGCGCAACAGCCTTTTTTACAATTGCAGAAGATCATACTGAGTAATTCTTCTGGTGCTAAAGGTAATAACGTTGTTACCGGTTACAGGATTTTGTTTTGTATTATCCACCCTATTCCTCCGATTCGAAATCTTTCCCTAACCAAGTTTGGATCTGATGGTAACCACGATATATATGCTGACGAGCTGCTGCACTTGTAGGTGGAAGAAATGATAACTGCACCGGTTTGGTGAATCTTGTTGATTTAATAAATTGTATGTACCTGAAATTTTCAATGTTGTGTTCAGATTTTGGAGCGCTGTACATTGCTAAAAGAACACGTATTCCACTTTCAAATAATATAATTAGAGGGCTGTTTTCTTGCTGAAATATATGAGATGACTGGTACAAATTGGGATGTTTCTCGAACATTTTTATAATTGGCAGTTTTCCTTTTTTAAACAGCGCAGATGTTATGTCACATCCACTAAAAGTGTGCAAAAATAAAATGTGTTCTTTAGAAGGAGGCTATTTGTCGAAACTTTTAGATGAATACACTCGTGTCTCCGCATTTCCCCTGCCAATTTTTTAAAAGAAAATTTCTTGCTGATGCTATTTGGTTCGTCCTATTAAAAAGAACTAACAGATCAATATCTTCTCCAACGATGACTGCAGTCTTTTGATGTTCAGATTCTGCAATGGCTGTATCGATGATGAGGACATCAGCATAATTTCTGGCTTGTTTTATAGTCATCTTAACAGTTTTTAATTGCTTAATAAGCATTGCAATAAAGTTCCTAAACAATTTTTTAAGTGTGTGTGTGGGGGGGGGGGGGGAAGAGGATTTTTTTTTTTCAAAATATATAAGACTTTCCGAAATTTCTCTTTCACTCGGCCGTTGTAAGGAAAACTGGCTCTGAGTGGAATTAAGTAGATACTAGTAATTATATAATCATATGCCAAACAAGGCAAGAAGATTTTCTCGCTGCTCTACATTTAAATATTAGGTAGTGTGTTTAGAGTGGTTCTAAAAAAAGTATCCTATATATATATTCTTCTCATAAGCTTAAAACTTTCTCACGCATTCACGTAGTCATTTTTAAGCGTGAAAGCATGGAATATGCAGGCAAGACTAGTGAAGGGATTCAAAATCGAAAAACGTTTTACTTTTTTTGATAAATGTACGAGTATTACATCTTGGGTTACAAGCGACTGTTGTCTGATGACTTGTAGAGAATTTTATACTCTGCAATATTTTTAATAGTTTCAAAGATCATTTGAATCATAGGAAACAATCTTGAGAAGGTGCTTCTCTCGTTTTCGACAGAGAGCCAAAAGCTCGTCCTTTTTCAGCGCTCTCTACCTCCTGAACCTTTTGTCAGAAAATTAAAGTTATTTTTGCATTATTTAGAAAATAAACTGCACTTTAATTTTGTAATTAGGGTTCTTCGATAAAACGCATAGTTTTCGAAAAATTGGGGATACAAAAGGGATTTTCTCTCCTTTTGGCTCGTAGGTCAAAAAATCGCCTTTTTTTCAGCGTGATCTAGCTCCTAAACTTTTTGTCAGAAAATTAAAATTATTTTATGAATTTTGTAGAAAATAGTCCACTTGAATTTTGTAACTGTTTTTTTTTTCGATAAAATCCATAGTTTCTGAGAAATCGAGAATGGGGGAGGGTTTTTCTCTCGTTTTGGCCAGAAGGTCAAAAAGTTTGCCTTTCTTCAGCGCGCTCTAGCGCCAAAATTATTTGTCAGAAAGTTAAAGTTAATGTATGTATTTTGTAGGAAATTTTGTCTACTTTAATTTTGTAACTTGGTTTGTTTCAATAAAATGCACTGTTTTCGAGATATAAGTAAAAAACGGATTTTCGTGACCTTTGACCTTGAATATCTGGCGACCCCGACACGAGATTTTATGAGACTTTTCAGCTAACTTTTAGAATGTCATAACAAAGCTTTTTGCAAATTTTCAGCTTGCTGTCTTTCATTCCGAGGTTTGCCCTTTTTTCCACCTTATTTGACTGGACTATAAACATTTGGTCCGTTTCAGCCGATAAGCATTACTGGCCCGACCACGACCCGTGTACTCCTCTAAATTCTTCCTCCCGAGCCCAAGTTGGTCTGCAATCTTACTTATTTGTCATTCGTAAAAATTATATTTGTTTTGTACATTTGTTTAGCGAAATTTTTAGAAATTTAATTTGATTTGAAAAGTTACAGAGATGCATTTTTTAAAATTTACTTTTTACTTCGTAGAGCTTTAAAATTATGATTTTCTTTTATCAACCGTTTCTTTCATTCTAAACTGATTATCTTACTGGATTTTTATTTGAATGTACTAATTGTCTAAGTCATATTTTTACGTAGTGCATAATTGCCTAAATAGTTATCGTTATAGTCATTAATATTGTTGTTTTTTTGTATTCATGAATTTCGAACATAATCTGAGAATAAAATATTAGCATAAGCAAGTGTACTTTATGAATAATTTTAATTGCAAAATGCAGGCAAGGCTGGAGTTGATTTTTTAGCTTTTATACTGGGCGGGGGCAATAGTTTTATTTTTTTATGTGGGTTGGATCTGGGCTTGGGCCTGTTAACTTCAGTCCAGGTAAACCTCTATCTGACATATCGAAGCCAGCTTATTTTTTTTTTTTTTAATGCTTTTTTTTTAAATTTTCAGCCATCATCCCATAACTACTGAATATACCGGTTGTCATAAATTGGACTGATTGATTTTAAAATTCAATAAATTGCAAATGGTGACAGATATTAAAAAAATCCCTGCCGGCTCGGGCCTACAGGCGGAGGTAGATTTCGAAGTTAAGTACTAAATTCACCAACAAAACTTAAATCAAGATTAGAGATAAATCCAGTTCCTTCACTAAGAATGAGCTCTAGGGAGCTAAACATTTTGTGAAAATTCTAATATACACGAATACACACACGCATGTATATGGAATAGGTTTAAAAATGGATAAAGCAAATTCAGAGAACCTCAAAGTGTTAAAATATGTTAATATTTCCATAGTCGGGTTTTTATCATGTTTTAATACGTTTCTTCAAACTCACATGACGTTACATATTCCCCTGCTGAGGTCCATTATATTTCCAATATGACGCAATATATATATATATATATATATATATATATATATATATATATATATATATATATATTATATATTATTCGTCAAACTATTTATTTCATTTTGAGTTTTCATGCGGATATCTTGCACTAGAAAACTAATGACGTAATATTCAATTTGTTTTCAATTCGTCAAACTATTTATTTAAGTTAATTTTTCACGTGAAATCTTGCAATAGAAAAACAATTGTTGTGGTGAGCATTTTATTGTTTTTTTTTTAATTGTTGGCAACTGCTTAACGAAAAATATTTATTTTTTCCTGTCATTGTTGTGTAAGAGCTGGTTTTATCAGAATCATGTTAAGACGGTATTCAAAATTTTGAGCCCTCCCCATTTCCATTCCCTTGGGCCGATTTTGCCCATTTTCAATCCCCGCCGAGATATCAACCATCTCAAAGTTGTTGGCGAGTTTGAAGACGATCCGTGCATCATTGCAACTTTTATCGTGCGGACAAAATTTAGTACATACATACATACATACATACATATATATATATATATATATATATATATATAAACTTTTTAGGTGGGGGTGGTTTTGGGTTCCTGGGGTCCTATAATGAAAAGTTATGAAGGAATTTTTCAAAAGTCACATCATGGTAAAGACTGCAATAGGTAGTATTTCTTACGAAATCTACCTAATAAAAGTTTTTCGTTATAGCAGTTGCCAACAATTAAAAAAAAACAAATAATAAAATTCTCACTACAACAATTACTTTTCTTTTGCAAAATTTTCACGTGTAAAATTAAACAGTTTGACAAATTGAAAACAAATTGAATATTACGTCATAAGTTTCCTAGAGCAAGATTTCAGCATGAAAACTCAAAATAAATAGTTTGACGAATTAAAAAACATACGTATATTGCGTCATATTGGAAATATAATGGACCTCAGCAGGTGAATATGTAACGCCATGTAAGTTTGAAGAAACGTATTAAAACATGATAAAAACCCGACTATGGAAATATTAACATATTTTAACACTTTAAGGTTCTCTGAATTTTTTGTAGCCATTTTTTAAACCTATTCCATGTATATGTGTGTGTGTATTCGTGTATATTACAATTTTCACAAAAAGTTTAGCTCCCTACAGCTCGCTCTTTGTGAAGAAACTGGGTTTTATCTCTAATCTTGATTTAAGTTTTGTTGGAGAATTTAGTACTTAACATCGAAATCTACCTCCGCCCGTAGGCCCGAGCCGGCAGGGATTTTTTTTATTTTGAGTTTTCATGCTGAAATCTTGCTGTAGAAAACTTATGACGTAATATTCAATTTGTCAAACTATTTAATTTTACACGTGAAAATTTTACATTAGAAAAGTAATTGTTGTGGTGAGAATTTTTTTTTTTTTTTTTTTTTTTTAATTGTTGGCAACTGCTATAACGAAAAACTTTTATTTTTTTTCCTGCCATTGTTGTGTAAGAGCTGGTTATATCAGAATCATGTTAAGACAGTATTCAAAATTTTGAACCCTCCCCATTTCCACCCTCTTGGGCCGATTTCGCCCATTTTCAATCCCCGCCGAGATATTAGCCATATCAAAGTTGTTGGCGAGTTTGAGGACAATCCGTGCATAATTGAGTATTTTATCCTGCGGACAAAATTTAGTACATACATACATACATACATATATATATATATATATATATATATATATATATATATATAAACGTTTTAGGTGGGGGTGGTTTTGGGTTCCTGGGGTCCTATAATGAAAAGTTATGAAGGAATTTTTTAAAAGTCGCACCATGGTAACGACTGCAATAGGTAGTATTTCTTACGAAATCTACCTAAAAATACTTGCAGGAGGGTTATAGATGTCGGGAACAGAGGTGATTATGTTCCAAATTTTCCGAAAATTTAACCCTCTCGCTGCGCAACCCGCGATTTCCACGGCCAACGTAAATGTGGCAAAATTTGCAAAACCCGCAATTTCCGCAGCAAATCTTTTTTTTATGATCTAATTCTATTAAAAACACCCTGTTTCTCAAAGATTTTGGGACATATTTTACTCTAAAATGTGTGCAGATTTGAAATGTGTAATAAAAAATATGCGCAATTTTTTAACCTATTTTGATTAAAATAATAATAATAATAATACGCAGCTCCAGAATTAAGGCATTCGGTTCCAAAAATTTAGAAAATTCACCTATCCGAAAATTCGGACATACAAATAATCGCAAATTTTGATAAATGGTCTCCATAAAAAATCTATTTCGTCAATCGTTTGCAGAAAATAACTTCAATTTCGGCGAATGATCACAGAAAAAACGCGAATTTGGTCAGGGAGCCACGGAAAACATGCGAAATTCTTCAAATGATCACAGAAAACGCGAATTTCTTCAAAAGGCAGCGGAAAAGAACTCGAATTTCGTTAAAGGATCGCAGAGAAAACGCAAATTTTGTCAAATAGCCGCGAAAAAAATCCCCGCGAATTTCGTCACAGGATCGTGGAGAAAACACGAATTCCTTTATAGAATCGTGGGAAAAAAACGAATTTAGTCAAAGAATCGCTTTAAAAACGCAAATTTAGTCAAAGGATAGCTAAAAAAAAACGCGAATTTTGTAGAAGGGTCACGGAAAAAAACGCGAATTTTACCAAAGGTCTGCAAAATTACACTAATTTCGTCAAAGGGTTGCAGAAGAAACGCAAATTTCATCAAAGGGTCGAAGACAAGCGATTTTCATCAAAGAGTCGTGGGCAAAATGCAGTGGTCTCTTTAGAAAACAGCACACTTACATATGTTTATTATTATAGGTATAATTTTTAACTTGAAATAATATACTGAACTAATTTTTGAAAAAAAAAAAACTAGTTAACCCAAACCCAGCTTCCAAGAATCTACACTCAGCCTGAATTCGATCCGAATCCAAAACCGCTAACCTGACCTGCAACAAAAATAATTAGTGCCAGAAGGGAATCCCCCCATCTGGTGTAACCTTCCAGAAAACTTTCTTTGAATTTGAGAATTTTTTTTTTCTTTTTTACTCTACCCTTGATAATTTTTTTAACTGCGATTCTTGATTTTAGTTTAAAATAGCAACGAAGATGATGCTGGAAGCAAGAGGCGCTAAATCGGTTGCCGGAGGAGGTAGGCTTAACGACCATTGTTTACAGCGCCATCTATCGCTGCTATTATACAGTAAAATCAATAATCACAGTAAAAAATCTCATGAGACATCTTACATAACCCTCCTGCAAGATTTTTTAAAATAGCTGTCGTATTCGAAAAGTACTAAATTTTAAAATCCATTTAAGGACACCCGGTATGTTTTTTAATAAGTTTCAAAGCATTCTTTACTGAATTACAACTCACCTTAGGTATAAAGAGACAAGCAGTCTTATACCAAATTAGTATTTTTTACATAATCCTGGAGATTAAAAAGTATTCCTAAATAATTATTTGGACATGCCTGTTATGGAGATTTTACTGCATATAGTTTTATCTTCAAAAATACTTAGACTTTCTTTAAAAAAAAAACAGGTCAATCCGAACCCTTCTCGCATGTCACAGTAGTGAAAACCCAATCCGAAACTGACCCAAATCGGATATAATGTATATCAATCTGCCCCAAACCCAACGCGCTAGACGCAGCTAAAAAGTAAAAGTCAACCCGACCTGTAGCAGAAAAGTAGAAGTCAACCGGGCCCAAACTCGACCCGCATCGGAAAAGAAGAAGTTAACCCGGCCCATAGCAAAAAAGTAAAAGTTAACCCGACCCACAGCGAAAAATAGAAATCAACCAGACCCAAACTCGACCCACAAGAAAAAGTATAAGTTAATCCAACCAGCAGCAAATAATAGATGTCAACCGGACCCAAACCCGACCCACAGCAAAAAGTAGAAGTAACACGACCCGCAGTGAAAAAATTAGCCCCGACCCGCACATCAGATTGGAGTTTCCAAATTTCTAAAATCGCCCCCCCCCCTTGAGGACTCTCCAGATCCGCCCTTGCATAATTTATAAGTATTCCAGTAACAATAAAGTAGTAAAAAACTACTTAAGATCTACTATGAGTCGAGAGATTAAGCAACCTGAATTTACTTTCTATAAAATTCAGTGTGTCACAATCTTTATACATAAAATAATAAACGATTTTGTTACCCTAAATGCAAGAAAAATAAAATGGAAGTAAATGTATTTGCCTGATATTATATTTTATATTAACCTTTAACTGATGTCACAGAAATTGTCACATAACTAGTGTGAAGTGGTTTGTGAGACCGCTCCATCGAAAGATAAATAAAAGGCATGATTAACTCATAGGATGGTGTTTTTGTACTAAACTTTTTGTACAGGACTGTTATAATTAAAATGCACCTATTCAAAAGTCTCTGTTGATAGTACTAAAGTTCCAAACGGTGCAAGATTTCGGTAGTGTTTGTATTTAAACCAATTTAAACCAATTTAAACTATAAAAATTGAAAAAAGCCGCGGTCTGAGAGACCGGTAACATGAATTAAAAGTTAACTTTTAACTGATGTTACCGGTCTCTCAGACCGCGGCTTTTTTCAATTTTTATAGTTTAACTTGCAATTTTCAGTTTAACTACAAACACTACCAAAATTTTGTTCCGTTTGGAAGTTTAGTACTATCACCAGAGACTTTTGAATAGGTCAATTTAAATTATAACAGTCCTGTACAAAAAGTTTAGTACAAAACCACAATCCTATGAGTTAATTGTGCCTTTTATTCATCTTTCAATGGAGCGGTCTCACAGACCGCTTCACACTAGTTATGTGACAATTTCTGTGACATCAGTTAAAGGTTAATTAAAACATTGCTTCAGTTATCTTTCTTAATTAATGTACTGAAATTATAATTTATTTTTATCTATTACATTATGTTCTGCAGGTTTTTTGTTTGTTTTGCTTTTTTAGTACTTAACTGGTTGAAGGGACCGCTTGTTTCCAATCTGGTTGTAAGCGATTTTTACCCATTTTCTGCAGCTTAAAGAGTAACAAGAACTAAAAATGGCTAGAAAAATATCTGAGAAAGGTTAAGAAAAATCTGTCGCAAAGCATCATGATCTCATTAACAAATAAGTGCAATTTTCTTTTCTGTTATTTAGTTGTTTGGAATTTCTGAATTAAAATTAAATCTTTTAAAGTTCTAAAATAAACGCAAAATATGTATTCAATATAATTTATTTCTGTTTCTGCCCTTTATCAATTTTGAAGGAGGGGGGGGGGGGGCGCCAAATTGACACGCTGCCCGGGCGCAGTTTTCTCTTCGCACGGCCCTGCTGAGAACCAGAGTAGGCCAACTTCGCTCGATTTCGAAGAAAATGCTTGCAAAAATTTTGCCAACCTCTTTTAGGCCAGTTCTACCAGTGACAGAGGAGACCAGGCTTCTTCGATAACCATATGGCGATTACAGTAGCGTAGCTAGGGGGCGGGTGCAGCACCGTGCGAAAGGGGGGGCGAAGGGGGCGGTCGCCCCGGGCGCGGAAATTTAGGGGCGCCAAATTTATACTACCAATTTCCGGATTTTTTAAATTGTCATCGATCATTTTCATTGGAATTTTTTTTTTCAGTCTTCGATATTCTATATTTTTGTAAAACTAAATGTATATATTTACATATCGGGAATATTTTTCCCAATGGAAGTATGTACACAGGGTTCCTACGGGTCAGGGAAAAGTCAGGGAATTCGAAAATTTAGGCAAAAAGTCAGGGAAATGTCAGGGAATTTTTGAAATATTTGAAAAGGTCAGGGAAAAGCCAGGGAATTTTTTATGTACTACTTCCATCGGAATTTCTATTATCGTCGTAAAGGAAGAAATTTTGAATTAATTATTCATCCAATCAAAAATTTTTATATGAAATTTGTGCAAACTATATAACAATATGAAAAATAATAAAAAAATCGGAAATTCATACAGCACATATTTTTTTTTAGCATTTATCTAAATTAAAGTACATTGTGGAGGGTTTTACAACAATATGTAGGCTGAATTTTTACGGAGAAAAGTCAGGGAAATTTTTTAATAAAGTCAGGGAAAACCTGGAAAAGTCAGGGAATTTTTTTTATCAGAATTGCGTAGGAACCCTGGTACATTTTTCATTCCAAAATTATTGCGTTGTTCACATTGATTTTTCATTGAGCTCTTTCGATCTGAGGATTTTATAATATGTGCTTTTGTGATATTTTATTGCAGTGTTTCTTAAACTTTTGCACTCTGCGGGCTCTTTACATCGTATATGAAAGTTTGTGCCACCTGCCACACTCAGTGAATATGAATTGCTAACCTATTCTGATTCCACTATGGTATAATTCTTATGGTCATTCGGTCATTAATTTGCTGTTAAAAAAAGGTCCAGCACAGGATGAAAATGCTGATTACACGAAATCTGCGATTGCATAAGGACTACAATTTTCCAAACTAACGTTCAAGAAAATTATACCTAGTGGAGAAATTATTAACGGTGATTGCGGCTTATTGGATAACTTAATTAAGGGAATCACTATATTTTGTTTTCTCTTTTTACTATTCACCAATTATCATGATCGCCCTCCAAAGTTAGCCAATCCAGATTGTGGGTTTTTCATGTGGAAGAAATTAAATCCTAAAATTCCTGAGCATAAAAATGCTCTAGAACACAGGAATGCATGCATTCGCTAAAAGAAACTTGAGAGACGTTTAAAATTAAATCATATAATCGACAGCAAATTTGAAAAGAGCTAAAGTGAAAATTACTGAAAGTGAAAAACATAAATGGCAAATATATTCAGGATGAAATTATCGACTTTCTTGCCAATGAAGTAAGAAAAACGATTGTAGAAGAAATTAATAGAGCAAGGTATTTTTCAATTTCGTTCGATCACACTCCATATACCGAGTGTCCTAAAATGGACGGACTGTTTTTAAATTCAATAATCTGTAAAGGGTGACAGCTATTTAGAAAAAAAAAATTGCAGGAAGTTAATGTAAAATGTCAGTATTTTTTTTTACCTCGATTCCCGACTTTAGTTCCAAATAGCAACTATAGATGGCTCTGCACGCAGGGATGACCACCTCTGGAACTCAGCTTACGCTTTAGAGTGATAGTGCAATCCCGAGGGGCAGACCAAATTCACTAGCTGCTAGCGTTACAAATGACTTTTTCAATTCTTATACTGCAGTTTTACAATTTCACATTACAACATAAATATCGATGATTTGTTGAAGAATTAAACAGATTTATAGTCAATTCAGGTTACAGCAGTATACTTTATTAAACCATATTCGTGTAAATCAATCAAGTTTATACTGAATTGATAATTATGCCAGCAATGTATAACCACACAAGCACTATAAAGGCAACATCTAGCGTCATAGGTGCTCAATCAAGGCCAAAACCGAAATCGCCCAACACTGATGCGAAAAGAGGAGGCTAAATTTATGGAGTGGGCCTCATTCTCCAATACAATCTTATTTTTAAAGGCCTGTTCTATATATTTAACCTTCTTTCTTCGTATGATGCTAGGGGATTTCAGTTTAGACCTCCATTGAGTGCTAATTGCTTGCCATCTATCTCTGCTATTTGGAACTAAAACAGAGAACCGCAGTAAAAATACTTCTAATATCTTACATAACTCTCCTGCAAGATTTTCTTTTAATAATTGTTTAAAATTCAGTAACTTGCAAATGGTTACACAGTCCAGTTTAGGAATCCAGTACACTTCACAAAGAACAAATGATGCAAATTATAGGATACCGAAAATAGAAAATTTTCATTCGTGGAAAGGTTTCTTGACTACATCAAGTAAAAAAAAAAAAAAAAAAAAAAAAAAAAAAGGAAAAAAAATAGCATAAGAAATTTAAGATAAGTTAATGTCCGACAATCTCGACATTCACAGCTGCATGAGAGGTTCTGTTCTCAAAGATGGTAGACGAGAGGTGCTGAGTTCGACCCAATCGAGCACGTCGGCCTAATCGTTCGAAATTGTCCGTAGTTTTCTTCGAACATTGTGTAAATACGGGTTAGGTTCCCTTAGAAAGACTTTAGAGAGAACACTCCCACTCCGGTCTACTATATCCAACTTGTAGATAATCGGACCTGATAAACAATACCAATATAAACCCTTCAGAGCTCAATGTTGTGATATGGTGCAAATATGGCTTCCCAGTATAATGTTGTGTAAGCTCGAATCGTCGAAGTAAATAAATTCGTCTATTTTTTACCATGTTCTGCACATTCTCTAAAGTTTGAGTTCGTGCTGCTGGTGTATGTCCAAAAACGTCCGGAACTGCATAAAATGTGTTTGTTTTTTCTTATCTTCTACTGAAAGATGGGATATACTTATGTCCCACTTATCAGTTTATTTAAAGAAACATTGCGATACTCTATGGTCATGAAAAAATAAAGCTATATCTGCAGTTTACAAACAATTGCCACAGATTTTAAAAGCTCTGGAAGACCTTATAGAAATAAGTAAAATGAGTAAACTTACTCAGGATCAAAAAACTTAATAAAGCAAATAAAGAAATTCCCCCTTATTTACGGCCTACTAGTTTGACACAGCATTTTAAATGAAATAGAAAAAGTTAATATTATTCTCACGAAGAAAAGAAAAAAAACTGTCAATGTTTTGATCGCCAGCAAACTGATTGAAACACTAAAAAACACATTTCGAACAATAAGAGAGGAAATTTTTGAACAAGAAAGCGAAGATTTGGTTATGTCTGTAAATGTAGAGTCCTTATTTGAGCAAAACAGAAAACGTAAAATTCGCAGAACAATTTGACTACGAAGCTTCTGATGAAAGTGGGAATTTATATGAATGTGAAGGATTTCGTGTTACATAGAGACACTATAACCGTGCAACTGGACTGGAGGTTTGAGAAACTGAGAAATGTAAAACAAGAAACTGAGTTTCTGGCTGGTGCGAATCGAAAATCAGATATCGAAAATCTGTTAATATTGCCTGGACCTTGCCCTTTATTGCTGACTTGAATGGACTAGAATTGTTAAGCGAGGTTTTAAATGCGAAAACCTTATTTCTACCATTATATAAGAACTTTTATAAAATGGATCATTTGGAAATCCTTTAGTTGCTCCACAATTTTAACTTTGGGAAAACAAGGAATTACAAAAACATGGAGACAGCGTACATAATTTATAAGTATTCCAGTAACAATAAAATAATAAAAAACTACTTAAGATCTACTATGAGTCGAGAGATTAAGCAACCTGAATTTACTTTCTATAAAATTCAGTGTGTCACAATCTTTACACATAAAATAATAAACGATTTTGTTACCATAATTGCAAGAAACATAAAATGGAAGTAAATGTATTTGCCTGATATTATATTTTACATTAATTAAAACATTGCTTCAGTTATCTTTCTTAATTAATGTACTGAAATTATAATTTATTTTTTTCTTTTGCATTATGTTCTGCAGGTTTTTTGTCTGTTTTGCTTTTATAGTACTTATTGGTTGAAGGGACCACTTGTTTCCAATCTGGTTGTTAGCGATTTTTACCCATTTTCTGCAGCTTAAAAAATAACAAGAACTAAAAATGGCTAGAAAAATATGTGAGAAAGGTTAAGAAAAATCTGTCGCAAAGCATCATGATCTCATTAACAAATAAATGCAATTTTCTGTTATTTAGTTGTTTGGAATTTCTGTATTAAAATTAAATCTTTTAAAGTTCTAAAATAAAAGCAGAATATTTATTCAATATAATTTCTGCCCTTTATCAATTTTGAAGGAGGGGGGGGGGGGGCGCCAAATTGACACGCTGCCCCGGGCGCAGTTTCCTCTTCGCACGGCCCTGCCAATGGTGATCGGGACATTTGCCGATATCTATATGCTACCTGTGTCTTACAGATTTCACTTGCCGACGAAGAAATATGGCACCCCACACACGTAACACAGCATGCGCTAAGCGCCAGTCCCCCAGTGGGGTGCCATATTTATACCACACAGCACCTTAATTACTCCAGTCACCCATTGAGAAACCAATCGGCACCCCAACCACATTTCGAAGTCTCTTGGTGCCAATTGATACCGTGTTTTCACCCCAGTCTTTCAAAAGGAACCGAAAACTCACCTTCAGTTTTAACAGTGCACTGGTGGGGTCTGTAATAAGAGGGTTTACTTTTATATTTAATTATTTTTTATCAGCACCTTGATTTATTTATAGATTCCTATGGGGATTTAAAATATATTTGGAGCATCGTTCTGTTTTAAGTATGCTGTATCATATGTATTTTCCACAAGTTTTTTGTAGTTTTTGCAATGTACATTGAGATATAAAATAAACAGTTTGATTGAATATTATTTAAAACACTTTTCTTCTTTCTTATCGTTTATAATAAAATATCATATTCTTCTATTGACTCTTCTTCGTAACTTCAGTAGATTAAAAATATGAGCTTATAAAAACCATACAATCCTATATCATATATTTTACGCAACGAAACCGGAATTAAACCGATTAATTTCCAAGCAAAACTTAAGTCATCCATGCATTTTGATTTATATTATTCGTTTCAAAATTAAATACTATAAATATATTTTTTATTACTGTGCAATCATTAAATGTATTTATACAAAAAATCGCGAAAAATTTTTATTAGTAGTAATAATAATAATAAAAAAATAATAATATTTAACCAAAGAATTTTTTCAACTAATGAATTGTTTGTGAAAACATTACGGAATACATTATATTGGCAAGCAAAAATAATTTTAAATATGAACTCCACTGAAATTCACCGTCTTTGTATTTTAAATAAATAATTACTTATTGAACGAATGTTCTTATCTTTGTTAATTGTACGGAAAAAAATAATACTCAAAATTATATATATTAATTAATCATTACTATAATAATAATGCAGGACATAACATAATAATTAAACAGCGTATTTCCAACCATAGAAAACGTTAATATAAATATAATATTTATAAATACATATGTACAACATTTGATAAATTTAGTTTAATAAATTGTACATAAAAACATATTACAATATTCGAATAATACTTTCCTAAGCGAAGCAATTTCTAATAATACATCGAATAAAATAAATAATATTGACGTTTCTTTTAAAGAAAAATTCGTTAAAAATAATCATTTACAATATACATATACATGTTGTCTAGTAGCTCTTTCTATAAATTTTTGTATATATATAAATATTTGCTAAAAACCAATCGTATTTCTTAACTGCACACTTTTAACATAAAAGAACAAAAAACAGAAATTACAAAAACTGTCTGCGAAAATTTAGTTTAAAAAAAAACGTGCTGAATATTATGTAACATACTGTTTTCGCGTACACCATTGTTTTTTTCCTTCCTTACTCTATAAGAACAACAGATGAAATATTAGTTTAATTTTGGAAATCTGAGATTTAATCTCGAGAATTAAGGGTTACATAGTAAATGAAATATGAGCAATTTTGAAAAGTTTTTTCAGAAAAATAAATCTTCTACTTTTTAATAACCTAACAAGACGTTGAATATAAAATCCAATTTTGTGCTTTCTTTTACTCTAATGTGTATCCCTGATACTTTTTGTAAAGAAAAAATTGCATTTATGTAATTAAAGTACAATCTACTCCTGTCGAAAATATATTTGCGATATATGAATGGGAGTGACACTTTCCGAGAATTATAAAATACCAAACAGGATTGTAGCTATGGAAATGAAAAATAATAATAATGATGTAATTTCAATAAAATTTTCAAAGGATTTTTAAAAAGAATTTTGTTTTTATAGAATTTATTTTTTTTTTATATTTGGATGTATGAATGTTCTTAGTTAAAAAAATACTAATAATAAAGATTAATTGCACATCACATGCGTTTTTGTGAAAACGTGTGAATTTATGAAAAATGCAATTTACGAAAATTTTCATTTATTTAATGAACGTACAATGTACTTAAAAAAATATTTTCGTTATATAAATGCGAGTTACCTTCAGAGAGGCATAAGGTACAAAACAGGATAATTCGTATGAACATGAGTTTAAAAAAAAATCAATAAAATTTTGAAATGATTTTAAAACGAAAATTGTTATAAAAATAATTTGCGTTCAAGATCTATGTCAAGATTAACGTCTAAGAGCACAGACAATCGTGTCCATTTTGAACTTTTAGACTTGTGTAACATAAATTTATCCTGATGACAATCTCAGAAGCGATTCGAAATATAGGTTTTTAATGTGTTTGTGAAAGCACTTTTTTTTTAATGTATCGCTTAGCATGTTGTATTTCATTTGAATACAATTTTAATTTCATTAATTTCATTTTAATTTCATTTGTATTTCATTTGAATACAACAAGTATGTTGTGCGCCTCGGGAAGTCTCGGTGCATATTGTGTAAATCTAACTTCTTTATATGTGTTTTTAATATGTCATCACCTTTTAAGTAAATAAACGTATGTCTTTTTTTTAGCTTTTATATTAGTAAAAGCGAATGTTGCTTCACTTTTCACTGTTTTATTGCAGTATTTTTATTTTAACAACTTGTGCGTTAAATTACATTTACAAATGTTTCAAAAGGATATATTTTATATCTCAATATTAAAAAGTCCTTCCGGCCAGTGCCGGGAGGAAGAGGTAGCTTTCATATTCCTTATTTTTAAAAAGCCAACTTATATTATTCAAACACACGAAGCTCAATTAAGTGTAAACCGAATGTAGGACATTCAATACTAATTTTTATCAATACTAAATCATTATGAATGAGAATTTCGCGAAATTAGTCAGCTTTATCCAAGCTGCTTTTATTTAAAGTCACTTATATTTGGCTACCAAATTCGGCGATTTCTTAAAGTGCCTGCCATTTTAAGACAACATGGTAGATGAGGCTAACCAGTGAACTTGGTCGAGACCTTAGTAATTGATGTGCACATGCTCACTCATATCGAAATCGGTTGATATATACGAGTGCTGTCGCAGGCAAAAAATGAGATTTTTCAAAATGTCACCCACTTTACAAATTGAAACTGCTATATCTGAGCCATTTTTTAAGATAAAGACAAACAAAAAATGCTCCTGAATCCTTATATCAAGGTCAAATACTTAAGAAAGAAACCTTTTTCAATTTCAAATTTTTTTGCACCTCACTTTAAATATAATTTTTTTTTTAATTTAATGGCCGCCATTTTGAAACAAGATGGCTGATGAAGCTGGCCAGCGAACTTGGTCGAGATATTGATGTATACTATCCACATGCCTTCTTCCATCGAAATAGGCGAATAAGTGTGGTATCGCGTGACAAATACAAGATCGTTTCAAAGTGTTAGCCATGATAGAAATTCAAAGTGCTATAATTCAACCACTTTTTAAGATATAAACAAAAGAACAAATTTTCAGAAACACAAATTGCTCCAGAATCTTTGTATCAAGGCCAAACACATAAAAAAAATCTTTTTCCTTTTCCAATTTTTTAATACCTCATTTTAAATTTTAAATAACATTTTTTTTTTTAAAAATGGCAACCCTTTTGAAACAAGATGGCGAATGAAGCTGGCCAACGAACTCGGTTGAGACATTGGTATGTACTATGTACAGACCAAGTTACATTCAAATCGGTTCATAAATACGCCTGTTATCGCGTGGCAAATATCAGGTCGTTTTAAAATGTCAGCCACAATAGAAATTCAAAATGTTATAACTCAACCATTTTTTTAGATGTAGACGAAACAAAACCTGTTCCGGAATCTTTGTGTTAAGGTCAAACACATACAAAAGAAATCTTTTTAATTTTCCAATATTTGGTATCTCATTTTAAATTTATTTTTTTTTTTAAATTTTTTAAATGGCCACCATTTTGAAACAAGATGGCGAATGAAGCTGGTCAACGAACTCGGTTGAGTTATTTGTATGTACTATGTACACACCAAGGTACATCCAAATCGGTTCATAAATACGTCTGTTATCACGTGGCAAAAATCAGGACGTTTCAAAATGTCAGCCACGATAGAAATTCAAAATGCTATAACTCAGCCATTTTTTAAGATATAGACGAAACAAAAACTGCTCTCGAATCTTTTTATCAAGGTCAAACACATAAGAGAAAAATATTTTTTCAATTTTCAATTTTTCGCTACCACATTTCAAATTTAAATTTTTCTTAAAATTTTAAATGGCCGCCATTTTTAAGCAAGATGGCGGATGAAGCTGGCCAACGAACTCGTTCGAGACATTGGTCTGTACTATGTATAAACGAAGTTACATCCAAATCGGTTCATAAATACGCCTTTTATCGCGTGACAAAATTCAGGACGTTTCAAAATGTCAGCTTCGCTAGAAATTCAAAATGCTATAACTCAGCCATTTTTTAAGATATAGACGAAACAAAAACTGCTACGGAGCCTTTGTATAAAGGTCAAATACATAAGAAATCCATTTTCAATTTTTTGGTACCACATTTCAAATTAAAAAAAAATTTAAAAATTTTATATGGCCGCCATTTTGAAACAAAATGGCGGATGAAGCGGGCCAACGAACTCGGTCGAGACATTGGTATGTACTATGTACACACCGTATTACATCCAAATCGGTTCATAAATACGAGAGTTACAGTGTGACATAGGTCATATATATATATATATAGATATATAGAGAGAGAGAGAGAGAGAGAGAGAGAGAGAGAGATATTGATATATATATATATATATATATATCAATTTTGAACGGAGGGTGGTTTCGGGGTCTGGGGGTCATGATCGATGAAAATATACCAAAATTTTTTGAAATCGCTTCCCTCCGAACGGCTGCAATAGGTAGTTTTTTGTAAAGAAAGCTACCTAAAATACAGAATATTTACATTTATTAGGCCGGATTATTACCGGAAAATTATGTCGTTTAATTTTCTTTCACACCTACTTTTTTTCAATAGCATCACTTTTTTTGAAATAGCAAAATTACCATTGGTTTCATCTTAATGTGAAATGTGAAAACTATGGGAATTCTACCATTTCAAAAAAGCCGTGCCAATGAAGAAATCTGCATTTAAAAAAAAAAAAGAAAAGTAGGCTCGAAATAAAATTAAACGACAGAATTTTCCGGTCCATCTAATATTTAATGACTGTACAATGTAAGTACGTAAAAAATATATTTTTTTGAATATATAAAAGGAATAAAAATAAAAGTAAAGAATAAAGTAAAGAATAAGAATAAAAGTAAAAATACCAAACAGGAAAATAGGAATGAAGATGCGTTAAAAAATAAATAAATAAATTCTCGATAAAATTTTGAAAAGATTTTTTTAAACTTATTTTTTATATAATTTACTTATTCCATGTATGAATGTGCTTAAGGAAATAAAAATTGAATAAGATTACTGACACATCATACGAGTATTTTAGGAAACTTGTGTGTTAATCTCGATATACAAAAGGTTTCAAAAAGACATATATGTATATATTCGGTATATAAATATGAATGACACTTTCAGAGTAATATAAAATACCAAACAGGATAACAAGCATGAAATTGAGTTAAATAAATAATTAAATAAATTTTGAATAAATATTCTAAAATACTTTTAAAACGAAAATTCTTTTGACATGAATTCTTTTTAGTGCATATTTAAATCTATTTAAAAAAAATAACAAGACTGCTTGTTCATCATGTGATTTTTTTGGAAACTTCTGTGTTAAAATATATTTACAAATGTTTAAAAAATACAGGGTGCTTCATAAAAGATGGTCAAAACTGTAAGAGGTGTTAATACACATCCAAACAAACAAAATTCCTCAAATAATGCGTGGTCAGAAATGAAACGCAAAGATGCTGTCGCATTCGGAAACTTGGTTAAAGCTCATTCCTAGTACCAGTTATCTGGAGAAGAACTACTAGCATGTAAATGTGATATGGGGAATAAGAAGTGCACATATGCAATTTTCCCCCACGATTAATGCATAAAAGCTGCAGATCCGAGTGTGCAAATGCCAATCGCGGTAGGAAAGTATCGGAACATGTTGCCCTTCACTAATAGGGAAGCCTGATATATATTTTATTTACGGAACTCCAAATTAAAATGGTTCACTCAAACTCGTTTCTAGGAATATATATCTCTATATGTATTCAACGCATATTTTTCTGCAGAAAATATTAAGTATCAATCGTGAATAACACATACGCGTTTTGTTCATTATGAAATATTATAATATCATTACACGAGCTTTAAAATGTTTACATTCCATTGGCAGAATTATATCCATATAATGTGAGTTACATCAATACAAACAAGTGATAAATGCTGCAGATATCATTGCTGTAACAATCTAGTTGTAGTTAATCTCAGTATTATTTTACAATCCGTGACAGTTTAAAAACATAGGTAAAAATTAGCATGCGAACCGATAAATAAGTTCTTCAACTATACAGGGAAGAGTGAACGATATTAAAAGATTTTAAGTTTAAATATTTCAGAAACAATGTCAAATATATTCCATTAAAATCTATCATATATATTAAAAGAAAAGGCTATTTTTGTCAGTTCAGTGCATCAAAAATGAATATCTGCGCATGCGTCCAAAATCTCTTCCGGGCTGTCCGATCTCTTTCACTGAAGTGAACGATTCACCGTAGACAGAGAAACATGATCACATCATCGCAACTTTTACTCCGTGTATCATCGTCATCAGGGTAAACAGCGCATGTGCGGACACTGTGGTCCAATGGGAGTTCAGTGTGTGCACAAGACTTCCTGCCTAGATACAGATTTATTCTTAGGATCTTAGGCAATGAATAATTTATTCTCCCATGCTGTAGTCGTTAATATAGTAGCACGCACGTTGCTATCTCTAATATTATTTACTGTAAGGTGCTGCTTTGAAATAGTAAGTTTATTTGTTATTATTTATTTTTTTTTGCTGTGTCCATTTCGATCTCTATTATTTTGCTCTGCTGTTTAATTTTCATAGCGAGTCCTAGGCTTATTTAGTTTAGTTATGGATCTAGCATCCTACAATCTTCGCGAAATTGAGCCGGACGGAAATTGCTTATTTAGGGCGCTGTCTGTGTTCCTGTATGATACAGAAGATCATCACCCGCGCGTACGCCACGCCATTGTAAAACATGTAGTCGGTAATTGGGATGTTTATCATCCGTTTATTGTTGGTGATCTTTCTTACGGTGTTCCTATTACTCAGGTAAACGATTACATGAATATTATGTCAAGAAACAGTACGCATGGTGGACACTTAGAATTAAATGCCGCAACCGCAATTTTTAATATTTTTGTCACAATTATCAATGCACAAAACAATAACGTCACAAATTTGGGTGTAAATGCTCGAGGCAAAATAGAAGTTAATTTATTGTATGATGGAAATGGACATGATGGTCACTATACGTTATTGCTCAAAAAGGGTAAAGAACAAATTCGGCAGGAAAAAAATTCATCTCCCTCCAAAAAACGAAAACTGCAAGAGAGAAATAAAAAGTATTATGCAGAGCAAAAAAAGGTTGAATCATCTCCTTCCAAAAAACAGAAACGGAAGGAGCAAAATAAAAAATATTATGCTAATAGAAAAAAGGTAGAGTCAGTTTTAAAGCCATATAAAATTCAGTATAGGTGTGCCGTTTCCGACAACATTTCAAATTTATCTCCGTCCAACTTAGGTAATTTAGACAACACATGTGCTTATTGTAATGCGTTATATTTTTCATCAGAAAAGAATTCAAATGCCTTATTTAATTTGTGTTGTTCTAACAAAAAGTTCAAACTGCCCGAATTTCAAATTATTGATGACATAAGAGATCTATTCACTGGAAATAATGACATGTCGAAAAACTTTAGGCAAAATATTAGGCAATATAATAATGCTTTATCCTTCGTGTCATTCGGTGCCAATATAAAGTTACCTCCTGGTTACGGTCCTTATTGTTTCAAAATTCTAGGTTCAGTACACCACAAAATTTCCCCTTTGTATCCAGATAATTCGACCCATGCTTCTTATGGTCAATTGTACATTTTAGACTTTTCTGAAGCAAACGAAATTAGGTTAGAAAAGGCTGAGAATAGTTCTATTAGAGAGGACATTCTTAATATAATAAATCTTAATTTAATTAAATGTAATCCATACGTTAAGTGCTATAAAACGATGCATCAAAAAATATCTGAGGAACACGAGCTAGCTTTAAAACAAAACAGAGTGCCAGTTGATTTTGTTATGCGCTTTTATCATGAACCGCTATCAGATCCTCGCCGTTACAACGAACCAACATGCTCAGAGGTTGCAGCGGTTTTTGAATCTAATGATGGTGCTCCACCATCTCACAGGTACATAAATGTTTATTCTAAAGATGGTGGACTGAAAACTCTAGATTTTGATAGTATGCATTGTGATCCGATGTCATATGTACTGATTTGGCCTTGCGGTGAACCAGGTTGGCATATTTCAATGTCAGCGGGGGGAGAGAGGAAAACTAATGTTCGTGAAAATATTTCCATGAGAGAATATGTTTCTTATAGACTTATGGTTCGAGGATGTCCTCCTAAGGGAAATTTCAATCCGTTAATAATGCTGGGAAATTAACTCAGCAATTGATAGTTGATTATTACTGTCGCATCGAAGGTGACAGATTAAAATTTATCCGTAGTCAACAGGCAAAATTGAGAGTAGACACATACGCTGGCCTTGCAGATGCTCTGTTTGCACGTGCTGATAAAGAAAACTTACGGGCGGGGCGGATTGTTATTTTACCTTCTTCTTTTACTGGTAGTCCTCGAAACATGATTCAAAACTGTCAGGATGCCATGGCAATGGTAAGAAAATTTGGCAAGCCAGACCTTTTCTTAACGTTTACATGTAACCCTTTATGGCCAGAAATAACTAACAGCATACATCCTTTTGAAACTGTTAATAACAGACCAGATGTTACAGTTCGTGTTTTTCATTCAAAAATTAAAGAACTTTTACATTTGATAAAAGAAAGAAAAATATTTGGCGAAGTACAAACATACTTATATACGGTTGAATTTCAAAAGAGAGGTTTGCCCCATGTGCATTTATTATTATCTCTTCAAGATAATTGTAAATTTAGAGAAATAGCAGACATAGATAAAGTTATTTCTGCAGAAATTCCCGACCCTATTGATACAGTCTTACATAACTTAGTTAAATGCCACATGGTACACGGTCCTTGCGGTAGTCTTAATCCAAACTCAATTTGCATGACTGATGGTAAATGTAAGAAAGAATTTCCAAAAGAATTTGTTCAGGAAACTAAGGAAAATGTTAATGGTTATCCCCTTTATAAAAGGAGAAATAATAACAGGACTATTTCTAAACATATTAAAGGTAAAAATATTGAGGTTGACAACCGTTACATAGTTCCTTACAATCCCTTTCTCTTACTTTATTTTCAAGCCCACATTAATGTCGAAATTTGCGCGAGTGTTCACAGTATAAAATATATACATAAATATGTTTACAAAGGTCATGACTGCGCCAATGTGCAGGTAACTGCTGAAGGTGGTGTGCTTCATCATGATGAAGTTACTGCTTTCCTAAACACTCGATATGTCAGTCCATGTGAAGGTGCATACAGAATGTTTTCTTATCCAATGCATGAACAATCTCACACAATCATTCGCTTGCCTGTGCATTTGCCAGAAGAGCAACAAATATATCCCGGTTGAATATCTGCGCATGCGTCCAAAATCTCTTCCGGGCTGTCCGATCTCTTTCACTGAAGTGAACGATTCACCGTAGACAGAGAAACATGATCACATCATCGCAACTTTTACTCCGTGTATCATCGTCATCAGGGTAAACAGCGCATGTGCGGACACTGTGGTCCAATGGGAGTTCAGTGTGTGCACAAGACTTCCTGCCTAGATACAGATTTATTCTTAGGATCTTAGGCAATGAATAATTTATTCTCCCGTGCTGTAGTTGTTAATATAGTAGCACGCACGTTGCTATCTCTAATATTATTTACTGTAAGGTGCTGCTTTGAAATAGTAAGTTTATTTGTTATTATTTATTTTATTTTGCTGTGTCCATTTCGATCTCTATTATCTTGCTCTGCTGTTTAATTTTCATAGCGAGACCTAGGCTTATTTAGTTTAGTTATGGATCTAGCATCCTACAATCTTCGCGAAATTGAGCCGGACGGAAATTGCTTATTTAGGGCGCTGTCTGTGTTCCTGTATGATACAGAAGATCATCACCCGCGCGTACGCCACGCCATTGTAAAACATGTAGTCGGTAATTGGGATGTTTATCATCCGTTTATTGTTGGTGATCTTTCTTACGGTGTTCCTATTACTCAGGTAAACGATTACATGAATATTATGTCAAGAAACAGTACGCATGGTGGACACTTAGAATTAAATGCCGCAACCGCAATTTTTAATATTTTTGTCACAATTATCAATGCACAAAACAATAACGTCACAAATTTGGGTGTAAATGCTCGAGGCAAAATAGAAGTTAATTTATTGTATGATGGAAATGGACATGATGGTCACTATACGGTATTGCTCAAAAAGGGCAAAGATCAAATTCGGCAGGAAAAAAATTCATCTCCCTCCAAAAAACGAAAACTGCAAGAGAGAAATAAAAAGTATTATGCAGAGCAAAAAAAGGTTGAATCATCTCCTTCCAAAAAACAGAAACGGAAAGGAGCAAAATAAAAAGTATTATGCTAATAGAAAAAAGGTAGAGTCAGTTTTAAAGCCATATAAAATTCAGTATAGGTGTGCCGTTTCCGACAACATTTCAAATTTATCTCCGTCCAACTTAGGTAATTTAGACAACACATGTGCTTATTGTAATGCGTTGTATTTTTCATCAGAAAAGAATTCAAATGCCTTATTTAATTTGTGTTGTTCTAACAAAAAGTTCAAACTGCCCGAATTTCAAATTATTGATGACATAAGAGATCTATTCACTGGAAATAATGACATGTCGAAAAACTTTAGGCAAAATATTAGGCAATATAATAATGCTTTATCCTTCGTGTCATTCGGTGCCAATATAAAGTTACCTCCTGGTTACGGTCCTTATTGTTTCAAAATTCTAGGTTCAGTACACCACAAAATTTCCCCTTTGTATCCAGATAAATCGACCCATGCTTCTTATGGTCAATTGTACATTTTAGACTTTTCTGAAGCAAACGAAATTAGGTTAGAAAAGGCTGAGAATAGTTCTATTAGAGAGGACATTCTTAATATAATAAATCTTAATTTAATTAAATGTAATCCATACGTTAAGTGCTATAAAACGATGCATCAAAAAATATCTGAGGAACACGAGCTAGCTTTAAAACAAAACAGAGTGCCAGTTGATTTTGTTATGCGCTTTTATCATGAACCGCTATCAGATCCTCGCCGTTACAACGAACCAACATGCTCAGAGGTTGCAGCGGTTTTTGAATCTAATGATAGTGCTCCACCATCTCATAGGTACATAAATGTTTATTCTAAAGATGGTGGACTGAAAACTCTAGATTTTGATAGTATGCATTGTGATCCGATGTCATATGTACTGATTTGGCCTTGCGGTGAACCAGGTTGGCATATTTCAATGTCAGCGGGGGGAGAGAGGAAAACTAATGTTGGTGAAAATATTTCCATGAGAGAATATGTTTCTTATAGACTTATGGTTCGAGGATGTCCTCCTAAGGGAAATTTCAATCCGTTAATTAATGCTGAGAAATTAACTCAGCAATTGATAGTTGATTATTACTGTCGCATCGAAGGTGACAGATTAAAATTTATCCGTAGTCAACAGGCAAAATTGAGAGTAGACACATACGCTGGCCTTGCAGATGCTCTGTTTGCACGTGCTGATAAAGAAAACTTACGGGCGGGGCGGATTGTTATTTTACCTTCTTCTTTTACTGGTAGTCCTCGAAACATGATTCAAAACTATCAAGATGCCATGGCAATGTTAAGAAAATTTGGCAAGCCAGACCTTTTCTTAACGTTTACATGTAACCCTTTATGGCCAGAAATAACTAACAGCATACATCCTTTTGAAACTGCTAATAACAGACCAGATGTTACAGTTCGTGTTTTTCATTCAAAAATTAAAGAACTTTTACATTTGATAAAAGAAAGAAAAATATTTGGCGAAGTACAAACATACTTATATACGGTTGAATTTCAAAAGAGAGGTTTGCCCCATGTGCATTTATTATTATCTCTTCAAGATAATTGTAAATTTAGAGAACACTGTAAAAAAAATTCCGCAACGTTCCTGGGAAAAAATGGGCAGCTGAGTTGCCCATTATTTCCAAGAAACATTTCTTGAAAATGACTGGTACTTTACTGTATATGTTAAAAACTTTCTACAGAAATGCCAGTAAGTTTCCTGCGAAATACCAGGAATATTTCTGTTGACAGCAAAACATTACTGACATATTCAAGGCTGGAGTAGCACAAGAGCGAAAAAATGTCCAGGCCAGGGATCGAACCTGGATACTTGGCGTGCCGTGCCAATGCCTTACCTGTTAGGCTATCCACACCGATACCTGGCTGACATAATTCACACTGGATGTTCGTTCCCTTCATTATGACATTACTGACATTTCACAGCATGCGGGATCCGCAGACGATTTTTACATTTCCAGTTGACAATTTTCGCTTTATTATCATTATTTGTTAGAATGAAAAAATATTTTGAAATTGACATCAAAATTATTATTTATAATTTACACGAAAAAATAAATTTTCAGTTAAAATTCAATAAAGTAAATATATATGTGATGTATTGTTTCTGAACTTTGCTTAAAATATATAAATGTAAATAATAATTAGAAAAAAAATCTAGACATAAAATATTTTGGATTTTCGTCAGTGATTATGTTAGTTTACAAGTTAGATAAAATACATATAAATTTTCATGAAAAAAAAACCTAAACGTAATTGTATATTTTTTCCGAAAAAAAAAAAAAAAATTCAAATTTGCAGCAATTCAAAGTGTCAAATATATGTCAAATTTAAATCAAATTTTAATAAAGTGTTAAAATATAAAATTAATTAAAAAAGAAAAAAAAAAGTCAAGAGGTAGCATCGAACCCGGGCCGTACGGGTGGCGTGCAAGCTTTCTGCGTCCACACCACGAAAGACACGTTGAGAGCTGCAAACTAATGGGTATTTGAAACGTATGCTAAAACTCGGCATCTAATTTCTGAAAATCTAAGGCCCATTTGAAGAAATCCTTTCACAAGAATAATTAGAGATAAGAACTCTAAAACATACTTTAAATTAATCAAAATAGGTAAGAATCATATTTGATTGTCCCCTGGTTAATGCAGATCCAAATAATAGGTGTATTTTTTTTTTTACACAGTCTGCTCGTTAAAGATTTCACAGACAAGTACGAGAGATAATCTCTTAGTGATGTCACAGAGGTATTGTATTTTCATCTGAATTATCTTGACAATAGAGACGTAAAGGATTATGTCGTCTATTGATTTATTTGCATTCCATATTGATTTTTTTACATTCATTTAAGGAATTCGTTTTCGACACTCGCGCGCGAGCAACGGATTATAGGAAAAAAAAATAATAAATGGCGGCCGCAGCGTTTTGCTGTTTCCAACTTTTGTTCAGGAACGTTTCAGATAAGAAAACCAGAATTTCACAGGAAAGAGCTAAATTATTCTGAAAACCTGATAAAAGGCGAAACGTTCCTGGATTTTACATGGAAAGTTACCATTTTTTTTTACAGTGAAATAGCAGACATAGATAAAGTTATTTCTGTAGAAATTCCCGACCCTAATGATACAGTCTTACATAACTTAGTTAAATGCCACATGGTACACGGTCCTTGCGGTAGTCTTAATCCAAACTCAATTTGCATGACTGATGGTAAATGTAAGAAAGAATTTCCAAAAGAATTTGTTCAGGAAACTAAGGAAAATGTTAATGGTTATCCCCTTTATAAAAGGAGAAATAATAACAGGACTATTTCTAAGCATATTAAAGGTAAAAATATTGAGGTTGACAACCGTTACATAGTTCCTTACAATCCCTTTCTCTTACTTTATTTTCAAGCCCATATTAATGTCGAAATTTTGAGCGAGTGTTCACAGTATCAAATATATACATAAATATGTTTACAAAGGTCATGACTGCGCCAATGTGCAGGTAACTGCTGAAGGTGGTGTGCTTCATCATGATGAAGTTACTGCTTTCCTAAACACTCGATATGTCAGTCCATGTGAAGGTGCATACAGAATTTTTTCTTATCCAATGCATGAACAATCTCACACAATCATTCGCTTGCCTGTGCATTTGCCAGAAGAGCAACAAATATATCCCGGTTGAATATCTGCGCATGCGTCCAAAATCTCTCCCGGGCTGTCCGATCTCTTTCACTGAAGTGAACGATTCACCGTAGACAGAGAAACATGATCACATCATCGCAACTTTTACTCCGTGTATCATCGTCATCAGGGTAAACAGCGCATGTGCGGACACTGTGGTCCAATGGGAGTTCAGTGTGTGCACAAGACTTCCTGCCTAGATACAGATTTATTCTTAGGATCTTAGGCAATGAATAATTTATTCTCCCATGCTGTAGTCGTTAATATAGTAGCACGCACGTTGCTATCTCTAATATTATTTACTGTAAGGTGCTGTTAAAACCCCCCTTTCTTTCTGTTTGACTTGGCGAAAATTAATCACCGCCAAGAATTATGGTAACCCTATTTTTTACTTTACTATTTTTCAGTTTGTTTATTAGGTAGATGTAATTTAAATTCTGAAGCGAGCGATCTCCGCTATATGAGATCTGAACCAGGACTGCCTGGTGATAATAAACATATTAATATTCAGTTTTTCGAGGTTTTAATTATTTGAGTGCTGATTTACTTCCAATGAGTAAAAATCGTTCTGTTGGTTTATCATGAATACATAAAATTGTTCCGCATATCATTTAATTGAATCGACGTGAAATATTTCTGATTCGAAGTTCTTTTTATTCGACTGTGTTCTGTGAAATCCCTCATGTTGCTAACCGCGACAGTATGTCTGGACTGACGAATGAATATTATTTTCTTCTGATTCTGAAAGCTTGAGGTAAGCTATTTTTTTATTGTTTATTAATTGAAAGCAAATATGTCAACTACTGTTAATATTGATACTTTAAAAAAGAAAAGATCTGGCTTACGTACACAAACGACAAAATTGTGTACAAAAATAAGCACAACTCTTGAAGATGTTTCAATGACATTAGATAATAAATTAGATTTATTAAATATTTGTAAGGACCAGTTAAATGACAAATATGAATTATTAAAAAAATTAAACTCTGATATCCAGGATATTATCGCCGATGACGATTTTGAGAAAGAAATCGAAAATTCCGAAACCTATAGTGAGAAAATAATCGAATCTCGTTATAAAATAACGAAGTTCTTAAATGAACATAACTCCCAAAATCAGAATAATACTTTTCAAAATTTTATGAAAAATGAATCCGGTTCTCAAAACGGAAATTTAGAGCGATCTATGAAATTGCCGAAGCTCACTATAAATAAATTTTTTGGTGACAGCAGTTCCTGGTTAGAATTTTGGGGGCAATATTCTAACGCAATTGAAAAGAATTGCAATTTAACTCCTATTGACAAATTTGTCTATTTGAAATCTCTTCTTGGAGGTAGTGCATATAATGCTGTTGCAGGATTTTCGCTTTCTGAGGAAAACTTTAAATCTGCGGTGGATTTGTTAAAGACTCGCTACAGTCGTGACGACCTAGTCATCAACGCACATATGAATAAACTCTTAAATTTAAAACAGGTAAAGAATGCATCTAATGTTAGAGAACTTCGGGAACTGTATGACAGTTGTGAAATACAAATTAGAAATTTAAATTCTCTCGGAGTTACAGCAGGAAGTTATGGTCATCTCCTATGCCCTATTTTATTAAAGTTGATACCTGCTGAAATGGCGTTAGATTTTAATCGTAAAAGAACCGATGGTAAAAAAAATGGAAGTCGAAGTGCTTCTTTCTTTCATTAAAAACGAAGTTCAATCGCGAGAATCTACTATGGCACTCCAGAGCTCTGAAAATAGTTTTAGTGCTAAAAAAGAGAAAAATAAATACAATAACAGTTATAAACATTTTAGCAACTACAAACGCGACATTCCTTCAGCCTCTGCATTGGCTACTAACGTAAAAAATATTTGTTTATTTTGTGACAATGAACATGATTCAAAATTGTGTAAAGTGTGTACTATTCCTCAAAAACGGGATAAATTACGTATGCAAGGACGCTGTTACACTTGTTTCAAGAAATTCCACGTCTCGGCTAAATGTAAATCGAATTTAGAGCCATGTAAATTTTGTAATGGAAATTTTCATCATTATTCGATTTGTTTAAAAAAATCTCAACCGACAATTCCAAAAGAAATCGAATCAGCTGACACAATTATTAGTTCGATTTCTCATTGTAAAAATGAAAATGAAAATTATTTTAAAGAGGTTATATTACAAACATCTTGCGTAAATGTGGAATCTGGAAAAGGCTCTGAGCTTGCATTATGCTTGTATGATTTGGGGAGTCAAAGGTCATTCGTCACAGAGCAATTAGTATCAAAATTAAATCCCCGAATTATTCGTCAAGAAAAACTTCAAATTTATTCTTTTGCAGCTGTTAAACCACAAATAAAAACATTTGATGTTGTGCAATTAAAATTATGCCATGTTGAAAACAAATCGCGTTTCATATTTATCGAGGCTTTAGTCACAGATGTAATTTCAAACGTTAGGATTTCCCCCCCCCCCCCTTCTCTCCAGACAGATAAAAAATAAACTGGCACCTTTTAAATTAACAAATGCTGTTGCATCATCCCATTCTAATGTAAATGTTCTTATTGGAGCGGATTATTTTTATCAAATCTGTTACGATAGAGAAATAAAAAAAATAACTAAATCTCTCTTTTTATGTGATAGTTTATTTGGATATTCACTTTGTGGTTTTTATGAAGATGAAAAAAGAAAAAAAATGGAAAGTGCTTCTATTTTAAATCTGTGTGTTTCAACTCCAGTTGGGGAAGATTTGAATTTTTTATGGGAAATCGAATCTTTGGGTATTACGCAATCAAATGATAATATTTCTGATGCAGATAAGGAAATTGTGAATAAATTTGAGAATAACTTAAAATTCGTAAATAATAGATATGAAACGGATTTATTGTGGAGATATGAGAAAAATAAAGTCGGGAATAATTTTAGAATAGCTAGAAGTCGCTTTGAGGAATTAAATCGTAAACTCGAGAAGGATAATGACTTATGTAAAAATTATAAAGATATTATATTAGAACAATTAACTGCTGGAATTGTAGAAGAATGTCCTGATAAAATAACAGAAAGTGGTTATTTTATGCCGCACAGGCCGGTTTTAAGAAATGATAAATTAACTACTAAGGTAAGAATGGTTTTCGATGCTTCTTCTAAAGAAAAACATTTAAATTCTCTAAATGACTGCTTATATCCAGGTCCGAATCTTAACCCGAACATTCTTAATGTAATATTTAATTTCAGAAAATTTAATGTTGCATTTAGCGCTGACTTAGAGAAAGCGTTTTTGCAAATTGGGATAACAGAGGAAGATCGGGATTATTTAAAATTTTTGTGGTTTGGTGACGAAAAGGATGATTTAAAATTTTTGAGATTTACACGAGCTGCTTTTGGGGTAACTTGCAGTCCCTTTCTTTTGGCTGCAACGATTAAATCCCATATACGTAAATATGTTGATCATCCTGAAGTTGTTAAGATTTTGGACTCTTCTTTTTATGTAGATGATTTGATTACGGGGTCAAAATCTGACGAAGACGCTTATTATCTATCCTCAACAGCTTCGCATATTTTTAAAGAAGCTAGCATGAATTTGCGAAAATTCAATACTAATTCTGTCAAACTTAGAAAATTATGGAAAGAAAATAAATTATGTGACTCAGAAGAAAATTTGAATAATTCTCTAAAAATTTTGGGATTATTATGGGATACTAATTGGGATATTTTACGTTTTGACGTACAATCCTTTCCTGATGATTGGAAATTTAATCCCTCGAAACGCGTTGTTCTTAAAGCCATGTTAAAATTCTTTGATCCTATTGGATTTATTGCACCATTTTCTGTTCGTATGAAAAGTTTGCTACAGGAAACATGGAAAAGGGATTTGGAATGGGATGAAAAATTCCCTGATGATTTAAAAATTGAATGGGAAAATTGGTGTGCAGAAATTGAACATTTACATAAATTTGAGGTACTCCGCAAATATTTTCCACAGGGTTTAGACTTTTCGGACCCAATCGAAATCCATATATTTTCAGATGCTAGTCCTAAGGCTTATGGGGCCGTAGCTTATTTTCGATGTACCACAAGTGATAATAAAATTATGACTAGTCTTATTTGGGCAAAATGTCGAGTCGCCCCGATTAAATGTTTGACAATTCCTCGGCTTGAATTAATGGGGGCATTAATAGCTGCAAGGATGTCTAAATATCTGAAAAGTGCATTTAATTTTCAAAATTTGGAAATTCATATCTGGTCAGATTCCACAATTACGTTACATTGGATCAGGGGATCAGCCATGGATTGGAAGCCCTTTGTGGCTAATAGGGTTGTAGAAATACAATCTTTGACTGATCCTAGAATATGGAAATATATTCCGGGTAAGGATAATCCTAGTGATCTTCTTACTCGAGGCGAAAATTTACATAACCTCATAGAAAACAAATTATGGTATTACGGTCCTGAATGGTTGTCATTACCAAAGGACAGTTGGCCGAAACCTGAAAAGATAACTTTTAATGAAAATATTTTGAACGAAAGAAAATCAACAAATTTGAGTTCTGCTCAATTATCTTGTACAGTAGGTGTTGTACCTCCAGAGTCTTTGTTAAAATTAGAAAATTTTAGTTCTCTTTCCAAATTACTTAATATCACAGCCTGGATCTTGAGATTTATAAATAATATCAATAAATTGAAACCTAAAATTTCAGGTGAGCTCACAGCTCAAGAAATTGAAAAGGCAGAATTTTATTGGTTAAAACAAACCCAGTTATCTGTCTTCAATCGTGAAATTGAGTTACTAAAAAAGGGAAAGCCCATCGATAAAGATTCAACCTTGTATAGTCTGAATCCAAAATTGGATGAGAATGATTTGTTAATTTTATCTGGAAGATTACAATTTTCAGAATTATCTCAAAGGGAAAAGCACCCTTTTATACTTCCATATGGAAGTGCTTACACCAAATTGTTAATTCGAAATGCCCATGAAAAGGTTTTCCATTATGGAATTGCAACAACTTTAGCTCACTTACGAGAAAATTATTTTATAATTAGAGGACGAAAAATGATAAAATCTGTACTGAAAAACTGTCTTATTTGCACAAAATTTAAAGCTTCTCCTGGGAAGCAAGAAATTGCACCATTACCTAGAGATCGTATTACTGAATCACCACCCTTCTATACCTGTGCTGTAGATTTTGCAGGACCTATTTATGTCAAAGCAAAAACTGGCCAAGAAAAGGCCTATATAGTTCTTTTCACGTGCGCAGTCACTAGAGCTGTGCACCTCGAATTATGTACCAATTTAAGTACAGAAACTTTCCTTTGTCATTTAAAAGATTTATCTCTCGTAGAGGAATTTGTCGAACAATCTACAGTGATAATGAAAAAACATTTATCAAAGCTGATAATCTTCTTAGAGAAGTTTGGAGCCGAATATCAAAAGAGGAAGTTTTACGATATTTTAATAAAAATAGAATCATATGGAAATTCATTATTCCAAGAGCCAGTTGGTGGGGCGGTTTTGGGGAACGCATGGTACGTTCGGTGAAAACTCCTTTGAAGAAAGTTCTCGGAAGATCTTGTCTCTCATATGAAGAAATACAAACCACTTTAACTGAAATCGAAGCAATGATTAATGGTCGCCCTTTAACTTATGTTTATGAAGAAAACAGTGAACCGCTTCCACTTACTCCTTCACATTTCCTGATCGGCAAACGAATAAATTCTCTACCAGATTTTCATTGTGTTACTGAACCTAAATCGAATCGAATGACGTTAACAAAAATATTGAAATATCGAGAGCAAGTTTTAAACCATTTCTGGAAACGTTGGAGGCAGGAATATTTGCTAGAACTGCGTTCTGCCAATTTTTCAGTTCCTGTCAAAGTTCCGACTAAATTCAAAATTGGTGACGTTGTGTTAATTAATGAAGATAAAACTCCAAAGCACATGTGGAAATGCGGCAGAATTACAGAGCTCTTTTTAGGAAGAGATTCGAAAGTTAGGTCTTGTGCTATACAAACTGAATCTGGTGTAATAAAGAGACCAGTTCAACTGCTACATAAACTTGAACTTGACATTATGGACTAACATTGAACATTTCACTTTTACGAACAATTTGTTTACATTTTCATTTTTTAACTTTTTCTAATCTAGTATTTTGTATATTTTAGTTTCAGTAGTTGTTCCTGTGAAAATAGAATTAATTGTGTGTCTCATTATTGTAAGTATGTTCTAACTTTTAATTGTCTTATTGATGTAATGTGAAATCTTTGATAAAAATTTAGTTTGAATGATGAACAATAGTAATTGTTCATCCGGGGGCAGTGTGTTAAAACCCCCCTTTCTTTCTGTTTGACTTGGCGAAAATTAATCACCGCCAAGAATTATGGTAACCCTATTTTTTACTTTACTATTTTTCAGTTTGTTTATTAGGTAGATGTAATTTAAATTCTGAAGCGAGCGATCTCCGCTATATGAGATCTGAACCAAGACTGCCTGGTGATAATAAACATATTAATATTCAGTTTTTCGAGGTTTTAATTATTTGAGTGCTGATTTACTTCCAATGAGTAAAAATCGTTCTGTTGGTTTATCATGAATACATAAAATTGTTCCGCATATCATTTAATTGAATCGACGTGAAATATTTCTGATTCGAAGTTCTTTTTATTCGACTGTGTTCTGTGAAATCCCTCAGGTGCTGCTTTGAAATAGTAAGTTTATTTGTTATTATTTATTTTATTTTGCTGTGTCCATTTCGATCTCTATTATTTTGCTCTGCTGTTTAATTTTCATAGCGAGTCCTAGGCTTATTTAGTTTAGTTATGGATCTAGCATCCTACAATCTTCGCGAAATTGAGCCGGACGGAAATTGCTTATTTAGGGCGCTGTCTGTGTTCCTGTATGATACAGAAGATCATCACCCGCGCGTACGCCACGCCATTGTAAAAGATGTAGTCGGTAATTGGGATGTTTATCATCCGTTTATTGTTGGTGATCTTTCTTACGGTGTTCCTATTACTCAGGTAAACGATTACATGAATATTATGTCAAGAAACAGTACGCATGGTGGACACTTAGAATTAAATGCCGCAACCGCAATTTTTAATATTTTTGTCACAATTATCAATGCACAAAACAATAACGTCACAAATTTGGGTGTAAATGCTCGAGGCAAAATAGAAGTTAATTTATTGTATGATGGAAATGGACATGATGGTCACTATACGGTATTGCTCAAAAAGGGCAAAGATCAAATTCGGCAGGAAAAAAATTCATCTCCCTCCAAAAAACGAAAACTGCAAGAGAGAAATAAAAAGTATTATGCAGAGCAAAAAAAGGTTGAATCATCTCCTTCCAAAAAACAGAAACGGAAGGAGCAAAATAAAAAGTATTATGCTAATAGAAAAAAGGTAGAGTCAGTTTTAAAGCCATATAAAATTCAGTATAGGTGTGCCGTTTCCGACAACATTTCAAATTTATCTCCGTCCAACTTAGGTAATTTAGACAACACATGTGCTTATTGTAATGCGTTGTATTTTTCATCAGAAAAGAATTCAAATGCCTTATTTAACCCGTTAGTAGTCGCGCGTTGGTCTTTTCCCCGCCCGAAATTCGTTATCTTCCTGTAACTCATTTCCCGTTAAAGTTACGATAGCGAAATTCCGTGTAGCTGACCTTAAGGGTTCACACTCTTGTGTAGTAAAATTGGAAGTCATTCCTGCTATTTCTTAGCATTTTATCGCATTCTTAAGTTTCAATCGGTCTAAATGACCGCGTTGCGACCACTTGCGTTAGTTGAATTTTTCCCCCTCGTGTTCATCCTTTCCCATTTCCGCGAAATCTGTGGGGGAAAGTTTCTTCGAAGTACGGACTCTCTGCCTGTTGTTATTTCGTCTTTCTTTTAGAATGTGACTTAAAATTGTTTCATTATATTAGTTGTGAAGTCAGTTCGCACAAAAAACTGATGGATGGTCACTTACATTTTTTTTTTTCATTGTCAAATATTGCGCGAATAAATTCTCAAATTGATAATCGTTTAAATATGGAAAGAAGAGGGAAATTCATCATCATTATTCGAAAGAACTTGCTTTCCATTTATTACCGGAACATATAAATGAAAGAAAACAGACAATACCACTGCCAAACCATTAAAAAAGAGAGAAGAGAATTTTGTGGGAATCAGTAAAAAAATTGCCATATCTCCAAAATCTGAAAAGTATCGTTTTTGTACAATAAAACAAATTCGAAAGATAAAACAATTTTCTCAGAAATGTCGTATGTATATCTGCGAAGAACATACATATAATTTATTTGTACAATAAGAAAAATAATGAGAATTTTATAATGTAGGTTAGAAATTACGCAAATAAAAATCTCTTTTGGATAAATCAGTGAATGTTTATACTATGATTTAAAAAAATACTTTAAGTATTTTTCTAAAATTTATCTATTGTTAAATTTTCATACTGTAAGTAAAAACACATTTTTTTTTTTAACAATGCCGCAGAATTTATTATTATTATTATTATTATTGAAATCCAATAGAGGCTTGGGGACGGTATCTGACAAATATAAATTTGTTGTCCTTCATCAATTGTTCAAACTATTTTTTAGAATAATGTTTTCCAGAATATGAGAGAAAATTCATTTAAATTAAATTATTGCTGCATATTTATAATTTCGGAGAAAATTTTCTTATTGTTTTTATTATTTTAATGAATGTTATTATAAAACAATAAATTATAACATTAATACCTTATTATGAAATGTACAATTGAATATTTATTTTAATTAAATAGTTGCTGTAAAATACATCCCTATTAAGATGAACCTTTCAGTGATTCTATTAATTAAAATAATTTATCTATCTTAGGATTTAAATCTACAATTGCAAATTTATTTAAATTAAATATATAATTTCGATAACTTATTTATTATTTGCTTTATATAAGCGAAGTTCGTATCCAGAGTTTTTATTCAAGGGCGCTGCTCCCACCCTGAAATAAGTAGAAAAACTACAAATAGTGCATTTTTATTAGAAAAATGCATTTAATCAGAAAATCTCGCGACCCCCCCCCCTCCTCTCCCCCCTCATACACACACAGACACCCCACAAAATAAATAAATAAATCGTAGTTACACCATTTACATTTATAATTTCGAAGTTAAGTATTTTTTACCTTTTTCTTTATTATATATATATATATATATATATATTTAATAATATTTGGTTTATGTGGTGTTTGTGATTTCATAATTATTGGTCATTTTCATTATTTTTCAATGGTATTATTGTACAGAAAGTTTATATATATATATATATATTGTCTTTAATTATTTTTTGCATCAAATTTGATGGTTTTTCATATGTTTTAAATGAATTAATCGCCCGCAATATGCTGGTGAATTAGTGGTATTGTATTTAATTTTCTGTTGCATGTCATAGGTTCCATTTTTACTTTCAGTTTAATTGTTCAATTTAATGTCAGTGTAATATATTGATGCTAAATTTATTTATTTTATTTTATTAAATGTATAGAGAGTGCCGGAGTATCATAAAAATCTACCTGACTCTGATTCTGTCCTTCCCCCCCCGCCCCCCCCAAAAAAAAAAATCCTATCACGAATTTAGATTCATATTCGTAAATGTTTTCCTACTAATTATTGATTCATAGTAACATCAGAAATTCAATCAAATAATTTACTATTTACTTTTAAGTATTTATGGAAAACGAAGAAAGAGATATAAAAGCATTTATCTAGATGCCAACTGAATATATACTTAAGCGAAATAAATAATTGCTGTAAAAAGTTGTAAAATGAATAATTGCTGTAATCTTTTAAAGTTCAGTCAATATTTCCCCCCTACGTTATCCGTTTTCGATCATCTGATAACACCGGCAAGTTTCCCCTTCATTTTCGGCCTGCTGGTAACGGCGGCAAATGGACCGAACGCGACTACTAACGTTCTAAAAAATGTCGCGACTACTCTCGGGTTAATTTGTGTTGTTCTAACAAAAAGTTCAAACTGCCCGAATTTCAAATTATTGATGACATAAGAGATCTATTTACTGGAAATAATGACATGTCGAAAAACTTTAGGCAAAATATTAGGCAATATAATAATGCTTTATCCTTCGTGTCATTCGGTGCCAATATAAAGTTACCTCCTGGTTACGGTCCTTATTGTTTCAAAATTCTAGGTTCAGTACACCACAAAATTTCCCCTTTGTATCAGGATAATTCGACCCATGCTTCTTATGGTCAATTGTACATTTTAGACTTTTCTGAAGCAAACGAAATTAGGTTAGGAAAGGCTGAGAATAGTTCTATTAGAGAGGACATTCTTAATATAATAAATCTTAATTTAATTAAATGTAATCCATACGTTAAGTGCTATAAAACGATGCATCAAAAAATATCTGAGGAACACGAGCTAGCTGTAAAACAAAACAGAGTGCCAGTTGATTTTGTTATGCGCTTTTATCATGAACCGCTATCAGATCCTCGCCGTTACAACGAACCAACATGCTCAGAGGTTGCAGCGGTTTTTGAATCTAATGATGGTGCTCCACCATCTCATAGGTACATAAATGTTTATTCTAAAGATGGTGGACTGAAAACTCTAGATTTTGATAGTATGCATTGTGATCCGATGTCATATGTACTGATTTGGCCTTGCGGTGAACCAGGTTGGCATATTTCAATGTCAGCGGGGGGAGAGAGGAAAACTAATGTTCGTGAAAATATTTCCATGAGAGAATATGTTTCTTATAGACTTATGGTTCGAGGATGTCCTCCTAAGGGAAATTTCAATCCGTTAATTAATGCTGGGAAATTAACTCAGCAATTGATAGTTGATTATTACTGTCGCATCGAAGGTGACAGATTAAAATTTATCCGTAGTCAACAGGCAAAATTGAGAGTAGACACATACGCTGGCCTTGCAGATGCTCTGTTTGCACGTGCTGATAAAGAAAACTTACGGGCGGGGCGGATTGTTATTTTACCTTCTTCTTTTACTGGTAGTCCTCGAAACATGATTCAAAACTATCAGGATGCCATGGCAATGGTAAGAAAATTTGGCAAGCCAGACCTTTTCTTAACGTTTACATGTAACCCTTTATGGCCAGAAATAACTAACAGCATACATCCTTTTGAAACTGCTAATAACAGGCCAGATGTTACAGTTCGTGTTTTTCATTCAAAAATTAAAGAACTTTTACATTTGATAAAAGAAAGAAAAATATTTGGCGAAGTACAAACATACTTATATACGGTTGAATTTCAAAAGAGAGGTTTGCCCCATGTGCATTTATTATTATCTCTTCAAGATAATTGTAAATTTAGAGAAATAGCAGACATAGATAAAGTTATTTCTGCAGAAATTCCCGACCCTAATGATACAGTCTTACATAACTTAGTTAAATGCCACATGGTACACGGTCCTTGCGGTAGTCTTAATCCAAACTCAATTTGCATGACTGATGGTAAATGTAAGAAAGAATTTCCAAAAGAATTTGTTCAGGAAACTAAGGAAAATGTTAATGGTTATCCCCTTTATAAAAGGAGAAATAATAACAGGACTATTTCTAAACATATTAAAGGTAAAAATATTGAGGTTGACAACCGTTACATAGTTCCTTACAATCCCTTTCTCTTACTTTATTTTCAAGCCCATATTAATGTCGAAATTTGCGCGAGTGTTCACAGTATAAAATATATACATAAATATGTTTACAAAGGTCATGACTGCACCAATGTGCAGGTAACTGCTGAAGGTGGTGTGCTTCATCATGATGAAGTTACTGCTTTCCTAAACACTCGATATGTCAGTCCATGTGAAGGTGCATACAGAATTTTTTCTTATCCAATGCATGAACAATCTCACACAATCATTCGCTTGCCTGTGCATTTGCCAGAAGAGCAACAAATATATTTTCAGGATGATAAAGCCGCGGAAGCTTTACTTAGATCAGAATTAAGAAGCACACAACTTATTGCATGGTTTAATTTAAATAAGGATCCAGAAACAAAAAGCCCTTTTATTTATCCAGAAACACCTCTTCATTATACTTGGGATAAAAGTAAGTGTATTTGGAAAAAACGCTCTAACTTTCGTAGAGTAATTGGCAGAATGTATAATGTTTCTCCCTCTGAATCCGAGCGTTATCATCTTAGGTTACTGTTGCTTCATGTAGTTGGGGCTACAAGTCATGAAGATATAAGAACAGTTCATGATGTTGTTTTTTCTTCTTTCAAAGAAGCAGCTATGCAAATTGGATTACTTCAGGATGATACTGAGTGGCTGCGTTGTTTGCATGAAGCATCAGTTCTTCAAATGCCATTTCAATTAAGGCAGTTATTTTCTTTCATTGCCATTTTTCAACAACCATCAAACGCTATTCAATTATGGGAAACTTTTAAAGATTATCTTAGTGAAGATTATTTGCAGCTTCATGAGCCGAATAAAGCTTATCATTTTAGTCTCAGGGATATTAATGAAACACTTAAATTACATGGTTTTTCTCTTTCAACTTTCAACTTGCCAGTTATTAATGATTTCTTAATAACTGATCACAACATCAATTTCTCTAAAAATCCAAATCTTGACTATAATTTAATGATTCAGCAAGCTAATGATGAACAACTTTTAATCATTAACGAAATCAGTAAAGTAATCCAAGCGAATAATACAAATAAAAGCAATGCATATTTCATAGATGGTCCAGGTGGTACTGGGAAGACATTTGTATACCAGTGTCTTATACAAAAATGCTTCGATTTAGGTATAGAAATTATCTCTGTTGCATGGACTGGCATTGCTGCTATGCTCTTACCAAATGGTCGCACAGTACATAGTAAGTTTAAGTTACCTTTGATTCTGCATGAAACTTCAGTATCGTCTTTAAAAATTAATAGCAAAGCTGCTTCTGATATTAAGTCAGCAAGACTGATAGTTTGGGATGAAGCACCTATGGCAAATGTTTATGCATTAATGACTGTTAATAGACTTCTGCAAGATATAATGACCAATAATATTATTTTTGGTGGGAAGATAATCGTTCTTGGAGGGGATTTTAGACAGGTATTGCCAGTAGTTCCACATGCCTCACGACAAACAATAACTCAAAATTGCATCAAATTTTCACCTCTTTGGCCATATTTCAAGGTTTTTCGGTTATTTAAAAACATGCGAGCTAGGTCAGACGAATTGGAGTTTTCAAAGTTTTTGCTTAAAATTGGTGATGGAAGTTATCCATCAGTCAATGATGAACCATCATATGGTTCTTCTGTTATTGATTTACCTTTAGAAATTATTGCAAAAGAAGATATCGTATCTGAAATTTTTGGCAAACATTTTGCTTCACCAGATCATGTTGTTAATTTTTCTAAATTTGCTATTCTTGCCCCCAAAAATGAGCATTGTAATGAAATAAATTCTAAAGTTCTACATCTTATACCTGGCACACAGAGAACATACGCTAGCGTAAATAATCTCATAACTGATGATGAAAGCCAAATTCTTCAATTTCCTGCAGAATTTCTAAACAGTTTAGAGTTAAGTGGTTTGCCTCCACATAATCTCACATTAAAAGTCGGTGCAATTGTAATGCTGTTAAGAAACCTAAATGCTACCCAGGGTCTTTTAAATGGGACAAGACTAATTGTGAGGAATATGTATGACAATTGTTTAGATTTAGAAATTATCACTGGCGAAAGAAAAGGGCAAAGAGCTTTGATTAATAGAATCGACCTATCACCATCAGACACATCCCTCCCTTTCTCTTTTAAAAGACGCCAATTTCCCATACGTCTGGCTTTTTGTATGACTATCAACAAATCACAGGGACAAACTTTAGATTGTGTTGGTATTTATTTACCCCAGCCTGTTTTTAGCCATGGTCAGTTATATGTAGCTATGTCTCGGGTGCGTTCATTTGAGAACTTAAAGGTTCAAATACTACCAAAAGGCAATAGAACACTGAATGTAGTATATAAAGAGGTCCTATAATAAACAACTAAAGGGAACCTGGCATTCATGCATGTAGAATGTTTTGCTTGATGTATGTCTGTCGGAATTTCAGTTTGTAGAAATAAGTAAACAAATTTTAGGGTTACTGAGTAATGCAATAATAAATTTTAGTATGCATCAGTGCAGTTTGTCTGGGCTTATATTGTACAATAATAAATATGCTGGATAATGAAAAACCTATATGATTCATCGGTTCATGTCGATAAAATGGAAAAATGCTCTAAATGTACAAATAAGGTGACAAGGTACCAAGTTTTTAATGTTATTTATAAGGAGATAATCTTAGTATTTGCATTCATGCGTCCAGTGCGTTTAGCCTTGCGCATGTCTGCCTATGCTTTAATTATAGAAATGTTCAACAAATTTGGGGCTTATATTGTACAATAATAAATATGCTGGATAATGAAAAACCTATATGATTCATTGGTTCATGTCAATAAAATGGAAAAATGCTCTAAATGTACAAATAAGGTGACTAGGTACCAAGTTTTTAATGTTATTTATAAGGGGATAATCTTAGTATTTGCATTCATGCGTCCAGTGCGTTTAGCCTTATGTGTGTCTGCCTATGCTTTAATTATAGAAATGTGCAACAAATTTGGGAGCCTATGTTGTGCAATAATAAATTTTTGTTTGTTCTATGCATGTAGTGCAGTTTGCCTGATCCATTTCACTTACTTTCATTTAAAGAAGGGTTAAAAATAAAATTGCGTAGTATATAAGAAAATTATTTTAGTACATGCATTAGTGCACTGGCCTGATGCATGTTTGTGTATACTCAATTCAAAGGTTCAAATAGGTCGAAGGGTTTTAAGAGATTCGATGTTGTCTACAATAAGGTAATTTTAGTAATCCATTTTCATTCATGCATGTCTTGCTTTTTTGCATGGTCTGTTTGTAAATATGTGTGACAAAAATTTTAATGTTCCCAACAAATCTTTTTTAATAACATCGAAATGGACACAAATATCTGAGTATATATGTATTGTGTATGTGTTTTTTTTTTAGTGTTTTTTTTCTTTTTCATTTTTTTTCCAATTTTTTTGCTGATTTAGGAAATATGCCTCATGGTACATAGATACCAAGGATTTATGTGTTTTGAATACCACCATTTCAGTTCAATAACATTTTCTTTATATATTCAAACATTTAAATGTCAAATTAAGGCAAATATTAATTTTCTGAAATATAATGGTATTCAAATTTTGGATTTCTTGGCATCTCATGGGGGAAACCGCCTTTTTCAGCATTTTTCCTTTTTTTGTTGTTTTTCTTTTCAGTAGGCATGCTTGAATATTAGTGTTTTTTTTTTTATAAAATCTAATCTTTTAGAAAATAAAAAGTAGGGATGGAAATGTTTGAGAAACCCCCTTAAGTTCGGTACTTTTAAGTTAGCACAGCACATAATTTTACATAATTTCCTACATTTTAGAGTCTTCTGCATACAGTAATGTTTTTTTGTTGTTTTCATGGGCGTGCAGTGCTCATACATGCATTAGCAACTGTAACATTTACATATTTAGTGTAGTTTATAGATTGATGCATGAATTTTCATACATCCAGCTTATTGTTTGTTTGTTTTTTTTTGGGGGGGGGGGTGTGGGGGGGTCGGTGGTGCACTAATGGGAAAGTCATTTTTGACTGGTGTGCTAACGAAAAAATACCCAAAATTTTAGTAATATCAATTTGTGACGATAGTTAAGTTAACTTTATGCAACTCGGTATTACTTTAAACGTTCTTATATTTCCTATATTCTTTGTGGAATACATCATAATTACAAAAAGTAATCAAGCAAGAAAAACTTTCGTAAAAACTATGACACTCACACTACAATTTTTATAATATTTTTTTTATATTTTTTGGTAGCATATTCCTGTTTTCCAATTTTTCCAGGAAAAAAGTTTTTTTTACCCAAAATTTTAAACCTGTTTTCAAATAATTTGTGATAATGTTGTCATTTAAATCTATGCACAAACATCAATAGTAAAAAATAAATTTTAAAACCGTTCGTAGCAGGAAATTTTTTGAAAAACCGTCAACTTTACACGAGCATGCCTGCTGAAAAATTAAAAGGGTATAGCGAGTACGGGCACTCGACCTCTTGGGTGTGCATGGAACTGAGTGCAACAGTGACAGTCATTTTTATTTTCTGATTTCATCGTGTAAAATATGAATTTTGTCAAATATCGTGGAAAATATGCAAATTTCGTCGAAAGATTATGGAATAAAACACAAATTTCGTCATAGGATTGAAAAAAAAAAAAAAAACGTGATTTCATCAAAGGATCGCAGAGTAAACGTGAATTTCATTCAAAGGACTGCAGAAAAAGTGCGATTTTTGTCAAATGGTCGCAGAAAAACACTGATTTTGTCAAAGGATCGCAGAATAAATGCAAATTTCCTCAAAATGTTGCGGAATTATTCATGTTATGCACCTTCAGTGTCCCACTCCCCACTAGCTTTCCCCCCGCAGGAGGGCCTTTTTCTAAATTTTGCCGTCACACCTCATGTGACATATCGTTGCAAAGGCCTGTTAGGGGGCACTTTCCTAAATCGATATATCGGAATATCATGATATACAGATGCCGATTTATCATGATATTTAATTCTAGACATCGCCCAGCCTTTGCGGTAAGTAAACTTTTTTTCTTTAGTGCTATCAAATTGTTTGCCGCCAAGTTTTGACGGGTTCCATCTAGTAAGTTTATAATAAGTTAAAGCACCTTCTTAAAATTGTTATTTAAAATTTATTTCACAAACCCATTTTGCGTAGTACAAAAACATTTTTTAATGAAAAAAAAATAATGATAGTCTAGCAGCACTTGAAATTTTGGAGAAAATAAAAAAATAACAAAAAGTTTGTTTTAAACTAACTGAAAGTAAATTTTATAAAAATGCTTTTATAAATTAATCCAAAATAATGGCTAATTAATTGGGTTCTTTTTGTAGCAAAATTATTTTATAAATTGGTATTTTTCGGAATAAACATTTATTTTACCAAATTAAAGGACTTTCTTTTAACCAACTAATTACTTTTATAAAACTAATTTTCAAATCCAGAGAAAAAAATCTCCCATTTTATTTTTTAAAAACACATAAAAATTATTTTTTATATCGCGTACGTACGTAATTTCTTTAATTTATAAGAGGAATCTTCTAATGATTTAAAATTTTTGTAATAAATTTGAGAAGAGAAAATTAAAAGTAAAAGTAAAAAAATATATGTACAGCTTGGGAAATAAAAAAAAAATCAATATACATATGTATAAAACATACATTTGTTTAAATTTTTCATTATATATTTGAAAAGACTAAAAAACTGAAAAAAATCATCCGGTTTTATTTTATGGGATAAAATTTCTGACCTTATTTTTTACTTAAATACTTTTTTATTATTTTTCAGCGTAAGGTAATTTTTTAGAAAATTATAGAGCCCGCTTGTTAAGTAATATTTTAAACCATATTAAAGGTAAAATAGACGAAAGGGTAAAATAGACCTCGTATTAAGTAATGTTTAATACTATATTACAGGTAAAATAGACCAAAAATTGAGTAAAATACAGCAGCTGATGGTTGTGCTAAAAAAATTGAGAAAAAATTGCCACTATAAATGAAGATCCAATGAGTCCCTTAGAAAGGATTTTGTTTTACCCTTTTGTTTGGAGGAAAAATAGGGGAATTTTAAGTGAGGATAAGGGGGGGGGGATTTTTTTTTTTTTTGTAGGACAAGTGGAGCATCTTTTATTTTGTACTTTTTAATTCTGAATTGAATGACGCCGTGTCGACTTTCGGATGGAGTCATTCGATTCAGAATTAAAACAAGTCGTAAATTACACATCAAACGTGGCAAATGAAGTGTGTTCGTAATATACCTAATTTCACAAATATTCAGATCTTAGTGCAAATAGTTGATACACTCTTATGCAAAAATGCATGAATACAAAATTCATTACGAATATATATATTAAATTCCTGTATACGGAAATAATATGGCTCCATCTTAAATAGAACATAATCACCATGGCAACCTAAAATCATTACTTATCGTGGGATATTTCTGAGTAAATTACTTATGATGAAATTTAATAGACTGAAGAAAACATTTATTAATATCTTTTTAAGTTTTCATTCGATTTTCATAAAATATGAAACGATTGAGCAAAATTCTGCAACGATTATATATATATATATAATCTCAAACCATTCGGTTGGATAGTTTTTGCGCTGTTATATGCAGGCAGACGGTTTATAGGTGCTGCGTATTTATTTACGTACTTAAACATACATAAAAAACGATACCCCACTTGACCTAATTTGAAAATTTTGAATTCTCCCTCAGTAGACATCTTCGCAAACTGCATTTGCAGTGGCAGAGAAAAAATTGCATCACCCGAAAAAATAAACTTTTTCCAAGTTAAGCGCTTTATTTTGTTTGCCGAAAATTAATTTAGTTGCTGAAAGTACCTATAACATCGTTGTACGCCACTATTGCAACACGGAACAATTAAGAAGCAGTGCATCTACCAGTTTTATACATTGCGTGAAAAATTAGAGATGGGCCATTTTTTGTAAATTTTTATGCTGTGAAATCAAGATTCCAGACTTTGGATTGACATCCCGGAAAATTGTAGATAATTGCTTTAAATAAAAGAGAATTTTTGACAAGTGTGATCACAAAAATAAAAAAAAGTCCTTCCGGCCATTCCCTGGAGGTAGAGGTAGCTTTCATATTCCTTAATTTTTAAAAGCCAGCTTATATTATTCAAACAAACGGAGCTCAAATTAGTGGAACCCGATTATAGAAGATTAAATACAAATTTCGCGAAATTAGTCGCGTTATCAAAGCTGGTTTTATTTAAAGTGATTTATATTTGGTCGCCAAATTCGGCGATATCTTGAAGTGCCCGCCATTTTAAAGCAACATAATGGGTGCAACAAAGTTAACTAATGAACTTGGTCGAGACTTTAGTAATTCCTGTGCACATGCTCAGTCACATCTAAATCGGCTGATAAATACGAGTGCTGTTGCAGGTAAAAAATCAGATTTTTCAAAATGTCACCCACATTAGAAATTCAAATTGTTATATCTCAGTCATTTTTTTTTAGACAAAGATAAAACAAAAAATGCTCCGGAATATTTGTATCAAGCTCAAACACATAAGAAAGAAAAATTCAATTTCTAATTTTTTTGTACCTCATTTTAAATGCATTTTTTTTAAATTTTTAAATGGCCGCTATTTTGAAACAAGATGGCGGATGATGTTAGCAAACGAACTCGGCCGAGTGATTGCTATGTACTATGCACATGCTTTGTCAAAAGCTAATCGGTTCATAAATACGCGTGTTATCACGTGACAAAAATCAGATTGTTTAAAAATGTCAGCCGTGCTAGAAATTCAAAGTGCCATAACGCAGTCATTTTTTAAGATATAGACGAAACGAAAAATGCTCCAGAAACCTTTGTATCAAGGTCAAACACATGAGAAAATAATCTTTTCAATTTTTAATTTTTTTTGTACCTCATTTTAAATTAAAATTAAAGAAAATTTAAATGGCCGCCATTTTGAAAAAAGAAAGCGGATGAAGTTGGCCAACGTACTTGGTCGAGACATTGGTATGTACTATGTACACAACAAGTTATGTCCAAATCCGTTCATAAATACGCGTGTAATCGCGTGACAAAATTTAGATCGTTTCAAAATGTCAGCCACACAACAATTTCAAAGTGCTATAACTCAACCGTTTTTTTTTTTTTTTTTTTTAAATATTAACGAAACAAAAAATCCTCCGGAATCTTTGTATCAAGCTCAAACACATAAGGAAAAAATCTTTTTTCAATTTCTAGTTTTTTTATACCTCATTTTAAAATTTTAATTTTTTTAATTTTTTTTAAATGGCCGCCATTTTGAAACAAGATGGCGTATGAAGCTAGCCCGCGAACACGGTCGAGACATTGCTATGTACTATGCACATGCCTTGACACATCGAAATCGGTTCTTAAATACGCGTATTATCGCATGACAAAAATCAGATCGTTTAAAAATGTCAGCCATGCTAGAAATTCAAAGTGCTATAACTCAGCCTTTTTTCAAGATATAGACGAAACAAAAAATGCTCCGGGATGTTTGTATCAAGTTCAAATACATAAGGAAAAAATCTTTTCCAATTTCTATTTTTTTTTTTTTGTACTTCATTTTAAATATTATTTTTTTTTAATTAAATGGCCGCCATTTTGAAACAAGATGGCGGATGAAGTTGGCCCACGAACTCGGTCGAAACATTACTATGTACTATGCAAATGCCTTGTCACAACCAAATAGGTTCTTAAATGCGCGTATTATCGCGTGACAAAAATCAGATATAAACTTTATATATATATATATAAACTTTTGAACGGAGGGTGGTTTCGGAGTCTGGGGGTCATGATCGATGAAAATATACCAAAATTTTTTGAAATCGCTTTCCTCCGAATGGCTGCAATAGGTAGCTTTTTGTAATGAAAGCTACCTAAAAGGCCACAGACCTACATTTGCTACAGTGCTTAAAATTAAGTTTCCCCATCTTCAAACTTAAATTTAAGCACCGTAGCAAATGTAGACTGGTGGCCTTTTTTTTCTTTTTTTTTCCTATTTATTTTTTTTTTAGCCTGTACAGTATTCTACAATGTCTTAAAATCTATATGTGAGCCAGATGTGTCTCTGTAATCGTTATGCAAGTGCTCTTGATTTAGAAGTTTAATTTAAAAAAAAAACCTCTGGTGTTAATATAGTTGCCTGAACTGTCCAACAGCAGCTTACATAATGTGGTCTGTATGCTTATCGTATACCACAAATGAATTGACATACAAAAATACCATGCAGAGGTGACTTACTTGGGTGCAAAAACATGTTTCGTGGACAAGAGATAAGTAAGACTCAGTATTTTTTTCGGAAGAATATAATCTCTTAATCCCATTCTAATTTGTCGCCTTGCAATGTGTTCTGAAATTTCTTTAAAGAAGCAGGCTACTAAGATTGAACTAAAGGAAAGCTTCATTAGGGTTTAGTACTATTATATTGGGCATGATTAAATCCAAAATATGATTTTTTCCATGTCGGACGGCTGCATGTCTGTCATCACCGCTCGCGCAGAATCTAAAAAGTCCTTCCAGTCAGTGCCGGGAGGAAGAGGTAGCTTACAAATTCCTTATTTTTTAAAAAGCTAGCTTATGTTATTCAAACACAGGAAGCTCAATTTACTGGAAACCGATTATAGAAAATTCAGTACTAATTTTTATCAATACTAAATCCTCATGAATGAGAATTTCGCAAAATTGGTCAGCTTTATCCAAGCTGATTTTATTTAAAGTTATATTTGTTTTCCAAATTCGGCGATATCTTGAAGTGCCTGCCCTTTTAAGACAACATGGTGGATGAGGCTAACCAGTGAACTTGGTCGAGGCCTTAGTAATTCCTGTGCACACGCTCACTCACATCGGGATCGCTTGACATATATGAGTGCTGTCACAGGCAAAAAAACAGATTTTTCAAAATGTCACCCACATAATGAAATTCAAACTGCTGTATCTGAGCCATTTTTTAAGATAAAGACAAAACAAAAAATGCTCCGGAATTTTTATATCAAAGTCTTAAGAAAGGAACCTTTTTCAATTTCTAAATTTTTGCACCTCACTTTAAATATAATTTTTTTTTAATTTAATGGCCACCATTTTTAATTCAAGATGGTGGATGAAGCTGGCTTGTGAACTTAGACGAGACATTGCTATATACTATCCAAATGCCTTCTTACATCCAAATAGGTTAATAAATATGCGTATTATCGCACGACAACTATCAGATCGTTTCAAAATGTCAGCCATGCTAGAAATTTCAAAGTGCTATAAATCAACCTTTTTTTTAAGATGTAGACGAAAAAAAAAACTGCCCTGAAATCTTTCTATTAAGGTCAAACACATAAAGAAACCTTTTTCATTTTCCAATTTTTTCATACCTCATTTTAAATTTTAAATAATTTTTTTTTTAAATGTTCCCTTTAGAAACAAGATGGCGAATGAAGGTTGCCTACGAACTCGGTCGAGACATTGGTATGTACTATGTACACACCAAGTTACATCCAAATCGGTTCATAAATATGCCTGCTATCGCGTGACAAAATCAGGTTTTCTCAAAATGTCAGCCACAATAGAAAATAAAAAATGCTATAACTCAGCCTTTCTTCTAGATATAGACGAAACAACTGTTCCGGAATCTTTATATTAAGGTCAAACACACAAGGAAAAAAATCTTTTCAATTTTTTGATACCTCATTTTAAATTTTAAATTTTAAATTTTTTTTTTAAATGACCGCCATATTGAAACAAGATGGCGGATGAAGCTGGCCAACGAGCTCGGTCGAGACATTGGTATGTACTTTGTACACACCAAGGTACATACATATCGGTTCAAGAATAGGCCTGTTATCGGGTGACAAATATCAGGACGTTTCAAAATGTCAGCCACGCTAGAAATTCAAAGTGCTATAATTCAGCCATTTTCTAAGATATAGACGAAACAAAAACTGCTCCGGAATCTTTGTATCAAGGTCAAACACATAAGGAAAAAATATTTTTCAATTTTTAATTTTTTGGTATCAAATTTCAAATTTAATTTTTTTTAAAAAAATTTAAATGGCCTCCATTTTGAAACAAGATGGAGGATGAAGCTGGCCAACGAAATCGGTCGAGACATGGTATGTGCTATGAACACACCGAGTTTTATCTTAATCGGTTCATAAATACGCCTGTTACCACGCGACAAATATCAGGTCGTTTCAAAATGTCAGCCACGCTAGAAATTGAAAGTGCTATAACTCAACCATTTTTTAAGATATAGACAAAACAAAAACTGCTCCGTAATCTTTGCAAGAAGGTCAAATACATAAGAAAAAATATTTTTCATTTTTTAAATTTTTTGGTACCACATTTCAAATTTTAAATTTTTTTAAACATTTTAAATGGCCGCCATTTTGAAACAAGATGGCGGATGAAGCTGGCCAAAGAACTCGGTCGAGACATTGGTATGTATTATGTACACACCGAGTTTCATTCAAATAGGTTCATAAATACGAGAGTTACAGTATGACAAAGATCTCATATATATATATATCAACTTTTGAACGGAGGGTGGTTTCGGGGTCTGGGGGTCATGATCGATGAAAATATACCAAATTATTTTGAAATCGCTTTCCTCCGAATGGCTGCAATAGGTATCTTTTTGTAATGAAAGCTACCTAAAATTGTGAAAGTGATCCTTTTGCGTATAACAACATCAACATGCATGTAACACGAATCAGTTACGTAAAATTATTATTAAAAAAACGTATTATTATCTACTGCATTTTTACTTAAGTACTTTGTTTCATGTTGTTTAAAAGCATTGTACCTTTTCAGAATTTATTCAGCCTAATAATGTGTTTCCGGATATTAATATTTATGGAAAATAATACTGCAGGTTATTTTAATGTAACAACATCATCTTTACATGAAACATAAACATAAAACAAATTTCTTGTAGACTTTTTCATTTATTCAAATGTGATGCAATGTTTTTGTCCGCCACTGCAGATCTATTCTGACGAAATAAACAAGCATTACCTTAATGTCAAAGGACATTCAGAGAGATTACAATAAATTAACAAATTCTTTTTGCTTTCAAATTTCATTAGATTTTATTAGTACTGGGAATATGTTGATTTCAAAATGTGGATGTTCCGGAATTAAAGCAAACTATGAAAATACGTCTATGTGCTAATAATCGAATTGAAAAAAACAATTGTTGACAGTCAATTTATTAGAAATTTCGCAATAGCTTTTTAACCGTGTACATTTTAGTCGAATTAAATTTTTTTCTTTAAACTTATACAAAACATACATAACTTACATAAAATAAAAAAATTACTTCAAATATATACATAATTCATGCTAGTTTCAAGACACTGGAAAAATATCTGGTAAGTCAATATGAAAGTATTTTTATTTTACAAATATTTCAGAGACGTCCGTTTGAAGTATTGTAAGCTCTTTAACAATTGCTAACGAAAGGTTTCTTTTTTCCTAATTTTGAACTTAGTGCGCTTTGTCTGTTGACATTTGTTAAAAATTTTGAATTATTTAAAAGTGTAAATATGTCATTAATATGGATTGTATGATATTCTATATTTCATAATATCACGTAACATTCAGAGTATTTTTCAAAGTTACATAAAAAAGAAAAGTACTATAAATAGAAGATATTTCTTATTGTATTTGAATAGAATAAAAAAAAAATAACATGGATGAAGTTGTGTTATAATATTTATGAGTTTACCCTTTATCTACTGACGGTACTTATATGTACCTCCATTTTAAACTTTCATCCCATAGTGAATATTGTTAATATTCTAATGGTACTTTGCAAAAAAAAATTTTCTAACTACACTTTATCGGGATACATGGCAGGAGTAGCTTTAGGTTTATTATTTTAGCGAGGAAGGAGGCTACCTTTGAAAGAATCAATGTGCTTTTATCCGGCATTTTGTACAGATTGTCACCCTCGTTTTTTATTGCTGAAAACCCAGTAAAGGATATAAGATAAGTGTTTGATTTGTTTTATGTGTTTATTATGATCTTAGAATACAATTTGACTAGCTAATTTAGCGGAACGGTGTATTTATTTGATTTAACTGCCGAATTACTCGGTGGTACTTATAAGTACTGTCCGTACACTGGGTGTTGGGGAAAAACTCTTGTTTACTTTACATCTGTGTATTTATCCATCGTTTTCATCTGCTTTAAAATGTAATTACTAAATTGTAGTGCAGTAATAATTTTCCTAGTATTACATTTCTGTTTCATTACTACTTTTTATAGGAAATCGAAAAAGTTGTGGCACAGGCTCTTTTTTGCTATGCTAGAAATGGCATATGTAAATTCATATATTGCATATGTGGAGATGCGAGAGAGCATGTTGTCCCTGGAATATAGATGTCGTATAACTAAAGGACTGCTAACAGGATCGAAACCCCCCCAAAATAGTTTTTTTTAACCCTTTCACTGGCAAAGCATTTTCAATGCCAAAGTGTTGAAATAAATGATTTGCACCGGAATTTGCTAAAATATTTATTTGTAAGGTGCAATTTGAAGTACCTTGTGAGTTTTTTGTTACGATATTTTAGCCATAGTGTACAGACGGTACTTTAAAATACTACTTTAATTAATGACCTCTAAGAAATTAAATTTCTCACGGGTGAGTACTTTTTATGTTTATCCTTTAGTCTTCATTGTAGAAACTAAAGAAAAATTACATTAAAAAAATTGCAGTAGATAATGTTTTAATCACATGTGCTTGCATATTATAACCTTATCGTCAACTATCTCTTGTACACACACTCACCTCAAGGATAAAATTATATGTATTATATATTAAATAACGCAGAATTCTAAAAATACCTGCCGGCTCGGCATACAGGCGTTGGGAAATTTGAAGTTAAGTACTAATTTCACCAACGAAAACTAAATCAAGATTAGATATAAATCCGGTTTATGAATTTTATCTGACCCGCTTTTGACGAGTATGTAATTTATTTTTTCCGTAACAGCTGTTTTTTATCAGAATCATGTGAATATGATAATTTTTTCTTCAATCCCTATTTTTTGTTTAATTTGTTTTTGCTGTAATAGTTGGTCCTATAGAAAACTTGTCAATATAAATATTGTAGATAATATTAAGAAAATGTATAATAAATGTATGTTTGATATCTTGTGAATTGACGAATTTATGAATTACTTTGTTCTTCAATCCCCCTCTTTTTGCGGTAAGAGTTGGTCCAATTAAGAATTTTACAACATAAAAATCATAGATAATATTAGGAAGATTTATACTAAGTTTAAGTGAATTTGATATCTTGAGAATTGACGATGTGATGAACTTTTTCTCTCCATAAAACCCCAATTATTTTCATCCCTTGAGGCCATTTTTAATTTTATCAAAAATCTGTGATGCATAAATTTTTGGCTCATATGCTAAAAGTAATAATAACTTTATACTGATCTGATAACTATTAAAATTACGAAATTGTGGGGTTTTTTTTCGGTTTTTACAAAACCTCTCCCTATGTCTACCCTCTTGGTCCGATTGTGCCCTTTAACGAACTTGATGGAGACTTTCTGCCCCCTTTTTTATGTATCAGTTTGGTAGAAATTTGTGCAGAATTGTGGAAGTTATCGTGTCCATCAAAAAGTGATATATACATATTTATATATACAGCGTTGCCAAGTCTCCGGCTTTTTGAATACCAGTATTTTAATACAGAAAAGGTTCTTTTATTTAATTAAAACATTTAGACGATATAAAAACAACAATATTTTCTCTAAGATAATAGTGGTTGGAAATAGACGGAGACTTGGCAACTCTATATATACGTATATATATATATACAGTAATACTCCGACTTACGTCACCCCCAGGCATGGGAGCGTTCCGAACCAAATGATCGATTATTACCACTAAATTTTAATAGCATTCTTTGCTTTATTAAATCTCAGAAATTCTGTCAGTAAATAATACTTGAATTACTATTAAAATTTAGTGGTAGTAATCGTCCATTTGGGTCTTAGCGCTCTCATCCTTGGGGGTGACGTAAGTCGGGGTATTACTGTATATATATATATAAATATATATATATAGACAGAGAGAGAGATAAAGCCTTGAACTGTTGTTTTTGTTTTTGCGTTGTTTTGGGTTTTAAGCGTCATGATCGGCGTTTCGATCGCAAAATATTTTCAGAAATTCTAACGTAAGGGATAACGTAATAGGTTTCTTGCAACATCTACCTAATTATTAAGGTATACTACCAGCTGTATAAAGAATAAACTTTATACGAATTATATTTGATTTACAGAACTAAAAAAATTAAATAAACTTTCGTTTTTACTATTTATAAAACAATTACAAATGAGCGTTTACTTAAAACATACATTTTAGTTTCGAATATTTTATTTTTCTCATTTTAACTCTTTTACAATACAATTCAACTTTCTTAAGTCGAAAGAAATTGGAAATGAAATTTAAAATGTTCTTTTTTACGAGTTAGAAATTTTATAATTAATTTTAAAATGACCTATATAATATTATTTATACATTACATGAAAGTAACTTAAAAGAAACTGAAATGAGATACACGGAAACTCATTATAAGTAAATTAAAAGTAAATGACTATTATAGTCTTTTCGAGATCTCACAACTTTAGAAATGCTCGCATGCAGATAAAATCAAACTCTATTTAAGAGGCTACATAATGCCCTGTATCATAAAGTTGTTTGATATTTTAATTATTTTGCAGAATTTCACAAGACAAAAATTTCAAATAAAGTAGAATTCTAAAATTCATCTTTAAAAAGTTTTAATTAAAATAAAACAAACTGTCCTTTCAAATTAAAGATAAAAAATATTAAAAAATGTTAATTTACATTAATTTCTAGCACTTTAAACTACGCGCTTAGTCATCCTCAGGGACAAAATACAAAAGTACATAAAACGATATTTCTCTTAATATCGGTTATGTATTTTAACACATGTTAAAAACGATTTTTGCATTTTGGGGTTTTTGTATTTTGAGTTCCAAGGATGAGTATGTTTATAGTTGGAACTGATAGGAATTGATGTAATTTAACATCAATTAATATTTTTATTATCTTTCAAGTAATAAAGCACATTTTGTGTTCTTTTATTATTGGCTAATTTTCGTTTCCTGCCATTTTTTGTGAAGATTAAATTTTGGTACATATTTGAAAAGGATGTAATTTTATTGTGGTTTTATATTTTCATTTTTGTGGGTTTTTTTAATATTCTGTAATAAAATTAAAATTTCACATTTCAACTACCTGTCAATAATATCAAACTGTTAATTTTTCCTCCGAGTCCATTATCAAAATCCATAAATCCATATCTGCATACCTCCATTGATTCAAAACATCTGTGCCAATTCTTTCTTTAAACAAAACTTTAGAATTCACACTTCATATGGAATTTTCTCGAAGAATGTTACCGTAAGTTGCTCATCCCGCCAAACTATAGTGCTGCCACTCACTTTTTAAAACAGTCTTTAAATAATACTTCAAAAAATTTATCGGATAACTATTATTGTAAAAAAGATTAGCCATAAACTTAAAAATCTGCTAATAAAAAGGGTCATCACAACCACAAATTTTGTTAAAACGAATTAATTGCTTAATTATAATATTTATCTAAATTTTTTATGTAAATTAGAAATCCAATGTGGAATACTTCTTGTAAAAAAATTAAAACTATTTCTTTTATCATACAAATCCAAGGTTAACTTATTATCAAAAATTTTAAAAGAAATACCCAAAAATTCTGCAGTGTAATCATCACAGTTTACCCTATTCAACTTTAAACAATTTGGATATATGTTGTCATTTTCATTAGTAAAATCAAAATTGAAAATAAAAATATCATCAATGTACCTAAAGACTTTTAAAGATTTATTATATTTTATTGTATACTTAAATTCGTAATAAAACAAAAATAAATTAGCTGCTGTATTAAAATAATTTGTCCCCATTCCAATTCCACAGATCTGATTAAAGGTATTATTGTTGAAAGTTACATAATTATTATAAAAGCAGAAATGACATAAACTTAAAAATAAATCTCTATTAATATTTAATTCTTCATTTAAACAAAATAAATCAAAATATTCATTAAAACATTATAAAGACAATCAATAGGTATATTGGTGAACAGATTTTCAAAGTCGAAAACCTGCATTTTCAGAGGAGTCAATGGCAGTTTATCTAAAATTTCGCTACTATTATAAATCGACCAAAAATGACTATACTTCTTAAATTTACATAAAAAAAAACATATATATTTTTTAATAAATTCTGTAAACCAATATTGAAATTTTTATTAACACTTTTAGAAGTACTGCAAATAAACCTAAATTTAATTGGATTTTTATGAAACTTGGGTGTTAAAAAAATAAATGACAAACAGTGATGATTAGAAACTTCAAAATTGTTAGAAAACATATTTTTAACTTTTTTTTATGTGCAAAAATTTTTTTAAAAACAGGATTCTTATCAATATTAACCTTTGCATAAAAATCTACATTACCTAATTCACCTTCTATTTTTTAAATGTAAAATTTCTTACATATTATTGCATAATTGCTGGTGGCTTATTCCACAGGGGCAATAACAAAACTATTAGGTAAATTTTTAATAAATTCTACATCTGCATCATTAAAAATTTGATATTTATACGTATCTGAATTTAAACAATCTTTCAAAAAAAAAAAAAAAAAAACTGAATTGTCCTAAATGTTGAGAACTCCATTCAAAAAATGCCTCGAGAGGCATACTAAACTTATAACTTTGTTTTTTTATAAAATTATTGATATTATCCTTAAAAATCTTTAGTTGTTTACTGTTACTAATTTTACTATTAATTCTAAATTTTTTACCAAAATTCATTAAATATTTCACATTTTTATTCTTGATTATATCAAGGTTACCTGTAACTAAATGACCATGATAGCTGTCGATACAATCTTTATATACAACATTATTAAAAGAACAAGTTAAAGATATATTCAAATCAGAAAAAGCTGTTTGTCTATAATTAAAAATCTTATTACTTAAAGGTTTCGGATAATTATATGCAAGTGAAATAATACAATCTGTAAGAGGAAAAAGGTCGTAAATATTTTTGCATATTTTATTTAAATGCAAATTATCAAACGGTTTCTGTCGAAATTTCATATTAAAATAAATTACATCTTTGTTAACATCATCTCTATTCAATAACTTAAAATTAATTCAATCATATAATAAATCCTTAAATTGTAAATTCTTAAACTTGAAAGCATCAAGACATTTTAAAATTTTCTTAAGTACATTAATCCTCAATTTGAAAACCTCGATTTTAACATTTTTTGCACTGTAATTTTTATTAAAATCAAATTCCAAATCTCTAATCCATATATTAGTAATTACATGATTAATATTTTTAGCAAATTTACGAAACCTTCCCTCTTTTAATAACGATTTTATCATTAAAATTATAAAATAAATCATGTACATTATGAACCTTCATTAAATTAACTTTGTTAACCAATGTATTTAAACCATAGTGATATATTGCTTTAAACTTAAACATATAATCATTTCCTTTATCTAATCTATTACTTTTTACTTCAACATGATCTAAAATTTGAATATTAATATTACTGAAACTATGAATTCTAAAATGTAAAATCTCAAAAGTGAGGCATTTCTTATTATCATTATAAACATCCGAACGATGCTCATTAATTCTTATATCTAATTCACCTTCTGTCTGCCCTACATAACATTTCTGTCAAGTTAAACAATCAATTTTATATATTACATTATTAAATTTACAAAAAGGAATATAATCATTAAACTGTGGTGGACTGTCGGCATGACCAACAACAAACGTCTTTGATCTTTTATTTTTAAATTTATAATATCTCATTATTTTTAGCTAGATATATATTGTAACATATTTATGCATAAATTTTTGTAAGCTCTCAGGCTTAATATGCCAATAAAACAAACGAAAAAAAAACATTAAAAAACAAGATATACACGAACTTTCAAATCCGTAATGAAAATGTATAAATATATAACTGAAGAACAGACAGTTTTTGCCTGTATGTTTTGTTTTTTACCTATATTTTTGAAAGTTTTTTGGGATTTTTATAGTTAAATATTGCTGATATACACCTTCATTTCAGAGTTATGGGGATTTTGCATTTTTATGTATTGATGAAATACATTTTGTTGCATTTTATGTGAGCCGCTATTAGCGCCAGTTACGCAATAGTTTTTTCATTAATTATATATAATATATATATATATATATATACAAGATTACACATTAAGAGGCAGAATACAAATTTTAGAAATGGGTCGTTTATAAACTCCAGATTGAATTTTTATTTTAACAACTCTGACCCGTTTATCTTCGCCAAAATACATCTCTATTATTCGACCCAATGCCCATTTGAGGGGGTATATTTTCATATTTAAGAAGCACTAACTCATTAACTTTAACATTAATTTTCTATCATCCACTTGGACCTCTGTTGCAAATTATTTAGATACGGAATGTGCCATTTCTTTCAAAAAATTTGAATTATTTTTGTCAGTTTTTTCCAGTTAGACAACTGATTGTCTTTAATCTCACTTAAATGTGTTTCAACTATAGCACTTAAGGGTCTACCAATTAGGAAATGGGCAGAGGTTAACACATCAGTATCTGACGACAGAGGTACAAGCGGCCTTGAATTTAGAATACCCTCTATTTGGGTAATGACTGTTAGGAATTCTTCATATTTCAACATGGAATTGCCTAAAACTATATTAAAATGATATTTGAATGCCTTCACGCCACTTTCCTAGAGGACACCAAAATTAGGTGCTCTTGGCGGAAGAAATTTCCAGTCAATGCCCTCAGCTGACATATAATTTGCAAGCCCCTCATCTGGTTTTTAAAACTAAGTTATGTAACTTAGAAAGCTCTTTATTTGCTCCTATAAAACTTGTGGCGTTGTCCGAATATAATTTCGAACACAAACATCTGCGAGCCGCAAATCTCTTTAAACATGCCACAAAGGCCAACGAAGTCAAATCAGTCACAATTTCAAAGGTGTGTGGCTTTTGGGACTAAACATACAAATATGCACACATATATTTTATGGTACATTCTTTTCCTTTAATTTCTATACTTAATAAGGAATGGGCCACAAAAATCAGTTCCTGAACAATTAAATGGGAAGTCAGGAATTACCCTCTCTTTTGGTAAATCGCCCATTAATTACTCAACTCCTATGGGTTTAAGTCTAAAACACTTAATGCAATCGTACACGACTTTCCTAGACGTTGCCTTACCCTGAACTGGCCAAAACTTTTGTCTAACATAATGTAATATGGCAGTAAGACCTAAATGAAAATATCTCTCATGGCATGCCACTAAAATTAACTTAGTTAACTTATGTCCCTTAGGCAGAATAATTGGGAATTTACTGTTGAAGCAGAAATTAGACATTTTTATATTACCGTTTACCCTTATTATTCCATCCGTGTCTAAAAAGGGGTTTAAAGATTTTATCTTACTTTTATGAGGAACATTCTTTTTGCGAATTAAGAACTTAATTTCCTCCGAAAACGCACTACCTTGAACCTCTTTTATAATAAAACTTTCATTTTGTTTATCTCCTCTGTTTCCAAAGGACCCAACCTCCTTTCAGTTGAATTTTTCAAATTGTGAATAAATCGGAAAAGATAACCAACAAGATGCAATATTTTAGTATAATAATTAGTAATGTCAAATAACTCTTCAGTAAAGGGACTAGCAGTTACAATAAAAACAGGTAAGTCACTTTGTTGTAAATGTTTGATTTCACACGAAAACGCGTCTCTAATGACAGACTTAGGAATTTCGCAATTGGGATACTCTCGGTCAGTCTGAAACCTAGGATCTTTGAACCACAGGTTATTTTTAACCAGTGTCTCAGGATCCATTTCTCTTGAAATAAGATCTGCGGGATTTTTCTCAGAAGATACGTGACGCCGCTCTTTAACATTTTTCAAGTCCTGTATTGTCACTACACGGTTTGTCACAAACGTTTTAAGAAGATACGGTTCTTTTCGTATCCAGGAAAGTACTGTCATTGAATCACTTCATAAATATATGTCAATCGTCTGAATTTGTAAGGCACTTTTCACTTTTGTCATCTTTCTTTTCTAAAAGGACGGCTGCCGAAAGTTCTAACCTAGGCATTGCAACACGCTCAAGTGGTGATATTCGGAATTTGCTACATACTATGTTCCCATCGAAGGCTCCATTATCTGATGTTCATTTGCAATAAATGACGCATCCATAGACAGACTCGGAAGCATCTGCAAATCCGTGCAGCAAATATGCACGCATTTGTTGATTAATATGCACCTTTTAACACTCACACTCTTTATTGCTGGCAGGGACTGGATGAAGCTGCGCCATTGTTGCGTTTGCATTTCAGGAAGTGGATCGTTCCATCCTAAATTCAAGCACCAAAGTTTTCGCACAAATATTGTAGCATTTGCTATCACATGACCCAATAGTCCGAGGGGATCAAAGATCCGTGCGATTGTTGAAAGCACCGATCTACATTTTCCATCTGGATTTGGAAAGTAAAGCTGTCAATTGTGGGTTTCCACGTAACACCTATCGCTTTGGTCTCTTCTTGAAAATTATAATGACTTTCAGGCCTTGTTTTTAACTCTAAATTGTTGCTATGCAATTTCTGCAAAGACATTCCTGAACTCATGAGAGCCTCCACTAACTCTGATTGCAGCTCTTTCGCTTCGATTGGAGTCTCTTCGCTGCTTAAGACGTCATGCATATAAAGATCACTTCCTAAAACTGGGGACGGTAAAGGGTAGTTATCATGCTCATCTTTTGATAATTGAATCATCTTGTTGCTAGATAAGGTGCACTTTCTGTACCATAAGTTACAGTTTTTTGAGCTGATAAGTAGGAACTGGTTCATTCACCCCCTCCAATTCTCAAAAGTTTAGTTTGGCTCGAATCAATTAAAATTATCCTATACATTTGTTTAATGTCAGCAACGAACGCATAAATATACTTACGAAATCTCGTCATTATTTTACAAAGGTTTTTCTGAATAACGCCACCGTTATATGGTAAGGAGTTAAGAGAGTTCCGTAAAGTTGTTTGTGAAGACACATTAAAAACTACAGGAAGTTTTGTTGTACTTTTATCAGAGCGTTAGACCCCCTAAGTGCGGTATATAATAAGTTCCTACTTCTTCCCCACACTCCGAAATCTGTGTCAGGGGACCTAATTTTTCGTATTCGCGTAAAAATTCTCTATATAATTCTAAGTTTTCAAACTCTTTTAAAAAGCGATTCCACAGCGAATTTAATTTTTTAAGGGCAATATCTCTTGATTTCCCTAAACACAGCGGATCATCTTTTAATGACATTTTAACAATATATCTCCCAACATACTACCTCTTTTCACGTTTTTCTCAAAGTGCTCTTCGCAAATTATTGCTTCTTTATCTTTGGGTACCTCAATCTGAACATCTGCTATTTCCCGAATTTTCTCCATAGTTTCGTTTAAAAGTGTATTATCTTGAATAAAACCATAACGAAACCTTCCCTGACTTGAAACACGATCACTTCCACTTGCTACGTATCCAAAAACCGTATTTTGAGAAATCAAATTACTATTAATCAGACAAATTTTACCTGGCCGTAGTAACTCCTATAATATTTCAGCGCTTAAAAGCAAATCTATACGCCCTGGCTTACTAATGCTTTCATCTTCTAATTTTACATATTTTAATTCTGGCACAGTAATGTTAAACATTTTTGACGGCATGGTATCCATAATTTTAAATACTATAAAAAAATTTTAATTCTTTTTCAAAATTTCCCTCAAAAGTGGAAATCGTCGCGGTAACAACAGATTTAATTTTCGTGAATGTACCTCCGATACCGCAAACTGTCAAATTGGCTTTCTCTTTTTTTAATCTGAGGCTATTCGCACAATCTGAAGTCATATAATCATTCATTGCTCCCTGATCTAATACAGCTCGCTCTACGTAATAATTTCCTGTATTGTCTCTCAATAAACATTTTACAGTGCTCAACAAAACAGTTTTTTCTTTATTGATTACTCGCGTAGAAAGTACGGAACTATTCTTGTTTTGATTAGATCGAAACGCCGCTCCGCGCCGGCGCGTCTGGCGACAGAATAGATTCATTTACTCTTGTAGCAGGATAGGAAGGCAATTCTTGGCCACCTGCTCCATTCGCATTTGTATTGCGCAATGTTTCATAATTTCTCGAAAAGTGTAATAAAAAATGATGTTTCTTGTTTGTATTCTTGTTTCTTCCATGCTCATAACTTTCACACAAGGAGCATGGAAAATTTGATTTACAATTTTTAACCAAATGATTTTCTAAACAATTAAAACAACGGCTATATTTCTTAATTACTTCTATCCTTTCAGAAACAGGCAACGCCATATATTTTTTACATTTATATAAGGGGTAGCTTTCGGAACAAAAAATACATTTTATACTTTTGCAATCAGATAGAAATACTCTAGATAAATTTCTCGGGGATTTTTGATTATTGTTCTCAGTTAATGATTTCCCGGGTGGCACAAAATACAGATCGGTTTCTTTCGCTAATATCCATGAATCTGACTGCATAACAGAATTATGAGCTGTTGTTTCTTTGTCTAAAGACTGAAACAATTTAACTGATACAATTATTGCTTCAGCATCTCAAAATTAGACACTTCTCGCAATTTTAAATATTAATCAAAGCTAGTTGTGAAACGTGACGTTGTGAGTTTCATTCGATTGCCTAGTAGTTTTTCTGACTTGCTCGAGACAACATTGGGGAGTTGGTTCAAATTCTCTAAGTACAATTTTCTTTACTTTATCATAATCGCTCAGCTCATTATGGCTTATGTAAGAAATTACATTTGAAGCATTCTCACCTAATAAATTCAAAAGAATCTCTGCTTTAAATTTATCGGGCACATTTTTCGTTATAAATGATATTTCCAAAGAAGCAAAGAAAAAACTTGACCCTTCTGGTCGACTCGGAAATCGTTAAAGCTTTTGTACTTTTTATTAGAGAATTTAGAGAATCAATTTTATTTTCTGAATCGCAGTCGGTAGTTTTCGAATTTATTCGCATGCGGTATAATTCTATTTGGCTTTCGCTCTTTTCAATTTAATGTGTTCTAGCTGCAATTTTAATTGTTTACTTTTCTCGATTTTCTCCGATTCTTCTCTTCAGCCCTCAGTTATACCGCCTATTAGATTAGTTACATATTCAGGGTCACTTTTGAATTTAGCTGTATTTTTTTTTTTTGTAATATTGATTAAATCTGTTTTTTTAACTTTATCAGTTACTACTTCAACTAACTCTGTAGCAGCAGGCTGCAAATCTACTTTCAGTGCGTCTTTAAACATTTTAAGAACTTTTTACAAAACTCAAACAAATTAACTCTCTTAACCTAAATATATAACACAATTGTAAACTAACTATGTGAATGTCTGGAAAAGCTCATGCATCTACTTAATTATTTGATGTTAATCTCTTAAATATGGCAGTTTTTTTCTTTTTGTAGAACGCTTCTCTACTTTATCGAAAAAGAAAGTCAAACTTATTTACTTCATGTTGCGTAATACTAATAGTTTCACTGGCTCTACTGGATCAGGTGCCGCAACACAGAATAAGCTTACTCCACACTTCATTCTCTAGGTGTATATACATCATAATTATTTATTTCACTCACATAAACAACTCAAAAAACTTCCAAAAACAAATCTCCATTTTACAAAACCAACTCACTCATCGATCAGAATACTCTTGACCTCAATATCACTATTCTAGACTTACCATTAGGTACGGAACAATTGTTTTGCATTTAAAACAATTAATATTTATAACAAAACTATCAATGAGCGTTTCCTTTAACACATACATTTAAATGATACTATCGCTTTTTTTTATCATAATTGTCTAAAAAATCAATTAGAGCTTTAACATTATTTTTTAAAATATTGATTGAAAGGTTTTTAAGTAAGAATATTTGCAAAACTCAATTCTTGTAAAATTTAAATATAAAGTAAACAATATTTAAATCTGAATAGATGGATTTTATATAGTTTAAAATGAAACCTAAATAATTCTTCAAAGTATATTTTAACATAAACACACATTAATATATATATATATATATTTTAATATAGGTTTCATGTTTTCACGTTTTACAATTTTGTGTATGCTGAATGATCACCTATGCTATTTAAGACTATCCTTTGGATTTAAAAAATGGTTTAAGTAACACATTACTATAAGCGAACTTAATTAAAAAGAAAGCCCACAAATCTTCGGGACATAAATTCTTCATAAAAGAACTCATCAGAATTCTCTCAAGCGGAAAATGAGATTCAATCCCTTGTTTCCAATTTAACGTGAAATTTTACCGTGTTTAAAAAATTGTTTTAAGAAAATTTCTGAATTAAAAAAGCCTGTTCCAAAATTAGCTCGGTGCCTTTGAAACCCATTTCTGTATCCTTCCATCAATCTTTGTCAGTTTCAGATAGGGATTTTCACATAAGGTTTCTTAACAGAATAATAATTTAATTTATTATAGTAAATGGTAGAAATTGCAAAAAGTCCACATGAGTTTGAAAAGTTTGATTAAAAATCTATATCAAGTGTAATTTTTTTTAAACAAAACTAATTAATTTAGAAATTTAAATCCTTAGTTTCATGTTGCATGCCTATTTTTAAAATGATATAAAGGATATTATAAACATCACCCTGCAAAAATAATGACTATTGAAAAATGCAAGCAACCTTCAAGAGGCAAATTAAGATTTTCAATATTACTAGCTGAAACGAATTCATTATTATTATAAGATATATAGGAAATCTATATGTAAAAGAAAGTCATATTCACCCTAAAACGTTAATTAAAAACAAGAATACATCAAATGATTCACAGACTTATTACTAAAATAGGGGTAAAAACAATTAAAAGGTTTTAAGACATTAAAACCAATATACAGATGTTAAAATATAAAAGTATTCGCCGGAATCCCGAGCGCTTTCGACCAAACCCTGGTCACCATCAAGGGATGAAGTGAGAAGAAATCAGCCTAAGTGATTGATCGTAATATGATTGGTGCGCGATGATGTAATAACAATGTCCCTTTACATAAAATCCGTTTCGTTTTCAATTTCCATTGTCTAACTTTTGGCGAGTTTATAAGAGTAAAACAACCTTAGCAATCAGTTTACTTAAAAATTTATTCTAACCTGTTTCAAATATAATGTGAGTGTGTGACTGTGGTATGTCATCTGTCTCAACTTGTATAGAGTTCAGTTAGAATTCAACTGGCGGAAAGCCGGTGTAAGTGGAATGTTTTCAATTTTTAGATGTTTGATTAAGTTAAAAAAATCTGAATGAAAAAAAATGAAAAGTTTATATTTTTGACTTTTTAATTAAGTTATAAAAATACTTAAAAAAACATTAACATTTTACATAATGTGAATTTTCTATGTCCTTATTGTTACTGCTGTTTTAACGAATTTCATGCATTTTTTAGATTACTGTACAGAAAAATCGCTACATCCAGTGATTTTCCTCCTTTAGTACACTTTCCAACAAAGTTGAAAAGTGTTTATGACTTCGTTTTGTCTGACCGTCTGTCCATCTGTCCGTCTGTACGTCTGTCCGTTTGTATGCGCTCTAACTCCCGTAAATATACTCGGACCGTTCTGAAATTTTTGGATGTTAGTGTCCTCTACCATAGCACGAGCCCTATTGCAAATGAAGTTTGTAACATGGTTAGTTCATTTACAGGGACAGTCAAAATTTTTCCGTTACATTACGGCCTATGGGGAAAAATCGTTTAAAATGATTTTTAATGATGTTACATGCTTTCAAACATTATAAAATTGATGTGCTTTTATCAAGTGCTCTAAAATATGTATTTTCTGTAGAATATGCGGCGCAAAAAATAGTTATTATTCATTTAGAGAGCCACACAAAAGAATTCCGTTTCATAATGATATAGGGGTGGAGGGAATTTTTTCGGGCGTATTTTAATTATGTTAAATTATTTCATGTATAATGGAAATTGATATACGTCGCTGATGTTTAATATAACTTGTTTCATGGATAATACGAAGTACATAGAATTTACAGGGACACACAAAAGATTTCAGATACTGTATTGTATACGAAGTACTGTACAGTAGCGATGATTGCTGGAAATGCATTTTTAATTATGTTGTGTGCTTTTATGTTTCACTACACTTATGCCTTGTATATGGTGTGTATAAATGGTGTAATTTATACACAGTGCTACACAAAAGAATTCGCAATGGTTATTGGGAATTATTGCGAATTGCTTAAAGGTGATTTTTAAATGAGTTAGGCATTTTTACGCTGAACTGCATTTAGTTTAGTAAGAAATGTCTGGAGAACATATATAAAATGATATACAGGGTCACGCAAAGAATTGGATACATGCCGTCTATAAATGATAATTTCTGGAAATGTGATTCCAGTAGTTTTAGGAGTGTTTTACTTTGAATTAATCTTTAGCTAAATAGTGGCGTGTAATATAGGTACTAGGTTAATTACAGGGTTGTTCAAAAGTATATGTTTCCATCTATTAGTATAAATTACTGAAAGGGAAATTTCAACCTGATATGTGTTTTCTTGCTAAACTAATTTCCCCATTATATAGTATATATATATCAACCTACAGATCAAATACAGGGCTGTTCAAAAGAATTGGAATACATATTTCTTATGGAAGGTAACTGCTGAAATCAGTTTTTCAAATGTTTTATGTGTTTTCTAAAATGTTTAGTTAGTTTTCTTATATACCTTACTTCCCTAAATAAAGAAGTTTTGTTAAAGCATTCAGGAAGTATTGGAAAGTGTTTCATAATCTATGCTTAACGCATGATTTTTCTTACTTGTTTTTAATGGCAGCTAAGCTTTTGTACATCCGTTAGGGATTGCGGCTCAAGTGAATTTTATGCATTTTTGGATTGTCTCGCAGTGATGTTGCTGCACCCAGTGGATTTTTTTACTTTCTTCTATCTTTACAAGAAGAAAGTATTGGATTCATGAAAATTTTCGAATTCCGGTTTTCGACGGATTTACACGTTTTAGAGGTCAGAGAACCCGAAAAACATGTTTTTACAAAATGTCTGTCTGTGACTCTGTGAGTCTGTCTGTCTGTCTGTCTGTCTGTCTGTGTGTATGTGACACAAATTTTGTGGGCGCTCTATCTCAAGAACTAATGCACGGAATTTAATAAAAATTGATATTCCGTTAGTCCCTAATACAAATTGATGCTGATTAGTTTTTGGTGCAAATCGCTCAACAGATGGCGCTGCTATGCTGCCTTTTGTATGATTTCCGAAATGGCTCTATCTCAAGAACTAATGCACGGATTTTCATAAAACTGCAGATTCTGTTAGTCCTTGATATGGCATGATGCTGATTACGTGTTGGTGCAAATCGCTCAACAGGTGGCGCTGCTATGCTGCATTTTTATGATTTCCGCAATGGCTCTATCTCAAGAACTAAAGCACGGATTTTCATGAAACTTCAGATTCAGTTAGTCCTTGATAAGACTTGATGCTGATTACATGTTGGTGCAAATCGCTCAACAGGTGGCGCTGCTATGCTGCATTTTTTACAATTCCCGCAGTGGCTCTATCTCAAGAATTAATGTACGGATTTTCATCAAACTTCAGATTCAGTTAATCCTTGACATGAATTGAAGTTTTGTACAGTTTGGTGTAAATCGCTCAACAGGTGGCGCTGCTATACTGCATTTTTTACAATTTCCGCAATAGCTCTATCTCAACAACTAATGCTTGGATTTTCAACAAACTTCAGATTCATGTATACTTTGATATGAATTAGTGCTGTTTGTGTTTTGGTGCAAATCGCTCAACAGGTGGCGCTGCTATGCTGCATTTTCAGAATTTCCATTATAGCGGTATCTGAAGAACTAATGCAACAATTTTCACTAAACTTCAGAATCAGTTAATCCTTGATATGAATTGACATTTTGTACATTTTGGTGTAAATCGCTCAACAGGTGGCGCTGCTATACAGCATTTTTCACGATTTCTTCAATCGCTGTATCTCAAGAACTAATGGACATATTTTCATCAAACTTCAGATTCAGTTACTCTTTGATATGAAATGATGCTGACTACGTGTTGGTGAATATCGCCCAATAGGTGGCGCTACTATGCTGCATTTTGCACTATTTCCTCAATAGCTCTATCTCAAGAACTAATGCACGAATTTTTATCAAACTTCAGATTCAAGTACACCTTGATAAATGTTGATACTGATTATGTGGTTGTGTAAATCGCTCAACAGGTGGCGCTGTTATGCTGCATTTGTCATGATTTGCGCAATAGCTCTATCTTAGGAACTAATGCACGGATTTTCCCCGAACTTCATATTCAGTTAGACATTGACACATGTGGATGATAATTAGGGTCTGGTGTAAATCACCCAATAGGTGGCGCTGCTATGCTGCATTTTGATGGATTTACACGATTTCATGGACAGTAATATCTCAAGAACTAATGCACGGAATTTCATCTTTTTAGAATCCTCATGATGATCATAGATGCACTGTGATAATGAATTTTGAAGTATTGACAAGTATGAAATAGAAGAAAGTTTTGTGATGGCCACAACATACTAGTTTTAAAGGGCGCGAAGGGCTCATATGCATTATTAATCGCGGCTTTAATGAATTTCATGTGTTTTTGAGATGGCTAAATATTATTAAAAAATAATAGATATAGAGATTCGTAATTTCTATACTGAAGGAGAAAAATGTTATAGTTACTCATAAAAATTTTATAATTAACCTATTGATTTTTTTAAATGAAACTATTTAATTGTAAATAATTTTTATTTTCTACATTAAAGGTGCTTGAACGAAAACGGAGGAATTTTAATACGCACACTTAACAGTTAATTTTGTCTTTACCAAACATTTTTGCCTCACTAGCAACACATTTATTTATTACATCACAAATATATTTTTCGCAAAACAGCGGAAAGTAACTAAAATTTGTAAGGCTACTTTAAGTTTGAACATGCGCATTGAGGAAGCTTTTGCTGGGGAGAATACACTTTATCGCAAACAAATCATCTTACCGATCCAGTTTGGGAAACATACGTTTGTCTTTATACCCCCTGCTATTTAAATAACTGCTATTTAAATTAGATACTGATGTATATAGCGTACTAAGAGGGTACGTATATCCACAGGTTCGTTGTTTTTTATTTGTTAAATGTGGTCTGTGTCATTAGTGTCAGTGTAAATTATAAAAGAGAGTATTTTAATTTCCTCCCCCGTATATCGTATTACGAAATCATCTGACAATCAAGTCGTGTATTATGAATGTTTTGTTTATTCAATTTATATATCACGAGGCTTTATATGTTTTTGCTCTTACTTAGTTTTGTGAATTAAGTCTTTTACTTAATATTGGCTTTTTATGTATATTTTTTGTTTGTAGCGTATTTGTCTGTTTTAATTGCAAGAAAATACTTAAAGATCAAAGAGCAAGAAAAATTACGGAGACATGACAATTAAAGCAAAATCGCATCAATCATTTATTTCAAAATATATCATTTTTTAGGGTTCTATAATTAAAAAAATAAAAAGGGAACTATTATAAGATCACTGCTGTGCCTGTCTGTCACTGCAATTTTTCTCCAAAACTATGGAACGCAAAAATCTCAAACTTGCAGAGTTATAAAAGCTATTCAACAAATATTTAGAGAATATTAGCCAGTCACAAATATTCTTAAGAAAATTTTAAGAAGCTAATTAAGTTATTGGATTTTTTTTCTCGTGTCCTCTTCCTTCGTGTCCCTCTCGTGTCCTCTGTTTTCCCTCTGTTTTCTCTCGTCCGAAAGATCTTGTAACACTAAACTGAAAATATATTTATTTTAAATTTAAGAATAACATTTTCAGAGATATCGTCGAAAATGGCCTGAAAAAATATGCCCCTCCTTTATCCGAATCTACTGTGACTTAAATTATATGAAAAATAGGGATAGTAGGAGTTCATTTAAACCTTGCAGGAAAACTATGGTAGTTATCCTAAGTCACATAGTTTGTGAGAAAATCATAATTTTCTGCTACACATAAGCTTTACTTTGTTGGCAATGCGTGAGGGATATGAGGACTGACCAAAGTACCTATCGAAGAAAGATTACCACGCATTGTTGATCACGATTTTCCAAACTATAAAACCGGTATTTAGACGAGCCATTAATTAAAAACCTATATAACAGCGCACGGACCAAGGCGGAGATATATGTATGTATATATATGTATTATATGTATGTATGTTGTATGTATATGAATGGTCGATTTTACAAAGTTTCCATTTAAAATTAAGGAATATTTTTGTGATAAAATTGAATTCCGTATTTATACCTGGCTGTCAAGAAGGGTTATATGTTTCACCCGTATCTGGGTATGTGAATTTCTTTGTACGCTTGAAACATCCAAACGGCTGTATGGATTTTAATAAATGAGGTCTCTGCCGATTCGTAATAACCGTCCAATTGTTATATGCCAGGTTTTCTTTTTATAAATTCAAAATGGCAGCCGTAAAATGCAAAATGGCGGAAGAGACGAAAAAATTACGCACCCTGTTGATTGGCATATTATTGGATAGGTCTTTCAAAATGATGACGATGTTTCATTGACTATTTTACAGTCAGGAGCTCCGTTTAAATATTACAAAACCTGGAAGTTATGTAGGCAGGCTCTCTAGCTTTACTGAAATTCTTACCCTCATAGACATCATAGGCCTCATAAAAAAATGCTTATAGATAGGAACTAACAATTAAACACAAGTTAAAAATCATCAACACAAGAAAAAAAAAGGTAAGTAATATAAAAAATAGTCTCATATTGATGAGAAATAATTAGTTCACTTTGGTAGAGTTTTTTGATTTTTTAAATTTAATTATAATAATATTTAAATTTAATTTGAATTTAAATAATGCATATAAAGGCTACAATGCTAAATTTACAACAATATGTACACTTAAAGTTATTGCAACATCTATTGCTATATCTATCTGTCTATCTATATATTCATATTAACTTGTTCATGAATCGATACATTAGGTATCAAAAACGAAATATGATAGAAAAAAAGATACAATAGAATATAATATTTTTAATAACTATTTCTTAAATATTTACCAAAAAATTATTATTTTCTTGTGTGGCCAGTTTACCCTCCATTTAGATAATATAAAACTAGCAAGATCTTAGTCTAGAAATTATTTGTCTTAGTTGCTGGTTTTGCCTTAAAACGAGCTGGCTTTTATAAATGGGGGGAAATCTGAACAAGAGCTTATTGTTTTTAAGTATATAATTAAAATTCTAAATGTATAGAATCTATTGACTCTTTTAACTTTTACCTTAATCCCTTAACTTCTTTACCTATCTCATGCCGAAATAAATTTTCTATCATTAATTAGGAAACAAAAATATTTGCTTTTTGTGAGTCGTGTACTGAGAAAAGAAGAAAAAGAATTAGAACATAATTAGATAAAGAATTTTCTATCGAAAAGAATGTATAACATAAAGAAGAAACATCCCGTAGGAGAGAAAGTGCAATAATTTAAAAAATCAACATGACCTCGTTCTATTAGTCTAATGGTTTAATAGGTTGTAAATATAACTGTACACGAGTCTTCTTTAAAATTTCTTTAAAAAATATGCATACTGATTAGCTAAAACTTAAGCCAAAAGCAAACGAAACAGCGATAAAACATGCCCACTTGTTACCGTTTTCGTTTAAATTTTCATACATTTTATTTTGAAAAAAAAAAATAATAAACGGTCAAGTGCGAGTATTACTCTTGCTCAGAGAGTTCCGTACAAAAAATATATGAATTATTAACTGTATAAAAATCGTTTCTTAAAGAAAAATAAGACTTTGTAAAAATATATATAGCTGTATATAGTTGAAAAGTATGAATGGGTATATCATAAAAGATCAAAGACATGTGAATCCTTAATAATATCAAATATTGCTACTCTGTATAGCTCTTTTTTTTATCTTATCCTAATCTGTTTATGACGAACTTTTAAGTCTGTTCTGACAGTAAAATTAGTTCATATTTAGACCCTTGCGCTCTGGCGCTGTTAGCGGATGTATGTCACTAGCCACAAGTGTTGCCGCATCTGGCAGATTTCTTTTATAGAAATTTTGAATCACACCACAAAAAAATAATTGGTAATTTTATTTTACTTTACTACGGCACTCTACACCCTACGAGCTACGCTCGTGAACCTCCGTTCAGACACCTCAGACTCTAAAAGCACGCTAATTTGATCGGCTTTAAAAGTATTTCGGAAGATGGAATTATAATTTCAAAAACAGTATCGATCTCCCTATTAACGGGTTTCAATTCATTTCTCTTTGATTGGGGAATTTTAAGGCCAAATCAGCTGCTGTTGAAAGATACAGACTGTTTTCGGCTTTGATTAAATAAAATCAGTTAAACGTTTCAAAATAAGCTAATATAAAATGAATTACGTAAAGAGAGTCTTTGTCTCTCGGTACTCTTTTAAAAAAGCGAAAAGACAGTTCTTTTACATAAGAGATTTTAAATGCATCGTTTTTAATCTGACGTAAATTTCACCAAACTTTCCTTTCCTCTTTTTAATATTGACTTAAATACTTTTATTAGAAATGAAATATTATTTGCGCTGTCCTAACAAAAATAGATGAAAAGATCATCTCAAAATATCAAATAAATGTCTCGCGCAATTTTTAAATTTAAACTGATTTGCAATACTATTTTTTGTCCTTTTTGCGTAATAAGTGTAGTGTGACGTAATTGCTCCTATTTAAGACTTCTAACGCATGTTAATGAATTTATTATTTTACAGCATCCTTTCTCTTTTAAAATTCGCCTGTAAATATAAGGTTAGTTGGGGTAACTGGGCCGTGATTTTACAATGTGACTCTGGAGCTTCTGATAATTCAGCTTCAAAAAGCTAATGTTCATTTGAATTAAAGTCTGAACTTCTGTAAATGTGTTCAGTTAGGTTCCCCCTATCAGACAGAAATGCTCAAAATTACATTTTAATATTTAAAAATATAAAAATATGCATATTTCATCTTTCTTTCCTCATGGTTCCAGTTGCCCCCAAAAATGGGGTAACTGGACCAGGGGAGTCTATGTTCCACACGCGTTTATATTTTTTTTATATCGGATATAGGGTCCTGTTTGAAAAAGAGTAAATAACTTAAAAAATTTTAAGCCAGGCAGATCATGTAATTTATATTTCAATAAACAGCGTTTTAAGGGAAAACTTTGCTGTCAATGTGTCTAAAAAAGCACTAAAAGTGAAAATATTAGATTTATTTATACCAAAAACATAAAACTTATGTAAGTACTTATGTACTTTAGTATAGATAATAAGTATAAAAGTCACATGGGTATTTTAAGGAAAAAAGTAGCAAGGTAAATCTATGAACAAACGGCTACGTAAGTACTTTATCTTTATCCAGGGGTCGCATTATATAGAGAAAATTTTATTGTCCCTACCAGAACCCTTAAAGAAAGGTGCGATGAAGATATTATTTTCAAAATAGTGATAGGAACGATAAAAGTTTTCCCATAGAATGCGATCCCTGGTAATAGTACAATTTCAAGGTCTGGCTATCTCACTTTCAGGGGCGAGGTACTTGAATTCGTAAAATGTTGAAATAATTTACTGACACCAATATTTACAAGAGAATCTATCTGAAAACAAGTAAAAGTATATTTTCGGGTACTTATTAAAGGTGAAATTTTCAATATAAGATTCAGGTGCCAATGTGGCAATTAGGAAATAAAATTAAGTGATGTCGTAACGGCATCACCGACTCTCAAGGGGTCAAAAAATTTGGTTTGATACTACCTCAATATGCTTTTTTTAAATTTCATTACGTAATTTTAATAAGGTATTCTATCATTTTCTTTATTGTGAGCAAAAAACAACGGAGAAATTTACTTCCCGTTGTAAGAGAAACTCAGAAAAATTATTTACGTACGCTACGTGGGTCATAGAGCGAAAGAGGTTAAACTTTATTTGGCATTTCATAAAATTAAATTCAGCGTAGTAATAACCTTTAATTTTTGCAGTGTAGATAAAACAAAACCCTTGTTCAAAGTTTAAACTTGACATTGTGCTAACCGCTTCGAAAGGAGGTCACAAAGTTGCAACGCCGACTTGGACCGTGCAGCGTTTTTCCAGATAGGTTTTTAATTAACTTTTAAAGATACGGAAGGCGTATTGAGAGTTTCACTCAATGCAAGCTAGTCTCGAATCTCTTACTGTTTCTGTGATTAATTCTAATTAAATTACTCCTGTTTTTAACAATTTGACGTTTATAGCTTTTATACTGATACTGGGCATTGTATTACACAAATATATCATTAAAAGTTGTTATCTGGGTTTTAAAAGGCGATGGTATAGAAGTACGTCGCTTCTGTCGTTATGTATGTCCGGACCGTCCGTGTCTTTAAAGATTAATATCTCAGCTCATTACCGGCTATTTTTTCGAAAATCATTGTCAACAATGATTTTGTACTTCTGCTCCGATAGGTATGTAAAGCGATCCTGAAAACCTTTGCTGAATGCCTGCAAATCGAAATTTCTGTGTAACAGAAAAATCCGCTTATGGATAATCGCTATAAATTTCCTGCAATGTTTAAACTAACCTCTACAACCTCTAATTTTTTCATAATTTTAGTTTTAGTAGATTCGGAAATAGATGGGGGGAACATATTTTTGCACTACATTTTCGATGATATCCTTGAAAATATAATACCTAAAATTAAAAGAAATGCATTTTTGATTTCCGCGTTACGAAAGCTTCCACACGATACCCCAGACGATACACAAAGAAAATATTATTTTTTACAAGTAAATTTAGCCCCTCTACATTTTTCCTAAATATATTTGTGAATGATTAATAATCTGTAAATATGTGGTTCAATAGTCTTTATTACTTCCCCCTATTTGAACTTTCCACGTTCCATAGTTTACGAGTAAAATGGCTGTGATAGACGGACAGACAGACACAGGAGTGATGTTATAATGGTTCCGTTTACAGCTTTCATGTACGGATCCCTAAAAACTCCTTCGCATTCGAACATTTCGATTTTTTTGTATGCATTTTGTATTTTTTTTTATGTAAAACTTGTTAGCAGATATACTCTGAAGATGTTCAGCCACATTACCAGAGAAAAAAAAATCGCCTGCCAAAACGACCTATTATGATTTTTTCTTTTAAATGTTAACAACTGTATTTTTTCAAACTGATTACAGCATTTAAAACGTAAAAAAACTTATCTCTCAAAATACGAAGTACGATCTCTCTCTGTTTCGTTTTTAAGCCTACGGACTCCGTCGTCGCTTTCATAAATTTTCTTTGGGCGACACCAATTTCATATTGGACGATATACAATTTCAAAAATGCTCTGGTTAAATAAGGCAAATTTTATTTTTCTTTATTACTGATGACAAAAACAAATTTTGCGAAGAGAAAGATAAATGTCGATGCAGCGGCGATAACGGAGTGCAAAGTGTTAATTATAGTAATCTCTTTGTCCGATCGAGGTTAAAAAATGATTACGTTAAAACATTCAAAATTTATCTTTTGTCTTCTTTTTTTTTGTTCAGCTGTGTAAATATGTACATGCGCGAGCTCTTTTGCCAGCTCGGCTTGAAAGAAAGAGATTTCATGAGAATCCACTGTCTTTTTTAATTAACAACGCGATTAATTAACAAAAACAAAACCATCAGTCTTTGGTGCATCAAGACATGCCTTTGACTATCATCTTACATATTTCCATCTTTGTATGTGAGATATATTTTCATTCCCATCGCTCACGCACACATATACGCATAGAACGATACTTCTTCTATTAGTACAATATAATAATCTGTAACATATAATCAATGTAACTAACCAAATTAAAGTAATCACTTAAGGCTCTAACTCTAAACTTTGTAACTATGAAATGAAAAATTAGCGAAAATACACAAATTTAATACAACAATGCTAAAATTTTATTTTTGTTAATAAAAAATGCATTAAAAAAGTATTAATATTTTCACTGGCTTAAAGATTTCATACATTATGGTCCAAAAAAGAAAAAAAAACTACATTTTAGTCGTAAGCATTCAATCATTGTAAAAATAGCGAAACGGATTCAACTACTCTCAAGATGTAATCATATAGTACTACTTCCAAAATCGAGTTTAAACATTATTACAATATTTTCATTAAACTATATATGTATGGAAAGTAAAAAGTCTATAATCCTATTGATTAACTTAAAACATATACGGAAAATAATCTTCCACATTAAAAAATCAATATAGTATCTATATATAAAAAAAAATAATAATCCTATGTATTGACATAAAAATAAAAACTAGATAATTTTATTATATGTCATTTAGTTTAAACAATGCATAATATATCGGCATCTATTCTTTTTTTTTCTTTTTTAAATTTAATTTCAATGAAACCGACATCTGTTACTGACCACAGCGTTATTTCTATAATAATTGACACACATTATGGAAACTGATTAATAAGAGATTCTTTATATTTGTATTTGCGTGAAATTTAACTGAAAATCAATTATTCATAATTTATTGCTCTTTAATAATGTCGTTGAAAAAATATTTGTACATCATTTTTAATGGAACGATTCAATTATAAATTCAATTAAAAATTCATTTATAAAAAAAAATAAGAAAAGAAATAAATTAATTAAATATATTGCAATTGACATAGTCATATATTTGTTTGTCAAAATTATAATTTCTACGCATTTTAATTCGTTAAATTCGTCTATTATTCCTCCCCACTTATCAATTACACTTAATGAATTATTACGTATTATATTTTTATGTTGTTAGAGTACATTTTATGCGTATTTAAAATAGCAGTTTTAATTTAATATTTAGAAGCATTAGAATTTTTTGAAAGGGTTAACTATTCGGGACCATGGGTGCTTAAATACGTCTTTAAAAAATGCTTACAGAATTTGCTTTATGGTACCAGTAAAAAATAAAAGTAATATTAGCTTTCTTTAATTAGGGCATTTTTGTGATCATTTAAATTAACTTTTTTCTTTTAAGTCGTGCCAACTGAATAAAATTTGTGTAAGAGACGCCGGTCCCGAAGGGCTAAAATTGATTAATCTTCGAACAAATTGTTTCTTTAAAAGAGTATGAAAAGTGATATTTTTTTTTTGTTAAGAAAATCCTTTAGGAGCTTCAAAGGATGCGAACAAAGCAGCTATTTTCGAATAGCTGATCTTATATATTACGCCATGTTTGGAAAGCTTTAGAACTGCGAACGCGAGTCGTTTTTCTATTTTCATTATGGTTTCTGACATTTTATATCTTGAATAATTAACACAATACCTAAAAATATACATATACACTATATGAACAAAGAAGACCAGTCACATGCGATTTTAGACGTTTTGTTAAATATCTAGAAAAATGCATGAAAAATCTTGAAACATCAGGCATGTAAACAGCATAGTGAATGCCATATATTTCGACGAAGAAGTTTTCCCGAAACCCCATAGGTGGCGGTAAACAAACTGAAGAAAAAAGAATATCTTTCGGATTGCCCTGTAGAAACAAATGATGTAAAGGCATTTAAAATGGAGTAGATGATTAGGAGTCTTCTTGTAATAAACTGTGTTCATTTTTATGAGGATAACACGCGCACTCGAGGAGAAATTTAGGCTTTTATAAAAAAAAAAAAAAAAAAAAAAAAAAAAAAAAAAAAAAAAAAAAAAAAAAAATCAGCTAGTTCTTTGCTTATAATTTGCACAGTTTTAAATATAGAAGAATGTTCTTTTACGACATACATACGACATTGTACACAATACCCTACAATCAGAATATAAACAAATAATAAATATTGAATAAAAAATGAACCGATTAACTAAATAATGTTTCACTGCGCATGCTCGAATGCAATCAAAATATAATGGGCACAATGTATTAGCTAAATGCATGTATAGAGAAAATTTTGTAAAAGTCTCAAAAATATAGCTTAAAAATTCCGAAATGGATCTTAGATAGAATAAGCTCGAAATCCGTTGTTCCCAAAACGAAGATGAGGGGCTGTATACAAATGCACTATATTTTACACTCTATTGTACGTACAAAATATTGCACGTACTACAATATTTGGATAGAGCCACTCATCGTTTGCTTCCTTTTCAGAACAATGGAATTCGAGCTATTTTATCGACGAAAACTTTTAGAATTCTCAAGTTATGTTTTCGTGTCTTTCACAAATGTTGCTCTATACATTTAACTAATATATTATGGCCATTGTATTTTGATTACATTCACGCATGCGCAGTGAAACATTATTTAATGAATCTGCACATTTTTCATTCAATATTTAATATTTTTCAATACTAATTGCACAGTATTATTTCATAATTTTGCTTGCCATGCTTCCTAAAAAAAAGAACATTTTTTTTAATATTAAGATTTCTGCAAATTTAAAGCAAAACACTTGGTGAAATTTGGGATTGTTTTTATAAAATAACATTAATTTCTCCACGAGTGTGCGTGCTATGCTCATAAAAATGAACACAGTTTATAACAAGAAGCCTCCTAATCACGTGCTCCAGTTTCAACGATTTTGTGACACTAGTATTTACAGAGTAATCCAAAATATATTTGTTTTTCTTCAATTTCTTTGCAGTTCCCTATTGGGTTTCGGGAAAACTCTTCCCGGAAACATATGATATCTACTATGCTGTTTACACACCTAAATTTTCAGGATTATTCCACAAGTATTTTTCTAGATATTTAACAAAGCATCTGAAGTCGCAAGTGACCGTTTATCGTTGGCTATATAGTGGCCATAAGTGTCGGTTGCATTAAAACCTACCTTGGACTATCCCATCGAAATATTGAGACCTCAATGTGCTGCTGATTTTTCAGCCATCGCGCACTCATACACACACACACACACACACGCAAACACTTCTTCGTTTATTAGTATAGATGTGAACCTAAATTCTTGAAATAGTAATAAATTTATATATAGTTACAATGTTAACAAAATCAAACTAGATATGTACATGACAATTTACATTATTAAATTACATTATATAAATTACCATGTATATGAATAAATATGAAGTTACAATAGCTAATTTAAGGGAATTTGTTTTCAAATTTAAAGCAATCTGAATTGCAGTTGCAAAACTCATTGTTATGTTTTATGAATAAAAAGAGATTACATTTTAATTATTTATTGACATATGTGCACAAATTTTATTAACTAAATAACTAAGTAACTTTCTGTGAAACAATTTTATGAGATTTTAAAGTTTCATTCAATCTCTAAAAGTAAAATGTTTATTTGAATTTAAATCCTTCTTTTAATGCATTACATTTTTTTCTCTTTGATACAGGAAGACATAAGACATTTCTCTAGCATATTTTATTAGTATGAAATTTTTATTGACTTATGGTTTTAAACTCTTTTTCATTGATATTTAAAGCCTGTGAAGCGTTAGCAGCATATTATACAGTACCGAAATTATCATTGATAAACAAATAAAAAATACATTTTTTGGATTATTTACTGATATTTTCTTATTTTAAATACAATCGCGACACCCGGTTTTCACGTCACTCCTCTTATCACGTCAGATTTTCAAAGTACCGATTTTCTGTATATGATTTTAATGTAAATAAACTCCTTATTTCACGTCGTTGAGTAATTTTTAACTCCTGATATCCCGGCGGTTTATGAAAACTGTTCAGTTTTCATAATCCATTTTATAAGCACGGAAATTAAGCGGTAAGAAAAGTCTCAGCCAAGCTTTTCACAAAAATGTCTAAAATACGCATTGAGATAAATGAGAAATTTCACTTCAATCCTTTACCTGAATAAATAAACCCACACACTATGAATGACCCACTTAATCTCCAGATAGACATATCAATCTACTCGCGGTCTTTTTGTCCTGGTCAGGTGGCACTTTCTTGTGGTTATACGCCATTTTTCATCCGACTAAAACCATTGCATTACATTGAAGCGATCAGAAATTATGTAACAGCCATTTCTAAAACGACGAATATTGGTTACAATTCATTGTATAATGTTGAAAAAAGAATTGTAGGAAGTACATCTAGGAATAAGCAAATCTTAATTCATCAATATTTCATGTAACAATAAAAAAAACAAGTCATCATAAATCTGATTTTTATTCTTTTCAATTTTTTTGTGATTATTTTGTTTAATAATAATGTTTTATTGCTTAAAACTGCAAGAACAGTTATTATTTTAAAATTATCTAAAATTAGTTAGAGGTACAGCTTTTTATAAACTTATTTTTCTCCAACTCCGATTACCGTGACACTCCGCTTATGACGACACTTTTTGACTTGCTGTACATCGAGCCATCGTCGATTTACAAATAACTCAGAGAAACTGCACTCCGTAAAAGCGATAGAATTTGCGTCTTTGGAATCAAATCGACTTAATAATCTCGTTACAGTTAGAACGCTTGGTAGAGTCTGAGGAAATGCACTCGCAGATCGACTTTGAAAATAATATATAACTCGACTTTCATCAAGGTTTTTTTTTTTTTTTTTTTTTTTTTTTTTTTTCAGTTAGCATATCTAAAGCACCGTATGTCGAAGGAGACAAGTACTCGCACTGATGATGCTTAGAACGCATGAACAAACAATTTTCTTCACCGCGTTTTCTTATGGAGTTCTTTGTTCGAATAAAAGATTTTGTGAGCTAAGCTCATTGCCGATTTAAATGAAAATTAAATATTAAAAACAATCTTATCATGTAACTTCCCCATATCTATTCTCTATCAAATTATGTGATATGATTTTGATACAGTGACATTCTTCTCTTTAGAACATAATGACCACTGCATTTCTGACTGTTTGTGAGAAAACAAAATCACATTTAAAATTACTTAAATAATTAGACTAATTGGACTTACATAATAACACATCAAAGCTTATATTTTATATTAAAATAATATTACTACATGGATATATATATAATAATTTTATACACATTTTATCTTGAGTTAAAATATTATAAACAAGTAATAATTTGTCAGCAATTCAAATAGCTGACAGTAAAAAATCTCGTAAAACTTGTCGCAAATAACTTCAAATTAAACGAAAACAAAATAAAACAAAAATACAACCTAATTTTATGATATAATCAAAATTATGCTATGTTTAAGCTGTACCTTTTCGGGTTTCATTCCTAATTCAATTCTTTAGATCATTTATTGTATATTTAATACAAAAATATTATGATTGGCGATAAGTATTTTTCTTTAATTTTAAGAACTTTGTTACATTGTCGGAACGAAATTAATAACTCAGATATTTATTTATTTTAACAAATTTCTCTTCTAAGGTGCTGCACAGCAAAATACTCTCAGATTGAAATTAAATAAATTTTAATAACTCCAGCCGAATGTTTGGAATATCTTGTTGGATTACGCAATACCCGTCCTCTTAAAATTCAACTGCGCCACCAATGTCGCGTATAACACTAATTAAAGTAACCCTTATTTTTTGGTCAAAATATACATTATTTATTTATTATAGCTCATAGTTATTATTTCTATTATAGTTTAAATATTTTTATGATATACTTATTATTGCATATATTTGCATTTTAATTTATTTATACATTATTTACCATTTTTAACAATGTTCTACAGTAGAATCCCGATAATTCGAACTAATTGGGACCGGTATCTGATCGGATTACAAAAAATTCGCATTACCCGAAATTCTGATAAAAATAGAAAAGTAGAAGGTGTTTTCTAAAAGAAAATGTAAGTTATAGGTACTCAGTAGTACAGTAAGCATCCTCTAAGCCGGCATCCTAAGGTCTGGCACGCTGGCTAATCCGGCACGACTTTCAAATAAAAAGTATTGCTTGTTTAATCACTCTTTATGTTTATAATAATCTAATGGAACTTCAGAATACGAAACTACGTAATAACTCATTACAAACTATACAAAATCACCAATCTATAAATAGCTCAGTCACTACAACAACGAGAGGGTGGGAGGAAAAAAAAACATTTAAGTAGATAATTTACGAAATCAAGCTGTTGAAAAGAAAAATAAATTTCTATCATGTGAGTTAAGTGCTTTTTGCATTTAAAAAATAATGTTATAGTGACTGACAAACAAGCTGATATTCGAGATTTTTTCAAGGTGGCTTCTACGAGTAGGCCAACATGTGCATGTTTTAATTTCGTATTCGTGTACATATGTTGTACTTTTACATTATTGAATATATTTTTTTTCTATTCAAGCTGTTTAAAAAATAACAAACGTGCTTTACTTCCATGTTTTGTTTAATTGCAACTTCTACACGTTTTTCCCAACATTCATCCGGTAATCCGAAAAATTTCGTAATAAAAAGTATAAAAAGTACTTTTTTGTTTTTAATACAATAATTCAATGTTTTCAGTTAATCTTTTAAGTATAAGTTTCTAAAATAAATTAAGCTTGGATTAAGCGAAATTTCGGATTAATGGCATTCTACTGTAATTAATAATTTTAAATTATTGTTTTAAAAGCGATTGGCAACGATAAACAGGACTAGCAACCCTTTTTGGTGATGTATGACTAGGGGACAAATAATGCGTATGTACCAAGAAAAGTTCCGGAAACAACGAGAATGTCAGTTTAATCATCGAATGAATGAATGAACACTAGAAAACAGGAATTCTGCTTTTTCAGAATTTAGTGTCGCCCCCCCGATGAAAAAAAAAATGTAGTATATATAAATAGTACAAAACATATTTCAATTTTAAGACTTACAGCACACGCTTTTATTTTATGTAAAATAACGTCATTCGCATCCGCTTAAGAATTCCACATACGATTCACTATTAAAACATTTGCATTAAAGTATGCATGGGACGTCACTATCGCGAACTAATACACAAATGCTGCAAAAAGATGACGTCATTAAAGGAGCTCGGCAGAAAACAAAAACAAAAACAAAAAAAAAAAAAAAAAAAAAAAAAGACTGTCTAATGATTTATAAGCCTTCTTTTGTTTGTAACATTAATATAGACACTTAAAATTAAATATAGTTTATAATAGCTCCATGTTTTAACAGAACTCGTTCGTTTATATTTTTTTCTCAAAATAGTACGTATTTTAATTACATTTTCTTTCGGCTGTTATGAAAAAATGGCAACAAATATATATAATTATTATTTTATAACTATTTTTCCTTTACTTTGTATAGGAAAGGAATACTTCCGTTGCAAAAATAAAGCAAATGGCTCCAAAAACTACAAAAAAAATTTAATATTTCAAAAATAAATGGAGATGCAGTTTTAAAACAAATTGCATTTAAAAGTACTTTTTTTCCCCAATACGACGGTATAAAAATTGAAAATGTGTGATGCTTAGAAGTTAAAAAAAATTCTATTGAATATTTATTCTTACTGCTTTGTTTTACGGCTGGCTTCCGTAAGGTAACGTTATTTTTTTGGAGATGTCACAAAATAAGCTGGGATAAAGAAATAGCATACCGTATCGGGGCTAATAAATCTTTTGAATGTGACTCGCTCTTTTTCTGTTACAATGGCATCAGCTGATGTCGAACCCTCCACATTCTGCTCCAAAACTAGAGACGCTACAGCAAAGTGAAACACATTTGTCGAGATTGCGGTAATATTTTAATAGAAGAACCATACATAAGCAAAAGCATTTTTGATATATTGGGTTATTCCAGAAAACTCGGGCAATATAATTAAACTATAGCCCATAACTATCAGTGAACAGAAGACAATTATATTTGTACCACATTCATTTAAATACAACAGCGCGTTCCCATTATTTCAGGGAGTAAAATGACTTACATTTTCACGATATAAAACATTAATCTTTTTTTTCCCCTAAGAGCTGGGTAAAAATAAATGTCACCATTCTTTATTTTGTAGATTTAATTGTTGAATTATTATAGTGTCTCTCTCTCACATGCATTTTTATCGCAATTAAGCTATACTGATGAAATAATTGTATTCATTGAATAATAAAGTAAAATCTGTGTACAGCATATTAATTTTTCAGAATTCATTTGAGATAAAAATTATAAAATAATAACGTATTGTTTATTAAAACTAGAATGTTATATGCTAGAAATAAATATCACAGTTTTTCCAAAAGAAAATAATTTTGTGGAAATAATAAGGTAAAAATTAATTCAGTGAGTTAAGATATGTTAATCAAAATAAGCATAATTGACAATTAAGTTCATGAGTGATTAAAAAGGTAATTGAAAGTTCACAATTTTTCACAATTACGATAATTATTTAATCGATTTTTTTGCTTTTTCTATTATTATTTTAATAAAAATCTGAATAACAGAACTTATTTTTTGTACGGATATATATGTTCATGTGTTACGTATGAAATTTCCCTTATTAAACGTGTCAGCAAATTGTTGAACAAGTAGAAAATATCAGCTTACATGCGCTCACGGAATATATAAAAGACCTTTTCACATTTACATTAATTGCTTAAAATTAGGTAATCAGATTTACAATATTTCTATAAAATAACCTCGAAGGATTCTCGCATTTATTTTAATAAAGTTTTTAGAACATACATGTTTTCTTATTTTAAACCTTAAAAAATATATGCTTATCATTCTCTCAAAAAGCTTGATAATTTTAATTATTAATACTCAGACACACCAATAATTTGAATAGCAAAAAAAAAAAAAAAAAAAAAAAAAAAAATCACTTGCATGTTTTAGTACATACTTTTTAGGGTTTCGTTCATTTCACGAAACCCTAATAGTCTTGCTTCTCTGTCTGTTACAGGGTCACACTCGGAATCAATTTAAGTTACAGACTTGATGCTTTTTTTCTACATAGAGCTGAATAATTCCTTCCTAAAATCATAATTTTTAGAAAAATACTTATATTACTTTAATTGAACGAATTCGTTCTTTTTCGATTTCAAAACAGTATCTTAAATTCATGAAATAGCCTCGAGACCGATGGCACCAATTTAACACAGATGCCTTCCCCGTAGTAGATCGTGGGTTCGAAGCTCTTAGCTGATGAAAAACTATTTATATTAATTAGGAAAATTTAATTAAATAAACTACCGTTTCTTTGTTTTCGTAATCACTATATATCACGGTGCGCATGATATATCGTGTTCATTTTAATCCATTAACTTTAAATAGATTTTAATTTAAAGATAATACGTCGCCTAACATAATGAAATAAAATGTTTTAATTTTCTTCATTTATAATATTTATAATTAATAATAAAAATAAAAAAAATAAAATCTGTAAAATTTCTCGCACATTTTTTTAAAATAATTTTTTTATTATTTAAGATAATTCTAAGATTTTAGCTTATTTTATGCAGTAGTACAATATTAATGCATTCAGAAAACTTCAACCCTTCATCTTTGAGTTTTTGGCAAAACATGTGCTATATACACAGTGATATATAGTAATTACGAAAAAAAATAGTAGGCTGCTTAATTACGTTTTCCTAATTAATTTAAATATATTTTTCGTAAATCTGTTTTGTTTATTCTAACAAGTGATGCTATACTTAACAATACAAAAAATTTCATTGAATTTGCTTTATTAGTTAGTTTGTGAAAAGGTATGGAAATTGAATCAGCTTTCTAGGATTTTTGACCGGTTGAAGGGGAACTGTCCCCGTAATAGGTAAAAAGTGAGAGAGCTTTTCAGCCTTTATTGGGACCGATTATATTTACAATCGTTGTTCAACGGTTTGCTAGCATTGAAAGTACCTCTATATCATATTTGAGACATATTCACCAAACGCGTGATCAGACTGTACTTACACAAACATATTTTTTTTTTCAAATTAAAAAAAAATATATATTCAAGAAAGCCAGATTTTTACCTAGACGAATTTGATTATACGAGTTAAATATCATGATGATGATGCTCGGCTTGTCCCGATGCTTGGTCATTCGCATTAATCCAGAATCGTTTCAAACTAACAAATTTTATATTCCGTTTGTCATCAGTCTCACATCGAGGTCGAATTGATTCTGAACTGAGAAAATAATTAATTTTCATAGCATTATTTTCAATGAAGTATACGTGGCTGAAACATATATTTCTGCCATAAAATTTATTTCTTGTCACGTATACACTTTATTAGCCAATCCGAGATATCATTTTGGAATAATAGTTGTGCTTTAACAATAATGTGAACTAATCTTTTTTCTAATCTTATTGAAGTGAATGCACCCTAAATTTTCTTCTAAATAAAATGTACAGAAAATATAGTGATGGCTTTTACTTTTATTATTGCGGAAAAGAGAATTTTGAACAAATTTTATTTTAAATATAAATGGTCTTTAAAATAAATATTTCGTATGATAAACAGGCATTAATTCGCGAAATTACTTTCGCGACATTTCACAGTTACGGACGCTTTTCGTTACATTTCACAGCTAACATTCTTGTGTACATTTTCATTGATTAGGCTTAGTTACCATTTTAGAATCTGTATGAAAATGGATTTCTTAAAAAAAAAAATATTGTAAATTAAACATTAGCTCTAGTGTAGCTAAGTGTTTTAAATGTAAATGTGTGGTACTGTCTGATTTTTAAATGAACATATTTGGTCTTGAATATATATACAACAAAAAAATACTGTCAAGTATTATCTACTTCTAAAACTGTCTAATCTATTTTTATTTCGATAATGTATAATTTAATTTCGATAATGTATCAAGCAGTTTGTGATCAAATTTACATCTTTTATATTGCTAAAATACATTGTAACAGTTTTAAATTTAGTAAACATACAAGAATAGCGAAATAAAACATTCATGTTCTTTAAAAATATGACAGAATGCTGAATATTCATAACTGTCTGATATAAATCGGAATCTGCATACACACTGGGTCACCCAGAATCTTTAAATGGTGCAACTTATATAATATTTTCGTAGAATTGATAATTAAATAAATTTTTCATATCATTTGACTGCAATACAGTGTTAATTTTGCATATAAAATTTTAATCTCTGACTCGGGATGTTATATATTAAAAATGCTGAAATTTATTTCGTAAATTTGTGAAACTGAAATGTCCAGATGTGTCTAAAAATAGATTTTCCTCAATGATAACTTATACTATATATATATATAAATTTATAAAACATTATTTTATATTTCTTGTAAATATGAAAAAAGAACTTTTTGTTAATATATTATCTAATGTTCGAAATTTGTTGTTTTTTTATATGCTTGAAATGATTTGTTTAGTATGCAAGTAAATAGTTTTTAAACCATAGTTCTTTGGTTATTAAAGGTTAATATTTCATTATTACTGCTAATATGTATACTTTTTTGCCTAAATTGTCTTTTATTTTGATTATAATATATCTTGACAACTGTCCGTTAAAATTATTTATGCAAAAATAACTGCAGTCTACTTCAGAGTTTAAAAAAGTTAGAATATGAATGATGCATACTGTACCATACAGAAGAGAAAACTCATAAATTCTACCTTTGGACTCGTTTTATTTTGCTGTTGGAAGCTATATAATAAATTAGTTAAAAAATTACAAATATTAAGGCAAAAGTATAAGCTCTTTTTTAATGGCAGTACAACATTTTCAATTGGAAGCTATATTGTTATCTGTATCTGTGTTTTCATTTTGGCTACAAAAAAAATTCATTCTGCTCGATTTTCTTGTATGACACAATTATCATTTTAGCTGAGAATGTTTATTTACTATTACAAATACTTCAAAAGCGTTTCGAGCGAGATGAAATATTTCTAAAATTACAGTTATACATTTAAAAATACATCGCAAACGTTAATGACTAAGATACTATTTTCAGACTCACAAGCAAACACCTACCACTTCATATCTGAATGAGACAAGTAAATGGCTGTTTGATTTTTATTCTTTAGAATGAAACTAGAAATGTAAGCAGAAATTATACAATAGAGAATGTATGAATATAAATGTTATGTCATGTCACTTGAAGACATATAAATATTAAACTTGATTGTTTTGTCTGTTTGTCTGACATTTGTCTGTTTAAAAAAAATATATATATATGAAAAGTTTTTTTCGTGTGAATCGGAAAAATACAGACAAAAGAAAATTTCTAGAGTATGAAAATGTATCGTTCCCCATATCTTTGTAAAACATACATTTATCCCTTGTATTTCCAATAAGAAAACGTGATTAACATTAAATTAAAATTATTATTACCCATGATGTATAATTTTTTATGATTAGATGAATTATTTTGTGAATCACTTCAAACGGCTATAAATAATAATAATAAAAAAAAACATTGTAACGTACTTTTATCAGATATATATCTATATATTTTCAGTTCTAGCATTTTTAAGGGTTCCCAAGCATTTTGTTAGATGTATATGCTACGACGTAATTGCAGCAGAAGCAGGACATATTGTAGTAGAGCAGTGATTTGAATTACACCATTAATTATGCTTCGAAGTTCGTTATTGTTGATAGTGGAATTTCTCAGTTTATAAAAATACTGTAAGAAGTGTTTGATTTATCTATAATGAAATTGTTATGTTTATCTAGCTTTCGATAGTAAATAAACGAAATTTTAGGACAGAAAGAAAAACTTGATAAATACAATAAAAGTGTGGCTTATGAAAAGTTGAGGATGAGTTTTATTTAATTTTATTTACTGTAACACATGCCTTAGTTACAACAACTAATTTCTAGACTTCTATTGTTTTCTTATATGGAAATGTGATTTGCCGAGATAGATATAAGTTTCTGTATTCTGTGGAGATGTTTTTGGGCTTGGTCTGTTAATACTTTAACGTGTTCGTCGCCAGCGTAATTCAGCCGAGTTTCTCGCCGGTCCCAAATCCGACCGCCAGAACGTAAACAGACCCAGGGCAGCAACAAGCGTCTATTTTTTATTTAATTTTTTTTTCGCACCACTTTTTCAAAACAAAAGTCTTTTACATACGCTTTAACAACATTTGCAAGAAAAATATTCTCCAAAATGTATGTGTTTTAAATAGTGGTGCGAACAGAATATAAAAATAGTTGCTTCTGGGACTCGCTATCGAGTTTCATTATCGACATAGTATAATGTAATATGTTACCATAAACATAAATTAAAAAAATATATATAGTATGCGTATATGTTTATTATTTTTATGTTGTTTATCCTATATTTATATTTCAATGTTTATTCAATTAAATTTCTTTGAAAAATCGAACTGAAAATCGTATTTACTTGAACGTCACCTATATTTGGGTGACTGGGCCTCAGCGGAAGCATACCCGTCATGATAATATAAAGATGACACTTCAGTATGGAATAAAGTTTTCTGTATTGAACTACTTTTTTTTGCTTACTGGCAAAACTTATTTTGACATTTCACGGTTTATTGTATACAGTTAATTCGAATTTATAAATAATCTTCTTTTGATCACAAAACCTACTTTTTTAGTCAGGTGAAACAGTTCAAGATAATATAACGGTTATGATGAGATTTAACGGGTATAATTGACATTTTCTTAAGTTTTGTTAAATGTATGCAGCCGTTTGGGAGTAAATTTTAAATCGGAATATGTTGAGATACCCTTGTAAGCCTTTTTTATTAAAACATTTTAGCAATTTTTTCGTTTGTATAGAATACAGAATTGAAATACATAAATGTACAGTCGTGGAAAAAAAAGAAAGCACCCCCTACTAACTCCTCAACAAATGAATCGTACACGAAAGTTACCTAACGATTGGAAATGAAGTACACTTTTAAATGACGTATATAAAATTTGCTTTAGGGGCCATCTACATATTAAAACGAACCCAAACTTCATTTTTTCAATGGTAAAACCCAATTTTAACGAGTTATTTTAAAACTTTGGTTCAAACTATTCCAAGACAGCAAATTTCAAGTCATTTGAATGATAAGTTTTTTAATTATAAACATTCAAAATTTAGAGCTTCTAATGTTAAATTACATTTTCATATTTTTATTTATAATTTCTGAAATTATGATCCTAATGTTCAAATTTTTAGTGTAGCAATAATAATAATATATACAAACATAAATACGATGAATTTGCAATTTTTATAATTTTCTGATATGAATTATGAATTATGAATTTATTATTCGAATAAATTATGAATTTGCAACCTACAATTGTTTTGATGAATTCAGATTTATTAAGTCCTGCTTTATGGAAATCCAAAATTCCACATTCTTCTTCCAAGTAGTTTTCAAATTATTCTTAAAAAACGGCAAAATGATAGTTTAAGGGCCGTCTATCATAGAAGTGACTGAATATTTTGAAATTTCTTATGCTATCCTGTAATCAAACAGGCTTAATTGACTGCTTAAGGTGCCTTGGTCAAGAAGGGAGCTCTCTTTCGGTCAACAATCGAGTACGGAATTTCAATTTGGATACAGCCCTTAAAATACGCTTGTTTTAAAATAATTAATTTCCCAAAAACTTATCGTACGAATTGCATAATTTTTTTCTTTTAGACTAATTGAAGGGTGTAGAGCTCATTTATGTTGTCAGAATTGTGTACTGCTATTGAAAAAACAAAGTTATGGTTCGTTTTAATATATAAATGACCCCCTTAGCAAATTTTATATACATCATTTAAAAGTAGATTTTATTTCCAATCGTTCAGTTCCAGTAACTTTCTTCTACGGTAATTTGTTGAGGAGTTAGTAGGGGGTGTTTACTTTTTTTTTTTCCACGACTGTACATACTTTAGTTACAATACATAACTTTAATTACAATTGCAACGTAGGATATACACACCAAGTTATTGTAAATTGTAAGTTTTTGGAGTCTTTTATAATTCCTCATAAAGCTACTAATTCCAAGTGCTTCCGACAGGATGCCACAACTGATAAATACATATTCTAATGGTTAGGCAGTGACAGAAGATAAAGTCACATTTGGCCTACATGCATACATAATAATATAATACATACATACATAATATAATAAATATAGGATTTAATAGGAAATATAAATATAATATTTATATATGTATACAGTATAACCTCAAAAATACGGCATCGTCGATACCAAGACTAAGCCGGATTTTTGAAAATTCCGGATTTCTGAAGGAATATCAAAAGTACATTCGGTATTACTAATGATGCCTCTATTCGTAATTTAATTCATAACCAAGTGATAATTATGTGACAAAAAAAAATATATTTAAAAAACTTACATTAATTTATCATTATTTTGAAATGTTAAAAATAACAATTTAAAAGAAAAATCAATTAAACAGTGAAATCCTTTCCTTCTGGTATAATCGTTAATATTATTTGCTCTAATTGTTGACCCTTCCTTAACATGTTTTTCTGGTATTTTGAAAAAGGACGGAATACCTATTTTGGAGACATTTTGTTACAGTCTAGTTTCTCTAAATAAGACTTTAATTCTCCTGACAAATTAATGCATTTTACAGTGATACATTTTCTTCAGTCGGTTCCTCGATCTCGTCCCCTGAGCTGCTTCTAGCGATATTGGCGGTACTATTTCGGCCATATATTCCCAGCTCTGAGTTTTCTTGGACTTTCTGTTGATCAAGGAACTACCGGGTCTGACATATGAAGAAAACACGCATTCTCCTTAGTCAATTATTTATTTTTTGCGCTTACACTTTCAAACTCGAAGTTTTTAATTTGTAAACACTTGTTATTTTTTCCCTGTAAGTTCGAAGTGTCAAAAAAGGGAAGAAAAAAATGACTTTGATATCGGATTTTTGAATTTGCCGGATTTTTTTAGTCATACTGCATATATAAATCAAGTGGTTAGATAAAAGTAACTAGCCACAGCATTTCTTAAAGGTGAATAATAACATCATTAAATAATAGTAACTCATATATTAAAAAGTTTTGTATGGAAATAGTGCGTTATATTTTTCATAATGTAATTGCATATAATGCAAAGATAAACATATAGATTCATAAACCTTAATATTTCTCAAAGGCTTTCGATTACTCAACAAATAAAAATATTAACAATCTTTTACAGTCTGTTGAAGGGATTTAGAATTTTAAATATTGGAAATAAAGGAGTTAAGTTCTTTTTTTGCATAACATTCGGATTCGATAAAAATGTGAAAGATTATCTAAGGCTTATTATGTTTACAAAACGCAGACATGAAAAGTATTATTGATGATAGTTTTATGTAAAAAAATTACAGTCACATTTTTATGTTCTAGAATTTAATAGGAAAACTAAAATTGGTGCAAAAAGATAACCATTAAGTAAGGTTTCCTCATGCTCATAAAAATATTTTGTAATTAATGATTTCCTTAAGCCAGATTAAAAAAATTCTAATGGATTTCATTATATTTTAATGCGCATGGAAGAAAACTATATGAAATAAAAATAATATATATAAAGTTGAATTTTTCAAAACATATCATTTTATCTTTACTTTATATATTTTGAGTACTTTATCTGATACGTTATTATGAAATATGAGACAAGGAAAAACTCAACATGTTTCTGTGACATCAACTTGAAATTGGAAACAATGCCTTCAAGATATTTCAAAGCCTGATTCATCGTGTTGAGAAAAGCAAGGATAGAATGTTTTTCTGTTTTTTTTTTTTTTTTTTTTTTTTTTTTTTTTTTTCAAGACAAGGTATCACTTTGAATTTTTTTAAAAATGTCTAAATAAACTTTTATATGCAGGAAGAATTATTTTTTTAGAAATACTTCATTATAATATATGGCCGATTGAGAAACGGTTAGAATAAAAAAACAATGTTAATACAAATAAAAATGATATTTTTATGGTAAATAAAAGTTCTTTTTTAATTTACTGTATTAATACAATTATACATATATTTATACACAGGAACATTGGAAATAGCGCACCAAGGAGTGAGTGTCGGATTTAAAAGAATTTTAATACACATAATAATACAAATAAGGAATTCAATTTGATACCAAAATCAAATCAATTGGACAAATTGAGTGTGTATAATTAGACAAATACAGAGCAACTTCAATAGCGCGTCGGACCAAATTCTTCTGCAATTCACGCCGCGACACGGCCCGGCATTCAACTGATTCATCCGAAGTTGGCTTCAAGCAGGTGGGCCCACAAATATTGAACAGCCACCCCCAAAGCGTGTAAAGAGTGACACGATGACGTCTGTCGTTTCAGCTGGCCCCACACATGCTCTGTAGGGGACATGCCCGGGGAGAGAGCCGAGAGAATTTAATACGTGTAATAATACAAATAAGCTATTCACTTGATCCCAAAATCAAGTCAATTGAACAAATTGAGTGTGTCCAATTAGGCAAATACAGTGCAACTTCAATAGCGCGTCGGGCAGAATTCCTCTGCAATTCACGCCGCGACACGGCCCGGCATTCAATTGATTAGACATCTGAAGTTGGCTTCAAGCAGGTGGGCCCACAAATATTAAACAGCCACCCCCAAAGCGTGTAAAAAGTGACATGGTGACATCTGTCGTTTCAGCTGGCCCCACACTTGCTCTGTACGGGACATGCCCGGGGAGAGTGCAGAAAGAATTTAATACGTATAATAATACAAGTAAGCGATTGACTTGATTCCAAAATCAAATCAATTGAACAAATTGAGTATGTACAATTAGACAAATACAGTGCAACTTCAATAGCGCCTCGGACCGAATTCTTCTGCAATTCACGCAGCGACACGGCCCGGCATTCAATTGATTAGACATCTGAAGTTGGCTTCAAGCAGCTGGGCCCACAAATATTGAACAGCCACTCCTCCCAAAGAATGTAAAGAATGGCACGGCGGCATCTGTCGTTTCAGCTGGCCACACGCATGCTCTGTAGGGGACATGCCCGGGAAGAGTGCCGAGAGAATTTAATACGTGTAATAATACAAATAAGCGATTGACTTGATTCCAAAATCTAATCAATTGAACAAATTGAGTGTGTCCAATTAGACAAATAGAGTGCAACTTCAATAGCGCGTCGGACCGAATTCTTCTGCAATTCACGCCGCGACACGGCCCAGCATTCAATTGATTAGACATCCGAAGTTGGCTTCAAGCAGGTGGTTCCAGAAATATTAAACAGCCACACCCAAACCATGTAAAGAGTGATACGGCGGCATCTGTCGTTTCAGCTGGCCACACGCATGCTCTGTAGGGGACATGCCCGGGAAGTGTGCCGAGAGAATTTAATACGTGTAATAATACAAATAAGCGATTGACTTGATTCCAAAATCAAATCAATTGAACAAATTGAGTGTGTCCAATTAGACAAATAGAGTGCAACTTCAATAGCGCGTCGGACCGAATTCTTCTGCAATTCACGCCGCGACACGGCCCGGCATTCAATTGATTAGACATCCGAAGTTGGCTTCAAGCAGCTGGGCCCACAAATATTGAACAGCCACCCCCAAAGAATGTAAAGAATGGCACGGCGGCATCTGTCGTTTCAGCTGGCTCCACGCATGCTCTGTAGGGGACATGCCCGGGAAGAGTGCCGAGAGAATTTAATACGTGTAATAATACAAATAAGCGATTGACTTGATTCCAAAATCAAATCAATTGAACAAATTGAGTGTGTACAATTAGACAAATATAGTGCAACTTCAATAGCGCGTCGGACCGAATTCTTCTGCAATTCACGCCGCGACACGGCCCAGCATTCAATTGATTAGACATCCGAAGTTGGCTTCAAGCAGGTGGTTCCAGAAATATTAAACAGCCACACCCAAACCATGTAAAGAGTGACACGGCGGCATCTGTCGTTTCAGCTGGCCACACGCATGCTCTGTAGGGGACATGCCCGGGAAGAGTGCCGAGAGAATTTAATACGTGTAATAATACAAATAAGCGATTGACTTGATTCCAAAATCAAATCAATTGAACAAATTGAGTATGTCCAATTAGACAAATAGAGTGCAACTTCAATAGCGCGTCGGACCGAATTCTTCTGCAATTCACGCCGCGACACGGCCCGGCATTCAATTGATTAGACATCCGAAATTGGCTTCAAGCAGCTGGGCCCACAAATATTGAACAGCCACCCCCAAAGAATGTAAAGAATGGCACGGCGGCATCTGTCGTTTCAGCTGGCTCCACGCATGCTCTGTAGGGGACATGCCCGGGAAGAGTGCCGAGAGAATTTAATACGTGTAATAATACAAATAAGCGATGGACTTGATTCCAAAATCAAATCAATTCAACAAATTGAGTGTGTCCAATTAGACAAATAGAGTGCAACTTCAATAGCGCGTCGGACCGAATTCTTCTGCAATTCACGCCGCGACACGACCCGGCATTTAATTGATTAGACATCCGAAGTTGGCTTCAAGCAGCTGGGCCCACAAATATTGAACAGCCACCCCCAACGAATGTAAAAATTGGCACGGCGGCATCTATCGTTTCAGCTGGCCCCACGCATGCTCTGTACGGGACATGCCCGGGGAGAGTGCAGAAAGAATTTAATACGTATAATAATACAAGTAAGCGATTGACTTGATTCCAAAATCAAATCAATTGAACAAATTGAGTATGTACAATTAGACAAATACAGTGCAACTTCAATAGCGCCTCGGACCGAATTCTTCTGCAATTCACGCCGCGACACGGCCCGGCATTCAATTGATTAGACATCCGAAGTTGGCTTCAAGCAGGTGGTTCCAGAAATATTAAACAGCCACACCCAAACCATGTAAAGAGTGACACGGCGACATCTGTCTTTTCAGCTGGCCCCACACATGCTCTGTAGGGGACATTCCCGGGGAGAGTGCCGGCCGCGGAAGAGTCTGACATGAAAAATTTTCTTGAGAAACTGGCATGAAAAGTGTCTTGAGAAACTCGACATGTATGGGGAAGGGTGTTATCTTGCTGGAAAAATGTCCTTCAAAGGCCATTTATGAAAAGTCCCATGTTCGATCGAAGAATATCACCAATATAACACTGGCCACTTAAAGTTACACGTACCACAATTAGAAAGGACCGTCTATTACAGACCACGCACACACAAACCATTACGCCTGTTATGCATGCAGTGTGTCGCATGACAGCATTGTTAGACTTATAAAGTTCACCATGACGCCTTTCACACCCGTACATGGGTAATATCTGTCCCCAAAACGAACCGAAATTCATCTCTAAATACAGCGTTTTGCCAATCTGTGGCATTTAACGTCACGTTGGCTTGACACCAATGTAGACGAAGTCGCCGGTTTTTAAGGATTAAAAACAATACGAGAAAAGTGCGCTTGGATTTCGCATTCGCTTCCGAAAGGTATCTGGAAATATTTTACAGAACAGTTGGTACCCATACATTTGATTGTATCGTGGAACGGGTCACTGTCGTATCCACATGCACTTGTCGCACATTACTTTGATCTTCTCGTTTCGTCGTCTTCATGTTCGCTCCAGACCCGGTACGCCGCACATGGGTACATCGCATGACCACTGCTCTAAAAATGTTCTAACGGCACACTCCGAACAATCAAGCACGACGGCTCTTTGAGCAGCCTACGGTTTTCATGCCGATGATAAGGCATCTCTCAATCTCGCTTAATTGCGGGAAAAGTCATCTCACACGCCTACCTGGCATTCTTCGCTTACTAAAATCCTCCTAAAGTCGAAATGTGATCGTCACGTATATGAATCCTCCACTATGCGCCAGTTTATATAGAGCTCGAATCCTAATTGCACGCCACTGCAATGTGCAGGGCACATTGAAACCAAATTTGGATCATTTGCATATCGGATATAACTGTACTTAGTTGCAAAGTTTCGTTAAGGTACCTTTCTTTCTTCTTGGTGCGCTATTTTCAATGTTCCTGAGAGTATACTTATATACGGGGTGATTCAAAACCTATCAATTTCGTGGGGAAGGAGGGAATACGTCAGGAAACCGATTTTACATAGGAAAGTATGTCCGCAAATTTACGCATGCGTATGCAGAGGGCACTATGTGTACCCAACTTCCATTGCGTCTCAGTCATTGTTTTGATATTTCTAAAGAGTATTATTTCTCCTATTTTCACTTCTCATTTGGACTTCCACGAACCATTTTACACCTTTAAAAACTCAAAAAAAATCGTTAATGCCCTTTATTCAACGCCTTCATTGATCGACGCCTGAAAACTTCTTGTTTAATTTTGTTATTTCCTGTTCTTTTAAATTTGATTTTTTTTTTATTGTTTCGTTTTTTTACCTTTTTTACTTTCTTCTATCTTTACAAGAAGAAAGTATTGGATTCGTGAAAAATTTCGACTTCCGGTTTTCGACGGATTTATACGTTTTAGAATGCCCAGAACACGATTTGATGGTTTTTAGAAAATGTCTGTCTGTGAGTCTGTATGTCACTCTGTCACTCTGTGAGTCTGTATGTGACAGAAATTTTCTGGACGCTCTATCTCAAGAACTAATGCACGGAATTTCACAAAACTTTATATTTAGTTAGACCTTCATATAAACTGGACCTGATTAGTTTTTCGTGAAAATCGCCAAACAGGTGGAGCTGTTATGCGGCATTTCTCACGATTTCTGCAATAGCTATATATCAAGAACTACTGCACGGAATTTCATAAAACTTCAGATTTAGTTAGTCCAGGACATAATTTTTTTCTGATTACTTTTTTGTGAAAATCGCCAACAGGTGGCGCTGCTATGCTGCATTATTCATGATTATCGCAATAGCTCTAACTGAAGAAAATATGCACGAATTTTCATCAAACATCAGATTCAGTTAGTCCCTGATATAAATTAGTGCTGTTTAATTTTTGGTGTAAATCGACCAACAGGTGGTGCTTCTGTGCTGCAATTTTCACGATTCCCGCAAGAGCTGTATCTCAAGAACTATTGCACGGATTTTCATCAAACTCCAGATTTAGTTAGTCCTTGACATGAATTGACGTATAAATTAGTGCTGTTTAATTTTTCGTGTAAATCGCTCAACAGGTGGCGGTGCTATGCTGTATTTTTTGCGATTTCCGCAATAGCTTTATCTCAAGAACTAATGCTTGGATTTTCAACAAAATTCAGTTTCAGGTATACCTTGATATCATTTTGTGCTGCTTATTTTTGGTGTAAATCGCTCAACAGGTGACGCTGCTATGCTACATTTTTCAGAATTTCCGCTATAACTCTATCTCAAGAACTAATGCACGGATTTTCATCCAACTTCAAATTCAGATATACTTTTATATGGATTGGTGCTAAATCGTTGTTATTTCTTGTACTATTTAAATGATTTAATTGACGTGATTTATATAGAAGAACGTTTTGTGATGGCCACAACATACTAGTTTCATTTTCTTTCTATTTTTTGATAGTTTATTTTATGCTTTGTTTTTAACTATATTTGCTCATGAATGTTAAAATTTTGTTGGACACCAGAATTTTTAAACGTTATTAAAGAGATTTTTGGAGTTTTTAAAGATGTAAAAGGCTTCCTGGAAGTCCAAATGAGAAGTGGAAATAGGAGAAGAAATAATACTAGCTTTAGGAAAGTCAAAACAATGATTGGGACGCAATGGAAGGTTAACTACACACATTGTCTTCTACATGCGCATGCGTACATTTGCGTACATACTTTTCTATGCAAAATCGTTTTCCTGACGTATCCCCTATCTCTCCACGAAATTTGAACGATAAGTTTTGAATCACACTGTTTATGTACTAGTGTAAATGGCCGTCATAGAACGGTGGTTAAAAATTGTGTTTTTCACTTAAAATTTGAAAAAAATTGATAAAAATTTGACAATATAGAAGCGTTTAGATGAGAAACGTTCGGGTAGTTTATATTCTAATAAACACACTATTAGGATTTACAATACTTCTAGGTAAACTTGGCTTTTCTTTTAATTCCTGGCTAATATACCATAACAAATTAAGATTTCTTAATAAAACCAAAATTTATGAAATATATAATAAAACTGCGTAATTAAAAAAGTCTGCTGCAACTATTGAAATAATACTAATAGTAATTAATACTAATTTTTTGTATATAACACTTTGAAATTGTATTTTTATCGTTTACACCCCTCACCATATATATATATATATATATATATATATATATATATATTGATTAATAAATATGATAAATTTTAAAGAAATAAAACAGTCCCAGTGTTAAAAAGCAGAAAACCAATGTTTAAAAATGCGCAAATAATACATGGAAAGTAGCAATCGGCTGTTGCGAATCTAGTAGCAAGATTTTTCGTGGGTGCTAGATAAGGCAAGGTACATCGTGCTAGAAAAAGCAAGACTGAGCAAGCAAGATCAAGGCTGAGTCTCAGTGTGTTTTAATTCTGCCAATAAAACTTGTAAGCAAAAGACGAAAGCCATTTTTATTCAAAGATAAGTTTTACAATGCCTATTATTGTTTCATAACCTTTTTGTTTTACATATCTATGTAGATTTAAATTATTGTAATACAAAGAAGAATCAAACATAGTTAACATCCATTTTTAATAGATGTATTTAAAACTTTTGTATTTAATGTTTTAATGTATCAAACGAAAATAATCGTTTCTCCCTTTTTTTACAAACGATGCTAACTTTGTACACGAACAATGAACGTTGTTTGAACGTTGAAAACGACCGCTAAAGAATCTTTTGCAACACCGGTGAACCTTGTTCCTTCAAGTTGTGGGCTGCGGAAAGCGGCATTTCCTAAACATTTTTATTTTCTCTGTACGATCTTTGCGTCACATTTCAGCAGAAAGGAACTTACTTAAGTGTCTCGGGAATAACCCTCTCCGAAAAAGCGAATGTGAAGCAAATTCAGGTGAATATGTTCTTCACGCCTATTACTGATTTTCTTCTGTTTACCCGCAGCTGACGTCAGATAAGTAAGGAGGGGTAAGACAGATTTAAGTGGCGTCGTTTATGTCATCTCCTTTAATCTCCATAGCACCATGGTTTAATTTTTTTTCAACGAATCACAAAAGTGAACGACTCGCTACCACAGCTCTTTCTTTACGCTTTACGCGAAGTTTGTTTTGACTCAATTTCTGAAATGTTTTTCCAACTGCGCAAATCAATGAATTTTTGCTAGTTTTGAATCTCTTATAGAAAATTATGTTGAACAGAAGAGATTTTAGGTAGAAAAGATTTTCATTTAGACAGATAAGTTTTTCTCATACAAATCTCAAATCAAAATTAAGCCTAACGTGGCTCCATCTTATCGGAGACTGATAAGTTTGATAGGTTCGCCCTCGATTCGTTAGACTCCCTTTTGTTATATGGAGATATACGGTAAAACGTATTCAAAACAGAATCACAAGATCTCATAATATTTCTATTTTATTTACCTCTGCCTGAATTTTGTATGTAAAGCTCATTTTGTATGGGAAGATGGATTTACTTGCGCGTCAGACCACTCGCTCCAAAATAGGCATTATTTCTGTGAAACGTCGTTTCAATTTTAATCTCTGAACGTGAGAAAAGAAAATACTAAAAAGCAGGATTTTTTCTTTTTCCGAATTTAGTGTTATCCCAGATGAAGAAAATATATATAGATATATAGATATATAGATAATACGAAATATATTTTATTTTTAAGATTTAATGCACGATCTTTTATTTTATGTAAAATGACATCATTCGCATCCTCTTAAGAATTCCTGATTTACGATCCGTTCTTAAACAACATCTACATTTAAGTATTCATAGGACGTCACTATCGCTGAATAATACACACACACGCAAAAAAATAAATAAATAAATAAATAAATAAATAAATAAATAAATAAGTGACGACATCTGTTTTATTTTTATTTATTTAAGAAACTCGACAAAAAAATCGGCTATCTAGTGATTTATATGACTTCATGTGTTTCAAATATTAATATAGATACTTAAATATAGTTTATAATATTTCCATGTTTTATCAGAAATCATTCATTTATTTTTTTTACAATGTAGCATGCCTTTTAATAACATTTTTTTCAGTAGTTATGGGAAAATGGCAAAAAAAGAGATATAATTACTATTTTCGAACTATTTTTTTCTTTATTTTCTACAGAAATGGAGTACTTGATTTGCCAAAATTAAACAAATGGCGTTAAAAGAAAAAAAAAAATCTCAAAAATAAATGGAGATGCAGGCTTTAAACAAATTGCATTAAAAAGTACTTTTTTCCCAATACGACGGTATAAAAATCAAAAATGTGCGATGCTTAGGAGATTAAAAAATTGCAGTAGAATATTTAACAGTATAATGATACATCTGCTTTGTTTTAAGTTGGCTTATACAACGGAACATTATATTTTGGAGACATTTTAATAGCTGGGAGAAAGAAATAGCATACCGGGGGCTAATAAATTAAAAAATATCTTGTCATAATTTCAAAAATACGCTTTTATCAATTAATAATTTCATATTAATTAAATTATGATTATATGTTGAGAAATAAATTTAGATCTTTTAAAAAGTTAATTTACATAATGTTTGGATTCCTTTCCTGACAGTATTAGCTTAAAAAACAAACAGAGAAAAAATCATAATATTTAAAAAATAAATTCTCGAGCTCGAGCTTTCTATTAACAGTAGATCAAAGTAGTAAATTTTCAGGTTTGGTACCCATATCGTATTCACGTATTTTACTGTCAATTTGCGTAAAAAATCGTGAATTGAAACCATGAAATTGCGCTGAATTTTTAAGATAAGCATTAACTGTGTATAAAGTAGTATTTTTTGAAAAAGCTATTTTTAAACGAAAGAGGAGTTGCTATCCAACGTACATTTTTTTCATAAACTAAAAGTTGATGTAAAATAAACACATGAATAAAATAAATTTCAACGTTTCGGTTTAATCTTTAAAACCCCCATCAGTATAAAAAATTTCTAAAATATAAATCAGCAAGAAAATTTCAACTATATGCTACATCTTTAAAAATTAAATTCAAACTGGAAACAGTTCAACGGAAGCTTTCAAAATTCATAAAAAAAACTCAGTAGCGCCATCTGTTATCCATAGTAAAAAATAAGAAAGTGTTGGAACAAAACGTGGGAAATTCAAAGTTCTTTCAAAATAGAGAGTCAGATTTCAGGAATGCGAAAGGAAACGTTATCAATGCAAATTTCGTGGTTCCTTAAACAAATTTCTAAAGGTTCACGATTGGCGGTTTTAAACGGTACAACTTGTTTCGAAATAATCGTAGCTTGATCGAAGCCAATAAATGAATCCTTTAAGGAAATTTCTTGAGAGAGGTGTAGAAAATTTATTAAATTTCAAATCAGTTTTCTGTTCTTTTAACCTTTCAAAAAATTGACGCTTTCCCAGAAAACACAGAGATGTCTGTAAGCAATCAGTCGATAGCCGCCTGCCATTACCATGGAACTATTCCATTGCCATTACTGGCGGTATTCGCACGATACCGGTTGCCAATACCGCTTCCGTATCTTTTTTGATACGCCGCACGAATGCGGCCCGATTTATGAGGCACTCAGCTTGTCCGGTATCGGAAAAAAAAATATGCGACAGCACGCCGATAGCTATCCATATGACGCTTGGCCTCTCAGACTTGATGAGGGGAGGATTCCATGAGGTAATAAGGGGAAGACTTGTCGATACGAAATGGTTTGTCGTTGAAGGTAAAATGGTAGATGGGAAAATTAGAATTTTGAAGTGTTTTATTTTATTATTTATTTATTTATTTGTAATTGTCGTATGCGCGTGTATTTAAAAGTTAATTTAATATTTAAATGAATAAAATAAATAGCGAATTCATTAAAACAAACGAATTTAAGATTAATTAAGATATAGATAGAGGAGAAGGTCCAAATACCGGCTAGGGTCCAAATGCCGGCTACTAGGTGTACTGAAAACTGAGCGCAGCGCAGCCTAGCGGTGGTAGGCAGAGTTTGTAACTTTAATTCAGAGAAGAAAGTTACGAAAAGACTGTCGCTGTAGTCTGTGTCATTTACAAATAGTAAATGCAAAAGTTTCGGATCTACGTAATCTGGCACATCAAAAGTTTTTCAGATATGTGTTTCTCATTTTTTTTAAATATACTGATCGTATATTGGCTTGAATTGTTGATTAAGTTATTTTCTAGACATATTTAGCTCTCAATTGCCACACGCGTTTATTATTGGTATTTTATTATATGAATGAGTAATACCGGTTTTAACTTAAATATAGCAGTGGTCGAATACCGACCACTTAGATTGGTCTAAATACCGGCTAGCCGGTATTTGGACCTCTCTCGGTTGCTCTGCTTGAAGAGGAGGAAAATAAATTAATTTAAATAGTTCCATAATTGATAAATTAATTTAAATGGTTCAGAAATAGTTCCAGTCTCGTTTCGCAATATGAAAAAAAAACAACCATGGCCGTAATTTTTCAGGACCGACACTGGTTACCGGATCACTTTCCAAAAAAGCGCTGTTGGATACTACAAAATTGCCTGTAACAAATGTGAAGAGAAAGAAAAAAAAATGACGGAATAAACCAGGCGAAAGAGGCAGAAATTCAATTTTAAACCTCTTGCTGCGCAACCCGAGATTTCCTCGGGGATGCATTTTTCCGTCTAATTAACTCTCCTTGATTATTCCCACCAGTTATTTCTTATTGTAAATTTGCCTTATTTAATCGGAGCATTTTTCCGGTTAAATTAGACAAAAATTCTTGTTTTGAAAAACCAGTGACACAATAATAAAAATTCTTAACAGACGCTCTTCGCGAAGTAGTTAAATACGCAGTTTATATTTGAAGCTATTTTGATAAAACAAATACGCAGCGAGAGGGTTAAAAAAGTGAAAAAGGAAAATATCCAACAGAGGAAGATGATAAACTGCGATCTTCTGCGTAGGTGCTTTTTCTATGGACAAGAATGGGGAAGTGGATTCTGGATTCGATGTTAAGAATGCGTTAATTGGGCTAATAGGGACTATACCGACGCAGTGTGTGATATTATGTTTTTGATTTTTTCCGATAAAATAATTCTTATTTCAAGCAGCAAGCTTTTTTTTTCTTTTACACGTTAAAAAAGAAAATTAGAAACATAATGGGAAGAAGACTGTGAGAGAAAGTCGTAAAGAATTTTAGAAATTTGACAAAAATACTTATTTATTAAAAATTGCGTGCATTTTTTCTGTGCATAAGAAATGTTATTAGTCTGTACAATTTATTAAATTAATATTCCTATTCCTTAATAATTGTCATTAGCTCTATTTGTGTGATCTTTTGGAAAAAAAAACAACAACAAAAAAAACAACAACAACAACAGAAAAAAAACCTTAGGTAGCCGATATTTAGACCCCATTTAAAAAACTCAAAATTTGAAGACTTTCTGAATTTTGCTTTTTATAAACAGTAAACGCCTTTTAAACTTATTTTTTTCTCTAAACAGGTGTAAAACATGTCAAGGTACCCTGCTGTTACTTTTTATATTATTAATTTTGAAAATTGTATGATGTAGATTGAAAACAAAAGTGGAAGCCGGTATTTGGACCTTTTCCTCTATAATTAAGAATAATTAAAATTAAATTTAAGAATAATTAAATATTAAAAAGTATATTTAGAGGTTTTATTCAGTTAATCAAATTTTCTTATTAGGAATTATAATGTAATTACATGCGTTGCGTTAATTTATGAAATTTATATTTTTAACATGGAAAAATTTATTTTAATAAATAAAAAGTTGATAATTAATAACTTTTAATTTAAATAAGATTTAATTTTATGTCGTTTTGGTGATTTAAAGTAGAACATATATTTAATCAGTGTGTTGCAAAATTAATTTGTTATCAATATTTTTAATTTAAAAATAAAATAAAAATAATTATTTACATATTTTTTAAAAAATAATTTTCAATTTCGGGATATTTCTGAATCTTTCTTATTAATTTAAGAATGCTTATTAAATAAAATAACTGACTTTCAAAGGTTTTTCTCTTAATACAATTTTCTCTTTAGGAATTATAATGTAATTAAATGTATTAGTTCAAGATATATATATTTGTAACATAGAAAAACTAATTTTAATAAAAAATAAGTTGGTGATTAATCAATTTTAAGTAGAATAAAAGTTCATTTTTGATTAAAGAGAAATATTAGTTTTTTTTTTTTTTTTTAGAAGAGGGAGATATTTTTTTTATCTTTCTTTTACATTTTAATGTTAAAAAGTTGGGTAATTTTTTATATTTCTATAGCTTGTAAAATAATTTTAAACACTTTTTTAATAATTTGATTTTTAAATAAATTTAGAAACACAGCTATTGCTTTTAAAATGAATATATAGTTAAAAAATAATTTATGAAGGTTTTTTTTTCTTTTTTTTTTTTTTTTTTTTTTTCTACGATAAAGTTTAAAATGAATAATAATTTTAAGGAGCGATTTAAAAATACTCTTTTGATGATTTAAATAATTGTAAGTCCTTTTTAAAATGAATTCAATAACAGCTTTTCTTGTTTATCACTGTTAGAATTTCATATGAAATACATGAAATATACATATCTTATCAAAACTCAAACTCAAAAGAAAAAAATTAAGAAAAAGAAAAAAAAAAAATGTCGGCTAAGACTAAAAATTCCGAATTCGGACCGATGTTGGCAAATCTAATCGGACCACTATCAGAAATCACATATCGGTCCTGCGTCACTTGCCGGTGTAAGTCACTTGCCTATATATAACCATAAGGGGACCGTTTACGATAACCGGCAGTTGAAAAAGCATATTCTTAACTTTCAGTTGCCGACACTTCACTGAAACCACTGTGCCCATGCCGACACTTAATCGACACTGCCGGCTGCAGTCCAATCCTGTGCTGAAAGGTATGTGTTTGCTTAGGTCATACCAATATATGAGGCCTTTGTCCCATCTGTAAACATAAAGGGGATTTCATAATCCCCAGGGAAAGATGTATATGGAATCGGATCTATTTTCTTATTCTTTAAATTGGATAAAGTCGTTGAATTAGATGCTACTAGTTGAATGATGAATTTCTTGAAAATTTTTTTTATCTTTAAAAAAAGAATTGGGACGTTTGAAACCTTTCTGTAAACACGATTTAATTTGTGGGAGTGATTAACAGAAACTTTATATTTATAAATCAATTTATGGATAAGATTTGAATTATAACCACGTCGCACCGTGGAGTATTTGACCCGAAATCCTGGTCAAAAAAATATTTTCTATGTAAATATAGTCCGATTGCCTTGAAATTGTAAGATGTTATTGGGTATCACTATAGCATGCTTGGTATTGTAAATAAAGTCTATAGCATCTTCGGTTCATTTACAGAGACACCCAAAACAATTGCCTTATATTATGGTCTATGAAAAATAATGGCTTGCTCTGTATTTTAATGATACACTATTTTAAACGTACTGAAATTTATATACATCACTGAAGTGTATTAAGGCACTTATTGTAGAATATAGTATGCATAGAATATATCATTCATTTACAGGGACACACAAAAGAATTTGGCCGAAGAATAAATTTAACTATTGAAGTCTATGACCAATAATTGCTGGAAGTGCGTTTGAAGTTGTGATATGCGTTTTTAAATTGAACTATGTATTTTTTAAATAATACTTGGTGTGGATACATTCTACAGATCATATACAGGGCTGCACAAAAGTTCTCAAGTACATTTCCGTTTATTCACTGAAATGGCTGAATGGAAGTGTATAACTGTGCTATGCGTTTCACTGAACTAACTTTTAGCATACTATGTAGTATACATATAAATCCATAGCGTAGTTTAATATTTTATATCTTAAAAGCTGACGAAGTGTAAGTAAGAATTTAACACTTCACATAATAATAAGTATACATTTTATAAATATTTTGACAACTAAGAAAAAAAAAAGACACATAATTTAAAAAGAGCACAAAAAGAAGTTAAAATATTAATTTACTAAGCAGATATTTTAAAAAATAGGAATACATCACATGCCCGTAGATTTAACATTAGTTTGTAAGTTGAGTGACTAGCAGCCTTAAATGTTTACTGTTTATAAGAGAAAAGTAATTGTTGATAGATTTTTTTTATTTACTAGTAATGATTAATTGAATGTATTTAATTGTAATATCTATAAAATTTATAATTTACGTTTAATTTACTTTAATAATAATTATTACATTTAATTTACATTTAATAAAGATTATTTACATTTGATAAAGTTGCATTTAATAATGCATTTAATAAAGTGGAGTCTCTACAATATACAGACCTTGCTGGAAGAAGTTGTAGGGTCTCGCTAATATATTGCTTGCTCTTTTCCCTTGGTCTTTGTCTAGAGCAGTTTATAAAAGAATCACTGCTTAAAAAAAAGCAAATTTGAAACATCTCTATTGCAAACTTCTTTATTGCGAACTTCTCAATTGCACTTTCTTGAGTACTTTGTACGATACTGTCTAAAGTGTTTGTTCCTGTCCTCGGCAGCTTCTTCGGACCGTTGGTCAGTGGGTACGACTGCTTTCTTAATTGCAGTGCTACCATGAATGAAAACTTTGTGCATTGTCGGAATCATAGGGTACCTACTGTAAAGGTTCACATACAGTCTTGCTGTTTCATCAGCAGACGTTTGGAACTTTTTTTCGCTAATGCGATGCCTACTTGTTATGACTTCCTATATTACTTACAACCTTTTAATCCTTTCTGCGTCTGCTCCAGACTTCTTTAATTCCCTCCTTTCTCTCCTTATTTTTTACCTATGAGCTCCGAAACTAATTGGAGAAACTTTTTTCAGTAAATAACTATTTACAATTTGCAGCCGATCTGATATTTCTATCAAAAGGTATCGAGTTGCGTATGTATGTACGTACTTGCATAAGTACGTACATGCATACATACAGAATCTGTAGGGGCAAAAGCTCTCAGGCAATATCCTGTAAGCTAAAAACCTGCAATACGAGAGTAAAAATATAGTTTTTATCTCTTTAATTCGATTGCCGCAAAAATGGGATTTAAGTAGTCCCCCACGAAAAAAAATTATATAAAAAATGGCAACAATATGCGGAAGATTTTTTGGCAGAAATTGACACTCAAGACTATAACTAAAACGATTATAATTCAAACATGTTTGGGCAAAGTGCGGCACATATTTAAAAAGTTTTCGATATGTTTAAATTAGAACCAAAAACGCTTTAAAAATAACCCTTTTACACATTCAATGTTTTATTACTACATTAAAAACTAAACTATTTAAATTAACACATAGTTTAACACTAAGCTCTGACCTTTTTTAAACGCGTAAACCCTGTTTAGTTTCAATTTAACAATTCATTGAGCCACAAAAAAATTATATTTAAACATCACAACAATGCCAAAAAGCAACAAAAAACCATGTCTTTCCACAAAGAAATTTCCTCTTCAACTGAGGCCAGGAACTACCGGATATACCTCATGGTCCTAAAATACTCATAGATCGACGCACATATTAGTTAGCTATTAAAAAAATATGATTTTTGCAACTGTTGACGAAATTTTAATTTAGGCATTTTTGGCCAGGTTCTTGGATCAAATACTCCACTGTTCGTCGTAGCCAATATTTTTACTTTTACATTTATTATGAATTTGACACATTTCCGCATTTTTCAAAATGATTACCGTCTTTAACCTGTAATTACTTTTCAAAATTTATTACATTAAGTTAATTATGGTACATATTTTATTATTGTATAATGCATGATCATATTTTTCTATAAAATTTTCTATAATAATTATGATTATGCATAATATTACGCTACATTATGGAATATAAGTTATACATTATGGTAAAACTATTAGGGGAGACTAGGGAGGATTGACCCACTTTTTAGAAAATTATTTTTAATTTTTTAAATATAGAACGTAGAATAAAGTTTTATATATCATTTTATTCGTCATACAATCAGTTATCAAAATAAAATTGCCACATAAGTGTAATATAAAAGAAAGTTGAAAATGATTGATTTTAATCATGAGAAAATTATGGGTCAAAGCTCCCGACATACGGGAGGCTTGACCCACTTTGTTTTATATTGAAATATTGATGAAGAAAAATAAAATCAGATTAAAAAAAAAAGGTAAAATAACTTTATGCTACATGATTTAATTATTATATAAAAATATTTTTGAAAATATGAGGCTTCAACAAACGTTTTTAGGCGCAATCGCATGTCAGAGGGGGGAAATATGTTTTATGCAGGAATTTGTCTGAGCAGGTATAATTCTACAACAGGCAAAATGAAATTCTAATCTTTAAGACATTATTCTGTTAGAGGCAGGTTCCGTTTTCCTAGGGATTCATATATTGTAATGTCCGGTAGGAGCAACTGTCACGCTTTTTATTTGTCTCCTTGCCCTACTTTCTGTGACATGCAATCTGACAACTCTAGTTGTCACATAGTTTTTCCCTCATCTCACTCTATACATTGCGTTGAAATTTGTCCACATACCTTCCTAGTTTTTCGATTTTTGCTATGTTCTTTTGCAGCTGCATGAGTACTTAACTTATCATTAACATCTTTTAACCCTTTCAGAGGCGAGGTACTTTCAGTACTAAAATGTTGAAATAAATGACTGACACCGGAATATGCGAACAAGTTTATTTGGAAACATGAAACAGGCTATATTTCACGAACATATTAAATTGAAAAGATTTTAGAATAATTCTGATGCCATTGTGGAATTTGGGAATTAAAATAAAGTGGTTTCATAAACATACCACTGCTCCAGAAACGGTTAAGACTGCTGCTTTTGTACTCTCTAGTATTTTCCCCTGTTTCTATTTACCTATTGTAAGAAATATTTAAATGGCAAAAAAGTTCATATCGACTTTCGGTACAAATAGCAATTATTTACATCTTTATTTAATCAGTTTTAAACGTTTTTTTTTCCATCACCCCATTTTACTGTACCTTTGCAGAATGAATTTACATTCATTTTCATATATAACCAATAATCTTTTTTATGCACAGTATATAATAAAAAGATTTCCAAAACCCCTTAATTAACACATAGCCGACGAGCAATTTTTATCAAATCTGAATTTTAAAACAGTAGAAGCTACTCCCTGTTCTGAAAGTCTTTTGTAAATTGGTGTTCTAGATAGGTTTCACAAGTTTATGCAGCGGTAAATATCTTTCAATAAACGATCTTAATAAAAAATCTCTTACAATCTAAACAAATATAGACAACATGATATAAATTCATTTTCTGTAAGGTAGAAGCCACGCCCTTAGTGAATGATGTTTTTTGAATGAAAACGAGAATTCTCGTTTCCCGCCGTGAATATGTTAAAGAAGTCTTGAACATGTGATCAACCCTCCCTCACATTGACTGGGTCAAGTCACCCCACATAGCCTTTTTCTAAAGAATACCATATTGTTATGTTAAGCCTAATTTACTGTATAATCTTTATGCCTGGAATGAAAGATCGATATTTCTGCATTACTTAAAACCTACTTACTTAAATTCCTGTGACATATTTTATTTTAAAAAAGCTTACAAAATATTTCTAAAAAACACAACTTTTAGGTTGAAAACGCCTCACAATTGATTTTTCTATACCTATCTCGATTGTCTGTATGAAACAGATACTGTTGTTTGAGCATTCCGGTAGTTTTGGTTGACACCTATTGATAAAACTCTGAAATTCTTTTAAATATGAAAACTGATGGGGTCAAGCCTCCCGTATGGTCAACCCTCCCTAGTCTCCCCTATATGCTTTTTAAAAGTGAGAAATGGATGATATGGGTGGCATTATCGAGGATTTTTTCAAAATATATCATTGTGTTTTTGCTTTATATCTTTCGTGTACTTTATCCTACAGATTGTTATGAAATATAAGACAAGGAAAAAATGAACATGTTTCTGGGACAGAAGCTTGAAATCGGTAACAATGCCTTTAAGTTATTTCAAAACCAGAGACATTGTTTTAAGAAGAGCATGGATAAAATGTATGTGTTTTTTTTTTTTTTTCTCTTTTTTAAAGAAGAGTTTATATCGACAATTTTTAACCTTCCTACCTGTTGAAATTTTATTCAACCTTAATTAAAAACATCTAACGCAAAATTTGTATTTGAAACTATTTAACATATTTACTAAACTTAGTCCGCTCTGTCTATTATTTAACATACTTTATGAAGACTTTTTTGTTTCGAATCAAATGAAGGGAATTATAGAAACAGGACGATTAGACTCTTTCATGCTAGGAAGTTTAAAAATGGCTAAATAAACTTTTAATGCAAGAAAAATTATTTTTTTTAGAAATACAGGCATCCCTCGACTTGCGTAAGTAATGCATTCCGTAAACTTTTGCGTAAATAGAATGTTACGTAAGTCGAACTTGTAAAATACTTAGGTAAAATTTTGTAGTAAACTACAACAATTAATATATACATATAATATATATATCGTAGGCTAATTGAGAAATACGGCTCTTTGCAAAGAGCCGGGCTAATTGGAGAATCCATCTCCGTTTTTCCAATTAGCCTGATATTTTTCAGGCTTATTGCAAAGAGGCTAGAAAGCGTTAGGCTAATTGAAAAATGACCACTTATTATCCGATCAGGGTGATATTTTTAGCTCACAGGCTATCAAAGCCTGAGAGATTATGTTCCCGCCGATTCCGTATGTACGTGTGTACGTACGTACGTACGTATGTACGTAACGCGATAACTCTTGATAGAAATATCCGATTTGCTTCAATTTTTTTCTGGGTTCATTCTGATAAGGTGCTTCCCTGATTAGTTTTTAGGGTTCATTGGTTAAGGATAAAGGGGGAAAAGGGGGCACCCCCCCTTGATTTATATAAATGGGTTTTTCATGCAGAAATATTCGATTTGCTCCAAATTTGGTATACCGGTTTATTAAGTGAAGGAGCTGCCTTGATTAGATTTGGTGGTTCATTAGTTACATATAAAGGGAGGAAAGGGGGTTGCCCCCCCCGTAATTTAGATAAATGGGTTTTTCATGCAGAAATATGCGATTTGCAATAAATTTGATATACCAGTTAATTATGTTAAGCAGCTTTCCTGATTACATTTGGAAGATCATTATTATGTATAAAGGGGGGAAAGGGGGCAATTGCCTCTCCCCTTAATTTAGATAAATGCGTTTTTCATGTAGAATTATTCGATTAGCTCAAATTTGGTATACTGGTTTATTATGTTAAGAAGATGGCTTGATTAGATTTGGAGGTTCATTAGTTAAGTATAATGGGAGGAAAGGGGGGCTAGCCCCCTCCCCCCTTAATTTAGATAAATGGGTTTTTAATGCAAAATTATTCGATAAACTCCAAATTTGGTATACCGGTTTATTATATTAAGGAGCTTCCTTGATTAGATTTGGAAGTTCATTAGTTAAGTATAAAGGAGGAATGGGGGGGGCTAGACCCCCCTTCCTTAATTTAGATAAATGGGTTTTTCATGCAGAGTTATTCGATTTGCTCCAAATTTCGTAGACCGGTTTATTATGATAAGGAGCTTCCCTGATTAGATTTGGAAGTTCGTTAGTTAAGTATAAAGGGAGGAAAGGGGTGCTGGACCCCCCCCCCCCCCCCTTAATGTAGATAAATGGGTTTTTCATGCAGAGTTATTTGATTTGCTCCAAATTTCGTATACCGGTTTATTATGTTAAGGAGATGCCTTAATTAGATTTGGAGATTTATTGGTTAAGTATAAAGGAGGGATAAGGGCTAGTGTCCCTTTAATTTAGATAAATGGGTTTTTCATACAGAATTATTCGATTTGCTTCAAATTTGATATACCAGTTCATTACGATATAGCTTCCATTACGATATAGCTTTCATTTGATTTGGAGGTTCATTGGTTAAGTATAAAAGGGGCGAAAGGGGAGCAATTGCCACTCCTCTTAATTTAGATAAATGAGTTTTCATGCAGAATTATCTAATTTAGTTTAATTTTTTTCCAACCGGATCTGAATTTGAAGGTTCCATTTGAAGTCCACCCGAAAACCGATCACAACATGGTTTCGGATTGAGTTCAATTAGAACTTTCAATTTCGGATCGGGTTGCCGGTGAACGGAGATTATTTTGTCTGGCTTGCATCGGGTTATAGTTCTTTGGAAAATTTTTGTCGGTTAAGATTTGGTTCGGGACGGGTTTCAGGTTGACTTCGAATGGAATTTTTAGGTTCTGCTAGCGTTTTGTGTCCACGGAAACGAATTTGTCTTGTTCGGATCCGGTAAAGTATGTTTGGAATATTTTTGTCGGTTATCAGATTTGGTTCGGGATTTCGGGTTTTTTCAAATGGAACTCTCAGGTTCGGGTCGGGTTGCATGTAGACTGAAATTATTTCGTATTGCTCGGATCGGGGTACGGTCTGTTGTAATTTATTTTTCGTGTTTGGATAGGGTTATGCGTTAATAAACCTAATAAAAAGAAAATTGCCCAGTTAAACTGATGGCATTGAGATCACAGGCTATTCACACTAATTGTATATTATACTCTTATTTCAAAGAATAATGCCCCTCGAAAAATAAATGAAGGAATTAGTCCCCGTTGCCCCCTTTTCTACTTAACCAAAGAACCTCCAAATCTAATCAGGGAAGCTACTTAACATAATAAACTGGTATACCAAATTTGAAGCAAATCAGATAATTCTGCATGAAAAAACCATTTCACTAAATTAAGGGGGGGGGGGGTATTAGCTCCTCCCTATATCTCTCTTTATTCTGAACCAATGAAATTTCAAATCTAATCAGAAAAGCTCCTTATTAGAATGAACCTAGAAAAAAAAATTAAACTAAATTTGATAATTCTGCATGAAAACCCATTTATCTAAATTAAGGGGAGGGGCAATTGTCCTCCTTTCCCCTTTTATACTTAACCAATGAACCTCCAAATCAAATGAAGGAAGCCATATAGTAATGAACTGGTATATAAAATTTGAAGCAAATCGAATAATTCTGTTTGAAAAACCCATTTATCTAAATTAAGGGGACACTAGCGTCTGTCCCTCCTTTATACTTAACCAATAAATCTCCAAATCAAATCAAGGCAGCTCCTTAACATAATAAACCGGTATACGAAATTTGGAGCAAATCAAATAACTCTGCATGAAAAACCCATTTATCTAAATTAAGGGGGGGGGGGGTCTAGCCCTTTTTCCTCCCTTTATACTTAACTAACGAACCTCCAAATCTAATCAGGGAAGCTCCTTAACATAATAAACCGGTATACGAAATTTGGAGCAAATCGAATAACTCTGCATGAAAAACCCATTTATCTAAATTACGGGGGGATACCCCCCTTTCCTCCCTTTATATGTAACTAATGAACCTCCAAATTTAATCAAGGCAGCTCCTTAACTTAATAAACCGGTATACCAAATTTGGAGCAAATCGAATTATTCATCATGAAAAACCGATTTATCTAAATTAAGGGGGGGGGGGAGGTAGCCCCCTTTTCCCTCCTTTATACTTAAATAATGAGCTTCCAAATCTAATCAGGGAAGCTCCTTAACACAATAAACCGGTATACCAAATTTGGAGCAAATCGAATATTTCTGCATGAAAAACCCATTTATATAAATTAAGCGGGGGGGACTAGCCCCCTTTTCCCCCTTTATCCTTAACCAATGAACCCTAAAAACTAATCAGGGAAGCACCTTATCAGAATGAACCTAGAAAAAAAAAATTAAGCAAATCGGATATTTCTATCAAGAGTTATCGCGGTACGTACATACGTAAGTACGTACGTACACACGTACATACAGAATCGGCGGGCACATAAGCTCTCCGTCTTTGATAGCCTGTGAGCTAAAAATATCATCCTGATCGGATAATAAATGGTCATTTTTCAATTAGCCTAACGCTTTCTAGGCTCTTTGCAATAAGCCTGAAAAATATTAGGCTAATTGGAAAAAGGGAGATGGATTCTCCAATTAGCCCGGTTCTTTGCAAAGAGCCGGAAACCTCAATTAGCCTACGACATATACATTATTTACACAATTTTGTTGTATAAATAAAGCATCATGCAACAGTATTTACTTGATATAAACGATAAAATTCTGAAAAAAATTAAAATCAAACTGAAATAACGCTTTTCTAATAAAAAATATCTTGTGAAAACCGGGATTTATAAATTTAACATTGAGGAATTATTTATACCAATTTTAAATATACATCAAACGAACAGATGTAGCTAGGAGAAAAATACCCTCATTTCTCTTCATTGAAACTTTAAAATTAGATTTCTTTACGGCTTGAATTCAGCTAACAAAATTGTAACGGTTAAACCCAATTTTATTTTGTTTCATTTTAATTAGATTTGTGTTTGTTTTGTTAAAGAATCGATTGTATATCCAACTAAAAATAGAACTCTATCTATTATATAAAACTATATTACGGTCGTGGTATTTATCTGCATATTTTATTTATAAAACAACTATCAAAAGTGTGCAAAAGCATAACAAACGCGCTAGTAGATGAGTGTAGCCATATTTGGACCGCCGCTTTAATTGGACCGTTGCCATTCTGCCGTTAATTACTGGAAGAGACGCCATATACCGCTGAAATACTACTCATCAGAACGGCGTCATTTATGATTAGAAGAAGCACCCGCCCACCACGTGCTGTTTACAGACAATTTTTAAAAACCTAAAGTTAGCTGTTTTGATCTATTTTTTTTCCTGCTAAACGTAAGTGAATACTTTAATATTAAGATAAGTTGTTATGTTTTCATATACATATTTAAATTCATCTGTTTATTGCGCATATTTTTCACGCGGATTTCTTTGATTTCGTGTTTGTTCTTAGTCTTGAAATTATCTGTCTTAAAAAATGGCGCAGTTGCCTTAAATGGGCCAATTTAAGTTGCTTAAATTGTACGAAATATACGATCTTAAATTAGAAAAGTTACTAATAGATTTCGAGGGCGGTTCTCTTTGTATACCTTTTTTTCTTCTTTATAATAATTACTATCTCCATGCAAGTTTTTTTTTTTTTTTTTTTTTTTTTTTTTTTTGTATATCTGGATCAATTTCTTTATACAGTTTCGGCCTATATACACTTAAAAGTATTTTTACTTGTTTTGCAATAAATTTTGTTTCTAATTTCTTTTATCTTGTATGTATTTACATTTATTTTCTCTGAATTTCTTATTCCTACGGCGTATTTGGTTTACAGATTTGAATTCAAACATTTTCATCCAAGAGGACAAATTGCTATTCCGTGAGGGAAGGGGAGGAGCAGATTTTTTACAGTTCTGGAGGGTGGAATTACATTTTTTTGCCATTAACCCTTTACATGCCGAGAAAAACTTACGTGATTCACTCCCCAGTGCTACAGTTAGAACTTAGTGGCCTTACAAAATGGGGCGTGGCTTAAGAGCGTGCGAACTCTGTAAATAATCATTGTGAGATAGAAGATGTTCCATTCAATTTTTAATTTTTGTGGATTCACTAATAACTGAAAGCTGTGCCCATAAGCTACCGATAGGAAACTATTGTATATATCTCGAACAAAAGAGTCAGGAGTGAGTGTTACGTGAACAAAACCATATTTCCGAAAAAAAAAAATCTTTTTATGTAAAAATTCATCTAGGTAAATAATTCATATTTTTCGAATATGATTTATTGATTCTCTTCCGATAAATAAGTACGCTTTAGAACCAACAGTTTGTTGGTAACAATATTGGTTCTATTCTTTTCATTATACGAAAAAAGTTTTTCTTGCGTTCATTTTAGTCAGAATCTTTATGTCATGTCATTATGCATTATTTGATTTAAAAATAAAATGATATATGATTTAATGGAAGGTTTATTGCACTGCAAAAATAATGATAAAATCACAGATGTGTTTTTCGTATAACGTCAACTTTTTTCTTGTACTGCACATCTGCAACACGAGCAAAAATTACTGTCATAAGTAAAATATTAAACAATTAGTAGTTATTGTAATTTCTTACCTGCCGAGAAAAACTTACGAAATTCATTCCCCGTGCCACAGTTTTCCAAACAGGTTCACGTAGTTATGCGGTGTGTTGGGGGAAATAAGAGAGAAGCTTTTAATATAAACATTGTGTACTTCCACGAAAATATAAAAAGAAACGAAAATACAAAAATTATGTACAAAAATTATACCAAAAATGTAAAATTATAGCGTAACAATATGATAAAAATGATGTTAGAACTTAGAGGACGTGTGATATATCCTGAAACATGGTTGGACACATAAACCAACATCACATTCAGTGCATTGATAGCGGGATTCACGGCGAGATTTTTTCATTGAACAAACCGCACATCTTCTCGATGCATTTTTCTTTGAAGACGTTGATGTTACTGAGTCCGAAAAATGTCTAGCAGAAACTCGTAAAGGACAGCCACTTTCTAATTTCTGTTGTTTGGCAGGTTGTGGGGGAGGAATACGAAATTTCTCAAATATACGTTCCACCAAATTCATGCGGAAGTTGTAATTATCAACGTTTCGGAGTTGTTTCTTTTGTAATGTGAAGGCATTCCAAATAGCCATATCTAATAGATGGCGAAATATTCTTCAATAATACTTCTTCTGTCTTTATCGTGTTTTTGAATAACAAACTAGCCTGATCCGCTCTATCAACCCCACCCATCTTCAAGTTATAATCTATAACAATAGCTGGCTTCATGACATTTTTTTCAGTTTCAGAGCAATTTGCTGTATGGATAGAACTAGGAAGCGAAATTTTTTTTTGTCACGCCATCTCAACACGGTAATTTTGCCTCTTTGGAAAGCGGCTATTTCGCCTTTCTTCAAAGTAAGTTTGTTGAAATTTTCCGGCAAATCACGTCAATTAGGACGAAGAGTTCCATATACGTTAGTTGAATTTTGGATAACAAGGTCTGCTAATTCTGGTGAGAGATAAAAAATGTCCGCAATTACACAATAACCTTTCCCTAAAAAAGGTTCAATAAGCGCCGTCACTGATTTTGTTGCGACTCCATAGTTCTCATACTTTTTATCAAAGATTGTACTTTGCCCTGTGTACACGATCGTATTGCGAATATATTCTTTCTCTGCTTCAGCAAGTACAAAGAGTTTTACTCCAGAGCGAGCTATTTTAATTGGTATGTGTTGTAGCCATGATAGCCTGCCTTTGAAAAGCATCAAGCTCTCATCAATGCTCAGGTCCCTTTCAGGTGTATAGACACTTGAAAATTTCTTCATCATGTCAGAAAAAACAGGCCATATTTTACTTAGTTTTGGATTTGGATGTGAATTTTTATCAAAAGTACTGTTATAAGAAAAGTTCAGAAATTTCATGAAAAGTTGAAAGCGATTTCTGCTCATAAATTTCCCAAAAATTGGAGCTTCGATCAATTTGTTTTTAGACCAGTAAAGCGCAACGTGAGGTTTTACAAGTATTCCATGCAGAGTAAGTATACCTAAAAAAACATATATTTCTTCTAAAGTTGCTGGGCGCCACAACTTCGTCCTTGATTTCTCTTTTGTAGGATGCTGGTTGTTATACTGGTCTGCAAAATGGTTAGTTTCTGTAACAATATGAAGCACTAGCTTCTGATCAAAAAATAATTCAAAGAAATAAAAGTGTGTTCGTAACATCTGTTACATTTTTATTTATTCCTGGTTGTCCGAAAATGGAAACCGTGAAGGTGGCATAGGTAATTTTTTTTATATCCAATCGTACCCAGTTTCTGGCATCTTTCATAGAATAGTCGTTATCTGAATCCTATTTATCTGACATATCATATTCTGACGTCTCTGATCCAAAAGATGACGGAAAGTCGTCATCCAACTCATTATCATCAGTATCGGACATACTCCTACGAAATTCGAGAAAATTCGAGAAACTGCACGGCTAAAGCTATGAGACTGAGGTAGTGAAATCAAAACAAGCAATGCGATAGAAAGGCGAAAAGTGAGCGGCAAACAAAACAATATTTTCTCTAAAATAATAGTGGTGTACAAAAAGGGCGGAGCCTTGTCAAATATGGAAAAATATTTGCTTGTATTTTCACGTCACTAGCTCAGTGCGATAACCTTTATGAAGGTAGTTCCTTCTACCCCCTTCTCCTCTGAAATAGGTCAGTTTTTCAAAAACACCTTCAAAGTTTTTTCTTTTTTCTTTTTCTTTTTTTTTTAATTCCAAAGCCGTGGGCATGGTTTTACTGGTACAGCGCAGTATAAAGGACAATATTTTGGACTGACGTATATATACGTCAATGTCACTTAACACATCGATTATGCGCGACGGATATATACGTCTGTGGCACTTAAGGGGTTAAAACGCATAAAATCTCAAACCTGCCGGTGGGAGTGGTTATTTCAAGACACCTGAATTCAACACTGTTTAAATATATGATGTTTGCGTTTGATTAATCGTAGCGTATTTTTTTTTTTAATAGAGATATTTTTTAAACACTTTTTAATATAATGCTGAAATTGTTGAAAACGGCACAGACAAACTGTCTGGAAGAGAAACACCTGCCACCGCAAGAACTGTTAAAGGTATAGGAAAACGAAAAGGAGAGCGTAAGTTGTGAAGAAATCGACTTTCAAGAAGGCTGCAGATACAAATCCCCCCCCCCCCGCACCCCAAAAAAGGCCAAAAAAATCATTAGAAATGCTATTTCCCTTGCTAAATTCAGTTAAATCAAAGTACAGAGAGAGCCAAAAAACAGTTGTGTTAACATTTTTGCCATATAAAGTAAACCTTGGAATGCAAAAAGAAAAAAAAAGAATTTATTTTGTTTGATTGTTTCATTAATCGCAAACTTTGCTTTTAATAAAATTAGTTATATTTCCTAGTTATTAAAACAACCTCATATTGTTTGGGCTAATTTAGGAGACAGGCGGTCCAACTTAGGCGACCTGTTGCTGAATTTTGACCACTTTCGACATTTTTTTTCAAATTAAAATAAAATTAAAGATTTTCAAAAACAAATTGATTTAAGATTTATTTACTTAGTAAATGATTAGATATACCCGTGTAGTGATGTTTTGCACATATTCCAAAAATTAAGTGAGTTACACCTGAAAATATGTGAAATGGTCCAAATTTGGCTACTCTCTCATATCTTCATAAATGTAGGTTAATATGTAAGTGCGAATTAACGTAAGTCGCGTATTACGTAAGTCGAAGGATACCTGTACTACATTATAATCTATTACTGATTGAGAAAATGTCACAATAAAAAGAAGGGTTAATACAAATCAAAATGATAGTTTTTATGGTATATAATTTTTTTCTTGCATTGATACAATTATGTATCGAGAGAGTAAAATGTAGTCAAAGTACGATAGCATGATCACAAAATATTTTTAATCTTTTATTTAATTCAATCTGAATTTTTAATGCAAAGATGAAATATTCTAACTGATTTTTCACAAATTTTATCATATGCTACAATTAAAAAAAATCATGTTCAAAGTTGCGTTTGCAATAACAATGCAACATTTTAATAATTTTAGAACTTAATTATAAATAAATACATTAATTTTAATGCATTTTGCCTTTTACAGCCACAAGTGATAAACCGCTAAATACTCCTCAGTGTCACAATTGTATACGATTTACCACAACAACAATATATTTAGTTATACGCCAAAATTGGCGAACACTCTGTAAAACTACAACGGTTCAATTTTAAACTGCCCCACCAGTGGCCGAGAGGTTGTGCTCTCGAAGCTGGTAGACGGGAGGTGCTGCATTCGAACCCAATCGCGCCCGTCGGCCTAGTCGTTCGGAGTTTTCATCGAGCCGTGGATTTTCCATGCGTAAATACGGATTAGGTTCCCTTAGAAAGACCCCCACGGAGGGCACTTCCCCCCGGGCCTATATCCCTCGTGTAGATAATTGGCCGTCAAAAATCAACCCAACTCAACCCTCAATTTTAAACTATAAAGGGGACAAATCAAAAGTGACTAAAAATGCTGCATGTAATAAAATTAAAAATGCGTTTTTATCAATTAATAGTTTTATATTGATTAAAATATGATTATACGTTGAGAAATACATTTAGAACTTCTAAAAAGATAGTTTAAAGAATGTTTGCTTTTTCTGTTAGCCATATTTTAAGAAACAGAGCCAAAATCGTAATTTTTTCAAATATATTCTCGTGCTCATGGTTTCTATTAAGAGCAAATGAATGTAGTGAATTTTTGGGTTTGGTGCCCACGTCATATTAACATAATTTATCGACAATTCGTATGAAAAAATATGAATTGCAACCATGGAATAAGGCGGGATTTTCAAGATAAACATTGACTGTGTATAAAAGAGCGTTTTTTTTTTTTTTTTTGGAAAAGCTATTTTTAATTTTATATTTATTCTGAATCGGAAACATTTCCTCATTATTCAAAAAGCTTACTGAAAATCTAAAGAAATTGTTTTTTTTTAACCTATAATGCCTTATTATAATTTATTACAACATAGTACATTTTTTAATATACATAATATGCTATCATATTGAATTGTAAAATATTCTAAAAATAATTATATTACGCAAAATATTACATTATATTATAGAATATCTGTGATAAGTTATGGTATATCTATTATATACTTTATTAATGACAGAATAATTGGATGAAATTGAAAACATTGATAATGGATTTTTCAAAACATATTATATATTTTATGTATTTCGTGCATTTATTCTTGAAGATTATTATGAAAACTGAGACAAGAAAAAAACTGAACACGTTTCTGTGACTTAAACTTGAAATTGGAAACAATGCCTTGAAGATATTTCTCATCTTGAAGCATTGTGTTGAGAAGAACATAGATGTTTATTTCCAGGACAAGAGACTACATAGACTATTTTTTAAAATGTCTAAATAAATTTTTAATCATGAAAGAATTATTCTTTTTAGTTATATTCAGTTTTTTTAGAAATACTACATTAATAACTATTATGGTTTGAGAATTATTTCACAGTAAAATGGACTGTTAATATAAATTAAAATGATAGTTTTTTGTTATATAAATACATAAAAAAAATATTGAACTGATAAAATTGTTTATATACAGTATTGAAATTTTTCAGAGAGGCACAAATATTTTTACTTTTTTATTTAACTCAGTTTTGCTTTTGAAAGTAAATTCGGAATTTTGGTAATCAAATTTTCACTTATTTTCTCATATACTACAATTAAAACAATTATGCTCACATGTGTGTTTACGATGGTAATACAGCAACTTAATAGTTTTAGAACGTAATTATAAATTAATACACTATTTATAAGGCATTTTTTCTTTTACACATGACAAGTGATAAATCGTCAAATAATATTTAGGATTACATTTGTATGCGAGTTGCAACACCAATGGACTTTGTTGTACGCATTTTTTTTTTTTTTTAACATAATTGTATTTTAAGATGTGTGTCAAATAAAGGGGCGTGAAGTGTATATTAGACACAAACAGGGAATGAAAATTTAAATTAACTTTAGTTTTATAAGAATTTTTAAGACAATGCAGGAAAGTCCACCAAACGCGTCATGTCTGTTGTAAAATATTGTATACATATTTATCACCAATTTATTATTGTTGCGATTATTATTCTCATTTTATCATCATCATTATCATTATCAGTGTTTAAGGGTATACATTTACAAGGCAAGATAGAAGGCTACAAAGGTGACATAGTAAGTCTTTTCCAAAGATATAACAAAGAAATTTATTTCCAATTGTTTATGCGTGGCTTTTTTAATAGATATTTTTACAAAAGAAAACAGCTAAATTTTACTGTACTAAGAATAAAAACTACATTTTACAGAAAAAGCATTTTACACCCCGGTTGCCAACCCAGTTTCTGTAAAATTTACTAGATGATGTCTTTAAGATTGTTTTAACATTTCTCAAGTCTGCAGAAAGTCGCGTTGTTATTAAGTGCGTGGTGCACGTGACAGAAATAATTCAATTTTCACTTCACTTGTTGCTTGAATTATATTTCAAAACATCGGTGCTTGAAAAATTACAGCAGAAAGTGCAGGAAAAAACGCAAACATTTTTTACAGTTTCTTGGTGTAAGCGCTGACTTAAAACTTGGGCCACAGCTATATTATAGGTTTTTGTGTTTCAATAACGTAAAAACAAGCTAAAAAATTAATTATGCGAAAATAACTTGGACACAATTACTGCTTCCATAAATTTTATATAAAAATACGCATAATCCAAGTTTTGAAAGAAACATAAATGCGTGTGTGTTCGACTGTGAGGTCAGAATTGTTTTCAAATTATCTGAGATTTCTTAGAGAATATGATGTTTCTTATAAAACGCGATTTTTTTTCAGTTTTCAGACTGAAGAATTGACGATTTGAATAGTGATTCAAATTTTATCTCTATTACACATATACAGGTGATTTTGATGATTATTTAATTATAGCTTCACTCGTCTCACAGATTATTTCTTCTGGGGGAAAATTCACAATACATTTTACCAGTTTGGATAATGAAATTATTCCAATTTCGACAAGTTTAATCCGCATACGTTTCAATTATACATATATAGATATATAGAGAGTAGAACCCCACTAATCTGAACTAATTGGGACCGATGCCAAAAAATTACAAAAAATTCGGATTGCCCGAAATTCTGATGAAGATAGAAAAGAAAAACATGTGTGGTACGAAAAATGTAAGTTATAAGTTCTCAGTAGTACTGTGAACATCCTGTAACCCGGCATCCTAATGTCCGGTATGCTGGATAATTCTGCACAACTTTCGCAAAAATATAATATTCCTGTTTAATTACTCCCGGTGTCTATAATAATACAATGGAACTTAAGAATAAGAAATTTCGAAAAATCTATTACAAATGTGTTAAAATCGCGGACCTATAAATAGCTCTGTAGATATTTTTGTAGCTAATTTGTGAAATCAAGCTGTTGAAAAGAAATATAAATTTTTATCATCTGAATTAAATACTTTTCGCATTTTCGAAAATAATTTTATAGTGACAGGGAAACAAACATATTGTGGAGAATTTTTAAAGGTACCTTCTACGCGTAGGTTTAGAGTGCAAGTTTTTATTTTATATTCGTGTACAACGTTATACTTTTACATTATCGAGTATTTTTTTTTATTATCTTTTTTAATCTGTTCAAGTATAATAATTTTCAAAAATAAAATCGGTTCAGATTAACCGGAATTTCGGACCAGTGGGGTTCGCATTATCGGGGATCTTCTCTACTAATATTTATTGTAAATTCAATTGAAAATATAAATATTACTAGAATATAGCCCGTCAGAATGACGTGCTTGCATTTTCAAAAAAATATATATAGCATTGCATTATAAAAAGAATTGTGAAGTAATAAATTTTGTCTTGTCTGACTAATAGGGTCAGGTGGGGTAAAGTAAAAACAGCCCATTTTTCATTGAAATTTAATTGGCAAGAAAATTATTAATTGAATTGCTAAAATACTGATATAAAGTATGCAAATGAACTTCATTCACAAAATTTGAAGAAATATTTCACAAAAACATTCAAATTAGTACTAATAATGCTATTTTAAAACATATTATCAATTAACTATTTTATCTCATGGTATGTAATAAAATAAAAGACAATTCCAACAGAAAGTTTGTTTGTTTTTATTAATTGCCAAAATAATAATTACATAACTTAAATTTTAAAAAGTTGAATAGAGAAAATCCCGATTTTTTTTTAAACATGCATAAAAGAAACCTGTAATAAATTTTGATAATTAAAAATCATCTTTTATCACATAAGTAAATTGCAACTATTAATTACATTAACAATTTATTTTCCCAAATTCTGTTATTAAATTACAAATTTATTTTCCCTACAAAATGCAAAATTTCATTTATTATAATAATGCATTGATATATATACATATATATATGTGTAATAACGACATTACTTATTTCTGATATTCTAATTTCATTTTATAAGAAATATTCATTTTTCCCCCAATGTCTTCAGAATTCAAAAAACATTTTAAAAAGAAAATTTCTTTTTTTAACTACCGACAGATGGCGCAACAGAGCATATAAACGTTTGTTTTAATAATTTAAAATTTCAAGACGAATGAATCAATTGTTTGTTTACTTTCATATAGGGATAGATAAAGCTACCAATCTAATTTTAGCTGAAGTTATCACAGCAGAATATTAGATAATTGAATGTAATCTCTTAAATGTTAATTTATTTTGAATAATCTGTCTAAAAATGTAACTTTTGCGAATAGTGGAAGAGAAAGCACGCTTCACTCATAACTCTGAGGATTTACTCAACGTTTTAAGATTGAAAATTCGAGTGAAAATCAAATCAACATTCACTCGTGATGCCACATGTACAACACAAATTCCAAATCCAGATGCAATTGAATGACTCTTTGAACGAATCATTAAAAAATACGGTCGACATCCGATTTTGCTCTTAAAATATTTGTAAAACCATAGTAAAGCCTTTAAATAATTTGAACTACATTTGTTTTTAGAAAGGAAACGTTAATCCGGTACAAAATAATTCACGGGAATGAATCACAGAATATAGCTATATTCACTGAACATCATGAAGCGTTCTCATTGGTCAGAAAATAGATAGCCTTGAAAAACAGAGGTAATTTTTCGCGATATTTTTAACCGTGTATACTGAATTCAAACTGTAAATAAATGTAAACAAAGGTGAAAAACGTATTTCAAAATATTAACATGCTTTTGCAAAATATTTTAAGAGCATTTAATGAATAGCTGAAAGAGTCATTCATTTGTTTTTGAATTTTTAATTTGTGCTTATAAATGGCAACCGTAATCGCTTGTATACATCGGAACCCTGTTGTTGGTATCTGGTTATTTTTAAATTAGATCTTAAAGCGTTATAATTGTATACTTTTTGAAGGTTTGAGAAAAATTGAAGAATAATATGTTACACAACGAATAGATAGACAGATTAAATAAGGCAGTCGGCAAATACGGCATCGGAATGCTTAAGCCTAACGTGGCCGCGTTTGGATCATCAGGAAACGGATGAGTTCAACCCCGGAGGCGTTATACACTTAGTGTCATTCTATGTATAATATATTTACATAATTGTAAAATATATCAAAAAAATATAATGTATAAACAAAACATGTGTTTTGAAAAGAAATATAAATTTTTATCATCTGAATTAAATACTTTTCGCATTTTCGAAAATAATTTTATAGTGACAGGGAAACAAACAGATTGTGGAGAATTTTTAAAGGCACCTTCTAAGCGTAGGTTTAGAGTGCAAGATTTCATTTTATATTCGTGTACAACGTTATACTTTTACATTATCGAGTATTTTTTTTTTTATTATCTTTTTTTAATCTGTTCAAGTATAATAATTTTCAAAAATAAAATCGGTTCAGATTAAAAGGAATTTCGGACCAGTGGTGTTCGCATTATCGGGGATCTTCTGTTCTAATATTTATTGTAAATTCAATTGAAAATATAAATATTATATATTTGCATAATTGTAAAATATATTAAAAAAATATAATGTATAAACAAAACATGTATAAATGGATTTACACACAGCATAAACAAAAACACTTTATTTCTATGGCCTGACGATGTACAAGAAATCCTATTCAGTAATTGGTCAACTCATAAAAATGTTTAAAAGGTAAAGGAAATTATAATTTTTGCCAATATCCAGAAATACATTGATCAACAAGGCACTTATATTTTATGTAACACAGATTTTAGCCTGTAGAACGTTTTCAAAGGATAAGACAATAAAAAACATGTTTATTATTTATTTATATATAACTAAGCTTTCTTCCACTTCTCATTAAACTTTTAATCACATTCTAAAAATGTATCTTTTAATGGTAAAACAGATTTTAAAACTAAAATAAAGTATGTTTAACCCAATTATGAAGCTTCTAACCAAAAAATCTTGAACTATTTTTAGTATATTAAAGAATAAATAAAATGTTACCAATTAAAGCGATACAAATGTGGTTTGGAGATTTCATTTTTAATTTATTACGCGGAAAAATCATTATTCATACGTAAATGATTTTTGTTTATTAAGCATTTTTCTTTAGAGACCTTTGAAGTAAACTTTAATTTATCACATATCCCTTTTATGTTAAAAAAGTTTTTCTTTATAATGACGGTTTCTACGATATTACATAAATAATTGGAAATAAAAATGATTTAAATAATTATTGCTCTAAAACGATAAATAACAGTTAGAATTATTTTCTAGTTTTTATTAAACCTTATTCTTTGTTAAAGATGAATTGCCTACATCTTCTTTCGACGAAAAACTAGCTAATTATTTTAAAACTTAATCATGCATAGGAGAATTTTGATTAGTTACAATCATATTTTTTAAATCGAGGTATTTTTATAAGAACTAAAAAAATAATGCGAGAATATATTTATAGTTTCTTCTTTTTTTATACTTATGTTTATTTAATGCTAAAATGTATGCTATTATTTGGATTTCTAATATGATTAAAGGATTTTAAAATATACGTGCTTCTTCTCTTAGTAAATGTTGTTGTCTCACAGCTGAAGTAATTGCCTGCCATAGGTCACGTTTACATAACGGATGACAATATCAATATTCGGACAATAATGTTTTTATTTTCCTTCAAGATCGCCAAACTTTGCAGAACATTTCAGTTCCTACATATTACCGACCAGAGATATCATTTTTTTTTCGTCTGTAAGTAAGACAAATACATACAATTTTAATTTATTTTGTTTTATTATCTTTTAATAGCATATCAAACACACTGCATTGCACTACGCATTGCATTTCTAAGCCTAGTGAATGGAACTATGGATTTAGCACTGAAGCATTGATGTCTTCATAATTTTTAGGTGTAAGATTTTAAAATCTCTTATTTTATTGATAATCCGTAAATAGATGTCAAAACTAACTTTTCGAAATTCATGGTAAATAGGGAACATAGTCGAACCTAAAGAATAAGGCCAAACACCGCTTTTCGGTAAAAATTCTGCAAATCATCCCATGTTTGAGGAATTTCTTTTTTGACAACGGTTCATAAAGTACGTTTTTCAAGAGTAATCCAATGAAATCATCCCCAGGTCGATAGTCCTATATTTTACGAAAAACAAATTTTCTGACGATATTTGATAATTTATATTCTTGATAATGTCCGGGCACAAAAATGTATTTCCATATGAATAGAATATTTAAGTGTCTATTCTTATATAATGTTTTCAGTTGAATTTAATGGAGCCATCCGCAGTTCAACACGAGCAACAGCTATTGAGTTATAACCATTTTTCTGGGCACATTTGAAAACTAATGTGGACTATGACTTTATTAAAAGGAATAAAAGGAGATGGAATTCAGGCTGGAAGCTCATATTTATCAAGAAACCTGAATTCCGCCTCAAACACAAAGATCAGCTAAAACCGATTAATAAGTACTTAAATAAAAAAGAAAGGAAATGTTGAATAAAGCAAATAAATAAATGATAAATTTATTAAACAGTAAAAAGAAAAAAAAAAAAAAAAAAAAAAAAAAAAAAGGTATAGACTCAAACTGATGAGTATAATCATTATCAAGAAAATCACAGGATTTTAATGAAAGGGTGGAATGACCAAAAATAGTACGAATGCCACAATCAAGATAATTACAATTGAAATAAATATAGCTATTTCAAGAACGTACATAAATAAGAAAAAATTGCCCAGCGAATGAGGCGTTTTTTAAGAATTTGAATAATCAATTTTACTTACTATTTTAAAATGTGAATATTGTATACCTTAATGCTCCATATAGTATTGGAATATTTGTACGTATTAATAGTGTTTGCCTGTGCTACATATGGGAATTACATATCCTCAAAATTTCAGAATTTTGGCTGGATTTAAATTACACGAAAAGGATAAAAATTCGGGGAAAATTCACAAATTTTCAAAAGTCTAAATTAAAATAAATTCAAAATCCTCTGGAGAAGTGGAATATTTGCTTTTTTTAGGAAAGGGGTGGATGGGGTAGGATTAAAGCAGGGTTTTATTATTTAACTATCAAAACAGAAAAGCACTTGAAACGGCGCTTATATAAAAAATTCACTTTTGGTTTATTTTTGCCGCCTCGACTACACCGTGCTGTCTTATCCTTGTCAATGTCCATTTTTTTAAGTGCCTACGTAGGGCCTATTGCCTACGTTTACCTTTAATCGAGCCCGAACAATCTATGCAGAGATTATCATACATTAATTGAAGATATAAAGTTTCTCTCACAAGTGTTGTCGTAGAGCGGAACACCAGATTGTTCTCATTGTGGAGTTATACTTCGTGAGCATTGAGGATGACAGATTGAGAGGCGAAAAATTCAGAATGGAGCGAAGAGGCTGACAGAGGCACAATTTTTTTTCTAAAATATGAATGAGTGCAAAAAAACTAATAGATTAATGTGCTGCGAGTGAAAAACGCATGAGGATAGTGTCGATTAAACGTAAATTGCTTCAGTTACAAGAAATCACAATATCAGATGGAACATGTGTGCGGCGATTATTTCAAGAAATTCGAAAAAATGAGAATTGCACCCGAAGAATGCTTTGTGAAACATGATTGTTCACGGGAAAGTAATAAACGCAGCATGTACAATTTTTGTGAATACTGGATGTTTTCACAAAGTTTCAAGACTGGTCCGAAAATACAAAATTTATTAAAAATGATCTATTTACAGCGAATTAAAATTCTTCGAAATGTAATCCTTGGGCATGCACACCGCTGCCAGCTTTTTCTCCACTCTTCATAGACCCCCTGGAAGTCTTCGCATGCAAGGTTGTTAAGGGACCTCGTCGAAGCTGCCTGGGTCGCTGGAATCGTATCGAATCGCTAGCCTTTCACGTCTTTCTTGATCCGGGGAAACAAAAAAAAAAGTAGCTGTAAGCGAAGTTGGGACTGTAGCGGGCTTGTAGCAGTATTGCCACGTTAAACGTAGCCAAAACTTCGGTGGCGGCGAGCGAAGAGTAAGAGGGCGAATTGACGAGGTGAACAATCCAAGGGGTTGTGCCATACCACACTTCGACATTTCGTTTCAGGATCGTACTGATAAACACTGGTCTCATCACCAGTAACCACTTTATTCAACAAATTGGGATCGTCTTGCAAGCAACTCAGCTAGTTTTCGAAGGGGGATGATGACACGCTTCCACTCCCCTATAGCGATCTACTCACTACAGTCTCTTGGAGAAAACTGACGCACATGCGCTTTCTTAGCTGACACCCCCCTTTATCTCACCCTGTCGGTGGAACGGATATGCGCGTGCATCCCTACTGCGGAAATAACCAGCATTGAAACTTTGTGGAAATTATCCGAATATATTATTTTTGATTGATAAAATGCAATCAATATCGCACATATAATTTTTATTGAATTTACCATACATCCAAAATAAGTTAAACTAAGTTAATCAATAATTTTTCCTTCTTAGATTTTAACATTAAAATACATGTAAAATAGTTTTTTAATTAAAAAAATGCTATATACTCCCAAAGACATTTGTGTTTCAATTATTCTATCGTAAACTGTTTGAATGGGTGGTTTTCTGTAATTGTCGATGATTTCATTCTTTTAAACTTAAGGGTTATCGCTCAAATTTTGGATGATTTTAAATTGAACAAAGTTTTTTTTTTCCTTAGACATGAGAATAAGCGTTATCAAAAGATGCTAGCAAAACTCGGAAATCCACGACTACATTCAGAACGTTGTATCACTATGTACATTTTGAGGAAGCTTTGTGTTCCAGAATCAAATCATCAATATTGGCGCACATCAAAAGCATTTTAAGTGCACTATTAGATGTGGGAAGTATTCATAAAATATTGATATCATTCTCGCAATGTTTCAAAATTGCACTATTGTGAAAATGCAATAAAATTTGGATTTCTCCCATGGTGAATGATCTATATTAATCAGAAAATTTACCGTTCCAGATTGTGATTTACATCCACATATTTATCCTTTAAGATATATCAATTTTAACCCCTTGGGGACGAGCGACACGTATACGTGCCGGAAGTAGGCCTAAGAATCCTCGTTTATCCTCGCCAGTAAAATTTTACTATAAAATTTGCCTTATTTAATCTGCGCATTTTCCCGATTTGAATAGGCACAAACTTCTGTTTTTTAAAACCGGTAGCAAAGTAATAAACATTTCGTAAAAGGCTCCCGTCGCGAAGGGGTTAAACATGCGCTACACATTACATGTTTAACCTTCTATTTCCTGGGGTAGAATACGTTCTAGAAATTCCATAATTCAGAAAATCTGAATTTATACCAGAAAATTTCAATAAAAAGAATTCTCTTCATTTAATGACTGAATTTCTGATATTAAATAAATCAAATATTGCTACCTTAAATTTCTGGTATAAATTTAGAATATCTGAATAAAAATATCCACTAAACTGGAAACACTGGTTGTAGCATATATGCTACCATGGGCAGTAGAGGGTTAAGGAGACTGGGAGCACTTAAATATTTATATTTTTTTCAGTGTTGTGTAATAATATTTTGCGATGTTATTAAATGATTTTTTGAAGAGAAATTTTTTAATGAACTAATGCAATTCTTGAGGTAAAATTAAAAAAATGTAAGTACAGTGAAACCTGCCTGTGTGACCATAATGAATGTAGTATTTAACTTATCTAATTAACTTTTGTTTTGATACTTAAACTTTCATATTTTTTCCTGATCTGAAAAATAAATTTTAGTAATATTAATTGTTACCTTTTTTCAACAATTAAAATCTAGATTTACACATGACCTTCATTAAGAGACCACCTCTCGGAGCGACCACTTTTTATCGGAACGGAACGTGGTCGCTTTAGGGAGATTTTATTGTATATTTTAAAATATTAAGAAGATTGATTGATTGATTGATTTTGTGACGGCCGATTATCTACACTAGGGATATAGGCCCGAGGGGGAGTGCCCTTCGTGGGGGTCTTTCTAAGGGAACCTAACCCGTATTAACGCATGGAAATCCGTGGTTCGAAGAAAACCACGAAAACTCCGAACGATTAGGCCGACGGACGCGATTGGGATCGAACCCAGCACTTTCCGTCTACCAGTTTCGAGAGCAAAACCTCTCAGCCACTGGTGGGGCTAAATATTAAGAAAAAGTTAAAACCCTTGTTTCCGTACAGTCTCGAACATTTTGAACGTTTTTCAGCATAATTCTCTTACAGGTGTGCTAGAAAGTGGAATCGTTTTTTTTTTTTTTTTTTTTTTTTTTTTTTTTTTTTTTTTTTTAAAGTTAATCCTTTTAAGGGGTCCCAGGACTCTTAAAATTTTAAAAAAATTCAAAAAAGATCATTTTCGACATTTAACATCTTGAAGTGCATATGATTTTAACACACAATGTTTATTGAGGGGAAAGATATGAGTACGTTTTTTTCATTTAATGTATATAAAAGTTTCCAAGATGCAAAATTAGCATTTACAGGGGGCTCCAAACTGTCACATACTTGACGAGCAGAAATTTGATATAACACCTTACGTGGACGATTATAATAAATAAAATAAATATTGCAACTAGAATGAACATTTTCGTGCCTACTTATACTTCAGATTGCAATAATTACCATGAACCTAAGTAAATTTTTATTTAAAGTATTTTTATATTTTTAATACAAAGTTCTATTTAGCTAATTCAAAAGTATGAAAATTTCAACAACATAATCACCTAAAAAATATTTTTTTTTGAACAATAAAAAGAAAATTCTAGGTGCAGTTTATACAGATTAACATGCAAGGTACGTTTTGAAAATTTTATGAAAAAATATTCAGATGTTTTTTAGATATCTTGCGCGTTATACCCAAAAACGTCATTTGGAGAAAAATGACTTCAACGTTTTGGAAACGCCGCTTCATCTATTGAGCGGGTATAATTCTAAAATCCAAAACTTCTATTCTAATAAGAATTTTAAGGAAGCAATTATATTAAAATGTTCAGAAAAGATAGGAGTTTAACATCTAAAAAAAATTAAATTTCGGAAATTTTGAAGCTTTAAGAGTCTTGAGACAACTTAAGAATACACAAACAAGAATGGAAAATCATGCATCAAAAGCAGATAAAAAAACATTTTTAAACCCGACCAGAGAACTGAAACGTAACGTCGACGTTTAAAATGGTGAAACAAGATTTTAGTAGTTGTTACCGTCTATATACAGTACCGAATATAACATGGAATACCGGAGAGATACTTTAATTATTTTGTACTTCCCTGCATATGACCTATTTATCTGTTTATACGTTACATAGTGTGCTGAAAAAGAGTTTAGTAACAACCGAATAACACATAGAAGTTAACATTCAGCAATTACCAGCATCGCATTGGGTAGAAAATACATTCGAATAATTATGTACAGCCCTGTATATTATCTATATATTTTATGCATTCCCCATATTAAACTAAAATTTCATTCTGAAAAATAACACACAACACAACTGGAAATCGTAATTTCAAAGTTTTCAATCCATAGACGGAAGTGTATGCTGTTCTTTTCGTTGGAACTTATATGACTTTATTTCCATTTTAAAAACTTTCTTAGCATATTAATTATAGAGTTCTGCTGGAGAAGTCGTAACTCACTAAATATATATATGTATCATTAAGCAGTCGATGTTGATGCTCAGTGGTTCTTATGAATTATTTTTTGTACAACTGTGTATATTTAATATATATTAAATATATACACTAATATTAATTGTTTATATTTTGTACACTACAATCTATAATATTTATACACACAATGTACTATAGACAGATTTAGTCAAACATAAAAATGCATACTATATCAGAAAACGCACCTCTACCTTTTATCGCTCATAAGCCGTACTGCAACCAAAACATTTTGTATATACATGTAAGTAAACGCTACGTGTTATGCAGGTCATATTTCACAGTAAATATTTTATAAGGGATCATAATAATGTACATAACTATCATTATGTTTTAAAAAATGTAGCATTAATAAAATACTCTCAAAATATTTTACCCCGTGGGTCATTTTATACACAAATTCATACAAATGTAAATAAATAAATTTTTGCACATCATATTATACAAGAAGAATGTTTTAGTGCACTCCATAAATACATATAAATTTTATTGTGTACAAAATAGTGTAACATCATTAAAATGAATCGCAAATGATTTTTTTTTTTTTTTTTTTTTTTGATTGACTGTAAAGTAAAAAAATTCTTTTGAGTAACCATGTAAACGCACCATAATAGATTAATACTTCATTTTCAAAAACGAGACCATGACGTACTTCAATAACATATACCACTGACATGGCAATTTGAATATATCCACTGGAGTTAGACCACGGAGAGACAAAGGGCATAGACAGATAAACCAAATTCATAAAAATGGAAAGTGTTAATAAATGTCATAACATATATAAAAACACAGTAAAAATTAGTTTTTACTTAAGATTTTTATTGTTTTTTTTAATTTGTAATGTTACTGATAATAAGTTTCCTAATTTTATGAAATGTACCTTAAAAAGACGGTGGCCATTTAAAAATTTTCTTATAATTTTCATAATAGAGATTTGAAATTTTGTGGAAATATACAACTCATCATAAGTATTTAGAACACCTTAAAAGAATTTTCCAACCTTATTAGAATTTTAAGATCTTTTTTAAAAATTATTTTTTTTGGAGATTTTTTTTTCCATATCGATTTTAATTAAAATTCTGTCGTAATAATAAGTTGAAAATTAAATTTAATTGTCTTAATGAAATCGAATTTTAAAATGCATACACAGTTTCTTTGTAAGCATTATTAGGATTCGTCCTTATCAGTTTCATGAATTGTGATAAAAAATTATGTAACAAGGAATATATAAAAATTAAAAATAAGCTGAAACATCAGTATTGAGAAAAATAGATTTAAAGTATATTAAAAGGCCAAAAAATTGTTTATGAACAAAATTATAAGATTCGTAACTTTGCGTAAAATAATCGCATACGCATGCGGTTTGCCCGAAAATGTTGAATAATAATACACATAAAAAGGAATGTCGATTTTAGCTCAAATAAAGGACCACGATCCCCGTAAGGGGGTTGGTCACTCAGCTTCGAAATTCTCCTCCGTAATGATAAGTCTATGAACTTTTGATGTATTCGTATGTTTAAAATATCTTCTCGGGAAATTCCTATTTTTAAAATCTTTTTTTCTGTGTACTCTCCTTAAAGGATGTCTCTTTTTTTTATATTTTTCAAAATATTTCTAAAATCTATACTAAATTTATTATTTTATATGTTAAAAGCGGGCGAACTGTGAGTAAGATTTGAACTCTTCACATAAATTAAGTCTGTACTTTAGAAATATTTTGATAACTAAGTAAAAAAGAAACGTCCTTTAGGAAGTGTACACGAAAAATAGAAGTTAAAAACATCAATTTCCCGAGGAAATATTTTAAATATACGATTGCGTCAAATGCCCATAAACTTTACATCAGTGAGGGGAAATAGGAAGCTGAGTGACCATCCCCCCTTAAGGATACGCCCCAAAAAACTTCAAATAATATTAATAATGATGTATTAAAAATACACAAAATGAAAATAAGAATTCAAATATTGCAATTCTAAATCATTTAAAGGGAAACGGATGCTGTAAAAACCTTTGCCACTCATAGGCTCTCATCGAATTCTTACGTAACCTCGCCAGAAAAATACTAATAATAAGTAGAAGGTTTTACTTGGAAGGTTTAAGGTTTGTAACCTACCGCCGCGTTATTACCAACCGCCGCGGCGAGCGGCCCATCTTCTTCCGCAGCCTTTTATTCTTCTACTCTATTCCGACTCTTTTGCGGAAGCAAGATTCTTAGGTCCCCAGCCACGTCCCGAGTAAGAGACTCTCTAGCAAAAGCGAGATTGAAAAAAAAAAAAAAAAAAAAAAAAAAAAAAAAAAAAAAAAAAAATCAAAAACTGAAACCGGATAAATTTAAAAGGGAAATTACACAAATTAAAGACACCGAAAAGCGGTAAGAATTGGGCTCGGGGCGATGAAGCTACCGAAAGACTCCTAGCCACTTCTAGCTTATTATTAGAGTTTTAGTTGTACCTTCCAAGTTTAAGGTACCAGATTGAAGAGGTGTTTAACCCCTTAATCGTCGCGTAGTTTTGGGAAAATCCCTTCAAAAATCGTCGATTTTTTTTTATTGCCCGATTTTATTATTCATAAAATTCTGAGTTCATTAATAAAAAAACAGGGTATTTTTTTTAATATTTAACCCTTTTAAGGGTGGTTTGAAGTATATGAAATCCCTTAATTTGAATACTCAAAAGTCCAATAATCCCAGAAATTTTATACAAAAATGTTTCTTTAGTAAATTTGTGAAATTTGGCTCTTCTATTTCTAAAAAAATCTGTTCATAAATTCTGATGTCAATCTCTTATTTCGACATTTAAGCAATGAAGGTGCTTTGTTCCTGAAAGTGTTCAGGATGGATAAAATTTTTAAAACTTACAATTTTATTTACCTTTTATTTAATTGTATTGCACACACATGACGTGAAGAGAAGCTTCGATGCAATGCTGCAACCTGCGGTTTCATTTTAAGTAAAGGTAAAGACATATATAAATCAAATAATTTTTTATGTTACTACGAAGACGGTAATTTCATTCAAATTTAATTTGAAAATTGGCATTCAATATATTTTTCAAAATTTAGTAAATTTTCAATGTAAGGAAAACTTTGAAACATGACATGCATATTCCTAAATTACAGTCCTTGCATTCATATTTGGTTTATTTTATAATTTTGTTTCCATATTTATTCTCATGGGAAGAACAAATTTTTCATTGTGTGTAAGGTTTTCCGTAAGGGTCATAACATCCAGAAAATAGTGTTCACATAAACGACTTGATGTTGATAATTGTTCTTTACAAATCATTCAGATGCGCACAAACAGTTGAAGTTTTGTACAGTTTCGGATTAGGTGGATTTTGAGGATCCTGAGCTTCATTATTCCAAAAATGTATTTTTTTTTTTTATTCGCTGTACCTATTGTACATCATAATATCGCGAATAAATTGGGTTTTAACGAATAAAGTGTAGTCCAAAATATATTTTCTTTCACTTTTACTTTTAACATTTTTTTTTTTTTTTTACAATTTTTTCGACAGTAGTAAGAGCAAGAAACAACAGCATTTTATTTTAAGAAATAGGCTGCCATTCCAATCTGCCTTTCTCGCCAAAACATTTACCCATTTCTCATCATAGCGATCAGTTTCGATTAGAATATTATACGCCAATTCATCTTTTATAAAATGTTCATAGTACTGCAGAATACCCGAAATAGCTCCAAACGAAGCGTTAATCTTAGGCTTCGATTTGAATTGCAAGTATAGGTGCGCTTAATATTGGGTCATCATCACCATCTTCAGTTTCCGATTTTTCAGAGTCAAAAACATCAGAAAAAATGTAATCTTCTGATTCCTTTCCAGATATCTCAACACTAAAATCTTTTTCTTCACTTGAGCTACTCAACATAGAAATTTATAAAACGGTATCCCAGATGTATTCAGATTTGAAACAAGTAAAACATGTGTTTCAACTCGTACAATTCCTTAAATTAACCATTACGATCTTAAAAACAAACTTGTCATTTCAGAGTTTCCCATCTTTTAAGCTTTTATGACTTCCTTAACGGACCCATGCTGCAATATTGACATGAGATAATTTATTTCCTGAGCACCACTATTTGTTTAAGGAACAATATTACCCTATTTCCCAGAAAAAGTGCAAGATAAATTTACTAAGACTATACTTTAAAAATATAGTGGTGAGAAGATAATATAAAAATATAATCACGTATATAAGACTTAAAAATATTTTTGTGAAAGAAAAATGCAAAGTAAGATACCAGAAAAAATTAGCTAAAGTCATTTGACATCCAGCCCGTGAGTGCCACGGGCGCGACGAAATTTGTTCATATGGGTTTGCCCGTGAATGTCTTGGGCGCGACGATTAAGGGGTTAAATATATTCTAACCAAATTTATTGAAAACTCGTATTTTCGTCTTTTTTTCGCTAACTGCATATTACTGAGACTATTAAGGAAAATAATTTAGTATTATAAAGGGGATGAGTATAATACTTAACTATTTGTTACGAAGACATTGTTATCAATATCACATAAAACATGTGTATGAATATATCGCACACCTAAAAAATACAATTGGATTAATTTATGATTTTTCTTTTTCTTCTATCTTAATTAGTTTTTAATTATTAGATTTCACGAAAATATGTAAACGATGTTGCATTATTTTTATGAAGGTTTATTAAAATATTTTACTTACATTTAGAGAAAAAAAAATAACAGTAGGATGCATTTTATTAGAGACATTCTTCATGTTCATCATATAAATCAATCAGCTTAACACAATTTCTACATACAGATTGTTATTAAAATACTTATTTTTATAAATAACTCTCATTTACTTTTTAAGTCATTTGTGTTTCAAATTACTTATCATAAGCTGTTGTAATGAGCAGTAATTATCGATGAATTCATTCTTTAAAATTTTATGAATAACGTTAAAATGTAAATATTCTGTTCTGATTAGTTTTTCAATTGCGTTGGTCTTTTGATAAGGAAGATAATAAATGTTATCAAAAGATTCTATTATAAAACTGGAATCAATAATTTCTTACAAGAATAGGCAGTAATAGAGATTATATTTTGAAATGTATTTTGAGGGTTATCTATATTCCAGTATAAACCGGCAATATTGACGCAAATCAAAAGCAGTTTAGGTGTGTAAAAAGATGTTGGAGATATTTTAAATAAATTGAACTTATGGTTTTAGTTTTGAAACATTTCACTATAGTGCGCATACAATATAATTAAAAATACTTCTAAAGTGAAATATCTGAAATAATCTCAATAAACTATTGCTTCAAATTGAGTTGTATTCCCCCATACACATCCTCTAAAACTGACCAGTTATTATAATTGGTTCTTTTCAAACGAACATGCCTTGGCGAAATAGTGAAAAGATTACCTATATACCTGTATAAACCGGTAATATTGACGCACAGCAAAAGCAATTTAGGTGTAGAAAAAGCTGTTGGATATATATATATATATATGAGTTTGTCCTCCCTGACTCTTAATCAACGCACAACCCAAACTACTGAACCTAGAAGCATGGAAATTAGGGGAGAAATGCTTCTTATGACATAATAAACTAAGACACGAATAAAGGATTTTTAACGACACGCCCCCCCCCCCCCACACACACACACACACAAACAGGGTTGGAGTGGGGCGGTCGAAAATTTTAAAACATCTGGCCATATCTCAGCAGCCGTTTTAGGTAGGAGCAGGAAATTACAGAAAATAAATGTACTAAAAAATAATTAATCAGGCATTTCAGAGACTTTACAACACCCCCTAAGGCGGTTAAAGGGGGATCGGAAATTCTAGATCATTTGGCACACCTCAACAGCCGTTTTATGTAGGAGCGTAAAATTCCAGAAAATAAATCTACTACATAATTAAACACGTATTTCATCGATTTTAGAAAGTTCCACCTAGGGGATTTGAATAGGGGGTCGCAAATTGTCGAACATTTTGAATATCCCAGCAGCCGTTTCAGGTAGGAGCGTTAAGTTCAAGAAAATAAATCCTTCTATATATATAAAAAGTAACGATTTGGAAATAGACCAATAAAAATCTGCGTAGATCTTTCCCGGTATATTGCTAGATCGGCATCCATATTTCTTGTGACCGGAGGTCTTTCCTCGTTAATATTAAGAAAACTGTTTTACACAAAAATATGAAAATTGGTGCTATTATAGAGAAATGTTTGATAAATACGCTGATGCAGGCAGTTTTTAAATGGAATAATTATTTTAAGAGATATTTAATGTTAAAGTTGGTCAAAATCATTTCATTAAAAAAAATTTATATAAGCAAAAACTATAGATAGGAATTTAAACATTTTTACATCATTAAATACATTAGGAATTTCCGGTGTGCAAACTGCATTTATTTTTTTAATTTGACTCATTTTTGGAGGATTTATCTCCATTTTATTTTAAATTTTTAGCATTTCGAGAGATAATTTTTACATATTTTAGAAAAAGATATTATTTTAAACTGTTGCCAATTTTAAAAACAGCGCAAAGAATAATATTTCATTCAAATTAAAAACTTATTTACACGTGGCTTTTATAATCAGAAAAAACTTTCAAATGAGAATTACGGGATTAGGTGTTAAAAATTAGGAAAATATCGAAAATTACGTCATAAAAACTATAGATACATATGAATTTTAAAAGAGAAAGAAAATTTTTAAATAATAAATTCATTATTATTCGTTAAAAATCGCAAATAGAGGAAATTTACGTCATATTTAAAAAGACCAAATAATTGACATTTGGCAAAACAGTTTAAATTGAAAAAATATATTTGTGTGAGACATTTATTTCATATTTTGAGATAATTATTTCAACTATTATCGTGAATTCCAAGACAGCACAAATAATATTTCCTTTCTAACAACAAAAGTATTTTCATGTGAATGTTAAAATGAGAAAGAAAACTTTGGTGAAAATTACGCCAGATATAAAACGATAGATTTCAAATGTGTTATTTAAAAGTATTTTCTTATAGAGCTGTTAAAAAACCGAGAAATAAAGACTCTGTTTACTTAATTAATTGTACATTTGCTGATTTTCAAATTTTTAGCTAATTTTGTTTAATCAAAAGCAAAAACAGCCATTGTATGCCTTAAAAAACGATAATTTCGCCTTAAAAAACTCCAATCAAAGGTATAAGAATGAAAATCCATTTACAGGTAGATTACCACTGTTTTTTAAAATTATAACTCAATCTTTTTAAAGCCGATGAACTAAAAAGATGAACTTAGCCTGCTTTAAGAATCTGGGGTGTCGGAACGGGAAGGGGGGGGGGGAGCGGCGAGCGTAGCTCGTAGGGGGCATAGCCCCCTAGTGTTCTAAAAATATGAACACGTGTTTCAGCATTTTAGAAATTCCCCCTGGGGGGTATAAAGGAGAGGTGCCGAAAATTTTAGAATATTTGGCATAGCTCAGCAGAAGTTATAGGTGGAACCGTGAAACTCCAGAAAATACATCTACTAAAAAATAATTAAACATGTATTTCAGCGATTTTAGAAATTCCCCACCTAAGGGGTTTAACGGGGCGTCAAAAATGTTAGAATATTTGGCATATCTCAGCATGCATTTTAGGTAGGGGCGTGAAATTCCAGAAAATAAATCTATTAAAAAATAATTAAACATGTATTTCAGATATTTTAGACACACATCCCCCTTTAAGGTGGTTAAAAGGGTGGTCGAATTTTAGCATATTTCATTATATCTTAGGAGATGTTTTAGATAGAGGCGTGAAATTCCAGAAAATAAACTATTTAGATAAATATTTCAGCAATGTTATATATTCTCCACCTAAAGGCATTAAAGTGGGTGGGGTTGTCGAAAATTTTACGGCATCTTCCCACATCTCAGCAAGATTTTAGCTAGAAATTAGAAATTCAAGATAACAAACCTACTAAAAAAAAATAATTAAACAAAGGTACTTAAGTGATTTTAGAGCTATTTTGTCTATTTAGTCGCCAACATCGACTATGAACTGAATTATGCAACATTATACGACTAAGACAACAATTATGGATATTTGAGTAGGTGTCAAGTTTTTTTTATATTTAATCTTTGCTAGATATATATCGTTTCATTCAATATTCTGTTAGAGAAAACGACCAGCATAGAGGGCGAAGGCTGATAGTTTTAAATAAATGAGATCTTACGCTTTTAGTTTTGAAACATTTCACTATAGTGCACATAAAATAAAATTAAAAATACTCCTAATGTGAAATGTCTAGAATAATCTCAATAAACTACCGCTTCAAATTGCATTGTTTGTTCATATACACATCCTCTAAAACTGATCATTTATAAGGCTACCTAAAACAAGGTTATTTTATCAAATATAGTGAAATATTGTTCAGCGGAAGATTTACAGTACTCCACGTATTTCTTTTGCAGTTGGTTCCATTCCAGTATAGAGGCTTAGCAAAAAGAAAATGGCCTTGGAGAGAAAAGGTAAAGTTGACAACAGATTTTTTGCTAATCAATACACTGCTTCATAATCGTATACACAATCATTGCTTTTGAAATATTACAATTTATTTAATACACTATGACGCAAAAGTTTAGACAATGACGTCATTCAGCTTTAAAATGTAGAATTATGACGTCAGAATTACAAAAACCTGTAAATATATTCAAAAACTGATTTAAATTGCTATGTACAAAAGGCAGTCGTTTTATTTGCTATAATACTAATTTTTTTCATAAAAATTCAAATGTGCTTGTCGCAAAAGTTTAGACACTATTCTAAATTTCTTTGAATATTCGCTGGCATATGCAAATTTAGAATCGATGATGTCACAAATTTGGAGTACTTAAGTTCTGCAAACGATTGCGCTTCATAGTCGACATGCCGAGAGCTAAAGAAATTCAAGTGAATGAGGTTTCAAGGATTTGGCAGTTGAAAGGTGAAGGGAAGAGCGTTTCTGAAATTTCTGCTATTATTAATAGGTCAAAAAAATCTATTTATCGAGTTTTATCGAGTGGTTCCGAATATAAAGCAAAATGTCGGTCTGGGAGGCCACGTGTGACAAATGTACGAGAGGATCGCTTGATACAAAGACTAGCGAGTACTCAACAAATGAGCGTACGTGGAGTTCAAAGCTCATCGGGACTCTCTGTATCAAAGGATACGATTCGTAGACGAATTTTGGAAAAAGGAACAATCGTTTATAGCAAAATGCAGAAGAAACCAGCTCTGACACCATATCATAAGTTACAAAGACTTATGTGGACTCGAAAGCATATGTCATATGGAGAGAAATGGCAGTCAGTCATATTTAGCGATGAAAAAAAGTGGAATCTGGATGGTACAGATGGTTGTTTATCGTATTGGCATGACTTGCGGAAGGAACCTCGGCGTTTTTTTAGTCGCAGACAAGGAGGGGGCTCGGTGATGGTTTGGGCAGCCTTTTGCTATAATGGACAAGTATCTCTGACCTTCACCAGTGGTCGTCAAACTTCACAGCATTATACACAGACATTAGAAGAAAACCTACTGCCATTTGCTGAGCTTCTAGGGGGTCCTCAGTGGGAATTTCAGCAAGACAATGCTTCAATTCACACTGCAAAACATTCAAAATCTTGGTTTAATTCCCATAATATAAGAGTTCTCGACTGGCCAGCATGTAGCCCAGATCTTAACCCTATAGAAAACCTTTGGAGCATCATGTGTCTCAAAGTTTATAGCAACGCTAGACAATACTCTTCTGAAAAGGAACTTAAGACATCTATTGAGAATGCATGGTACGATATCGATCCACAAACGATGCAAGATTTAGTTTCTTCCATGCAATCTCGTGTATATGACGTAATACATAAGCATGGATGCGCAACCAGGTTTTAAAAATTGTTTATTTCGATTTTATTTAATTTGTGTCTAAACTTTTGAGACAGCAGTTTATTTTTGTTACCATTTAATTTATTGCAATATGCACAATTCCACTTTTCTTTGTTATAAATATTGTTTATATGTACAGCACATTAATTTCAAGCAGTGATTTGAAAATTGAATAAATATTTTTCAAAGTATGTAAGAATTTCTTCATTGTCTAAACTTTTGCGTCATAGTGTATAAAGAAAATATTTATTTATTTTTATGTACAAACAAAAATAATTTGTATATAAAACAGTAATATAAATATGTATAAATGAGATGTTTACACACACACATATATATATATATATATAAGCATAAAGGTAAAGCTGTTTATATCATTTTGAAACAAATCTCACTTTCCTTTTCTCAAATTGAAGAGCTGAGTGGAAGAACATGCTATGCTACATTTTCTTAAAAATTATTTTATCTTTTCTACGAAGGCGTTATCAGGTTACTATCAGGCGTTACCAAAATTCTATTTAGCCTTGAAGATTTAAGACATTATTCATTAATATTTAATATTTTATTATTTAATAAAATAAATAATAATATTATTTTTTAATATTTAAAAATGAAATATGACTACGATTTTTGATAGAGTTCAGTACCACACCTGTTAATATTTTAAACATATGGTGTCAAACAGAAAATAAATCATTAAAATTGACAACAAAAACTTTCACATCAAATTTCTTCAAATGTAATTTTTTTACTTAACATGCTCTTCCATTTAGCTCTTCAATTGTATCAAAACTTTATAAAAAAGCCAGAAATCTGAATTGGTAAAAAGTGCCATAAAATTGTACATGCACACACAAGGTATGAATAAATCGTACATAGGAAGGCGAAACAGCAAATTAAGCGTTTTTGTTTTTCGTTGTACGAGGGCTATTTTTTTTTCAACCTCCGATGGGCCGTAAAATAAAGACTAGTTTGGATAATAAAATTATTTGATAGCCTGGAGAGTCAAGTAAACTCAAAGGTACTTTTCGACATAGTTGCAGTGAAGATTGAGTCATTTGTCATACTGGTTTCTGTTGCCTACATGAAACTCGGTAAAAAAAGTAGAAGGACACATAAATATTTTATATGAAAATTAAAGTATTAGTAATACGTTTTCTTTCCCTTTGCCTTTATTACTTGAAAGACTCGGTTTCGCATTGAATAATTGAGTGCTTACATTTTACTTTAATAAAAATTGTCCCAAACGTCGTTAAGTACATTCTGAAGCTCAACAACAGATTCATACTGTTTTCTTTCATTGTATGCTCGACGAATTAATGTCGCCCATATGTTTTCAAATATGTTCAAGTCAGGGCTTTTAGCTGGCCATGGCAAAACACAGACCTTATTTCTGTGTAATCAATTTTTAACTCCAATAGCCGTGTGAATCGGTACTCTATCTTGTTGAAATATCCAATCTGCACCACCTAATTCTGTACCATAACGAAGAAGTTCAGATTCCAACAATCAGATGTAATCTTTGTGGTTCTATCTACCATTAGAAAAGGCCAGACTCGCTCTTCCATCATATCCGACTGCTAGCCAGACCATCAAACTTCATACTCCCATATGTCGAGTGGAATAAAATTCTTCCTCATTCTCGACAACAGAACTGATATTCATCAGGACAATATAAATTAAACTTTTTCACATCCGGGTAAATGACAGAAGTCCATTCCATGGTGCAAGTCATGTGATCTTGCCCAAAGTGTGATGCCCAAGGTAAGCGGTTAGCTATGTGCATTTTTGTCCACTTGGATGGTGTTGTCTCTTCTTGAAAATGAAGTCTTTGGACTTTATTATATAGTTATTCATAGTTTGACATGACACATGTGTTAGTTCTGCTTGTATTCGAACCTTTGAAATTACAGAATCTTTCTTTATCTGTTCCCGGATAATGTTTCTTTCATCACGAGGCGCCAGTGTTTTAATTTTCCCTGTCTTTATTTTTAGTACCATGATCCTCTGGATTTGTAAGATAGTTTTAATATTGCAGTTTTACTAACATTAAGCAATTTAGCAATCTCTCTGATACTTTTACCCTCTTTTCTAAATGCTATGGCTTGGCCTTTTTGAAAATTATTTAAAGGTATTCCTTCTGGCTTTCTAAAAAAAAAAAAAATCAATCTAAAAATGACGAAATATATATATATTTGACAAAAACAATAAAATAGTAATGATTATTTACCTTATCTATAGCAGAAGTGTCCAATAAATTCAATTTTCCAGATCTGTCCTTCTACTTTTTTTACAGTGCGATAGTTAACCAAGCTCATTTTTCTATAATTTAATTGCTGCAGCAATTTATCTTTTATGTCATAAGAAAAGGATGTGTATAAAATGATACCCTTATAAAAATCAGACCGCAAATTTAATTCACAATTAAGTAAAATTTAAAAAATCGAGTGTCCTTCTACTTTTTTACGAAGTGTAATCTAAAAGTGGTCAGTTCTAAGCATACCCAAAACGATATATTTTTAGAAAATAGAATATAATATTACCCTGCGAAAGCATTAAATACTTCACGTACCTGTTAATATATTTTGTAATTAATTCCACAAAAGTGAGCATGAATTAATCACACATAAGAAGGCGAAACAGCTAATCAAATATTTTTGCTTCTTTTTTACATTTTAATTATGCTCAATCATCGTTTTTCATTAAATGAACGCAAAAGACACTAGATTATTTTACAAAAAAAAAAAAAAAAAAAAATACACATCAGACACATTAAAAAAATTAAATTCATTTTATAACAAATCTTTATTCTCTCAACATATCAATCGATCCACAGTGCACAATTTCTACAAAAAGACTGTTATTATTATTTTTTTTTATTAATAAAAGCCATTTATGTTTGAAGTTTTTGTGTTTCAAATTACGTAGCACAAACTGCTGGAAAGAACTGTTACCTGTAATTATCGAAAAGTTTATTCTTTTTAAATGAATGGATTTTTTTAAATGCTAGAATATTCTTTTAAGATAAGATTTTTAATTGCTCAAGTTGTTGTTTAATGTTGATAATAAACGTCATAAAAAGGCACTGTTGCAACTCAATAGCCGATAATTACTTGTAACAAGAAGAATTAATATGGATTATATTCTTAAGAAACTTTTTAATTTTAGTAATAAAGCAACAATACTGACATACAACTAAAGTAGTTTAGCTACAGGAGTGTTAAATACAGTTTTAATTTTTTTTTTTTAAATGCTGATTCACTTTTGGAAAAGGAATTGTGATTTTTAAAAAAATTGCACTGCAAATAGAGGCATCTTAAATTAAGACGTATATGTGACTGAAAAGGAATTTAAGACACTTAAGTATCTGAATCTGAAAATTCAGTCATGATAGATGTCTTAATTTAAAACATATAAGTGTCTTACTATGATCATGGTGTAAACGAACTGAGAAATGTGTCTAAAAAATCTGCAAGTGTCTAATTTTAAGACACTTTGTAACTCCGCTCCGCATTCACCAGGGGGCACTCTCAGTTGCGCATGCGTCTTCCTTTCGAACTCGATGTTCGTTTGTAATTCAAACTGAATGTTTGTTTTTATGTACGCGTACATTTTAACTAATAATTTATTTTGACTTGATTGTTTTTTGCGGAATGTGAAGTTCCGGGATTTAATTTCTATCGACATAGTGGTACTCCGTATTAATATTTATCTATAACACTAATATAGTGTTCTTCATCTCGTCAAATTTGTAAAGAGAACTGTTGTCTGGCGGGCTATGTTTTCAGGATGGAAATTTTCCATTCTTTTAACAGAGCTAGCCGGATGTGCAAGGGGATTTTATTTTTTAAATATCAAACTCTGCCTAACTAACGGATACTAACGTAGCCTCCAATCCGGACGTCCTCTGGGCGAATGTGCGTTTGGAATAATCAGACCTTTTCCCAGGTAAGTGGGGTCTTAACTATGTATTTAAAACTCTCTGTAAATGTTTTATCTTTAAATGGAGACCTCACACGAGTCTATAGCTTTATTAGTTCCTGAGTTATGCCAAAATATGTTCAAATCATTTTGCTTATGGTATTTCCATGTTAAAATTTTATTTTCCTAAAATTTAAATATCTACTATTCAAATCATCTGCAATCATGTTTCTGCATTATTTTCCATCCAATGTTGTCCTTAAAATAAATTTTGGCGTGTCTGCATGGTGCATTAGTGGTTACTTAATCTACTGAGATACACCATCCTAAGCCTTCTTTCTCTGTATACTCGCACGCCATTACTTTAAAAATAGCAGTGACAGCACCTGTTGATTGGCTCATAATTTCTTAACTACCATCAAGACTATCTTAACAGTGTTTTTTAGAGTAATTATTGCACCGGAGTACCTTTTATATGGGTTTTATTTATGAATACAATATTTTTATAAGCATTTAATGCGACATCATTTGTAACGTTCACATCGGTTTTACATTTCCCATAGGTTTAATATGTGATATGTACTGAAATTCCCAACTCTTTATAGTAAACATCCTTATTTAATTTTTATTTATTATGTATGCTTTTATTTATTATGTATGCTTTTCATGTCTGATGACGTTTTCTTGCGTGTCATATTTTATACACCGCGATAAATTTTAAGTTATTTAAAAGAATATAGTTCGAAAATCCTTCCATTTACCCATATCATTAATTCCCGCATACATACAGCGAATTACTTATGGTCATTTATTTATTTTAAACTGTTTTGACTGATAAAACTCATTAAATCCGGTCATGGAATCTGTTTTTTCCTTCTGCTATATATTTTTGTTGTTTCCGAGAATTTTAGAACTATTCTATTTGCTATACTGAAAGTAGTCAACTTAAGATGTTTTTAATTTTCAAGCCCGGTGATTCACACCACAATTTGAAGACTCATCAGAAATCGCCTGAAATCTGTAGACGTAGAAGCGGAGAAAATTTTGTTGGTGTCGCCAGTAAATCTTCTTATTTAACGATTTAGAAAATGTTCTCGCCTTATCTCTGTATTAGTCATGATTATTTGTAGATTCTTAAATTCATGTAATTATGTGCTGTTAACATAATTGTAAAAATACAGTAAATATATACAGCTATATTTCATTTGAAATCAATTATAATATTGATTTTTTGATTATTTTTAGTAAAAAAGAAATCTGAAATTTAAATTGAATATCAGTAAAAGATTTTGCACTTAAAGCTGAATTATTCTATATTTACCGAATCACAATGCAGAGGTAAACTTTGGCATGTCCCCCACCCCCGCCCCCACCACCATCACCTACGATTTTTGCTGCCCCAAATTCGATATGCAATTTTTTAAAGCTTATACGTTAAATATGTTTGGACATTATATATTGGTTACAATCAGTATTTTGAACTTAAAAAGTAGAATAAGATTAAAAGTTAAGTACAAAAAATTTTAAATACAATAAAAACTCTTAATCGCGGGCACCTTCAGCGGCACCTGAATCTGTCTGCTATTCGATTGTGTTAGCTTTTATGAGGTTGTCTACATACAGTGAAACCTCCCTGTGCGACCACCTCCCTGAACGACCATTTTTTGTCATGGAACGAAATTTATTCCCATAGGCTCAATACTAATTTTACCTCTATTCAGAGACCACCCCAGTTGAACTCCCTCCATGAACGACCCATTTCTTTGAAGAAAATGAAACAAATTCGGTTTTTTCCGGGTCGCTTGAAAAAGGTTTTATTAGAATAATAATTCCGGAGAGCGCATTATTTATCAAACTTCTAAACTAAGTTTAGAATTTTTATTTATTCCGGTAACTTTTAAGTGTTTAAACCGCTTTGTTCCTCTTTAGGCAATGAATTTAACTCTGATGACAAATTAAGGATGACGGTCAATAAACTCCCCTGCCCTATTCTGTCAGGAAACGCTCAAAGGAACAGATAAAGTAATGAAATCGTCTTAATTTGTTCCAGACCAAAAAAAAAAAAAAAGAATTTATTTACTGAATTTCGAAAGGACTTGGAAATAAAATTTATAGTAGATAAAACCATAAAAGCAAAGCAAACGTCAATGTATTCATTTTTTAAACTCTGCAGTAATTAACTTATGTAATTAACTTTTGTTTTGATACTTAAATTTTCATATGTTTTCTTAATTTCAAAAATATAATTTTAGTAACATTGTTACATTTTTTCAACAATTAAAATCTAGATTTTAATATTACCTCCATTAAGAGACCACCTTTCGGAGCGACCAATTTTTATTGGAACGGAAGTGGTCGCTTTAGGGAGGTTTTACTGTATATTGATAAAGGTGAGTGTTCGCTAAAGACTACTGTTCGTATGAAGGCTTTGCAGTAAAATCTCCATAACGGACACTCCTAAATAAAGGACGCCACTATTTAGGAAACACATTTTTTTATTGAAAATATGCAAAATTTTTATACACTTATACCTCAGAAAAGCAGACACCTCCGAACGTCGGACAAATTCCACGGTTCCGAGGTACCCGCTATTGACAGGTTTTACTGTATTAAGACAAATATATTTTGTTTTTAACCTTATTCTACTCTAGAAATTCATAATATTGGTTAATAATAAATATTGATTAATAAATATTACAATATAATACTCATATACTGTAAATTTGGGGGAAATCCAGTGTTAGATTTTATTTAACACAGAAATAAAAATGCTTAAACTAATTTACTGGGAATATCTTATGTAAATGGGAAAAAAATGCACAACATAGCAGGGATGGGATTCTTTCTGAAGAAGTGAATAATTTTTTATAAATGGGAGTAATTTGTTACCATAAAGCAGAGCTGATTGCAGCATGGGCAAACTGGGCTGTTTCTATGGGCCTTTAGCTGTACGGGCCCCTAAATTTGGTACGAAATTTCCATAAAGCTGATATTTTAAATTTGGTTTGATCTTACACTTATTTTAATAAATATTTTGAACATGAACACTTTTAGAACTTTTAGAACATGATTAGACTAAAGAAAATGATATATTTATCCAAATATGTATTTAACGGCATAGAATAGGCTTAATTTTTTTTGTAACAGTATATGTAGGCAATGGGAGGGAGGGGGTGAATGAATACTAGGTCTTTGGACTAGCAGCAATTTGAAGTTCTCACTAAAAATAATAAACATTTTTGATGCCGTAGGGCATATATGATAACACATAAATACATATTTAGGTGAAAAATATATATATGTATATTATCCTATTCTAAAACTACAAAATACTGATTACAATCCTGATAAGGTCAAAACTGATTTAAAATATCAGCTTTATGAAAATTTCATACCCAATTTGGGGTACCCTAAAATCAGGGGGCAGAGAAGCATCCCAGTTTTCCCGCGCTGCAATCAGCTCTGCTGTATGGTAACAAATTATTCCCATTTATAAAAAAGGATTCAATGTGGTCAAACATGGCTGCATATATGGCTTAGAAAGAAAAGTCGTCCAAGGTGGCTTCATATTGGCTAGGGAAAAAAAAAAGGCTCAAAGATGGCCGCAATTAAGACATTTGAAATGTCTGAAATTCAGACGTAAGGAGTGTCTGAAAAATTTAAGACACTTTAAAACGTCTTAAAATTGAACACTCTTGTTTCAGACACTTAAGTGTCTGAAATTCAGACGCAAGAAGTGTCTGAAAATTTTAAGACTTTTAAAACGTCTGAAAATTGAACACTGCGTTTCAGACACTTGAATGTCTGAATTTCAGACATTTTCATTTGCATTGTGAAAAGTTAGTGAATGTACAATGCAAAGCATGCGCATCTCAAAAACAACCGAACTGCATCTATCTATAGTATTATAATGCAATGAACTTAAACTAGTTGGATGTGCCAATCCCAAAACTTTCTTCTATCTTATACATCCTAATATTTCAAAACCTAGTTACACATGTTAATACTTCAATATTATTAGTTCAATACTATACCAACTTTGATTTTCATCTTAAATTTCTGCTCAAGTCAATTAAACGAACTAAAAACGAGTTAATCTATATCATGATATTTGTTAAAATTATTAATTTTTCCTTATTTTGTTGTTATCAACTGTTTGCGAATAGCCGGCTTAGCAGGTAGCGAGTTCCCGCCGCTGCACTATAGTACTACGAAAAATCAAGAAAAGTATACAAAAATCGCTAGCACAGAGCCCCTTTACCGCGCAATATTTCCAAATTCAAGGAGGACCTGTTGGCCAATGCCGAAAACAAACACAAAAATTTTGGTTCAATTGTATGCATAATTTTATACGTTGTTCGATGGTACAATAATGAAAATGGCACAGAGATCGGAATTATAGCGCCCCCTTCAGGCGGAATTTTTTCAAGTTCAGGGAGAACTTGTTTGCCATAGCCAGAAACATGCACAAAAAAATTGGTTCAATTATATGGATAACTTCATACACTTTTCGATGGTACAATAATGAAAATGGTACAGACATTGCAATTATAGTGCCCCCTACCGGCAGAATTTTTCCAAATTCAGGGAGGACCTTCGTGACATAACCAAAAACAAACACATAAAATTTGGTTCAATTCTATGCATAACTTCATACACTTTTCGACGGTACAATATTCAAAATGGCGCAAATTGCACAAAAATCGCTATTACAGCGCCCTCTACGGGCGATTTTTTTACTAATTAAGGGAGGACCTCCTTTCCATAGCCAAGAACTTAAAAAAATTTTTGGTTCAATTCCATGCATAACTTCATACACTTTTGGACGGTAAAACATTCAAAATCGCACAAAAATCGCTATTACAGCGCCCCCTACCGGTGATTTTTTTCCAATTTCAGGGAGGACCACTTCCCATAGCCAAAAACTTAAAATAAAAATTTGGTTCAATTCTATGCATAACTTCATGCACTTTTGGATGGTACAATATTCAAAATCGCACAAAAATCGCATTTACAGCGCCCCCTACCGGCAATTTTTTTCCAAATTCAGGGAGGACCGGCTTGCCATATCCAAAAACTTAAAATAAAAATTTGGCTCAATGCCATGCATAACTCCATACACTTTTGGATGGTACAATATTCAAAATCGCACAAAACTTGCTATATCAGCGCCCCCTACCGGCGAATTTTTTCCATATTCCAGGAGGACCTGCTTGCCATAGCCAAAAACTTAAAATAAAATTTTGGTTTAATTCTATGCATAACTTCATACACTTTTTGAGGGTATAATGGCGACAGACAGACAGACAGACGGACAGACGGACACACAGACAGACAGACATTTTCTATAAACTTGTTTTTTGGAATCTCTGACCCCTAAAACATGTAAATCCGTCGAAAACCGGAAGTCGAAAAAAATTTCGATTACAATACTTTCTTCTATTGAAGATAGAAGAAAGTAAAAATATATATAGCATTAACTCGTAGATTTTTTTTGTATTTCTACATTGTTTATTTTGTCATAAGATACAATATAAATATTAAACTAAATAATATATTAAAACTTTCAAACGCAATGTACTTAACGAACTTTTATATTTCGAAAGTGCAATCAGTTTAAAAAAAATTTAAATTTCCTCTTTCATGAAGATTATTTTCGAAATGTCGTTTTCCGCGTTTTCCCATCTATTATTCGCAGGCCGAAACGGCTAAACAATTCGAAACACACAAAATCTAAATAAATACCAGATTATATCTGAAATAAACGATCAAGTGCGAGTATTACTCTCGCTCGGAGGCTTCGTATAATAAATGTATGCATTATTAACTGTAATATTTAAATAAATCGTTGCTAAATGAATATTAAAACTTTGTAAAAAAAAAAAAACTATACAACGTAGGTTTAGGTATAGCTGTATATACTAGAAAAATATGAATGGGTATGCCATGGAAATTTAAAGAGATATGAAGCCAAAATCAATAAATATCGCCATTCTGTGTAACTCATTTTTTAATCTTATCCTGAACTGTTAATTCGGTATCTTAATATGATACTGACAATAAAAGTAGTGCATATTTGAACTTCATTTGGCATTTCATCAAACTAAATTCAGCGTAGTAATAATCATTTCTTTTTACAGTGTAGGTGAAACAAAACCCTTGTTCAAAGTTTAAAATTGGCATTGTGTTAAGTAAGCTTCGTAAGGAGGTCGCAAAATTGTAACGCCACCTTGGTCCGTTCTGTGTTTTTCCAGATAGATTTTATATTAAATTTTAAAGACACGGAGACGCATTGAGAGATACACGCAAACTAGTCACGAATCCCATAGTAATCATGTGCTTAATTCTAACTGAATTTGGTTAAAAAAAATGACGTTTATTACTTTTATATTGCTACTGGGCATTCCATTACACAAATATATCATTAAAAGTTGTTATCTAGGCTTTAAAAGCCCATGGTATATTGAGTACATTGGCCTTTTCATTATGTGTGCCCAAAATATACGTGTCTTTAAGGGTTAATATCTCATCTAATCACCGACGATTTTTTTCAAAAAACATTATCAACAATGCTTTTATACTTCTACGAAAATACGTACCTCCAGCGATCCTCAACACCTTTTCTGAATGTCCGCAAATTGAAATTTGTTTGTAAAAATGCGCTTTTCTCAAAAACTATGTAACCAATGGTAATCGCCATAATTTTCCAGCAAGGTTTAAATTAATGTCTAGTACCTCTAATTTTTTCATAATTTTAGTTTCCGATGATTCGGAAATAGAGGTGGAGGAACATATTTTTGCACTACATTTTCGAAGATATCTCTTAAAATATAATTTCTAAAGTTAAAGAAATGTATTTTTGAGTTGGCGTTACGAATACGTTCAAACGATACTCTACATGATATACAGAGAAACGGTTTTCTTTTTCCAGTAACTTAATTAACCCCTCCACATTTTTTTTAAAAATATATTTGTGAATGTTTAATAACCTGTAAATATGTGGGTCAATAAGATCTAATTCTTACCCCAAATTGAACTTCCCATTACATAGTTTAGATAGTTTACGAGTAAATTGGATGTAACAAACAGACAGACATAGGAGTGATCTTATAATGGTTCTGTTTTTACTTTTTAAGAGTGAAACCCTAAAAAAAGAATGTATGAAAATGAAAACACTTCTTTCTAAAACTAAATAGCCAGAGATTAAAACGAAAATTATTCCCTTGCTTCTGCAGTAACATATTTCTAACTCATAAAAATTTCAAAGGTTTTGACAATAAAAAATTTTAAATATTAAATGGATCCGCAAAAAAAAAAAAAAAAAAACTTTCTTTCAGCCCCTTTTACCAATGAATATTAGTATTTTAAGATCGGTTTTTCCCATATTGATCGGATACAGATTAAACTCTGATTTTAGTTTTATTTGTGTTTATTATGATTTCCTCCGTGTAAGTAAGTCTTTCGTTTAAAAAGTGCAAATTCCGATTGGACAGAAACGTGCTCAACAAACCCTCTTTACGCTGCCGAAGACAGTATTGCCTAAACTATACGCTTGTTTTTGTTTTCGTTAAAAATATAAAATTATATTAATTCGACGGTATTCACTGCGGAAGACCCCAGCATCAGGTTAATTTGAGTGAATTTGATTAGGTTCATTTCATTACACTGAAACGTGCTGAGCAAACATTGTTTACGCTGTCGAAGGCAGTGGTGCCCAACAATAGGTTCATTTTTATTTTCATTAATAAATATATATTTATGTTAATTCTTTCTTTTTCACTGCCAAAGACACCATCATTAGGTTCATTTGGAATGATTTTCGTTGAAAAATATAAAATCAAAGCAAACCGGAGCTCGCATAGCACTTCCGAAGTATGCACTGTTTACGCTAAATAAAGCAGGGTTTTACAGAAGTGAGAACCTAGATTTAGCTTTAGAGTAAATGGCAATCTCGGATGCGAAGTTTTCAAATCCACTGTATATATTAACATACACTAACGTTACGATAAAACATACATTACTAGTATTTACAATGTAATACAACAGTTAATAATGTATAAAGCAAAATATATAAGCAACAAAATAAAAGCTTCTACGAATCAAAAACACTTATAGCAATACTGATTACTTATTAATGTATCTCATCCCTAACATTAGGTTCATTCTGAAAGATTTAACATAAAAATATAAAATTAAAACAATCCGTGGTTTACGTAGCATGCACAGTGTTCGGTTTCGAAGGCATTGGTGACTCTATGATCGGTAAGAGATATTTTCATTAAAAATAAAAAAAATCATTCAAGACTTACTTTAGGTATATTTAAATTTATTATAATGTGCCCGGGCAATGGCGGGTGGCTTAACAAGTATTTTTCTGTATATAGTATAAGGTTTCTAAATTGTAAATCAGAAGACTTGTAAGCTACGTATAAGGGTTTTTAGCTTGGAATGGGAAGAACAATTTAAATTTAAAAAAAAACAGTTTAATTTTTTTTTTAAATGAATAAGAACTGCACCATAACAAGTTTGCTTTAAAACCTAATACGACTCCTTACCAATTCGCTAAAATTGAATTCGTAAACTAAATTTATAATGTCTCTAAAACCCTTTCCTTTCTTAGAAGCTTAATCCTTATGCAAAGTTGAACAACTAAATAGACTCCATTCGCCCAAATAACACTTGATTCAAATTAGACAAAAATCCTAAGTCTTACATACATCCAAAACTTGCATTTAATATACTGTTCAGAGTCAAGCAAAAATCTTGTAACTTTGAATCCCGGAAAACGGTACGACATGTGTTCGTTGCAGCTAAAAAACATTTCTTTGATATAAGCTGTAAAAAAAAGTTTCCTGCTAACACTCACTATGTATAATCTCAACACAACCACAGTCACTTAATTAACATATTCTTTTAAAGTAACAATGAAAAACTATTCCGGAAATTTATACTTATTTTGCGAAACTTATAGAAATTAAGGAATGATTTCTCATTCAAGCAGTTCTCATTCAAGCAGTTATCAATATTAATTTCCGAAAGAGATATATTAAATATACGAATGCATCAAATGCCCATAGACTTTGCATTAGTGAGGAGATATCAGAAGCTGTGTAACCAGTCCTCTTAATGTTAATTTAGGTAAATGAAGATTAGGACTAGGTTTTGGAATTCAATGTATTTTGAGTGATAGTTAGACAAATGCCCTTAAGTGGCTCACTATTACTACATTTATCTTATCTCTAAAAACTATCATCTATCAACATTTTAAATTTTTATTAGGAATTTTGAATACTCTACAAACTATGTAAATTTGCCAAAAATATGTAATAGCAATAAAAAGCCTAATATTATTTGAACCTTATTGCCTTCAAACGAAGTAATTTTATTTATTTTTTTTTACATTGTACAAAAATCGATGACACGTGTCAAATAATGTTAAACAAGAAAAAGCATTCCCGGTGATCTTGAAAAACATCATTAACTATCATTTTAGAGCAATCATTTAATTTTTTGCGGAGAATTGTTATTTACATCAGTTATGTAGCTAAAATATACTGGTCAATCCATTTCAACTGGTCCAGCACTGGATGCTCGATTATTTTTAAAAAATCTGAAATTTTTTGTACAACAACCCTAACATGATGGAAGTTCAAAATAACTATTATTTTAATTTTATTAGTTTTTGTTTGTTCATGGCGGCCATCTTTGTTTCATCGTCTGCAGCAATTTTCTCACAAGAAGGGTTTACGGGATAGTAAATAATTCACTGTCTACTTCTCCAATTCAAGTGCGGATTAAAGCAATTTGTACAGAATACATTGGGCTAAAAATTTGTTAATAGAGTAGTTTCCGAAACTAACTGCTTATTGGTGAAATTTAAGCGTAAAATTTCAGTTTTTTTTTTTTAAATTTGCCCATTTACAAGAGGAAATTTTTATAGCAAGGAAAACTGTCAACATGACATTTTTTTTTTTTTTTTTTTTTTTTTTTTTTAATAGGCCGAAAGTACTTGTACTCACACGCAAAGTTCCAGACCTGGGACTTGCTTTCTCTTCGCTAAAAAAATCCCAAATTTTTCAAAAATGTCAAAAATCGCACATTTGAGGCTTTGATACCTCTGGTGGGGCACGAGATAAAAATTTGAAGTTCGGGTTTCAGAGAGTATTGTATGATAGTGTTATGCACAACAAATTTCACGATGGAGATTTGACTACAAGCTGAGATATGGCAAGGGCAACATGTCAAAACAATACTGTCAAACTATTGTTTTCTTGTAGTCACAGCTAAGTATTTATCTCAGAGTGTCACTTAAATTTATGTTTTTTATTATCTTTAAAATAGTGACAGAAAATAAAGTCTGTTGCAAAGCTTAGAAATTTAATTTAAAAAATAATTATGCCTAAGGTCTACATTTTGTATGATTGCAGTAACTTTTGTTGTAATTTTAGTGACTAGAAGAAACCTCAGCACTTTTCCATAAAGAAAAAAAAATATTTTTATACAAGACCTGAGACAAAAACAGAATAGAAAAAGAGAAAAACTGTTAATGTTGTCATACTTGTTGAGACATGATCAAACGTGTCAAAACACATTCCTGCTTGTTGGTTTCAAAACCACAATTTTAATGCTGCTAGCCAGTCCTTGAAAATTGTTCCTGCCATAAGTACGTTCCTATAAATGAAACATTATACGATGTTACCATGCATCAGCCTCAAGTAATTGTCAGAAAGTAAAGAAATCCAAATCTCTTTGAAAATTTATACTGCAGAAAAATGACATTTCTGCATAAGAAGTAAGCTAGGAATTATTAATGAAGTGTGACTTGCACAAAGTGATTTCAAAGTTTATTTCTATGAGCCAGCAGGGCCAATATCTTCAATCAAGTTATCAAGAGATGACAAGACTTGGTTTCTACAAATTAAATTTTGAGAAAGATCAAAATATTTAAACCAACAAGCAAGAATGTGCTTTGACACGTTTGATCATGTCTCAACAAGTATGACAACATTAACAGCTTTTCTCTTTTTCTATTCTGTTTTTGTCTCAGGTCTTGTATAAAAATATTTTTTTTTTCTTTATGTAAAACTGCCGAGGTTTCTTTTAGTTACTAAAATTACTTACAAAAAAATACTGAAACCATGCAAAATGTATGGCCTTAGGCATAATTATTTTTTAATTACTTGCTAAGCTTTGAAAAGGGCTTTATTTTCTGTTACTATTATTTAAAGATAATCAAAAACATAAATTTAAGTGACACTCTGAGATAAATACTTAGCTGTGACTACAAGAAAACAATGGTTTGACAGTATTATTTTGACATGTTGCCCTTGGCATATCTCAGCTTGTAGTCAAATCTCCATCTCTCAGAAACCAGAACTTCAGATTTTTATCTCGTGCCCCACCAGAGATATCAAAGCCTGAAAAGTACGATTTTTGACATTTTTGAAAATTTTGGGATTCTTTTTAGCGAAGAGAAAGCAAGTCCCAGGTCTGGAACTTTGCGTGTGAGTACAAGTACTTTCGGCCTATTTGTAAATATATATATATATATATATATATATATATGTCATGTTGACAGTTTTGCTTACTAGAAAAATTTCCTCTTGTAAACGGAGAGATTTTGGAAAAAAAACTGAAACTTTATGCTTAAATTTAACCAATAAGCGGTTAGTTTCGGAAACTACTCTATTACTAAATTTTTAGCCCAATGTATTCCGTACAAATTGCTTTAATCCGCACTTGAATTAAAGAAATAGACGATGAATTATTTACTATTCCGTAAACCCTTCTTGTGAGAAAATTGCTGCAGACGATGAAACAAAGATGGCCGCCATGAACAAACAAAAATAAATAAAATTAAAATAATAGTCATTTTGAACTTCCATCATGTTAGAGTTGTTGTACAAAAAATTTCAGATTTTTTTAAAAATGGCCGAGCAACGAATATCTGATTTCCTGGACCACTTGGAATGGATTGACCCAACCATAATATTAATTAATTTATAACATTGAGGGATTATTTATAGATTAACAATTATTCAATACCTTTACCGCCGCACGATTTCATACGGTCTCATCCGTGATTTGCATGCTGCGCACCGTTATACCATACATTGTCACTCGCAGATTATTATGGCATACGATTTCTTATTCCGTGTAACACTCACAGTACAAAGTTGCTGATCGTGGGATGGCAAATGCATAAGAGGAGCAATCATTTCAGAACAATCATATAATTTTATGCATGTTGTTTAACCAGATATTTTGCTAAAATCCGACTTATATTAATACAGTAATATGATAGAGGGCCTACATATAGATTAACAATTACTTAATACGTTGACCTCCGCAGGAGCCCATGTGGTATTCTGTGTGGTTTCCATTCTGCAAACCGTGATACCGCAACGTCAAATATATATATAGCGTTACTCCATAAAATTAGTGGTAGCCTTGACAGTCTTGCTGCCTCCATTTTATTAAGTAATTTAACCGATATAACTGTTGTTACACTAATGTGTAATATTGCACCAGTTATATCAGTTTAAATTATACCACTATATAAGTTAAATTACTGCTGAGCTCGTGTACAACTCGCAATACAAAGTTTCTTATCGTGAGATAACAAATGCATACGATGTAGTTTGGTTGGTATTCGAAAAAGAAGTCAACTTTAGGCAATCATTTCAGTATCTCAGTATCATTCAGTATTTCTGTCAGCATGTTAAGTATATTCTAAATCAAAAGCATCAGTAATTAATTATTTGTTTTCCTTGATTGATACCTTTTTTAATGGTGTTTATTTAAAGTTTTAATATTTTATAATCCAATTCAGTAAACTATACAAAAAATACATGCCTCTTTTCTTTATAATCACAAATAGCTTTTAGACTAAAGCATAGAAGTAGCTTAGTTTTTTATGTGCAGCGGAATGAAGAAATTTATTATTTTATTTCATTACTAAAAATGCATTTTTTCAAAAATAAAAGTATTAATATGAATAAAAATTTTTAAAAAGTGAAATAATTAAAGGAAAATGTATTTAAAGAAAACTATGTACGCGTTAAAAAACATATTTGCTTTAATTTAAAATTTAAAATTTATTTCGCTTAAGTTTAATTTTATTACTTTTTTATTTATTTATTTATTTTTTTGCATTTTCTTTTTCACTTGATTAATTTAGAACGCAAACATAATGCAAATGTATTTCAAGTAATGTAAAAAGTTAGAAATTACTTTTATAGCGAATTTCATTATATATGCAAAACTTCTTTTAAATCAACAACTCGGAAGATGTATTTTTTCATAGTCTGAAAAAAAGAAACATTTTATCAGTTTCTATAAAAAATAAAAAAAATGATATGAAGATTTTATTTTATTATTAAAAGTTAAAACCTTTTTCGTAAAGGTAATGTAAAAAAATAGAAATGGATCATGTTATGGATTTTATGAGGTGAAATTGTTGAAATAGATAAATATTAAATAAAAATGGTTTTAAAAACTGCGTGAAAAGAAATCTACAGTATGGTTTTAATTAATCTTTTGAAAGAAAATATTCCATTTTTAAACACTGTTTTCATGAAATATTATTTATACATGATATTTGAGAAATTTTGTTTACATCTTGTGATTTTTTCATTATTTTGAAAATTTTATTTTTGCATTAATTTCCATTTTAAAGTGTATTCTAGAACAGAAGAGATCAGAGTTCCAGGGAGTTAATAAGTTAAAGAATCAGTAACAAAAAATATCTTGACAATTGTAAAAAAGGTAGTAAAAAATGATTATTTACATAGGAAGCAAAATGATATCGGCAATTATCAAAAATTAATATATGCGATGTAAAATATCCCCCCTTTTTCTAAATGATCTTCGTGATTTATTTATTTATTACCCGACTGCAAAAAAGGCTTATGTGTTTCACGCGTATCTGGGTATGTGGATTTCTTTATACCCTCGAAACATCTCAACGGATGAATGGATTTTAATGAATGAGGTCTCTATTGATTTGTCTTAATTGTCCGATGGTTATAGGGCAGGTTTTGTTTTTATAAATTCAGAATGGCCGCCATAAAATACAAAATGGCGATAGAGCCTTTTTTTTTTTTTTTTTTTTTTTTTTTTTTTTTTTTTTTACGCATCATATTGAGCGGCATATCATTCGATAGGTCTTTCAAAATGAAGAAGATGTTTCATTGACTATTTTACAGCCAGAAGCTCCGTTTAAATATTTCACAACCTGGAAGTTGTGTAGGTAGGATCTCTAGCTTTACTGCAACTCTAACCTTCATAGACATCTATAGGCCTCATCAAAACAGTGTTTATAGTTAGGAACTAACAATTAAACCCAACTTAAAAGTCATCAATACAAGTAAATAAAAAAATAGGTAAGTAATATAAAAAATAGTTTCACATTGATGGGAAATAATTAATTAGTTATTTTTTTACGCAGTCGGGTTTTTTGATTTTTTAAATTTAATATTTATTTTAGATATGGATAATGGATATCTTGGTTAATATTTCTCAACATCGTCGAATATCACTTTTGGACATTAAGGTTGCACATTACTCAGTTTCGTAATTCCCCTCTGTAATGTTAAATCTATAGACAGGCATTTGATGCATTCTAATATTTTGAACATCTCCTGGGGAAATAAGTATTTTTAACTTCTTTCTTTCTGTGTTCTCTTCTTAAAAAATGTCTCTTTTCTTCTTAGTTCTCTAAATATTTATAAAATCTCCGCATAAACTTACACGACGTGTCAATTTTACCCCCAGTTCATCCGCTTCTAATACATACAATAAAATTAGAAACTGTTTTTAGAAATATTTTGAAAACTAAGAAAAAAAAAGAGAAATCCTCTAAGAAGATCACGCAGAAAAAAAAATATTTATATTCTGAGGAGATATTTCAAATATAATAATACTTCAAACATCCATAGACTTAACATTAACGAGTGGAATTCGGAAACTCAGTGACGATTAGCCTTACGTGATAACTGTTTCCTTCATTTTTCCTGTAAAGAAGTGAACTTTACTGATTTTTGGTGTGTGTGAGTGGGGATCTTAATGATAAAAGGATCTGAAGTATTTATCACCCACGTTGAGGTATATGTGTTCGAGTGGAAATTCTCTCACGCTTTGGCAATTGTAAGTGGTGATTGATTGTGCATTTGGAAGGAAGTCCACTCTTATAGCAGATGAAAAAGGTCGCCTAATTGCTCTCAGCTGACAACGACTGATTTTAAAGGTAGTTCTCACGGGTAACCAAGGCGTGGCTTCATTTTTAGCGAGCCAATATAAAGGAACTTTGAGGGTGACATCATTTGTTTGTACTCTCATGGGTGGTGACCAAAATTCTCACGCTAATTTACTTTTTTCTCGTGGAAAGGAAATAATTGAGAAGTTAGAGAGGCATTCTGAGAAAAACAGTCGAGTGTGAAGTTGATCGCACGGACTAGTGGGGGATAAATTTCTCCTTAGCCGATAGCAGGAAAACTGCTATATATTTGCTTTGAGCCGAGGGCTCAAGAATATCAACTTCGACAAGACGAGATTACGATTTAGCTGCCAGAATTGTCAAAGGTTTTTCTGTCATTATTTACCAGTTATCATATGAGCTACAACTTATGTCTTTAGAACGGACTCTATACATCTGCGGCTGGTAGGGGAGATGGAGGATGAATGGGACATTTTCACAAAAATATTTTTTTTTATTTTTTTATTTAAGTTATTATCAATATTATATATCACATTTCATACATTAGGTATTTAACAACATATATGAACAATATTTATTCTAGATTATGATTTATTCAGAAAATATCATGAAAAGAAAAAAAAAACGTTCCTCCCTGTCCCAATCATTCCCACAGCAGGGATGAATAGGACAATAATAGGGATGGATGGGACACAAAGGTTTTCCTCCATGTATTCAATTTTACTAAATTAAAATTTATAATTATAACCTTATATGTAATTATACTTGTAATATATGATTTTGCAGCACGAATCGATATGATTTTTTTCAATAACTTCTTTAGTGCAGTTTAAACTTTTAATGCAGACTTCGGCTATCAATCTGTTCTTTTTTCCCACTTATGAGGCATTTTAGATTTGAAATGAAAGTGGAAAATGTCTTTTAAATATGGCATAGCTAATAATTTTCAATCATAACTTATTAATAAATATTAATTAAATGTATCTTAGAAACATGCAGAACGGAATTTACTGGGTCAATCGGAAAGTCGTGCCGTGGTTGGAAAATCAATTCGTACCGGAAAATTCTGCCCGCTAATTATTAGACATTAGATATCGGAATCAATGTCTAATAAGTAAATGATATAATTTCCTGGTACGAATTGATTTTCCCAACACGACACCGACTTTCCGATCGACCCAATATGTTAGGGGTGGGGATTTATTTGTGCAACATTTCAAAATTCAATATAATTTCCTCCATTTGATCAATAAACATATGCTATTTTTAACAATTTTATCTATTTTAAGTTTTAGTAGCAATTTTTTGATAATCCATTAATAATTTTTACAATACAATAAATAACACTCAGAAATTTTAAACAATAACAACTTATATAATACTATTTAATTCTATTTATTGACGTAAATTATTACTTTATTAACCTATATAATACTATTTATTTAATAAATAAAACTTTCAACATCTCTAGTGATGAATGAGAATGTCCCATTCATCCCCATTTGAAATGCCCCAATCATCCCCATGATGCATATATTCACTTCTCAGCCATTTTGCCTCAAAAATTATTTTGTCACAATGGTTACTATTAATTCATTTTAATTATCGATATTGAACCTTAAAGTAAATAACTACAACATAGCTTAATTTTTTATATTGTATAAGATATTTCACATCTTCAAGTGTAATAAAAACTTACTTTTAAGCAGAGTTTTCAGAAAATGAAACTTTGAAGGAAAATGAAAACAGCAATCAGCAGTGTGGTCTTACCTTTACTTCTGAAGCACAAATTGGTAAAACCTTATATGGGGATAGGAAGCAATTTAAAATAAATGTTTATTTAATGAAATATTGAGAATGTCCCACCCATCCCTTGTCCCATTAAACTCCTAGCTCCCCTATACGTTATTGACCCATGAATTTTATATATTTTGTTATTTCTACTTAATTCAGAGTTCAATAAATATATATATTTTTTAACTTCTGAAGTAGATGAGAATGCTTTTCACGTGCTACTGGTCAATTAATTGATCGAGAAGTATTTTTTAATACTCCATATCAACATTTAACAATAAGAAATAACTAAAAAATACTTTATTTTCTAAAAAATACTTTAGATATGATTTTTTTTGTTGTTGTTGTTTGTTTTATGCTACATAACTGAAAAACATTTTCTGATGTCAAATGATGTTATTTTTGCATTCTGCAATTGCGATTTTGGGATAGGGTAAACAGATCAGGATAGCTCGCAATGCAGGAAGAACATACAAATATCACGTTTCGTGTTTGGATGTTTTTGTTCTCTATGTGTTTTGTATATCGGTTGTTGAAAACAGAGGACACTTTTTTCAAACAGTCTCTGAAATATATACATTTTTTTCTTTTTTCATGTGAAATGGTTCCGGAGTCTAAACTTTTGATTTCATTTATTTATTGTAATTTAATCAGTTTTTTTCATTTGTTTGAGTCTTTAAAGTGTATTTTATAACAGTATGGATAATGCTATAACAATATTCATCGCAATTCCAGACATTTAAGAAGTCTAATAATTAGTAACTAAAATTGTCATGAGATATGAAAAAATATAGAAAAAATGACTATTTTTCTAGATAAAGATACTCGACAATATTTGTAATATTTGCAATGGAAAATGATAATCCCTCCTATAACTGATCTCCGCGATTTATTTATTATTTCTACATTTCGCAGTCGTGATTAATATTTTCCAACCTCTTTGAATATAACTTTTGGACATGAAGTGGTAATTTTTTCTTTCATTACTCAGTACCATTTTTGATATTAAGAATTACTTTTTTCTAAATTCTGAACAATATTTTAGATATTAAATTATGTGTTTTTTTTACATAACTAAATAACATTTTTCAACGTCAAATGAAGTTATTTTTGTACTCCTGCAAACGCAATTTGCGGATAGGTTGAACAGATCAGACTAGCTCCCAATGTAGGAACAATAGTGAAATTCCCTGTATCGTGATTGGATGTTTTTTTCAATGTGATTTGTATGTATACATTTATTGAAAACAACAGACACTAACTATAAAGCAGCTTCTCTGGAATATATAACTTATTTCTTTTTTCTTCTGAACACGTTTCGGATTCTAGAATTTTGACTTCATTTTTGTAACGGAATTGGATCAGTTTCACCATACTTAATTCAGTACGTAGTCAGCAATTTCCTTTACTGTGTTTATGTGAAATCTCAATCAACGAAACTCGTGGAAATCGTCTTGGCCAAGGACGAAATATCAGGTTGTAACGAAAGTTTCCCGCCACAGCTAATACGGTCTGTATAAACAGTTCGCGTTGACACATTTGCTCATATTTTGTCAAAAGATTTTTGGCATTTGAAAGAAAAAGACTTGCTTTATAACAGTGTGTTATGAAGTTTGTAAAAAATAATGTTATCATTAAGTACAAGGTGTCTAAAATGAAACTACCATGCTACCAGATTAGAATGATCATTTTCTTCCAGTTCTGTTGCAAAAAGTCAGCTACAGAATGTCACCGAATAAAGTGTACAGCTGTAGGTACTAGTGTTGTATCATATGACACTGTAAAGATTTGGCGGAATGGTGGTTATATATAATATTACAGTTAATTATATATATTATAATTAGTATTACGTTTCTTTACAACCTAACATTTTCCCACTTCAGTGTGCTTTCAGATGGAAGTCATCCATAATCACCAATCTTATTCATGAAAGATTTTTAGAAATAGAAAACTTGAATTGCAAACTTTGAGGCAGATGCTTCGAGCCCAACGTTAAATTGACCATGACGTTCAATGTGTGGAACCGACCCTCTCCCCCCCCCACACCCCCGTAATGAACCAATAATTACCGTCGTTAAAAATAACATCATTTTTCTAGATCCTAGAAGTGAATGGGCTAATCGCCGCTAGGATTTGATAACAAAGAACAAATCGAACAACTAGAAGTTAATCGACGAGATTCAAATCTTGTTAAGTTTTCGGAATGTGGCACAGTTTCTGACGTTGAGTTGTGGAAGTTCGGGACAAAACTGAACTATCCCGGCAAGTACCGTTAGATAATAATTTACCAATAGTATTGCTTGTCGTAAGCATTATTTCAGTATCCTACTGACGACTTGGATAGCACAACAGGACTGTATAGTGTTGAATATTGTAAGCAAAGACAATTGTTCCTTCTTTTTAACTTGATCTTCAAGTCTTGATTTTCAGCGGCGTTGAAACGAACAATAATGTAAGCAGGTAAAGGAATTTATCCTCTTCTCAAACGGCTGACTACAAATAGTTGTTTGAATGAAGTCTGAAATTTGATTCCCTAGACTAAACCTTTTCTTAGAAATGGTGAGGTAATGACAAAAAGCCCATTTGAATTAGTGTTGTAAATAATTTAAATATAATCCTAAAGTGTGTCTCTTTCTACTATCATTCGTTTGATTGACACGCTTTTTGGCCTAAAAAAGTTTGGAAAACAAGACAATCAAATCCTTACTAACAAATATTTGCTTGTTCGTAAGTATAACATTAATTTAGTGGCAAACATAAAGTTTATAATATAATTTTTATTATAATTTATTCTTGCAATAATTGTATTATCTACAAATAATTGTTAAATGAATTGCTAAAAAAATTATTAATAACATGATAAACATAAATTTATGCTTTTATAAAATTCTATAAATGTTTAGTATGAAAGTATACATTTCGACTTATTTTCTTTAAATGGGAAGTTTTCATAAGCAAACATCATTTTGTTCACTTTGTACGAATAAAAAAATTATTTTTATTTTTAAAGTAAAATAAATAAACAATGTGTTAATTGTAAAAACGAAATGAAAATATCTAATAAAAGAATATTTCATATATTAATAAATATATTTAACATATTATTAAATGCATATTATATATTATTAAATACATTTAATAAAGACTCACCATTTTGACCTCTTAGCAACAGAAAACTGCTTCCCTTATCTTAAAATATTTTTGTAAGATTAGTTGTATTTCTTTAGCCGAGTTAACAGTTTATAAAATATTTTCAATTTTGTGTATTTTTCATTTCATTATAATAAATGAAAAATGGATTGTCAAAACAGTGTTTTTATTAAACTGCAATTTGAAACAAATAAAATAAGGTTTTGCAAATGTTCTGCTGTATTGCAGCTATAAATATAAAAGTAAAATTGGCCATAGCAGAGGGCCACAGAAGTTAAGAGAAAAGATTCGTTTGTCGAAAAAAGGAAAATTTAAATGGATTTATTTTGATTCACTTGTGATTTTTAAATTGTGATGAAAAAAATGATTTTTAAAAAGTTTAAATTATCAAACAAAACATAGAAAATGATATTTAAATATCTAATTACTGCAACCAGTAGTTTAAGCATGCTGTTTTTAATATGAAAATAAGCTTTAAATTAAAACAATATCAAGGAAAATTTTCATTCTTGTGAATTGGTACTATTCAGCATCTTTTAAATCTCCAAGTAGTATAAAATATAATAAATTAATTTATAATTTACTTACTTCTCCAAAAAAGTCATTTTGTGTTATTTTAGTAGCAGATGTATTCCATTTCAATTTTTAGGAGCGTTCGTAATTATATAAATACGTAGCACCTACAGTCGTCGTTTAGTCCGTCTGTCCGTCCGTCCGCATATAAGAGCGCAAAAACTAGCCAACCGAATCGTTTGAAATTTAAAATATATAATTGTTGCATAATTTTGTCGAGTAATTTCAAATTTTATGAAAATCGGATGTATAGTTTAATGACATGGACAGTCAAAATTTTCCGATACATTAATGGCCAACGGAAAATAAAAATATTTCAAGTGCATTTTATTGATGTTACAGCTTTTCGAACAGAATGAAATAGATATGCACTTATGAAGTGCACTAAAATATACATTCAGTATACTATACAGTGCAAAAAATATTTATAAAACTAATTATAGTACGAACGCACTTCATTTGCCGCGTTTGACGGGCAATTTCCAACTTGTTATATTTATTGCAGGTTGACAGCTTGAACTTTTGCAAAAGAGTTCATTTATTTACCAAAATTGTCAATTTTATAAAAGAATTGTGGTGATAAATTATTTTTTAATGGCGTATTAAATAATGTGCCAAATTTAATACGCATCATAAATTTTTAACTAGGCTGAAGAAGAAATAAATTATATAAACCGAAAAAATATTAACAAAAATGATTTTATTTCTGCGTATATAGTATTTAGCGAACGTTATATCGATTATTGCATTAAAAACTACTAGAAAATAGCAGCATTGTTACCATCAAAGAAAGTTCAAAGACAATCAAATGTATTTTATGTAAACTTGGAAAGTGGGACTCGTGTGCCTATTCCACACTTTCCCAATACAGCTTCAAAAAGTAGCAAAAATGCTTATACTAAGACTATGGCTAAAAAATCCTAGTGCATTAAAAATGTAAACAAAACAAATAAACCAGAACAATCTGTTGTTATTGCTGAAAAGTTTGAGAATTACTAATTCTTTGGATTAATTTTGAATAATACAGTAAACATTTGATACTATTATAGCTAAGTTGAATACGTCGTACAATATATGTTATGTAAATTTGTCGATTTCATAAAACGTAAAAGTACTGAAAATATCATTCAATGTTTTTGTTTTTACAAGCTAATCAGATCATTCTCCGATAGCAAATAATGAGTTTATTCAAACGAACCAATGGCTGGATAAGACCAGAATTTTTGACAGTGGCAACACTGTTAATCGCATTTTTATACAGAAGTTTCGATTTCAAAATGCTGCTTATTTCAAAGAACAAAATTATAAAACCTATTTAATAACACGTGGTGTGTGTATAATAATGAAATTTATCCGTATGGCGGAACTCTGTATTCGAGATTTGCAGTGTCCACTATACTGCCTTTCTCCCACTCATCTTTCTATTTTAGAAAAACCCGAATGTTAAAATTTATTTTGAAAATACAAATTATTTTAGTTTCATCCATCTACTCGGTGAGTTTTGCATCATTCAGCATTTCCTATGTCCTTAATAAATACGATTCAGTTTCGATTTTAAAATCCTGCTAATTTTAAAATACAAAATTATAAAACCTATTTAACACACACACCTGGTGCGTGTATAATAATGAAATTTCTCCGTATGGCGGAACTCTGTATTCGAGAGTTACAGCGTTGACTATCCTCTCTTTCTCCCTCACCTCTTTCTATTTTTGAAAACACTAATTTTAAAATTCATTTTGAAAATATAAATTATTTTACTGTTTCATCCTTCTACTCATTGAGTTTTGCATCATTCAGCATTTCTCTGTCCTTAATAAATTATTTAAGCCAGATGATAATGTTCTCCTTGCAGGTTCTGGCAAACTTCATCTCATTTCAAGTAGATCCAGTTAAAGGGGTCAATCTAACTGTTAAATTTATTTAATAATATGTGAAATATATATTTTTTTTATAAAATGTATATTTTTATAATTAACTAATTATATATTAAATTAACTTGAAAAACTGAAATTAAAATTTTAATAAATAATATGTGCGTACATTTTAGATTCCGAGATGAAAAACTCGAAAAACGTTTCTAATTTTTTTATCTGAAATTTTAACAATTTTCTCTCCGGAAAACTACGATAAAATTTAGAATTGAACATTTTTAAAGAAAAAAAATATATAAATATATGTTCATCACTATAGTAATAGATGGACCGCAATTTAATGAACAATCATTTTCATACTTCACAAAAATTTAAAAAGTAAAATATATTACAAATTTTGATTTAAATGTTTTTATATTAAAGTAATGTTTACGCATACACAAGCCCTTAAATTTTTGATGTTCCTAAATAAGAACTTATATTAGAGAATTTTCCAAATTATGTTTTACGCTTCTTACAGTCTTCTGACTTTTTTTAATTCTGCAACTGTAGTAGACTAGCGACTCCTTTACAAACGGTCCCTAGTGTTTTGAGTGTGAACGTGACGTTTAATATTTAACTTTTGTAGCACAACACAGAGCTTTCTATTCTGTTTTACTCGTTTCGTTTAATTTTTCAAGGTGTGTTTGAATTGCTTGGGGTCTAGCCCTCTAAGTGTTTGGGGCGTAATATTCCGTTCACTAAGCTCCAGGTTTCACAGCAATACAAGCAATATTTAAGATAATATAATTCTATAGATTTAATGAATTTTAAATACATTGAAGAATGATTAATACTCTGAAAGATTACATTCATATTTGTAATTGAGTTTTTTTTATTATGTTGAAATAATCATATTTTCTTAGCATTTAAAACAAAATGCAAAGAAAACAACATTACAATTTTACCCTTTTTCAAGACGCTCGGAGGGCTAGGGTTGCGAATTTTCACATTTGTTATGCAAATTAAGGTAGTTGCTCAGTCTGCAAAGTATATAAGACCAATCGAAAATGAGCGTCTTCGGATTTCGATATACTGATCTTGGGGGGATCTTGCTTTGTAGACTTAACTCGGAGGATCTATAGTGGGTGCGTACGCCATGTATAGTAAAGCTGAAGCTTTGTTAGCATCGTTGGCCCTAAGTAAGACGTTTTAGCACTATCGTAGAATTAATAAATTTTTTTCTCGACAACCACGAGTTGTCCGCGTTATTGAATTGGAAATTGTGCTAACATTAGCTTTGCAGCTGAAAGAGACACATTAGCTCAACCCTTTATCTACTGACTGTACTTATAAGTACCATTAAAATAACTTGTTATAAAATTCATTTAAGACATCGATTAGTCGTAATACAGTTTAGAATGAGTTATAGATGCGTTACTTTATCTTGTTCCAAAAGCATTATTGGTTACACAAAACAAAAATATTTTTAAAAGGATGATTTCTTTTGTCTTTGCATCTTTTCAGCTTTTTTGGCGTTGAGGCGGGGGGTAGATTTTTCTGTTCTGAAATATTTCTATATTTCTATTGTAAGAACATTATATTTGTACATTTTCTAATTCTACAAAATAATAAGACAAATATTAAAATAAAAGTTTTGACTTGGTTTATAAATGTTGCGCAAAATCCCTACAAATTCAGATTTAATTTGTCCTTCTAAATCCTTCAATTCTTTTAAAATCCTTCTAAAATTTATTAAATGATTATGTAAGTCTTCTAATGTAGTTTCAAAAATTCACGAAAAATGCTTTAGAAGATAAATTTCTCATTAATTAATAATTCAGTAGATAAAGGGTTAAAGAAGGCTTTATCGACGTGAATGAACGGAGACGTTTTATGTAAGTTTAATTTTAAATATTACTTAGTTGTTGGAATCGTAGTTTATCTTTCTTACTCGCCTCATAAATTAGGCAAAATATGGAAGACTCTTTATCATCCCCTTACACAATCTAGTATTAAGTAGAAGTGTTTAAAAATTCATATCTGACTATTACTGATCGCTTACTAAGTAGCGGTCTTGCCGGGGTCGTTATACAACATATTACTATCAAGGTTGAGGAAACTGATTCAAATTTACTAATAAATGAAGTCGGAAATTTAGATTTCAAAAACATTCAAGAACTAAACAGAAAGTCTATTACAGAGAAGTTGTTTCAATTTAGTATCTTGCGTTTTCATTTAACCCTCTAAAACAAACCTCGTAAAAAAAACCTTCAATCACGTGACAGGAAATGTCTCCGTACATTTTACTCCGTACAGCATTAACATTAATAGTGCTGAACAATTTATGCAGTTTTAAGGGTCTTCTGAGCTGATCCCAGCTTTGCGTTCAGACTTTAGTTCAATGTATTGCTAATAAATGAGCCATTTGGAATTGTTTTAACTGTAGCCATGAAATTACTTAGAAGAATTTAATGATATGAAAGAAATAGTGTTGATAAAAAATAGTAAAACTATTTTTTTATGTATAAAAACTAATATGAAATATTACGACTAATATAAAATATAAATTTAAATTTAAATATTAAAAAATGTAAAAAGTTAAGTTTAAAGAGTAGTGAAATTTAGAGAGAAAAAAACATATAAATCACTATTTCAATACTTGACAAAGTAGAGAAAGGGAAAAGAGAAGTAGAGAAAGGGACAGCACAACAAACAAAGACACTTTTCAGAGGAGTACTATAGATAATATATATAATATATATATATATATATACATATTGTTACAAATGTCGAATTTTTTTTTCCTAGTTTTCTCTACTGAATAAAATGAGTACCATTTCCTGGATACGGTAGTGAACGGGAAATCTTCCGGATATTATCACATGTAGGAAAAGAAAACATCTGAAGAATACCATTTTGAAAGGAATTACTAACGTCATACCTCTCCTGTAAAAGGAAATAATTAATTTGAAGAATGTTGCGTAATAGCGATAATTTATTATTTATTTTATTAAGTTAATTTTAGCTTATAAAAATGCTGTACAGTAAATTTGTTGGGCTTTTCTTCGATTTTTAAATATATATTTGGGACTATAGAAGAACCTACTCAATATTTTAATAATGAATTTTCTGCTAAATGTATTAATAAACATATTGAGAAAATCTGAAATAGTTAAAAATGAGCGATCTAAAATAAAATAAGCATAACTTTGTTTTTGTTTTTTTAATTGAGAGAAAAGAAAGTTGTATCATATGAAAAACTGTTTTATATCATATCCGAATTAACATTATTGCATCCTTTATTAATCTCAAAACGTTGTATAATTTTCCATGGTATGCGTAGGTACTCGAAACATGAAAACCACATATTTGAGTTCTTTTTAGAATAAAATACAATAAAAATATATGTCTGATAGTTTCGGTTTCTGTGGCATCATATATTGAAAGTTATTTATTTTACTTTTTCAAATGTATTTTATTTTAATTTTAATTTTTTTTGAAACTCAGCAATAATTAGTAAATATCAGAAAATTACGCGAGGTATTTTGAGATATTTGATTAACACATCTGATTATAAGGGGTCTAAGATAAGCTTGATGTTGATTATATAATTTTGGCAGCTGTAAACTCAGCTTCTGCTGTCTATTTCGTTCCTTGCTTTATAACCTTGGTTAATATGACAAATAAAACGAATTAGGTATTCATGACCACCGCCAATGTCTTCGTAATTAAGCATTAACTTCTTTTGTCTACCGTCCTATATTTAGGACGTATTTTAAGAAATTTGCATTTTTTTCTAATGTAAATTAAACGACATAAAATAATTAAATTTCTTTACCTATAACCGAAAGATGACAGCACAAGACGGATATTTATTTATTAAATGATGACCTTTTTTATCTTTATTCACAGATTTTTATTCTTCAAGACTGCGAAAAGCAAAAAAAAAAAAAAAAAAAAACTTTATTTGTATTTTTTGCTATAAAAAATTCAAATAACTATGTGATATTCTTCACTTGTAGATTTCTTTTAAATACTTAATACTTTAAATTGTCAAATTATGTGTTATACAAAAAATAAAATATAAAATATTATAAAGTAAAATAAAACGTTATATAAAGTATATAAAATAAAATATTATGCTTGTTTATAACGTCCTACATATACAGCAATTGGTCATGAGGGGGTGACTTTTTATGTAAAAACCTTTTCAAGATAATTATGAAATAAATAGTAATTAAGCCTCAAATGCGATTATTCTTAGTTTATTATAAAGAATAATTATAATCTTTTCTCTGTAATTAAATAAGTAAATATATTTTATTAGTACTACATCAGAATACTAATTACAGTATTCAATATACAATTTAAAAGCATATTATATACAAATCTTGGTAAAACGTATAATTATGAAAACAATAGGTACTATTGTAAATATTTATCTTTTTCCATTTTTAGGACGTTTACATATTATCAAATAAATCCAAAAATATTTGAGTTGTTTGTTTTTTTTTTCGGGTCATTTTGTAACATATTAAATTCATTTTACACGCAAATATGAGAAATAAAAAAAAGGGTCAGGCATAAATGTGTTAAGGTCCTTGCACTGTTGGACACCTAACTAGTAACTTTTAGTCCTTTTCCAATGTTCATATTTCGAAGCTATTTCATTGATATCATATCCATAAATCTCATTATTTATCTACCATGATAACAGTTTATGTCCGATACTTGTAAACGAATCTCAAAATTTTTATTTTCCTCGCTGTCGTTCGACCTTTTGCCGGTATGTTTACGGCAAAATAACTGCCTGAATATACATCGGCCCAGTTAGCTTAAACGGAAAAGCATTGGCCTTGTAAGCCAAGGATCTGGGTTCGATTCCCAGCCTGGGCATTTTTTCGCTCAGTTGGAAATATTCAATTCGTATGATAACTTTACCAATCAGTTTGATTGTGTTTAAATAATAGTTGATTTTCGTATCCATCGTTTATATGGAGTTCCTTTACATGCGGTTTATTCTGTTGAGCTGTCTACATGACAGACCAGATGTTACTACCAATAAGGTTATCTGAGCGAAATATGCTGGCTGGTTGTCGGCCCGGTTAGCTTAAACGGAAAAGCATTGTCCTTGTAAGCCAAGGATCTGGGTTCGATTCCCGACTTGGGCATTTTTTCGCTCAGTTGGAAATATTCAATTCGTTTAATACCATTTATTGAACATTTCACATTCCGAACTGCTTTGAAAAAATCATACATTAGAAAATTTTAATTAATAATTTGCATCTAACACAATTGTTATAAAATATATTTATTTTTTGTTGTAACACTAAGTTTTACGTTTTGGTATTCAAATAAAGTATTTTGAACAAGGTACAAAGCTACATTTGAATGCCATATTAACCGATAAATAAATAGTATTTCTAGACACATTACTTTTGTGTTTAATGATATGTCAAGGGGTTAAGTAATATAGTATTGACGATTTTTTTTCTTTTTTAACACGTTCACGCCGGCGCCGATATTCATGTTTTTCGCTGTGAGACGGCGCTCGAATTCATATTTCGCGTCATCTGTCGGCATGGTACTGTTGCTTATTCAGATACTGTATGTGATGCCCCGCCCCTCTCATATTTATTGAAATGAACTCGAATATGACAAGCGGAGTCGATTGTGAATATCTGAAAGTTTGTAAGGAGTAAGCAAATTACTTAGAGACATGATTTTATTGACTACATATGTACAAATTTAATGTAAATTCTCTGTCAATCTAAAGAAATAAGTACAACATGATGTAAATGCATTTCTGTAAGGTAGAAGCCGCGCCCTTAGTCAATGATATTTTTGGAATGAAAACGTCAATTCTCGTTTCCCGTCATGAATGTATTAAGTTTATAATAGTGAATTGTTTTTATTACTCAATTTTTGAATATTCAAGTGTAACCCACCTGTAGAGCACACCGTCTATAGGATAGTCGAGTGTGACCCACCTGTAGTACACGCCTTCTATGGAACAAAAGAATGTGACCCACCGGTGATGCACGCCGCCCGATGCGACAGTCAAGCGTGACCCACCGGTGATGCCCGCCGCCTGATGGGACAATCAAGCGTGACCCACCGGTGATCCACGCCGGCGTGAATGTGTTAATGAAATATAATATTGCTCAAATTTGTGCTTATTTGGGTTACTTGAAATTTTATTACCCATTTTTTTTAATATAAAAATAAATTAATCTGTCTGTTCACAGCTTATGGAATATTTCGAAGTTTTAAATTTAATTTGCAGTCAACAAAGTTTAATATGACATTTATTTTTTTTAAATATATATTGTTTAGTTTTTCACATTGATTGTTTATTAAAAATATGTATAACTCTCTATCATGTCAGTAAATTGAAATTTTAAATGGTACAGTGATATGAAAAAAAGTATCTTCCAGCCCATTGCTAACTATGCCGCAAACCATAAACAATTATTGCTATCAGTCGATTAATACCCATTTTTTTAATATAAAAATAAATTAATCTGTCTCTTCACAGCTTATGGAATATTTCGAAGTTTTAAATTTAATTTGCAGTCAAAAAAGTTTAATATGACATTTATTTTTTTTAATATAAAAAATAAAAAACAATAAACAAAAACAATAAACTAAACAATAGTTTAGTTTTTCTCATTGATTGTTTATTAAAAATATGTATAACTCTCTCTCATGTCAGTAAATTGAAATTTTAAATAGTACAGTGATATGAAAAAAAGTATACTTCCAGCCCATTGCTAACTACGCCGCTAACCATAAACAATTATTGCTATCAGTCGATTAATAATATGGGACTGTGCTTAAATAACGTTATCACTTTACGGGGGAGGGAGTCTGGCACTTGATATCGTAAGATATCTCAGCGAGGAGAGGGTTTGCTTTTTGATATCGTTATCATTTTTGATCCAAACATACTTTTCTTTTTTTCAGGAAGTTTTTTTTTTTTTTTTTTTTTTTTGAATTCAAATAGTCTGTTATCTTTATTGTTACGATATCTTTTTTATGAAAATACAAAGCTGATTTTAATGCAATTAAATATTTATAAAATAATTTCATTCCAAAATTTTGAATATCCCAAATTTTGGCATTCCTGTTCTTCTATATGCGCATATAATGTATTGTTAGAGAAATCAGCAGACTAATATGTAGGACATGATACTTGCGTTAACCAATAAAGAAAGACAACGAATGCTGTCCACTGTTTTGTTGATAAGTTCTGTTTTCAACCTCCCCAGGCAATGTGCAGGAGCAATAAGACAATATTACTTTTGCAGGCATTATGTTACAATAAGCTATTATTAAGGAGTCTTGTACCTTTTAAACGCGTCGAAAATTAACAAACAACTTCAAAGTTTGAATTAGTCTATCTTCAAAACCTTTTTATGTATAAACATGAAATTTTGGATATTGATTAAACATATTGTGCTTTGTAATATACTACCAACAGAAATTTATTAACCATTTACCGAATTTGTGTATTGTTGAAATCAAAATAGCTCTTTTTTTTACCCTATAAGTCATATCAAACATGATATCTTGAGAAAGTATGTATGGATTGTCATGGAATTTGGTAAATATACTAAACAAATATGTGTGTTTAAAATGATCAACTTTTAAGTATCTACAATGGTAATATTTTTAGTTATGACTATTTTTATTCATTAAAAATACAAAATTTTTATTGTTTTTACGAAAATGTTTTTTTTATATAGTTAATGAAATAATTTTAGCCTAAGAGTAGATCATTTTAAACACGCATATATGATTAGTGTCTTTACCAAATTTCATGACAATCCATACATACTTTCTCAAGATATCATGCGCGCAATGACTTATGGGGTAAAAAAAGAGCTATTTTGATTTCAACAATACTCAAATTCTGTAAAGGGTTAATGAATTTCTAATGGTAGCATATTACAAAACACAATCTGTTTAATCAATATCCAAAATTTCATGTTTATACACAAAAAGGCTTTGAAGATAGACTAATTCAAACTTTGAAGTTTTTCCTTAATTTTCGACGCGTTTAAAAGGTACAAGACCCCTTAAATACATTTAACCCTTATGTCAATGACCAAAATTTGCCCGTGTGTCCAATAACCGGGATACCCGAGTACCTGCTGCGATTTTAATGTACGCGAGCCATAAAACACCCCTATTTCATACACCGTAATTGTCTGCCTTTAGAGAAGAGGAAATTGATGCATTTTCATAAATATTAATTACAGTAGAACCATCTAATCCGAACTAATTGTGACCGGTGCCTGTTCGGATTACATGAAATTTTGATTATCCGGAATTTCGAAGAAAATAGAAAAGAAGAAGATGCATTCTAAAAGAAATGTAAGTTCTAAGTACTCAGTAGTACAGTAATAATCCTCTAATCCGACATCATAAGATCAGGCCTGCTGGATAATCCGGCACGACTTTCGAAAGAAAATATTATACCTTGTTTAATAGCTTCTGATTTTTATAATAATACAACAGAACTTCAAGATGAGGAATTACGTAACAACACATTACAAATGGTTCAAAATTGCGATTCTGAAAATAGCTCAGTCACCACGTCGACGAGGGGAAGATGAAAAAATTAAATTCTGTAGATAATTTTCGAAATTAAACTGTTGAAAATAAAAATTAATTTTTATCATCCGAATTAAATACTTTTTTCATTTTAGAAAATAAGTTTATAGTACTGTCAAACAAACTGATATTCGAGATTTTTATTCGAGAAACAGACAACCATCGTCTGTTATTGCGAGAATTATGTGACATCTTGAGGGTTGCAGTAATTCAAGATCAATCTAAAAATGCACAGGATATGACACATTTTTCGACCAAATCGGGAATTGAAAGTAAATTGAAAATAAAAAAATCTTTGGCCGTATTTGAAGCGGCCACACGTTTAGAAACCAGTCTAAAAAGCTTAAGGCGAGATGAAACAAGAACGATAAAAGCAGTTTGTGTCAGATGTGCTTGTTAGAGCCTTAAAAATGGTTCTGAAAAACCAGAAAATCAAGTAAAAAATGTGGAAAGCCAATATGTGATGTACATTCCTGCACCTTTTGCTGTTGTATAGATTGTCCACAAAATTTCACGTAAATAAAATCAATACAAAAACCCTTAACGGGTTAAAAGTTTGTGACGCAGCACTTTATCTTATGCTCTAAGAATTTAAAATATGGAACTTAAAAATAATTATATCAAATTTTGAGTGACGCTATGCTATCAATTATAATCTCTCTCTATATTATTTATTTCATCTTTTTATTTTTTTTATAATCGCATGTGCAAAAATTATGTTCAATTTAAAAAAATGTATAAAAGTTTATTCATTGATGCTTTATCTTTTACATCTCTCATAAATTCAAAGTATGAGTTTTAAAAGATATGATATCAAAATTTTAGTGACGCTTTGATGTGGCTTTAAACGATTTGTTTTGAAATTAAATTAAATTTTTTTTTGGTTTGGCTAAGATATATTCACACATCTAAACAATAGTTTTAATTTTCCAATATGCTTTAAATATGCCACTTTCACTGAATTTATATAATGCATTTAAATGTATTTATTTGAATAAATTGATTTATCCTTTGTCCAATGCTATTAAAAATTTAAAATAAGATTTACGTGAATAATTTTTTTGCGTCATTGTATCCAAACTAAGTGAAATGTATTCAAATGGGTACAATGACGCAAAAAAATTATTCACGTAAATCTTATTTTAAATTTTTAATAGCATTGGACAAAGGATAAATCAATTTATTCAAATAAATACATTTAAATGCATTATATAAATTCAGTGAAAGTGGCATATTTAAAGCATATTGGAAAATTAAAACTATTGTTTAGATGTGTGAATATATCTTAGCCAAACCAAAAAAAAATTTAATTTAATTTCAAAACAAATCGTTTAAAGCCACATCAAAGCGTCACTAAAATTTTGATATCATATCTTTTAAAACTCATACTTTGAATTTATGAGAGATGTAAAAGATAAAGCATCAATGAATAAACTTTTATACATTTTTTTAAATTGAACATAATTTTTGCACATGCGATTATAAAAAAAATAAAAAGATGAAATAAATAATATAGAGAGAGATTATAATTGATAGCATAGCGTCACTCAAAATTTGATATCATTATTTTTAAGTTCCATATTTTAAATTCTTAGAGCATAAGATAAAGTGCTGCGTCACAAACATTTAACCCGTTAAGGGTTTTTGTATTGATATCATTACTTTTTTAAGGTTATTGAAAAAAATAATAATAATAAAGACCAATACAAAGAATACATAGGATTTCCATTCACCTTCAATCCTCCCCCTTTCGCCCCGCAAAAAAGAATGACCATACTTCAATTTTAAAGAGCACCATGCTATGATATTTTTCTAAGAACTCTTAGGTAAGATATGGAAGTAATGTACAACATGCATGTTTAAAGGGTATTTCTGTTGGTTTGTTTCAGAAATATGAAAAGCAATGTTAAATTTTACTATCTAAAAAATTTACTTTGTTAAGAAAAGTAACAAGAAATATTACTCTTTAAACCTTTATATGTATATATAGCAATCATCACTCACTTATAAAAGTAATTACATACATTTATATTAAATCCAAAACTACAAATTTCTGCTTCCCCCTTTTCTCATTCCTAGTGCAAAAAAAAATTAAACATTATAAATTCTTTAATTTTATATAAAATAATCTTTGACCATCCCGATTTAAAATTCTTTATTAACAATAATAATAAATCATATAAAATAATCCCCTGAGCTCCGAAGTTTCCACTTCTCCCTTTGCACCCACCTCTCCAGATTACCTAAATAATGAATCTTTCAAACATTAGTTTGAAAAGAAAAAAATCTGCAACATTTGTTGCTCACTAACATAAATAAATAAATAAGCACTGACTTCCCTAATGCACAATTCTCCTCTTCTCCCTCCCCCTACTCCCCAGCCTTAAAAAAAATTCAAATCTTTATTTTTATACAGAAAATTCTTCTATATAAATTATCCTCTTATTACTGAAAATTACCACTTTCCCACTCCAGCCTAGAGATTCCAATCTTTAAAGCTTTTTAGAAAAATGGATCTGCAAAGTCTGTTTCTTAGTAATAAAATAAAATATATAATCATGTACACTTTTAATTATTTTTCACACAATCAATTGATGTCATGATAATAGTTGTTCTGAGCGAATATTGTGTTGGCTGGGTTGTCGTACAGATAGCTCAATTGAGAGTACTGGCAATTAAAGCCAAAGGTTATTAAAGTTCATTTTAATTCAAGATGTTTAACCCCTTCGTGACAATTTGCCCCTTTGCTTAATTTTTAACCTTTTACTACAGGTTTCTAAAATCAGAAAATTTTCTGTAATTGAATCACAGAAATGCTCCAATTAAAGAAAGGTAAACTTTACAATTAAAAATAAGTGGTGAGAATAATGAAGGATTCTGAACACCTTAAGTGGAAAGTATACCAGTCGCTCATCCCCAAGGAGTTAAAGATGCTTTTTTGCTATTATAAACTTTAGGATTTACAATATAAAAAAATCTTAACCACTTCTGAATCAAACAAAGACAGTGGAAAAAATCGAGATGGCAATGTTTTGATTGGTAAATTCTAAGCTGAGTAATTTGTACTACAGAATGAAAAAATTATAAAGTTATAATAATGCCCTCTTCAGAGCAGTCACACATACTAAATCTTTAAGGTTTTTGACAGGGTTGGCACGGTTTAAACCAATTGGTTTTTTTAGAAAAATCTAATATAATATTTTCCCTTTTTTGTAATTTAATTGTTTTAAATTATTGATAGAAATAATTTCCACTTTTAACACTTCATCTCAGCAGTCAACATGAGACATAATGAGCCAAGGTTATGTTTCTATGCATGTAGAATGAAAATTAGCATGTGCTGATGAACATATCTCATACCCTAAAGATTTTTCTTAAAACATGTGAAATTAGAAAAGATAAAATAGATAAATAATATTCAATATTTAGCATAAAATATTTTCATTTAAAAAATGCAGATTATTTACAGCAGTTAATAACAAAATACGATGATCTTTAAGATTTTGGTTAAGTTGTAAAAGAAAATTTTCTGGATTGGGAAAGATTATCCTTAAAGAATTTATAAGAGTAACTTAAGATATCAGATTGAACAACACAGCTTGCAAAAATTGAGTACTAGTTATAGCATTTCAATAATACCAATCAATCTTTTCTGTTAGTTGCTGAATCTAATGGCCAAAAATGTTGATTTGGACACTTGGAGTCATCAATCAGAAAACAAAATAACCAGAAGTATTTGGATATTAAAAAAATACTAATAATAATAACCACAGAATAATATATTATATTCATGAAACTGCATCAAATGTTTATTGATTGATTATTATATTATTAATCAAAGGATTCTTCATACGATTTTAAAAGGTATCAATGTTTCACTGTGTAGAGCAGTTTACTTTGAACATAAGACATAGCTGTTACTAATAATGTTTAAATTAGAAATGATTTCAATTTTCTATATAATTGACTGTAATTATTTCATTTAAATATTTTTGAAAGTTTATATAATATCTAAAAATGTTTATTTTATCAACAGATATGCATCTGTATACAATAGGAAATTATATTTTAAAAAAACCTGGTTTAAAACCATTTACAAAAAATTTTAATATAATAACAATGTTTATAATTCTAAATTTGTTTGTTATTCCAAATTAATGTTTATAAAGACGATAATGAATCAAATTTAGTGTTCCAAGAAATAGCAATATTTGTGAAGCACATGTGCTTCTTAACTGCAAAATTCATTGTTTACATCTCAGAAATACATTACATCTTCTGCATTAAAATTTTTTAGTGGCAGGCTTTTGTGATTGAACAAGGACTGCTTGCAGAGTGCTTTTAATGATTTTAGAATATAAAATTATGGCTCTTGAACTACTATTAATCAAATGCAGTAATAGCGATAAAAAAAATCTTTAAATAGTTCATTTAAAAAAAAAAAAAATACTTTTATTTTCATCAGATATACTGATTATTACTACCATATGTTATATGTAACATATTTATTAGAAAAGTTACAACTATTTTGATGAAGTTTTAAAATGTAAACAAAATGATGCTTAATAAACATGATCAAAAGTACCTCTGGACAAAATCATTATATTACTTATTTCAAAATTTTTTAATTTAATGATAGCAATTTTTTTATTAAAAAAATCAGAATTATGGAGATAGAGGAAATAATGTTTTGAATTTAACCCTCTAGAGGGTAGCAATATTTCTACAAAATAGATTGCAGGCTCTTCTTAAATGTAAAATTCATTGTTTACATTAAAGAAGCTGTCTGTTATACAGAGAATTGCATTATAAAGGGCTTTCACTGCAACAATGTTTTCATAACAGAATTCTAAAATAAGATTTTAAACATCCAACTATGTAAAATTTAGTGTTTTGGGAAATAACAGATATTTCAACAATATGAATCTGAAATACAGGAGATTTGTAACTGCCAAATCTATTGTTTACATCTCAGAAATAAATTATGTAGATAATTGCATTATAAAGATCTTCAGCAGAATCCCAGAACAAGAGAAATACCCAGTGATTTTTTTGGCACGCATAAACATTCCCATGCAAGCCAACTCAAACTAAAATATGGCAACCTGAAAACTGTTGCGATTGGTTTACATTTTTTATTGCTGCCAGACTATCATTTTCTACTATATCATTATTTATGAATCATGTAAATACAATATTTATAAATAACGGCATATTAGAAAACACAGGAAAGCTCATTTTAATGCAACAATCAAAATAAAGTAAAAAAAAAAAAACAATTTCAACATAAATTAATTGAAAAATGTTATATCTTTTAAACAACTTTTCTAAATCAGAGTAATCATTTAACGATTGAAATTCTGATTTTTCAATAACTTTGAGAAAAAGTCATGTCATTTTAATTTTTAAAAATATCTACTTACAATAGAGTAAATATTCAACAATTCAAATTCTAATTTATGTATGTATGAACACTTTGCATTTATTAAAACCACAGTAACATCACTGGATATAGCAACTTATTGGAATGATTAATAATGCATGTAATGAACACTGCATGTTCATAAAAATAAACAAAAAATCATTGGATACAGCAATATGAAAAATGCACAAAACTCACAAATATCTTGTCTCGATCACTAAATGCATGCATTAAAGGGCAAAATTAGCACTAGCCACTGGGCATAGGGACACTAAATGATAAAAATTGGCTATTAAGAAATTGTCTGTCAGCGACCACTTTCCTACAAGGTCAAAAAAATTTATTTTTACCTACAATCAGGGATTCTACTTTTTTTGGTTATTTGTATGTTTATATTAATACAGTAGAAGATCTTTATAACGCAATTCTCCATATAACGCACAACTTCTCAGATGTAAACAATGATTTTTGCAGTTAAAAAGCACCTGCACTTTTACATTGTAACATATTGCTACTCTAGGACTAAATTTGATACATTAGTTCAACTTTATTTTCCAATTTAAGACCTTTTTAGTGAAAAAATGCTATTATTACAATAAACATTTCTGAAAATGTCTAATATAAGGGATGGTTGTGTCAGTTATATTTGGATCATGTTTATAAAGTAAATTTAACAATGTCTGACCTATATTATGCAAAAATTTATAATTTGGATAACTCTTGGTAACAAGGAATGCAGTATAAAGATATTCTAATGTATTTTGATGTGTTTCAGACATATTTGGCTATGTTTACAAGGTGAATTTAATGATGTGATCCACATAATGCAAAATTCTATATAACGCACAACCTTGCGTTTTTAGGTTTGCGCTATAAAGATCTACTGTATATTTATTTGAGCTATTCCATTTTAGAACACACACAGATGAGTTGCACCCTCAAATGTCAGATTTCATCATCAATGATGTCAATAAAACTAGATTTCCAAATAGGGATAGCCAAAAATACAAAAAGTGAGATTACCAGAAGTAACGATTGATCACCTTGTCAAATTCAAAGTCGCCAAATGTCTCGCCTGTTCTGGTATGCCAGATCTTTATTTCAAATGTCATAACTATTTTCATAAAGTTTTAAAAGCTCTGACCCATTCAGTGATGATGAGAGTTCAGCAGGGTATACACTGACTCTGGGAACAAACTTTGAGATCAAAATAAAGAATTCGTTTTATAAACTGGTTATTATTGCAGCATAAGGATCCACAATCTTTGGCTTGTTAAAAGTCAGTAACATGACTCTATAATTCGAAAAAGCCTATAATCTGCAATACATTTCGGATATAAACAAACAATTAAATAATAAAATTTTGTATAAATCACCACTTGTTGGTGCTGTTTCTTCTAAATATAAACAAACAGTTAAGTATTTTTCTAAGCAAGATAATGCAGATTTTGACTGTAATAAAAATTAGATGATTGAATTTATAAAGAGGATTCTAAGGCATTTCTGCAGTCACTAAAAGATAAATGTTTGATTTATCTTGTAAATAACCATTAGACTGCTATATTCTGAAAACATTCATTGGCAAAGATCGTAGAAAACTAACTTTGAAGCTGAGTATGAAAAAAATCAGTTTATTTTGATTTAAATCATATAATTTTTTTAATTTAAATTAACCTACAACATTATTTTAAGCTTTGAAGGCTATAGCATGTCCTTTTCAATAGTTTTAAAAATGCAACTAATATAGAAACTTGAATATATATATATATATTTGGTATTACTTAGTTATCCTGCCTATCAAAAATCTATCGCCAAACTATAAGATCAACTGCCAATAATGGTTGATCGTAAATGTTACATTATTTGACTTTAAGCAAGTTACACGTTTTACATCATCAAGTGATTTTTATTTCGATGTTTTATTTGTATTTTTATTAATGTTATACTAATTTATTTGTTCTTTCGATATTTAAAATAAAAATTATGTCAATTTGTATAATTTGACGAGTGGTTTGGCGATTTATATAGTTCGGTGAAATTGGTCGACAGGATAACTAATTAGTACCATATATTTTTAATGTAGAAGTATTTATACTTCTGTGAAGTGATTGCATCACTTACCTTAAGCCTAAGATGTGTTAAAAGCATTAAAGGTACCAATCATTGCCTTTCTGCTCCAACTCACAAAACAACCCTGCCATTATTACATATTATTTTAATGGCCAAGCAAACTTTAAGATCAAAATAAAGAATTCTTTTTATAAACTGGTTATTCTTGCAGTGTAAGGATACATAATCTTTGGTTAGTTAAAAGTCAATGAGTAAGGCAAACAAGCTTTTGTTACAGAGTAGGAAGAGAATCTAAGACCAATAATCTCTTTAAAAAAAGTGACTGATTTTGAAGGGAAAGGCATTTTAGCTCTCAGATCTCCACCCCCCCCCCTTTTCCCTTAACAGTCAAGTCAATATACTTTGTTAGGTTCGCAAGACAATATCAACAGTTTAGTTTTTACATAAAATAAACATATCTAGCTCGTTTGTTTTCTTTCAAAGACTTAAAATACATTTTGACTTTAAATAAAGGAGTTAATTCAGCTGTACCGAAGGTACAAAAACAAAGATACCTAAGAAAGTGGCCAGTGTCAAAACAAAGTTGGGTGAGGGAGACATAATATACAAACTAATCAATCATGTATTAGACGACTCTATAATTCGCAAAAGCCTATAATCTGCAATACATTTCAGATGTAAACAAACAATTAAATAATAAAACTTTTTATAAATCACCAGTTTTTGGTGCTGTTTCTTCTAATGTAAACAAACGTTTTTCTAAGTGAGATAATGCAGATTTTGACTGTAATAAAATACTATTAGATGATTGAATCTATAAAGAAAATTTTAAGGCATTTCTACAGTCATTAGAAGGAAATATGTTGTTTATCTTGTAAATAACCATTAGACTGCTATATTCTGAACACACTGATTGGCTAACATGGTTATAGAAAATGAACTTTCAAACAGGGTATGAAAAAAATCAGTTTATTTTGATTTAAATCATATAATTTTTTTTTAATTTAACCTACAACATTATTTTAAACTTTGAAGGCTATAGTATGTCTTTTTCAATAGTTTTAAAAATGCAATTAATATAGAGGCTTGAATATACATATATTTTTTAACGTGTAAATATACTTCTGTAAAATGATTACATCACTTACCTTAAGACTAAGATGTGTTAACACCATTAAAAGGTACCATCCATTGCTTTACTGCTCCAACTCACAAAACAACCCTGCCATTATTATATATTATTTAATTGGACAATTTTATTTCGTGTTTTTTCGCGGCATTTTGATGAAATTCACATTTTTCCTTGATCCTTTGATGAAATTAGTGATATTTTTGCAATTCGTTGACACCCTTTTATGAAATTCTCATTTTTTCTGCAATACCTTGATGAAATTAGTGTTTTTACACGGCCTGTTCACAAAATTTGCATTTTTTCCACGATCCTTTTGCGAAATGTGCATTTTTTTCGCAATCCATTCACAAAATATGCATTTTTGCATGATCGTTTGATGAAATTTGTGTTTTTTTGCGGCATTTTGATGAAATTCGCATTTTTTTCCGAGATCCTTTGACGAAATTCTCATTTTTTCTACAATACTTTGATGATAGTGTTTTTTCATGGCCTGATCACGAAATTTGCATTTTTTCTGTAATCCTTTGATGAAATTAGTGATTTCTTTGCAATTCGTTGACAAAACAAGTGTTTTTTCGTACACTTGACAAATTACACACTTTTCTTGCGATTCTTTGACAAAATTTGTGTTTTTTTTCCAGGATCCCATGATGAAATTTGCGTTTTTGCAGCCTTTTGATGAAATTCACATTTTTTCTGCGATTATTTGTCGAAATTCACATTTTCCACAATCCTTTGACGAAATGCGCATTTTTTCAGCAATCCAATCACGAAATATGCATTTTCTCGCGAACGTTTGACGAAATTCGTGTTTTTTTGCAGCCTTTTGATGAAATTTGCATTTTTCCGCAATCCTTTGACGAAATTAGTGATGTGTTTGCAATTTGTTGACACCCTTTTACAAAATTCTCATTTTTTCTGCAATAGTTTGATGAAATTAGTGTTTTTTCATGGCCTGTTCATGAAATTCACATTTCTTCTGCAATCTGTTGATGAAATTTGTGATTTTTTTTACAATTTGTTGACAAAATTATTTTTTTTTCACACTTTTGACAAATTTCACATTTTTCTTGTGATTCCTTGACAAAATTTACATTTTTTACAGTATCCTATGATGAAATTTGTGTTTTTGCAGCCTTTTGATGAAATTCGCATTTTTTTTCTGCGATCCTCGGTTAAAATTCATGATTTTTCTGCGATTATTTAACGAAAATCACATTTTTCATGATCCTGTGACGAAATGTGCATTTATTCCGCGATCCATTCATGAAATATGCGTTTTCTCATGATCGTTTGACAAAATTCGTATGTTTTCACGGCCTTTTGATGAAATTCGCAATCTTTTAACGAAATCAGTGACTTTTTTGCAATTCGTTGACACCCTTTTACAAAATTCTGATTTTTTCTCTGCAATACTTTGCGAAATTAGGGTTTTTTCATGGCCTGTTCACGAAATTCGCATTTTTCCCACGATCCTTTGACAAAATTACTGATTGTTTTGCAATTTGTTGACAAAAATTAGTGTTTTTTCCTTGATCCTTTGACGAAATTCCCATTCTTTTGATGAAAATTGTGTTTTCCCACAATACTTAAGACGAAAATTGCGTTTTGTGAGATAATTTGACGAAAATAACATATCGTCTGACGAAATTCGCAGTTTTCCTACAATCCTTCAGGCAGAGCAGGCGATAGTTGTGTGGGGGTGGCTATGTTTTCATGCTGTTCAGTTCAATACATGGGCTAAATGTGTGGTAGGTAACAGGAAAGAAAAGGTCGAAAGAGAAAGGGAGAGAAATTAACTCAATTTGGTACTGTTTGTACTCACATTTTTGTTGCATTTGATACCGCCACCTCCCACCCTCCTAAAAATGTCAAAAATTTTTAATGCAGATTTGCACCGATCCCAGGGATGATAAAATTCAATGTGCTGAAAAAGCAGAATTCCACATTTTTATACGTAAAAGTAACATATCAGAGACATTTTTCATGTGAACATTGCATGAAGTTTTGGATCCCCCCCCTGACATACTGTCAAAACTCGCAAGGGTTTTTTTCCTTGTGATGTTCCTCCCACTACCGAGAATGTTGCGGGTTTTTTATAATCAACTGATTAATTTTGTTTTTTTGCTACTTTTTATGTTAATGTGGTGATCTTTCAAATGCTATCACCCAACGGGCGATAAACGCATCTGTCTGTAAGCGCAGTGTTGAATTCGGACACTTTTCTCCGGGGTGGCTTTGTACAGTTCCGGTGTGTGGGGGGGGGGGGGGGGGATTGCGGTTTTTTACCATTGAAAACACAAAATCTTAAATTTTCCGGGGAGGGAATCTCATTGCTCCGGGGGGAATGTCCCCCCCCCCCCGGACCACCCCCTGAAATCAACACTGTGTAAGTGGCACGGCAACCCTCCAGTGTACAGGTGGAATTGAAAAAAAGAGTTTTTGTAGTTTGAATATGCAGAATGTTAAAGAATAGTGAATAGTTTAATGAAAGCAGAATAAAAACTTAATATTTAAATTAAGATGCGAGTCAGATTAATATTACGAAATAGTTGCTGGGTTATTACTTTATTAGTTTATACAAAGTCTAATTATCATGACAGCTACAATGCAGCTGCTAATGTAATTTTGTGAAACCGATCTTTTCTAAAAAATAACATGTTCTGAATTGTTCTTATTTACAATAATACTTGATTACCACAAATACCGGGAGCTGGCTACTTTTATATTTTTAAAAAGTAAATTATTTAAAGCTTTCTTTTAAGCATATTAGCTTTAAAATTAAATAAAAAAAAGTATCTTACTTTTGCAAAAAAGCTGTTTTATCTTATTTATCTACAAACTTTAATTACTAAATAAGGAAAAGTATCATGATGAAAATTTTTACTTTTAGGAGCTCAACACAAACACAACCAGTCAGGATAAAATGGTTCGTTTTGAGTTAATCGTGATAATTTAAGTATATAAAATACAATTTAATATCAGTCAAAAATATGTCCAAGACTGAAATCAGACCTGAGACTGAATGTCTTGCAACCATGGCTGTAATCAATTAGCCTAAAAGAAATGCTTCAGGTTTTATTTTGTTTTTTATTTTCTCCTGTTTTTCTTTTGTTACAGAGATAAACGGTAATAAGAATTTTTTTTTTTCCCCATTAGGTTTAATTTTACAAAAATAAAATATTAGGATGCTTTAATTTTTGAAGCTGAAAAGAGATATACATATATATAAAAGAAAAAAAAATCAGCAAAAGATACCCATATTTCGAAAAAGAGGTCATTTTAAGTCAATTTTCGTTTATAATGTTATTAGAAACGATTCGCAAATGAATCATTTTATAAACGTGATTGGAAATCTGAATTTTGATTTCGTCATACCTTTTATTTAAATTGTGCGTTCTTTAAAAATGAAAGATTTTGTTTAATTTCTTTAAAAGAAAACCCAAAATTAAATTGGTAATTATCTGTATTACACTCACATGTAACAAGTAATACCTATGCCACACATGAGTGTTATTTTGTAAGAACAACAGTTATAATAAGTATTGATGAAAATAACAACAATTCAGAACATTATATTAATTAGAAAGGATCGGTTACAAATAATTATATTAGATGCTGTCTGGATAATTAGAAATTGTGCTCACTTTCTTCTTTTCAAGATTTTTGATATTTAATTTCTTATTTCTTCAGTCAACTTTGCGGAGTAGTGATACATGGCGAAGTCTTATGGCGGACGCGATGAATTTTCATTTCGATACGAGCATTTTCGATAAATATCGAATTTCGATACGAGAATTTTCGAAAAAATGGGAAATATTTTCTCCTTAAAAATTGTTTCCTTACTATGAATAACAATGAAATAAAATACATATAATTATAAAATACTGCTCCATATAAAAAAATCAATCTAAGTATTTTAAAGCACATAATAAACTGTTTTTGTAGTTTAAAAAAAGATTTATTGCCAATATTCAGATTTTAAACTGTGACCTTATCCGCACAAAACCGGGTTGCAACGTTGTGTCTGCTAGCCCATAGAATAACATGTAATCCGCGATCCTAAGAAGTCCAATTTTTTATGCGGATTACATAAAAATTAAGAGTTTTCCTAGATACTAGGTTAGTCTTATCCACTTCATCAAAAACGGATTCCTTTTGTATATTAATGTTTTTAAAAAAATCTAGACCGTTTCGGAGAAAAAAAAAAGACAAACTTACACCATCGAAATTGCTTTCAAAATGGGTTTTCAGATCTCAAAATATACTGCTCTTAGAATTGTAAAAATTTCAGAATAGGATTAGACTGCATATATAAGACTGTTTTAAAAAAATCAGAACAATAGGACCTATATTTGCTGAGTTATTAACAGGCGGCTTTTCGCGTTTTCTTTGATGTCGAGTTAGCTGTATATATGAGTTCCGCCATTTACGAATTCTACGATACGATTTTAGGCTTAAGGCTGCGTCACTCGGAATACTATCGTCTTCCATGATATTTTTTACCTTAAAAAAATATGTCTAACACTTTTTTCAAATTAAATTCAAGTTTTATTGATACAGATTTAAATAATGTATCAATTTCCGTATTTTTCCACATAAAATTATCATGGGTAACCCGGGTACCCTGGTCAGTGATGACAGGTATAAAAATGTTTAATGCCTCGAAAAAGTTACAAAAATAAATTTCAAATTTCAAAGTGTTTATACTAAGGGACAGTGAATACTACAAATAATGGGGATCTAAATTCATTTTAGTTTCATTTGAAATTAACATTCTGAAAACAGGATTCAAAGAGAAAAAAAGTACCCGGGTACCCGGTCATTGACATAAGGGTTACATAATAACTAACTCTTTATATGTTATTTTATATAAATTTATTTCATTTATTTTTCTTTTATTGACATCTTGAATCAGTAATGTATGTAACTAATAAATGCGTAATCATATGGGTACATAACTGTAAGCGTATAAAAAGTAAGAAAAATAATCTAAAAAAATAATCTATAGACATTAATAACGATAACATCGGATGATGGGAGGTGGGGGTCGACGAGTGATAACGTATGATATTGTAAGGAAGAAGGGGATCCTAAATTGGCAAAATGGTGATAACGTCACATACGTATAACCTCTAACGCCAGATAATAATGCTATACTTAATGTTTCTTTCTAGCGTCACCTACTTATAGAAAATGCACCAATTTATATAATGCTCTGCAGATATCTGCAGGAGCTTGTTTATTTTTTTAATACTTTGGAAATGGCACTTTGATTTTAAAAAATGCTTATTGCTGAATAATGCTGAATGATATGTTGAAAGTCAAGATGAAATTTGTAAACAATATCAAGGATGATACAGAATTACAACCTTTCAAAAAAGCTGTTAAACGGGTTTAATATCGCTCATTTTCAAACTAAAATGTGTTAAATCTAACCTTGGCAAAGCCGTGCTTCCAAATAAAACAGAATAGCCACGACGTGCTTTCAAACTTAGAGGAAGCTAGTGAAACTTTTGAAACTCCCTCAAACCATGGCTTCTTTACTCTCATAATTAATCAACACCTTTGATTTTTTTCGATAAAACTCTTATGTATATCGATAATGCAGACATTCAACTACCAGTATACGTGGTTTTGACAAATTCCGAGATATTTGGAAAAACGAATTTTGTCCACCTAGATCAAGAATACGTCCCACTGTGCACCGCCTTATGAATCGCAAACTACCGCAAACAAATTGTTCATTTAATGAGAAAAATCCAGACAAAAAAACAATATAAACCCAATGTTCAAGTGATTGAATTTCCATTGCCTAATAAGTGCGACTGTAAATTACATTAAATTTATTCTTTGAACAAAAATAGTGTTATGAAATTTAGAATTTTTTATAATTATATTAAAATATTATATTTATCGAAAACAGAGATTACCAACCTTTAGTGATACGCTATCCACCTTTAAGTAAAAAATATTTCCGCGACACTCTTAATATGAGGGTGTATCTAATATCAGTATGGAAATTTAGTATGGCCTTTATAAGCTATCGGCTATACTATCCTATGAAAAAGGCAAATTTTCGTACGAAGGATGAACTATCAACAAAAACAAGAATTGGTAATCCCAGTATGTGTAAGTTGAATAATAATTAAAACAACAAATATAAACATACGTTTAATTATTATTAAAACACAACTTTACAATCAGTAAGATTTCGGTCACTAGTGTTTAGATATGAGGCTCATCTGTATCATAGTTAAAACTGATTATTTTTAACCCTAATTCACTTTCTACATGCAGTTTGATTCTGTACTTGTTTTTTAAAAAAACAGCAATGTAGAAATAACGTGTCCACACAAACATGTCGTGTTGAACCCCATCAAAGACATAAAAGCTGATTTAGATATTTCTGGATAATTCTGCTCCTGTGTTCATCCAGAAGAAAATTAAGGCTTTTTCAAGGGTTGTCATAACGATTGCGCGACTACTGACATATCTCACAAAATGGTCCTAATATAATACCGACTGACTGTTTAAGAAAACACTGCCTTCACACGAATTTTTAGTTTAAACTAACATCTATCATTATCATTGCTGTTGTAAAATATTGTATATATTTTTAAACATATTAAATAAAAGATGGTTCGTGGAAAACTTCGATTGTCTTGCGACCCACCAAAACATCCGCTGCGATCCTCCAGTGTGTCGTTACCCATAGTTTGGGAACCGCTGATCTAAAGAATCATTACAATACATACACAACAATGATTTAAAACCCTTTGAGCTCCGATGGGTGAATTTCTTCCCACCATGCTTGCCAAACTACCGCTTTTTTTAAAAAAGAAAACATACTTTAAACCAGAAATTTTATTTAATAAATGAAAGCGTGTAGGTTTCTTATAACTACCAATTCGAAGCTGGAAATTTTTAATTTAGTAAATTTTCTGGTTGAAGATTCATTTTTTCGTTTCAAAAAAAGCGGGAGGCTGGTAAGTATGCACCACTCACCTTCCCACTTACTTTTAATCACCAAATGTCACACTGGTACCGGAATATTCAACCAAACTTATTTGAAAATAGATTAATGCTTTTTTCCATGTACTTTATAAGCCGAATCGTTTGTTAACAAAATACTGGTGTCAATGTGATATTTGAGCCTTTTGAAAAAATTCACCCTCAGAGCTCAAAGATTTTTTTTTATGAATATTTTGTTTCTTTACTTACACATGCATTTTTCAAAACAATTTGTAGGAAAAACAGTAAGCATATTTTTTTTTTACTTGTAGATAATGATCGTAATATTAAAAAAATAAAAGAGGCTAATTACAATTATGTGTACGATATCATTTCATTATCTAGTTAACAAATGTCTTCTCATATTATTGACAGAGTTTTTACAGCAACAGAAGAAAACATTAAAATTTTAGAAATCAATCTAATTGCTTATTCCATTAGCATCTGCAGTCAGAAGCATTGTTCTGCCGAATAACAATATAAATAATAAAGTCAACAAGAAAATGCGCTTCCATTTAGACCATTGCTTATCACTCACGATATTTACGCATCAAAACCAATATGTCTCAAATGTTCAAATAATTTAAAAAAAAAAATCTGAATTTTCTCAACCAAATTTAATACAACTTTCGGAAAATTTGATAATATGCAGGTGAAACAATTTTTTCATTTAAAAAATGAATATATTGAATATTTGATAAAATATGAGCACATGATATGAGCAGATCTATGAAATAATTTTTATATGTGCATTATACACAAAATTTTTTACGGTTTCGTCCAATCATCAGTCGTTGCAATCATGAGTCATCACCTTATGTTACATGATAAATTCTATCTAAAATGGTTATTCTATCTAAAAATATCTTACCGTAATTTCGGGCGTATAAAGCGTAGACAAAATAAGTATTTTTCCAACCAGTAATTTTTATCAATGAATAAAATCAAATATATATAATGTAGAAATGCGTTATATTGTATAAAACAAATTTCTGATAGGAGACGGACTTATTTGAACTGCGTCTTAAATTAGGAATTGGGTATTAATTTTTGAAGCATATTTTTGAATAAAAATATCAATTGATTGACGGCATTCAATTGCCGATTAAACGTAAAATTTACAAGCAAATTAATCTTCACTAGGATTTACAAAGACCAAAGAAAAAATCTTTATGATGTTTAATAGTATTATATCAGTTAAAGATACAAAATCTATCAGACACTTTTAGGCTTTCTTATTTTGTTAGCTTTCCTTTCAACAAGGGAAAAACGACTAGTGCAATTATTTCATGTGAGAAATTATTGCATAACCGACACCATGTAGTATTCCCACATTTTCGACATAATGTTTCAGAAAATATTTTAAAAAGAAGTAAAAAGGTTGATTCTATATTGTTCAAACAAACACTAAAAAAATCCTAATAATTGTACCCTTGTAATTCCTATTAAAACAGAGGTTATGGCTTTTAGAATTACATCTTCTAAATAGGTTAAGCAGCGTTTCCGAAACTTTGAAGTCATTTTTCTTCAATTGACGTCTTTGGGCATAACGAGCAGAACTCAAAACCTCAAAAACTTCTGAATATTTTTTTCATGAAATTTTCAAAACATAATTTTTATATCAGTCTCCATAAATTGAACTTAAATTTTTAATTTATAGTTAAAAAAAAAAAAAAAAATAGGTGATTACATTGCTGAAATTTTGAATATTTTGTAGTAGCTAAATAAAACTTCATATAAAAATTAAAAAAAATTCTTTAAATACCAATTTATTTAGGTTCAGGGTAATTACTATAATTTGATGTATAATTATGCACAAAAAAATTCATTCTAGTTGCAAAATTCATTTTGTAATCCTGCGCGTAAGCTATTATACCAATTTTCTGCTTGACAAGTGTCTCACAGTTTGGAGCCCCTTATAAAAATTAATTTTGCATCTAGCAATTTTTCAAGTACATGAAATGAAAGAACATACTCCCCCCCCCCCCCCTAAAATTATGTTTTTTAAGTCATAAACATTTTAAGATATTAAATGACGAACATTGTCTTTTTTTTTTCTCTTTTTTTTTTTTCAATTTTAATCCTTTAAGACCCAACCTGCACGATCGTGCGGGTTAGACTATCATTTAATTGTTTGCTTCTAAGTCGTTTATAATTAAAATTCGAATCGAACGATCGATCTGGTTTGCAGATAGAATAAAGTATCATTTTTTATCAACAGATAGCGGTTGCAGTCTATGTTTTACTTTCTACAGTTCATGAGTAGTTTGTTTACAAATACACCGGGTCTTAAAGGGTTAAGAGTCCTGAGATCCCTTAATAACTCTAGATAAACAATTTACATAATAAAAAAAAAAGATAACACAGGAAAATAAACAATTGATTAATAAATAAATAACAGCTGAAACAATAAGTAGTCACTTAAACATATCAATATCACAATAAATACCAATACATTTAATTAAACGATCTGAAGTACTGGGATGCTAAACGAAGCAAAACAACGCAAAAAGTGTCGAAAAAACATGTCAGGCAAAATAAGGACATTTTGGCTCCAATTAGGTACCTCGGTGCATATAGAACATCTGTGCCACATATTATATAATAAAAAATATATAGTAATTCTAATATATATGATGTAAACAGCATTTTTCGCCTAGTTGTGTCCAGGTACAGTAGCTTAAATAAAAACAGCATAAAGTAATAAATCAAAAATTAGGCTTTAATTATTAGTTAACATATATTTAAAAAAACCTCTTAATTCAATCATATGTCAAACCCATTAAAAAGGTGTTAAAAGCTTCTAAGTAAAAGAAATTACAACAAAAATCTTTTAGAATAATAGTAGCATTAGTTTTTTATACATTAGGAATAAAATATCTGTTTTTGTTTCTGACAACAGAATTAAATTAACCTACAACAAACATTTTTTAGCCGATATCTAAATACAGAAAAAGAGCGATCTAAAAATGTTTCTTCCAGTAAGTTAAAAACATTTTTTTATAGAATTCTTCCAGTATATATATATTAAAAAAAAAAAAACATGCTTAACTAGCTTAATAGAATACAATGATATAAACATCTCAATTTTTATTTAGATTCATTTTTTTCTCTTCTTAATAAATGATTATGCAATTTATTTGATATTTGTATTTTTACGTTGATGTGTAAATATTTTTAAGTAAATAACGCTTTTTTTCTTTTCCCTTTTTTACTGTCTTCCACGTTGATTCTTTGTAACAAAAATTGTGTTAATTAATTTGTCAGGTTATTACTTAGATTATGTTTTCAATAACAGATTTATAAATTTTCTTTTGAGAAAAAAATTAAATAGAATAAAATATCCGATTAAAAATATTTTTATATAAAGTGTATATAGTATTTCAACTACTTTGTTTTATTTCAACATTTATAACCTTTCTTAATATACGTTATTTATGCTATTTAATTATTTATACAGAATGTTAGAGCAACATAAATGAGTTTTTTGTTATAACTGCATAGTACGCTACACATAAGCTATTAGTTTCAGTAATTGTCAAACACTTTTGGAAAGGACACTGTGCAAATCTATGTATTAACAAACAAAGAAATTTGATTCTAAAATGTTTCATTCGTTAGAGAATATAATTTAGTTGTGTTATAAGAAATTTTTTTAAATAAATAAAATCAGGAATAAAACAAATAGTGCAAGTGCACATTTAGCTCACAAATAGTCGTTTGATATGTTTATTCAGAACCTAACTTAAAACTTTTCATGATATATACGCCCTACTGATTAAATTATTTAATGGTGGCAAAGGTTTATTTTATAAGATTATAAATTATTTGTCTCTATACATTGCGTTTTAAAACTACCATTATTTACTCAAATTGTATGAAACATGTACATAAAAGTCACCTTGCAATTTATTGCCCAAACTTTAAAAAGCATCCAAATATACAATTTTATATCCTATTAATAAATCTACAATTTATATCAACTACTTATGCTATTTTCATTTGGTTTTGTTTTAATTCAAACTAAATTTGGGTCTCTATGACCCGATAGACTACAAGTTTGTTAAATTCTTAAGGAGAGCAGTAGGGTTAATTATAATTAACATAACTCGGATCCTAAGTTCCTTACTGTTCATTATACAGGAATCTAAGAAATTCACTTTAGCAGGTAATATAAACTATAAATTGAATCCTATGCTTCTTAAGCTACACTTTCAAGCAAATTGGCGAAAACTCACAGTCACTGACTAAAAAAATGTTTATTTTGAAAATTGCTAGTCGGGAACTCCTTTGAAACACAAAAGGGCACTCTTAGCCCATCATGAGGTTATATGTTAATAATGGATTAAAAAGAAAAAAAATGAAAGTGGATAGTAACTGACGGAAGATTCCCAATATTGCCCGGTAAATAATGGAAAGACGCTTACAGACTGACAAACGGGGATAAAGAATTTTTGAAGTGAAAACTTCTTTAGGCGCGCTGAGCTTTTTTTGAGATGGAGAAAATCCACTGATTTGGAGACACTGTTACGTAACCGACATGCTAGTATTTTGGCACATAGACACTAGCGCGCCAAGCGGTGAATGACAGGAACTTTTCCCTCTTCAGCTCAATCCGCAAAAAAAAGAACGAAGCTAAAACTCATTTTTTCTCCCGGCGTTCACACAGGAACACACACAAAATTTACATTTTCGTTGCAGTACGCTGTTGTGTTTATTGTTAAAGACAAATACTTGATACTTTCATTATTGAAGTGAAAGCTTCTTTGGGCGCGTTTGGCATTTTTTTTAGATGGGAAAAATCATTGAACTCGAGATACTGTTATTGTAACCGACACCTCTGTATATAAGTATGTACATGTATTGTGCATAGTTCAGTATGAGGATGGCGGGCAATTAATTGTTATTGATTGCATAATCAATAACAACAATTTACAGGCAATCGCGCCGCATGCTTGCCTGTGCGTAAAAAGGTTCCCGAAATACACGTACAAGAATTAGAAAAAGGAAATCTCATCAAAAACATCTCATGTAAAATTTAGCCAAGTCTTGTGACTCTTGCTAAAATAAAACTACCTTGCTCTAGAAAAATAAAATTATTTTTATTCAACAGTTGTTATTTATGTTAATAGTTGGCGGCAAATGTGAACTATTCGGTCAAATATCGGGTAAGTTTAGCAGAAAAACTCTCTTGTTTTTAAAATTAGTGTTATTTTTGCGTTATGGTGTATGTCTATGGTGTATGTTATTGTATAATAATGAATAAAAAAACACTACATTTAAAAGTATTTCCTGCACAATAAAACATTTTCTGACGATTAAAAAAACACACACGTAATTGTTGAAGTTTTCACTTCTATTGGCACTCCCGGAATGACACTGTTTTTTTTTTTTTTTTTTTTTTTTTTTTTTTTTTTTTTTTATCATAGTCAAATCGTGTTCAGGACATCTCTATACGTGTAAATCCGCTAAATATAGCTAACCACATTTTTTGTTATTTTAAAGTGCCTACAAACTTTTTTCCGCCTAAGCTTTAAAATAACGGATTAAATTAATTTGTAAAAAATAATTATTTTACACCCATGATCGCGAGATACATCAGAGACACATGAAAAAAAGTTCCACAAGTCTATATTTTTTTGCAATTTTTGCTGGTTTTAGTACTGGAAAATGTAAATACCCAATGAAAGTAAAAGCTCCATATGAGGTTTTGTGTTCTAAAACGTTTTATTTCTGAGTATGCGCTTTTTGCAAAAGGTTCTGTTTTTATTGAGCTAATAAGTATAAAACCTGTTTTCAGCAAACGTAACTTATGTTAAACGGGCATTTAAAATTTTGAATAGGAAATCCATGTGTAGCCCATGTGCCAAATTTATTCATAATTTTTTTAATATAATTATTTATACATGTATAACTTAAAATTTTATTTTTCTAAAGCTCTGATTTAGAAAAGATCATAAAAAGCATTTTAATTTATATCGCAGGTTTAGCAGCTTTAATATTTCTCATTGATGAAACCCACCTAATTGGATTGATAATTTGTAACTATGTGTCTGATCACGTTTAAAAAGAAATATTGTTCAAAAGAAATCTTGATTTTTATTACTATACTACTACGTCAACCATTACTTTTAAGTATGTAAGCCTAAAGGTTTTCGCTCAAAGTGAAATGTTCTTGAAAATAAAATAACTTCTTTAAATTAAAGAATATGTCAATACAACCCGTTTTTTTACATTATCTTTGCTATTTTACTATGTAACACCTATTTGCAAAAAAAAAAAAAAAACAGAATTCACTGTTGCACGGTTACAAATGTGATGTACTGTAACCATGTACCCCGAAAGTAGTAATTGAGTGATAAATAGCTTTTAATTGTTACCGTATTTTTTAAGAAAAGATATATTATTTTAAAAATATGACTTAATTTCATAAAACATGTAAATAGATATATTTTAGACTAGAAGAAATGGAAACTGACTCTGCGCTGTTTTTGAAATACATTGATGAACTTGCGGTGCAGGTTTACCAAGAGAATAGATTGATAGAGAAAACATGATTTTTTTAAATTTTGGATAGGGCGGGTTTTTAAACTCACGTCATCATATATATATATATATATATATATATTATTAAAATTATGACCGTTGTATGACTGTAATTTGCTCCCACATGTAATTCATATTTTTAAACACAAATGTATAAATTGCGAAGCGCTAATTTTGCATGCATGTAACTTTTAGACGAAACTGCTGTACATACTTAGTTCTCTGTGCCAAATCTGAATTTAATTTAAATAATTCAAACACATTTAGGTTGATTCAAACACACAGGTTGATAAGCTAAAATTTAGGATATGTTTTTGCATATATGATTAAAGTTTACAGAATAACTACTAAATCATACTTTACAAACGTATTCAAATACCAGAAAATATATCAATGATTCAATGCAAAATGTGAGAATATTTATGTTATCTTTGGTGAGTATCATTTTAACAATGTCTCTGTTTTGTTCAGTTCTAATTTTGCAATAATTGAATCTGTAGTTCCTTATATAATATGAATTTGATACAATATAATTATATGCAAATCCTATCAACTAATTATTTTGTTTTCACCTGAAAATAGAGAATATTTTCACCAAAATATATTGACATACGTAATAAAATATTAATAATTTTTGTACAGGCTTAAATAAGAATTCAACGTTTATTTAGACGAAATAAAATATTTAAAATTTTCATTTCTAATTTCATTTGTAAATGAATACAAAACTAAAATTATTGTTTTAAAATCACAAACTTTAAAAATATGTTATTCGGATTAGGCAAATAAATTCTAAAACTATTCAGATTTTTATTGAGTCGAACAAATTGATAGTAAACAAATTATAAGTAAATTGCAAAACTATATCAATTTTGACATATTAAACTAAATTAATTTATTAAATGAATGTATTATATGTTTGTTAAATGCAAAAATATTAAATTTTAATTTGAAAGAATGAATTATGTTTTAGAGTTAATTTATTTCGCTTAATTTGAAATATGTTTAATACTTAGAAACGTGCTTTAAAATTTTTCATGTTATTAATTTCAAAAATAGTAGCAGTTACATATTTCTAAAATTTCTCAGTGCTTTTTCCTTTTTACGTCTAGACTAGATTGCAAAATTGTTAACTTATAGTAGCATGCTAATGAATTTAAATTTAATCTGGATTGCTATCGTTTGAAAATTCTTAAATCACGTATTAGAAAAAGAAAATGATAATACCAAATAATTTATAAAACATAAATCAAGAGGGCATGGTAATTACAGTTGCTTAAACAAACATATACGTTATACATCCTTTGCACATTGAAATATTTATTTTATTTTGAAAAACATTTCGCATGACTGTTTTTCAACGGTTGCATGACTGACAATTAAACTGCCTATGAAAGACTGAAGAAAGCCAGATGACATTTCTTACTTTGTATGTTGATCAAAATATCAACATATAATTAAACTACATTCATGTATTAGAGTACTCACAGTGTTTATTTTAAATAGGAAGTTTTTGCCTAAATAATGCAATCTACATTATACGTTCAATGATTGAACAGCGCCCTATACATAATGCCCAAGAGCTGTGTTTGTGTGTTACAAGATGTGTATTCAAACATGATGGAACTGGAATACATTATTGACGTTTACTAGAAGATGCTTATAGTGGAATATGATGTGCATTTCATTCATCGTTCATTTGCAGGGAAACATAAAATACTTCGCCCATAATACTGCATCCAAATAGTTGTCTATTAGGGATGATTGCTGATAGTTCTTTTTCAATTATGACATGCATTTTTAAGTTTAAGTTAATTTTTACGTACTACGTGGGATTCCTAAATTTTATAGACATTATACAGGGCTACACAAAAGAATTCATAAGTATTAATGAGAATGACTTTGAAATGCTTTAAAGTGTTTTTTTTTTTTTCAGTTATGCATTTTTAAACTGAACTACTATACGTATTCTAAGAGATTTTTGTACAATATGAATAAAATCATATACAGGGCTATGCAAAATCTGGATACATGCTGGTTATGGATAGCGAATGGGATTTCACTAATTTTAAGCACATTTTTGCCTGAATTCATTTTGAGCTGGTATTTATTATTTTTGGAAACTTGTATGTAATATACATGGCTGTACAAAAGAATTGAAATCCGTTTCTTTCCACTACTAGAAATGGGTGAAGGTCAATTTTAACTGTGTTATTCGTTTTCTTACTATACTAAATTTCAGCATAATATGTAGAATCTGAATTTTTTTTAGATCACACACACACAGTTGTAATAAATAACTGGATAATCTCTTCAGATATGGACAGTAATTATTGAAATCTGGTTTTCGAGCGCGTTATACTTTCTCTAAAATGTTCATCTATATATTTTCTTTACTTACTATATTAACTTTTGTTAAAGTATTGTTGAAGTGTTGGAAATTGTTTAATAATCTATATGCTTGACGCATGCTTTTTCTTTCTTGTTACATTTACAGTACACATATATGATACTGTTGCTTTAAAAAATGACATTCACGCTATATTAATACGATAATAATGCATTTACCTTGTATTAATCTAAAGCAAATTTTGTAAGCTTCTCAGACCAATGTTTTACAGACAAAATTGCTTTAGTTGTAAACCGGGAGCCGGCAGTACAAACAATTTAAGAGTGACCCATACTTGAAACTTGCATAAGATAATCTGTAAAGCTCTTGTAAAGAAATCTGTAACTAGAGCAGTAAGTTTTCAAACAAATTCCATTTGAAAATACATTTTTATCCCAATCAATGACGGATTAATTTAAACTGCGTAATATTTCTAAGTGAATATATAATGGATAAAAATTAAATGATAGTGCATTTACTGCATCATTAGAACGTCCGTTTACATTGAAACGTTTACAGAAACATTTATAATATTATAGTAAATAGACTTCCCATTTCTAATTACGGCACTTTATATCCGTACAGAATTAAACAAAGCTTTCTCATTAAAGTGTTATTCTGTTTCTTATAATTCAATAAATTCCAATTAGTGTAATTAAATTAGGCCAATTTGAGATTATTAAAACCTCTTCATTAAGGAATTCTGATTCAACGCAATTTCGTTTTCCACATAGCTGTATTTAAGATTTTTAATAAAAATCTGAAATATTTCTATGTATACCTCCGATAGAACATTTTATGTGAAGCTAAAAGAAAATTAATTGTTTTTAATGTTATTATCATGTGTGAAACTTTGAAATATATTATTTTACTTCTTTATATGTCTACACCGTTTTTAAAAATCAGTGGTGTATTAACCCTGCTGAAAAATCAATGGAAGCGTGGCTACAAAATAGATAAAAATTAATAATTAATAACAAATTAAAAATCTTTTTGTTATTTCTTTATAAAAGATTTACGGTTAATAATTAATACAATGACTACAAAATTGATAATGTTATAATTAAATTTTCTGAGGTTAGTTCTGCGCCCAATATTCATATTCATTAGTTAAAATTAAACCTTTGAATTGCAAAAAATCTGTGATTCGGAACCAAAGATTTATCTTGTATTTGAAATAAAATAAAAGAAACACTTTTATAAAAATATATATTGCCACATATAGATTGTACATACAATATTATGAAAAATTTCTCAATTCTCCATTTCATTATGCAATGAAAGAAGCTTTAAAATATGTAAGGGGAGAATACATTCACGACGAGAAACGAGAATTCTGGTTTTCATTCAAAAAACATCACTGACTAAATGCGTGGCTTCCACCTTACAGAAAATTCATTTATATTATGTTGCCCATATATATATATATATATATATATTTATTGTAAGACATTTTATATTAAATTCAGACTTTGAAAAATATTTACCGATGCATAAACTTGGGAAACCTATCTAGAACACTGATTTACAAAAGACTTTCCGAACAGGGAGGAGCTTCTACTGTTTTAAAATTCAGATTTGATGAAAATTGCTCATCGGAAATGTGGGAAATTTATTTATATATCATAAAACATATTAAAAAAAATTAAAACGCCATACTCGAGTTTACTCTATGTTTACTGCATTATCGCAAAGACAAATGTGATGATGTATACTTTTCGTGTGATTTTTTTACGAAGGCCCAATAAGACATTAACTTTTAGAAATAAATGTAATCATACAACACTCTTTTAATATCCCCTTTTAGACTGTTTATTCTGACATCAGAAATAAATATTAAAGCAGACAAGAAAATGCACTTCCAAAGAGACACTTCATTATCGATGTATCAAAATTAATGTGCCCTCGAGATACAAAGGATAAATTTAACTTAAACTTATGTTATAGATATTGAAACATTCGGATAAAATAATCTGAAATGTTAAATAAGAAAGAAGTACTGTTCGGTCTATGAAATGAAAATATTATTATAAATATATTTACGACCGCTAATAGTACTTAGAAAAAATGCAAAATTTACAAAGCAAACTTATAAGGGGTCGTACGAATAACTTTGGATTCGTATTCGGAATCGTATAAGCATACGGATTCGTATAAGCATAAGGGGTCGTACGAATTTATGCTTTACAGTATCCAATAATGTATAATGGATTTACGTTTGAATTAAAGAAAGAGCATAATATTTGAAAAATATATATATAACTTTTAGTAATCTGTATAAAAAGAATGTTCTTCCGGCCAGTGTCGGGAGGACGAGGTAGCTTCCATATTCCTTATTTTTTTAAAGCCAGCTTATATTATTCACACACACGGAGCTCAAATTAGTGCAACCCGAATATAGAAGATTAAATACTAATTTTGTCACTACTGAATATGAATGAGAATTTCGTGAAAATAGTCAGCGTTATCAATGCTGATTTTATTTAAAGTGATTATATTTGTTCGACAAATTCGGCGATATCTTGAAGTGCTCGCCATTTTAAAACAACCTAATGGGTGCAACAAAGCTAACCAATGAACTTGGTCGAGACCTTAGTAATTCCTGTGCAAATGCTCACTCACATGTAAATCGGTTGATATATACGAGTGCTATCACCTGACAAAAAATCAGATCGTTTCAAAATGTCAGCCAAACTAGAAGTGCTATAACTCAGTGCTAATTCAAAGTGCTATTACTCAATCGTTTTTTAAAATATAGACGAAATAAAAAATGCTCCGGAATCTTTTTATCAAGCTCAAACACATAAAAAAAAATATTTTTCAATTTCTAATTTTTTTTTACCTCATTTTAAATTTAATTTATTTTTAATTGGCCGCCAATTTGAAACAAGATGGCGTATGAAGCTGGCCAACGTACTCGGTAGGTATTGCTTATGTACTATGCACATGCCTTGTCACATCCAAATCGGTTCATAAGTATGCGTATTATCGCGTGACAAATATCAGATCGTTTTAAAATGTCAGCCACAATAGAAATTCAAAGTGCTATAACTCAGCCATTTTTTAAGATATAGACGAAACAAAAAATGCTCCGGAATCTTTGTATCAAATTCAAACACATAAGAAAAAAGTCTTTCCCGAATTTCTAATATTTTTGTACTTAATTTTATATTTGAAATTTTTTTTAAAATTTTTAAAAGGCCGCCATTTTGAAACAAAATGGCGGATGAAGGTGGCCAACGGACTCGGTCGAGACATTGCTATGTACTATGCATGTGCCTTGTAACATCCAAATCGGTTCATAACGCGTATTATTGCGTGATAAAAATAAGATCGTTTCAAAATGTCAGTCATGCTAGAAATTCAAAGAGCTATTATTCAGCGATTTTTTAAGATATACACAAAACAAAAAATGCTACGAAATACTTGTATCAAGGTCAAACACATAAGAAAAAATCTTTTTCAATTTCTAATTTTCTTGTGCCTCATTTTAATTTTTAAATGGCCGCCATTTTTAAACAAGATGGCAGGTGAAGCTGTCCAATGAACTCGGTCGAGGCATTGCTATGTACTATGCACTGCACATGCCTTCTCACATCCAAATCGGTTCATAAATACGCGTAATATCGCGTGACAAATACCAGATCGTTTCAAAATGTCAGCAATGCTAGAAATTCAAAGTGATACAACTGAATTTTATCAGATGATATTTTTAATTATTTTGAAGCAAAATGGCAGATGAGGCATGCCAACGACCTCGGTCGAGACATTGGTATGTACTATGTACACACCAAATTATATCAAATTGTACCGTAATGTTTTCAGTTGTGATGTCGTGAAACTGAAAGTGCTGTTGGAAACTTCGCTCCGAGGAGATCAAGGAGTCTCTCCCCTGAAGATGGCTCGTTAGAAAGAACATGAAACGTTGGGAACAATTTGTAATGTATTTTTAATATAGTTTCTATTTACATGTACGCTGATGAGTATCGTAAGATTTTTAATTATTAAATTTTGACAGCGTAAGTCCAAGTTTTTCTTATTATAATAAATTGGTTCATAAATACGGGAGTAACAGTATGACAAATATCAGATGTATATATATATATATATATATATACTGGTGTGCAAACATTAAGGACGGGACTTTTTATAACGTCATACAGAAGTTCTGCTAATCAATGCAATTTGTACCATAGCATCCAGGAGATACAAGAATATGGGAAAGTGAACAGAATTTCCAAAAACGATTACAGATCCGTTAGGCTTTTTCATGCCACTGCTATGTTCATTTCTTAATTTCGTCCTTAATTTTTGCACACACACACAAATATATATATATATATATATATATATATATATATATATATATATATCATATTTGAACGGAGGGTGATTTCGGGGTCTGGGGATAATCGGTGAAAATATATCAAAAATTTTCGGAATCGTTTTTCTCCAACGGCTGCGGTAGTTTTTTGTAATGAAAGCTACCTAAAACTGCAACTTTTAAACGAAATGAAAACTTACGTTTATTGTCTATTAAACTTAAAAATAATGCAAGTGAAGTTTCGAGCAAGCGAAAAATTGTGCGGCAATATATATATATATATATATTTAACAGAAGGCAATTTTGAAATTAAATTATTTACTTTGCAATTTCTAGACAGCCTTTTGACAACAGAAATCCCTTATAAGAATTTCAGAATAAATTTTTCGTGCAACTTTCTTATTTTTGACAGTAATGGAAATCCTGTAATTCTTTTCACATTTATAAACCTAATCAAATGCGGTTTTATATGGTTTTAATTGCAAATCATTGCCGATTGCTAGAAACTTATATTATTATGATAATATATTTCTAAAGTTCGGTCTCATTGATATATATAGAAATGATCTCCTCAGAAAATGTCTTTTGAGAAAGATAAAATAACAGGTAAACAAGAAATCAGAATCTTAGATATACGTAAATAAGAATCACCAAGCTCAAGGAGCATGTTTTTGGAGGACAAAGAACTAAAAGGTGTGATATGTTTAATAATAACTTCATGGAACTTTATCATTTAGCTTCTAATGTTGTATATTAGGGTGGGCCGAAAAAAACTTTTTTTTGATTTTCGATGATGGGTAGTGCGGAAAAGTGGCCACTAGTGACACCAAGTTCACACAAAAAATTTGAGATTTTTAGGACAATTCCTACATTTGCCGCCTTTGGCTTGAAGCTTTGCTAAAATGCCGATTTTTGAACTTTTTTAGCAAAAATTTTAAAAATGTTAAATTAAACTTATTTTAATCGTATTTACTTGAAAAGGCATATTTAATGTTCCAAATGTATAAATATGCTCTGATAATGTATTATTTAATTGCTATGTGTATTTTAAATTAGACGATTTTTATAGCCTTTTCGTGTTTAAGTGAGCAAAAGTTGCATGTATTGTTTGAATGTTTCAATAGTTTCTCTCCTTTGTCTTGTTTATGTCCCTTGGTCTTCCTTATTTTTTTCGATGCTTTAACCCCTTGAGGGGCAAGGGAAAATGACTGTAAATATTGAATTCTCACTGGAATAATCGAAAAATTTTATTTTTAAATAAGGAAAAGCAAGATTGTAACAATTTTCCTCCAAAGTTAAAAATGTAAAATTCAGTAAAACTTTTCTGGTGAGAATCTTGTTTAAATTAGGTGGGATATATTTTATCCCACCACCCCTCAAGGGGTTAAGGGTCATATATTTGAGTGACGAACAGCAGAATCGCCCAGAAACAGATCTGGAAGGAGAGAAGGGGTGAGGCGAGAACTTAAGCGAACGCTGTGACTCATCGCGATGTTGGGGGAGTGAAGGAGGAAATACAAGACAGGAGAAAGTGCGATAAGGGATGTTTATTTTTCAGTGCTCGGTTTCCCTGTGACATTTGTTCAGTGTAAAAGTAAAACCTTTTTCTCGTGCAATACATTGCTTTTTGGATCATTTAACATGACTTTACTGTGTTTTGTGCGTTTTATTACGACGAGTTTAGAAATGGCTAGTGCGAAAGTTCATGATCATGTAAAGACAGGTGATAGCGTGAAAAGTAGCCATTTTGGAGCACCATGCAAATTGAAAGACTTGCAATTGCCAACTATTGCTGACATCATGCGCCACTACTATTGGTTGCGAAACGATATAGAAGAAAATCGAGATATTTATCTTCAACCAGTGGATGATATTATTAAAATGGCAGGTGAAAAAGTTTCCGAAATCTGGATAAAATCTTCCATACCAGTGGTTTCCCAATGAACAATTAATGGAAAGATTAAAAACTATTACAATGAGCGTAGATCATTGGAGAAATCTTGTAATCATACGGGCGTTAAAGGCAAGGCGATCTGCGATGATTTCGTACGAAATGCGGAAACCTCTCTCTTTGACATTGCAGCTTGTAAGTGTAGAGGCTTGAACAATTGTAGCTGCGACATCAGACGTAAAGTTCCACATCGGGAGGTGAACTTCTTGAAGGATCAAAGAACTATTCGAAAAATGTTTATCGGAAATATTGATTTAAAAACAAGCAAAACTCTTGCAAAGAAAATATAGCGGAAAATGAAGAGGGATACAATTTCAACGATTAATAGTGGTTCTGCGACAAAGTCTTCAACGAATGGAGTTAGATCCAGATGGAAGACAGTTATATTGTTGGAAGATTCAAGTAGTGGGAGCTTTCAAGCAAGCAGTTCGAATGAATCTGAATTTGAACCAGGCCCTTCAAAGCCAAACACTCCTAAACGCATATTCCTGTCTCAGGGAAACGGAACACTGAAAATAATAAGCATCCCTAATCGCACTTTCTCCTCTCTTGTATTTCCTCCTTCACTCCCCCAACATCGCGATGAGTCACTGCGTTCGCTTAAGTTCTCGCCTCACCCCCTTCTCTCCTTCCAGATCTGTTTCTGAGGGATTCTGCTGTCCGTCACCCAAATATATGACCCTTAAAGCATCGAAAAAAATAAGGAAGACCAAAGGACATAAACAAGACAAAAGAGAAAAACCGTTGTAAGATTCAAACAATACATGCAACTTTTGCTCACTAAAACGCGAAAAGGCTATAAAAATCGTCTAATTTAAAATACACATAGCAATTAAATAATACATTATCAGAGCTTATTTATACATTTGGAACATAAAATATGCCTTTTCAAGTAAATACGATTAAAATAACTTTCATTTAACATTTTTAAAATTTTTGCTAAAAAAGTTCAAAAATCAGCCTTTTAGCAAAACTTCAAGCCAAAAGCGGCAAATATAGGAATTGTCCTAAAAATCTCAAATTTTTTGTGTGAACTTGGTGCCACTAGTGGCCACTTTTCCGCACTACCCATCATCAAAAATAAAAAAAAAAGTTTTTTTCGGCCCACCCTATTGTATATGTACGTCAACAATCCTGGGACAGCTTTAATTCATTTATAGAAGGCTTAAGTAAACTCGAAGGTAAGTTCCAACTGTTATGAGGAAAAAATATTGATTGTAATAAATAATGTATAATATAATTAAAAGAATGATTTTAACCCAAGAGTAGTCGCGACATTTTTTAGAACGTTAGTAGTCGCGTTCGGTCCATTTGCCGCCGTTACCAGCAGGCGAAAACGAAGGGGAAACTTGCCGGTGTTATCAGATGATCGAAAACGGATAACGTAGGGTGAAAATATTGACTGAACTTTAAAAGATTACAGCAATTATTCATTTTACAACTTTTTCCGGCAATTATTTATTTCGCTTAAGTATATATTCAGTTGGCATCTAGATAAATGTTTTTATAACTCTTTCTTCGTTTTGCATAAATACTTAAAAGTAAATAGTAAATGATTTGATTAAATTTCAGATGTTACTATGAATCAATAATTAGTAGGAAAACATTTACGAATATGAATCTAAATTCGTGATAGGGGTATTTTTATTTATTTATTTATTTATTTTTTGGAAGGACAGAATCAGAGTCAGGTAGATTTTTATGATTCTCCGGCACTCTCTATCCATTTAATAAAATAAAATTAATAAATTTAGCATCAATATATTACACTGACATTAAATTGAACAATTAAACTGAAAGTAAAAATGGAACCTATGACATGCAACAGAAAATCAAATACAATACCACTAATTCACCAGCATATTGCGGACGATTAATTCATTTAAAACATATGAAAAACCATCAAATTTGATGCAATAAACAATTAAAGACAATATATATATATATATATATATATATATATATATATAAACTCTCTGTACAATAATACTATTGAAAAATAACGAAAATGACCAATAATTATGAAATCACAAATATATATAATAAAAAAAAGGTAAAAAATAATTAACTTCGAAATTATAAATGTAAATGTTGTAACTACGTTTTATTTATTTATTTATTTTGTGCGGTGTCTGTGTGTGTATAAGGGGGGAGAGGGGGGGGGGTCGCGAGATTTTCTGATTAAATCCATTTTTCAAATGAAAATGCACGATTTGTAGTTTTTCTAGTTATTTCAGGGTGGGAGCAGCGCCCTTGAATAAAAACTCTGGATAAGAACTTCGCTTATATAAAGCAAATAATAAATAAGTTATTGAAATTATATATTTAATTTAAATACATTTGCAATTGTAGATTTAAATCCTAAGATGTATAAATTATTTTAATTAATAGAATCACTGAAAGGTTCATTTTAATAGGGATGTATTTATCAGCAACTATTTAATTAAAATAAATATTCAATTGCACATTTCATAATAAGATATTAATGTTGTAATTTATTGTTTTGTAATAACATTCATTAAAATAATAAAAACAATAAGAAAATTTTCTCCGAAATTATAAATATGCAGCAATAATTTAATTTAAATGAATTTTCTCTCATATTCTGGAAAACATTATTCTGAAAAATAGTTTGAACAATTGATGAAGGACAACAAATTTAAATTTGTTAGATACCGTCCCCAAGCCTCTATTGGATTTCAATAATAATAATAATAAACATTTTCTGCGGCATTGTTAAAAAAAAAAAATGTGTTTTTACTTGCAGTATGAAAATTTAACAATAGATAAATTTTAGAAAAAATACTTAAAATATTTTTTTAAATCATAGTATAAACATTCACTGAATTATCCAAAAGAGATTTTTATTTGCGTAATTTCTAAACTACATTATAAAATTCTCATTATTTTTCTTATTGTACAAATAAATTATATGTATGTTCTTCGCAGATATACATACTACATTTCTGAGAAAATTGTTTTATCTTCCGAATTTGTTTTATTGTACAAAAACGATACTTTTCAGATTTTGGAGATACGGCAATTTTTTTACTGATTCCCACAAAATTATCTTCTCTTTTTTTTAATGGTTTGGCAGTTTTATTGTCTGTTATCTTTCATTTATATGTTCCGGTAATAAATGGAAAGCAAGTTCTTTCAAATAATGATGATGAATTTCCCTTTTTTTTCCATATTTAAACGATTATTAATTTGAGAATTTATTCGCGCAATATTTGACAATGAAAAAAAAAAAATGTAAGTGACCATCCATCAGTTTTTTGTGCGAACTGACTTCACAACTAATATAATAAAACAATTTTATGTCACATTCTAAAAGTAAAAAAAGTACTCTATGAACCTGTAAAATAGCAGGAAGAAAGAAAGGCGAAATAACAACAGGCAGAGATTCCGTACTTCGAAGAAACTTCCCCCCACAGATTTCGATTTCGCGGAAATGGAAAAGGATGAACACGAGGGGGGAAAATTCAACTAACGCAAGTGGTCGCAACGCGGTCATTTAGACCGATTGAAACTTAAGAATGCGATAAAATGCTAAGGAATAGCAGGAATGACTTGCAATTTTACTACACAAGAGTGCGAACACTCAAGGTCAGCTACACGGAATTTCGCTATCGTAACTTTAACGGGAAATGAGTTACGGGAAGATAACGAATTTCGGGCGGGGAAAATACCAACGCGCGACTATTAACGGGTTAAAGAGGAATTTTAAGTTTTATATTAGTTAAATGAAATATTACGTTAAATTTAGTAAAATTTTTAATATTGTATAAAATTTCAATTATAAAATTTATTATTATTTATAATAATAAACTCTATTAAAATTTATAGTACCATAATGAAGCAAGTTTTTATTGTGCAGAAGTGAATTTGTTACTATTTTACTTGTTAGAATAAGGAGAAAAAATTTGTAAATATAACTTACAAGACCTAAGGTCCACATAAAATTTTAATTCCGTTACTTAAAAAAAAATATTATCACGTAAACTGATATTCATATGATTGAAAACAACATACAATTAATATATTAAAACATATACTGTTGGAATGCACCTTGAACTATATCGAAAATAAAATTAAAGAACTTGCTGAAAAGGTTCTGTTTAATAAGTTAAATTGTCACTAATATAAAAAGATGAATCAAAGCCGCCCTGATGACGATCAAGGTCTGATCGAAAGAGGTCGGTGCGAATTTTTTAAGTTTTTAATAACTAAATTTTTATGCAATAACGTATTTTATATTTGTGACATCTATTTATATTTGTGCTAATTTAACATATTAAATAGCACCTTTTTAACAAGTTCATTAATTTTATTTTCGGAAAACAATATTTCAAACATTTATTTTCTTCAATTGAAACATCCAATTGTACATCTAAATATTATAGATTAAAAATTAGCTATTCCTCAGCAACAGAAAAATATAATTATGTATACATTAATTAGCTATATTAACACATTTATGTTCTCAATGTGACACTGATAATGTATGAAATGCGTTATTTCATAAAAATATATTTTACTCATATGCCGATCACAATAACCGATGAACGAGAAAAACGCGAAAAATCAGAATGAGATAAATCCTACTTAAAGTTTTTAAATATAGTATTATAAAATGTGTATGCTGTTCAATATTATCCTTATTCCCCCAACAAGTAACTTATAATTTTTTTCATTTTTCCGATTATCGTAATTTTAAAGAAAACAGAATAACATATTGAATTGTTGTAGTTGCTATACGAACTGATGAGTACATCATCATATATTATTTTCTTGTCAAAATTCACACATTAGATTTAAAATAACGTCACAATGGAAAACATGAAATCGATATCGTGTTTACTAAACCATAAAAACACTTTTTTTATCCGTAATTTGCTTTCTGACAGAGCAAACACAGAAAGAATTGCTTCAAAGTTTTAAAACATTTATCATTTTTAAGGCGATTTGACACACTGATTACATTTTTAAATGAAATAAAAAAGAAAAAACTAGAACAAATTCTATTCAGTTGCGCTTTTTTTTTTCTCCATTTCAAAAACAAGTTGATTTCCTTATATAAAGAAAGTCGAGAATAGCACTCTAATTAATAAAAAAAAAATCTTTGAAACCTTTAATGTTTAATTATTTATTCCATGTTTTACAATGCAGCCTTTAGTATTTAATTTTTTGCACAATTTTTGAATTTGAAAATATGCTCGATATTTTAAATAATATTTTGAAGGACCATCTGTTACAAAATAAAAATTACAAATATTTCTTTAAAAAAACTATAAACTATCTTTCATAAATAATTATTTTCACTAAACAAATCAGTATTATGTGCCTCATCGTCAATAGTGATGCAAAAATATATATTATAAAAGCCAAATATGTCTGAAAGTAACGCTGGCGTAATTTAGAAAATACACAAAGATTAAACTTATTAACATCTTAAGTTTTCAATTATTAACAATTTTTTTAATGCAATTTATTTGCAAACTGTGTCGCGTTTTACTCATTTATCGCAGTTTTAAAAATAATTTTCAAGCATGATTTTTATTTAAACTATTTCTACCGCATTGGAAATTTATACTAAAGTTTTAAAAATTCAGTAGTTTACCATGGGCTGAAATATAAAACATACATAATTCTCAAAGACTAAAAGCATAAGATTCAGGAATGTAAAATAGAAAATATAGCAGTAATAGCGATGATTTTTACATTGATCTGAATGAACGTCAAAGTTTTCGCAAAAAAGCTACTACTCATCTTGCTTACACCTATACTTAAATCGAGCCTGTCTTTAATTCCATGCGAGAACACCGTGACGACTCTTGACTTTTCACGTATCCCGGATTCATCATTGTGCGGCGAAAGCCAGATGTACGGCGTTTAGTCAGCTAAATGAGGATACATGACTGGAAGCTTATGCAAAAAGCGACTGCTTATCTTGCATCAAAATCCACTACATAGAAACGGTCTTCAATTCCGCAATATCACGAGAAATGCTATATTTAAACAAAAAGTGCGAAACTATATGCTCCATATTTTCGAAATAAATGGACCATATATTACCTTCCATATAATGGACCTTCATATTACCGAACAGTAGCACATTTTCATCACTTACCATTGCCATAGTATTTCACACAAAGCAAGATAAATACGCTGAAGCCTGGTTTTAAATATCTTTATTTTAATTTAATTTATAAACAACAACAGTTTATGTATGTATGTATGTGTGTTTTGATATGTATTGTAGTATGAGTGTTTTATCATAACAACAGTTTCGTTCAAACTGAGGGGAAACACTTTTTTAGTTCGTAACAGGAAATTCTCGATTACGACCCTGTTTACTATTAAAACTGTTTTTTAATTCCATAATCACATTCTAATCTTTGCCAAATATCAATCTGAATGACTCTTAATAATATGAAAATTTAACGGCTTTTCATAGCTTACTGTTATGTGATAGATTAAATACTATAGATAACAAAATTGAGTCAGCTAACGTACTAAACGAAGGTGTTACATTAGAAACATTGCACAGTCTATTCCAATGTGAAACGAATGAAAACCCTATTGCATAAGATGTATCTAAATTGGTGTAATGCCAGCAATCGGGTTGTCACCTTTCATTTAACATTGCAGGGTGGTGTGAGATGCTGTTATTACTACAAACTCACTTGTGCGCCAAACTATTTAGCATTCTATCATTTATACCAAAAATTCGTTTAAAAATGTGACGCTGCTTCTTGAAACATTATATTATGAAGACATCCCCAATGAAAATAACGTTGATAAAAGAAGATAATAACGTGGAAAAGTAAGATAAATTATTAAAATCATGTAAATTAATATAAATAAATAAAACGTTTTTGGTAGAATTGCACGTGGGCTATTTGTCCTGTTAATTTTCAATTTCTGTTGTAAAAATCTATAATAAATTCTATAAAATATTTTGTCTAGCTTTCATTTCAATGTAGTATTTATTTAAAGAACGCTCTTTTAAATAACACAGTACATTTACAAGCAATTACATTTAAATGAGCATTTTATAAAAAAGATGAAAACGATAAAACAGGTAATTTTATAAAGAACAATAAATTAGTCTTCAGTTAAAAAAATAAATATGCACTACAATTTATCCTTTTACAATTTGTCGATCATTCGAATTGTTTTATTGTTATTTTAATGAAACAAAAATGCTTTCGCAGGTGTTTCAACCGAATAAAAGAAGTTTTATTTCCTTTTCTTACTCACTTGCGATCTACGTTAATGTTTGTTAGTTGCCAAAGAAAGTAGAATTTTGTACTTTATCTAATGGCTTTAATGGTTGGCAGTATTTAGGATTATACTTGCATTATAGAAAGCATTTGGTTTTGTGTTCAAAAACAAAAAGAATAAAATCCTGTGGGGAAAAAAATTAGAATTTTAAAGGGAAAAGAAAATGACTTCTGAATGTTTATGATATTATTATTTCTCAGCGGTAGAATTGATAAAAAAATGAGTCACTGGTCCCATGGAATGGTAACCACGAGAATTAAGTGGTCCACAGTCATCATCAATGGTCCGCTTCATAAAATTCAATTAGGTCCCTTTAACCCCTTGAGTGACACTCCCCATCCCTCCTCCTAGAATATAAACCAAACTTCCTTTACAGTTATCCAAAATTTTCAGTATAATAAAAAGTAAAATTATAATTTACTAAAAATTAAATCAACAGTATATAAAGAAAAACTATAAAATTATTAATTAGATATTTAATTTCTGGTTATTTATTTCAACTGACTAAGATTTAATGTCATTTTTATTTATTATTGTGTGATTTGTGTTTTGTTGCGGTTTTCTCCGGGACGGAAAAATTTAAGTTTACCTGTTAGAGAGAGGGAGGGGGGGATTTTGTGGTCTTGTGGATCACTAATTATTTTAAATTAGTTGTCTGAATTATTTTTTGGTGCTCACGGATCATCGGACCACCAAGGATTTCGAACGCTATTTCTTCTCAAAGACATAGTCTGATGAAAGAATTCTATACGATAAAAAACAAACTTTGAAACATTTCGACGCCTTTGCGTTTTTGGATACCCAGATTGGATGTTTCCCATTTTAAAAATTATGTATATTTTTTCGTATGTGCTTGTAAGTATGTTGGTGTTTAATTACATTTTTAGGTCTTTAAAAACATTTTTGTTTCCATTTACCATGTTGCAGTTATGTATATGTATGAGTAAATAGGATTGCGTCTAAAAAATGTTATTCAGCAGAGTTCCGGTTAAATATGAGTACCCAAAATTTCACTGTAACGAAAAATGTATATGTATATTTCTTGACAAATGAACCTACATATTTTATATCTATACAATTTTTTAACAGATAAGATATAAGTGAGGAATAAAATGTGGCACATGTTAAATGTAAATATATTAAAGCATATAAATTAACGTCTGAATTCCATTTTAATTATTAAAGGTACACATATATTAAGACAGACTTTAAATACAATTAAATACAATAAACCCAACTGTAGTGAAAAATTAGCCGGGGCCAGGAATCGAACCTGGGTCGACAGCATAACGTGCTGTTGCTCTACCGTTAAGATACTCCTGGTCGATGTCCTAGCCTGGCAATTTCTCACTAATAATCCAAGTTGGGGAACGTCACCGTCCAATTATCAGATAGCACAGGATGACGTGACAACGATGAATAAATATCTTTTTCCATCGATCCACAATATATATGAAAGCACATAAATTAACGTCTGAATTCCATTTTTAATTATTAAAGGTACACATATATTAAGACAGACTTTAAATACAATTAAATACAATAAACCCAACTGAAGTGAAAAATTAAGGATTTGATTGAAGGTTCGATTCCAATTGAAGGTTCGATTCCTGGCCCCGGCTAATTTTTCACTCCAATTGGGTTTATTGTATTTAATTGTATTTAAAGTCTGTCTTAATATATGTGTACCTTTAATAATTAAAAATGGAATTCAGACGTGAATTTATGTGCTTTAATATATATTGTGGATCGATGGAAAAATATATATATTCATCGTTGTCACGTCATCCTGTGCTAACTGATAGATGGACGGTAACGTCCCCCAACTTGGTTTATTAGTGAAAAATTGTCAGGCTAGGACATCGGCCAGGGGTAGCTTAACGGTAGAGCAACAGCACGTTATGCTGTCGACCCAGGTTCGATTCCTGGCTCCGGCTAATTTTCCACTCCAGTTGGGTTTATTGTATTTAATTGTATTTAAAGTCTGTCTTAATATATGTCTTCCTTTAATAAATGTAAATATCTTATTTTTTTATTAGTACCGTTGTTACTTTTAAATTGCAAAAGCTTTGAAAGAAGATATTTAAAAAAAATGAAAAATAAAATAATAGGAGAAATGATGAAATAACTTGAACTGGATGAATAAACACTTCTTACACAATCCCAGGAAGTATCAAACCGACATCAAAAGCAATGATTGGAAATTGATGATGACAGCTTTTGCTCTAACATAGGCTCTATTTTAAGTCGTCGTCTCTACCACCTGGGTATTGCAGGAGCAAAAAACGTTCTAAATTGCTATTTTTGTGTCACTGAAGGGCCTATAAACATGAGATTTGGAATGTTAATTACTTATAAGATAGAAATTATCTCGAAAACATTTATTAAAAAAATTGAAATTTAAAAGGTGTGAAAAAAAAGGTGAAAAGCGTTCTAAAATCATACTAAATTGCTATATCTCAGGAAATATACTTTACTTAAAATCTCCAGTGATTCCCTTATTCCTAAAGTATAATAATCTGATGTAGGTATAATCATTGGAGATTTTACGTAAAATAAATGATGTATGTAATGATTTTTTATCTTGTGACATACCTCATATTTGGTTTAATATTTTAAAAATATCTGACACTTCAGTATCGGAACGAAGCAACTTCATAGACACCCCCAACAAATAATAGACTAATCCTTTTTCCCAGACTAATATAATATAAATGGTGGCATTTCAGTGGAACTATACCTTTAAAATGATCGCGTTTGCGATCGAAAGATTCTGGGAATTATCCTTTCCGTTTCATATGATTTTAACATCAATGGTTTTAAGTTTTTAAAGACCTGTTCATTTTGTAACGGAATATTTTAATATATTTCATGCACCTTCTTAGTTAGCAGATTTTAATTTTAGTTATTTTAAAGCAAGGTGGATGCGTCATTCCACTCTGAGTTCGTTCTGAGTTTAAAGTTTTTCAATTACAAACTTTAAATATGGCATGGTATTTACTTATAATATATAAATACCCTCTAAGAACAGTCGAAAGTCAATTCTAAATTTAAAAGGGGCGAAGCGAAGTGAATGAGCGAAAATCTTTCAAAAAACGTCCTAAATTTAGATTTCTATGCAATCTCAGGAAATAATAATCCGATTCCAAAAGTAATGGTTGCGAATCAATGGTGACAATCTCTGATCCTACACAAGCTATGCTTGATGCCGGTGCCATTAACACCTGAGACTGACAGGAACAACGAACTTTCTAAAAAAGACTTTAAAATATTTTTAAATTACGTTTTTTATGAAATATTAGGAAATACCAAACCGATTTCAAAATTAGTGTTGTCAAATTAATGGTGGCAATCTCTGTTTCAACATAGGAATTTTCTGTTAGTACCTCTACTACCAGAGAATTGGTAGACCAAAATACATGAAGCTTGGATTGTCACAAGATGGTTAATTTTAAGATGTAAATGCGTACTAAGAACGGTTTAAAAAAATCGAAACTTCAAATGAATACTCAAATGAGTGTATGGAATGAACATAGAAGCTTCAAAATACTTTCTAAATTATTATTTATTTGAAATTAGTTTTAGTTCATCTTATTAATTTTAAGTCTTATTTCTACCTAATGCCGTGTAACAATGAAGTTTTGTCAAACTGTGTCTTAATTGGTAATTTTTGAGTTATTCATAAAAGCATAATTTCTTCATTATAAAAATTAAACATACAAATATCACTTGGCATCTTTTAACTATTACGCGAATAAAATATAAAATAATAATAAAATAATAATAAAATAATGGTTTATAAAAATTTTTATAAACCATTGCAGAAGTCCGGTAAACCAGTCGTTTTCAAACATAAACTGACATAAGATAGACTAAAATTAGTAAATTGATTCGAATAGCTGCATTTTTTTCCAATTTACTGAAAGACATATTTCCATTAGTAGCTATTTGTAATTTTTTAAAGAACTCCTTCAATTGTTTTTTATTGACTTGCTCATTTTTGTACAACACTTTTCACTTTTGAACAAATAAAACAAATCATTTTTAAATGTTTCAGGAGCTTACACTTTTTAGGGAACATCCCCAAGTTTCAATTCTGGAATTTGACGACAGATGTATAGTTCGAAAGCACTTAAATCGAGAATTAAGAAAAGCATTAAAAACAATTCTCCCGAAAACAATAGTGCACGAGATATGAACCCTATATGTTTCACAGGAAAGGAAATAAAGAAGGAAAAAACAGCATAAGATTCCTTCTAAAGCTATCAAAGGCAAGAATTTTATCTTATAATTAAGCATGACAGTCGCTTTCACGATAGTGTGGTAGTGAGAATGTTATCCTAGTACTGAACAGATGCAGTGGCCAAACAGATGAAAATTTAATCATAAAAATCTAGGTTCTGCTATATAGCCAGTCTTTCTTCCAGTTGAATCGTAAAACACCTTCAGCCACTTAATCATTAATTGTTCCAAGACTACAAGTACTTGGTAAACACAATAGGTAAATATTCAAAAACCCATTGAAGTACAGATGGGTGACAAAATAATATGAACACCTATGACACCAATGGCGTACGAATTGCATCTCTTCCATAAATGTTCGAAGCATAAAGTTCCCTTTAGACAGTTCTTGCTGAAATGGATTCTGGACATGATTATTTATATATGACGTTATCTGGGATAAAGATTGCCTGCGTTTTCTGACCGCTATGGGGGTCAACACTCTTTTATCCCTCTCAGAAAGCTTTATATTCCGTCCACTGTTGTACTTCGCAGACGAAAATTTACCGCATTTCGTGTACGCTGTCATAACGGTTGACACAGTACTCCTTGCACGCTCCAAATAATTGTTTGTTTCCGTAACGGAGCAACCAGCGCACCGCATTCCAACAATCATTCCTTTTTCGAACTCTGACAAGTCAGTCATTACTGAGTTTTCGAGAGCGTATGGTAAACGCATGCAACACCTATGACTGACGTTGAGCGACTGATACCTTACCTTTCATAACCACTAGGTGGCAGAATTGAGTGCAAGGTGACATGCGCGTTCTGGTCCTTTGAAATGGACCATACTTTTTTTATGGGTGTTCGTATTATTTTGTCACTCATCTGTATTTGCCGTGATGTTAGCACCATTACTACAAAAACCATACTAAAAATGCATAAGGTGGCGCACAACCAGTTTTCTTCACCTACTTACTCTTACGAAACACTTCTGCACTGACCGTAAAACAATAATGTCCTGAAAAAAAAAATTTGTTTTTAACACTTTTACGCAGACAAACACTATCATAATTATATGACAGAATACAGCATTCGATACCTTTTGAAGGAATATCATGCTGTTTTTCCTTTATTTCTGTTCTTAAGACATAGAATACGGAAGAATAGAAATTCCATATTTCGCAAATTATTGGATTCGAGAGGATAAATCCTACATATATCTTGATTCTCGTGGCAAGAATTTTCGAATGATACAACGTCAAAATCCAGAAATGACACTTTGGGATGTTCCTATAACCTAATGTATCGAAAAATAGGATATATTTTATATAAAATACAAATATTCTTTATATATAAACTTTACATTAAAAATACTTTTAATAAAACTCTATTATTAGAAAAAAAATATGCTTTCATAGTAGAAATATTTGGAATGAAACTCCAACAGTACATAAATATTGACAATGAACAAAATAAAAGTTTCCTGTCATTATTCCACTATTAATGAAAAATTATAAACTTTTCAATATCACTGAATTATTTCCTGCACATATCGTCAATATTATTCTAGTTATAACTAATACAGACAAAGTTATTTTGGCAATAGGGCAATATATGGTGATGCAAGTGGAGTGCTGTTTCATTAAAAGGTATTAAAATCATTTTTATAAATTGTTTTTTTTTCCTTAAACATTTGTACAAGCTCTTTCAGGAATTATAAATGTCCATGCCAATGTAATTTGTTAATTTTTTGTATACATTTATTTTGTTTAAAATATTGTATGTTAAAAAAAACATATATATGTGTTTAAGAATGATTTTATTAAACCCAATTTTACTTTTAAATCCGTCGGTGTTAACTGTTAATATAAATAAATAATATTTTATAATATTAATTTTCTAGACTATTTCCGGTATTTAAAGATTGTAAAAAGTTTTCTATTGTTATTTTACTTTTATGAGATTATTTCGCTTCTATCTAGTCGTTTTTTTTTTGTTTTGTTTTTTTACTTTTTCTTATGCGTTCTTAGAATCGAAATTACACTTAGAAATAATTTATTTATTTTAATTACTTTTTTGAATTCTCACAGTCATTCTGAATTATCAAAGTGCTACTTGTATGATAAAACCTTACAAATAAAACTGAAAGAAACTTCCCATGCTGAAATGTAATAAGCAGTGGAATTAACTGAAAACTTTGTAAGGGACAATATTTTCCTATTATTTTATTTTTCATAAAATGCTGAGAACATATGCAATAATTATTAATTGTAAATTTTAAAGGAAAAGTTAGAAAAAAATTATTAAATGTTTTAATTTGATAAATCCTTGGTTTTATTTAAAATGTTTGTTTAATAATAGAACAAAAATTAAGAAATAGACCAAATCTCTGTAAAACTTTTTTTAACCCAGAATGCTTGAGCATTTCCAGGATATGGACGATTTGTACTTTGCCACCAATAATTTCAAACAAAATCGTCATTTTATTTAATCATTGACATAGCTCACAATTTCTGCGCTAAAATAATTTGAAGATTACATTTCGAAAATTAGTGTTAATATATATAAAAAGCGTGCCCACCGTTGCTCATACCCTGCGCGTGTAATTCAGGGTTCATTATTTCTAGTAAAAGTTATGAAACAATCTTAATCTTACTTATAATTATAACTGCAAACAATTTTTGCTCAGTTGTTAATTTCATTTTATTAAATACGCAATACGCATGACTCCACCTTAATAATATCAGATTCGAATCTGTACCGCATCCAAGCATCTAATGTTGTAGTTATCGTAGCTTTTCTGAAGATTTTTAGCATGTAAGAAAAAATTCGGGAATTTCTCTGCATGAAAGTTTTGCTCTGAAGGTCTCTCTCAATATTGAATTCAGATATTTTTTCATGGAGGAACTTCTGGACTTCGGGGTGGAAGCATGCCCTGACTTCCACACAGGCACCCGGGGCCCGTGCCCTGGGCACGGAATTTCTGAGGGGCACAAAATTTTTCATAATTTCATTTAAATTTCCATTAAAAATCATAATTGTAAAAAAATGTGATATTTAGGATATTAATACGATGGAATGACAAAATTATATCTCAATATATGGTTAAAAGCACATTTCAATAAATAATAGAAAAACTGTTTTATTTTTATTCCTGGAATACGTTTTTTAATTTTCCGGAAAACGTAATTTTTTGAGATGGCAATATATAAGTGTGTTGTATATATTTTGAGTGTGTAATAATAAAAAAAAAACTACTATCATTAAATCCACCAATCTAAGGGGGCACGAAACACTCAAAGTGCCCTGGGCACAGAAACTTGCTAGTCGGGTCCTGGGTGGTAGACACTCTGGCATTCCAGGAGGAAATTCAACTTCTAGAAAATTAGGGTGGACGAGGCACGTTTACGCATAGAGTACGTTTACGGGGTGCACTTTTTCCGAAACAAGTTATAACTGGAGATCCACCAGTCATGACCGATTGATGCTACTCCCTAGTGGGTATTCTTACACGTTTTTGAGCATCAGTCTAGCATGAGGAAAGGATAATCTGTTTTCTGTCAAGGTGAATAAATTTTGTGTTGAACTTAATGAAACTTATTGTGAACTAATAATACGTAGTTAAGGATAAACAAATATGGGATAAACAAATAAGGATAAACAAATATCATTAGAAATTTTATCCTTTTTTGAGAACTGTATTTGTATGAACAGAAATGTTATTAAGTTTCATTGCACGATAAAACTAAATCCAAGCATAGCTGCGGGGCATGTTTACGCATTGACATCGGGCACATTGTTTCATTACTGTAATTCTAGCCAAAACTGAATTTGTCATAGATTACATATACGTGTACACATTTTTAATTTATAACGTACGGGTACAAAGTGAAAATCTTTATGGTATATAATAAGATCTAAAAATACAAAATGAAATTTTTGTACGTTCAACTACACTGTAAAAAAAATACTGCCAGTTTTCCGGTAGGAATCGGAAAAATAGTTGCCCTTATCGTGCCGGAATAATTTCGGACCCAGCTCGGAATAAAATCCGTAAAAATAAGGAAATAGTCAGTAAAACGGTATTTTACGGATTTTATTCCGATTTTACGGATTTTTTTTTCCGAGCTGGGTTGGAAATTATTCCGGTACGATAAGGGCAACTATTTTTCCGATTCCTGCCTGAAAACTGGCATTATTTTTTTTACAGTGTATAGAATAAAAAAAAAATAATAATAAAATCTGCATTCAGCTGTTGATTAAACGTGATTTGCTTTATTAATTTTCAAATAACGATTGAAAATAAGGAAACCCTTAGAGGGTATCATTGTGTTGGTAAGTTATGGATCAATATTTTATTAAACATATATGTCACGAGGATTATGTGGGTGAGTGAAATTGCATGAACTTGAGTATAAAATTTTAGTTTCGTTCATTTATTGAGTGAAATATTGTAATATTGAAATTTTGTTGACTCATTCATATGTTTTACAGATGATTGTAAAGTTTCAAACTTCTCTTTAGAACAGTATGTATTTAAAAACTGATTCTTTGAGAAATGTTCTTAAAAAAATTGTAATAAACCAAATCATACTGTGTAGTCTTTATAAAGCTGGGTAGGGTAGACCGGGGCTAGTTGGCCATAGGGGCACGTTGGCCCAGTCGCAATATTTTTTAAACTTTGCATTAGATAACATTGTCAGTCCAGCCAAGTATGCGTTTCTTCGCTTTCCTCCTCCAACATAAGCACCACTGAAGTCGGAGCGCCCGTTAAAGAATTATTGAGAATTTTCAAAATTTTGCAAAGGTTAGTAAATTTCCTCTCTTATAAATAATCGTTTTTTATTTATTTGTAAATTACATTTTAGATTTTGATATATAAAAATTCAGAAAAATAATTGTTCATAGTTATTGTAGGGCATGTTTTTTTATTGAAATACTTTCAGAATAATTCGTTACAGTCATGAAAAACAAAAATGGCGATACGGGGTTAGTTGGCCCATTTGGCACGGGGCATGTTGGCTCTCAACGGATTAAGGGAAATGTGATTTTTTTTTTCTTATACAACCTCCCTGCCCCCCCCCCACACACACACACTTTTTTTGTTTTTAATTTCCTTTTGCTGTAAGAATTACTCCTATCAAAAGCTTGTCAATACAAAAATTGTGGATAATATTAAGAGGATTTATGATAAACTTAAGTGAATTTGATACCTTGTGAATTGACAAAGTTTATTATTTTAATTTAGGAGGCTATATTGTGTTTTCGTTCGAAAGAAATAAAAATTAAGATTTGGTAAAATTTTGATCATTTCTTAAACTTTTACACTATCAGAACATTAAAAAGCGACGTGGGTCAACTTACCCCGCAATCGGGGCAGGTTGGCCCGATTTTACAATACTCAATTTTCTCCAGTATGGTGGTGGTCACAATTTCCTCCGGGTCATAATTAAGCCTTCTGACTGTAATTATTATATCATCTCTAATTGTAAAAAGATTAATAATAATAATTATTATGACTTGTTGGAAATTTTGCATATTTTAAATTTAATATGTATATTATATGTTTGTTAGATTTTACACAAAAACTTAGTATTTTTTATGTTTTTTTTAATGGTGTTCTATTATACATTCGTCTTTTATTCGTGTAAAAAGGCCTAAGACTTATATGTCTTATTTGTTCGTGAGTAAACTACTTATGTATTAACAAGCAGGTTTTAGGGGTTTTTTTTACCTCAAAAATAATTTTACTAAATTAATTAATTAAAATAAACACAATTAAAGACGCTGCCAAAAAACTGAATTATTTATTTAACAACTCAAATATTTTCTTTAATTCATTATATCTAGTTATTGATTAATGCTTTATGCATATTTAAATGTATTATTAATTGACATTTAAATAGCATATTAATTAAGTAACATCAATAATAATGGATAAAACTTACATTAAGTAAAAATATAAAGTAATTTAAAATGGATAAATAAATAAAAATAATGAATAAAATACCACCATTAAAAAATACTTCTGGGGATTTAATTGTTATAAAAAATACGAACTTTGGCATTGATTAAGTAAAATCCATATTAATTAAAAATTAATGTAATTTAAAATGTATTTCTTATTTTTGCGAATTATCTAATTATATATTGAGATAATGGGAATAAAATACAGTTGTGAATTATTGATATCTTTTCATTTCTGTAATATTATTTGCTAAATTAATTATGGGTTTTAATCTATAATGAGACTATATTTTTTTTCAGTTAAGTAAATAGTGTTCAACAAAGAAATGGTACAGTATATTTAACGGACAGTACAGAAAAGATTCAATCTCAATTACTACGACTAAGTTTCATAGACTAAAGATATGTTATCTGTAACAAATTTTACTGAGTAACTTACAGATCAGGAATATTACTGTCATTTCAATATCTTCAATTATTTTTGTATTATCATTTGCTTAATTATTTCATTTAGTATATTTTTACTTTCTTTTATCTTGAGAAGAAAGTATTGTAATTGAAATTTTTTCTCGACTTCCAGTTTTCGACAGATTGACATGTTTTAGGGGTCAGAATGCAAAAAAAAAAAAAAATAAAAATAAAAAAAATATAGAAAATGTCTGTCTGTTCGTGTATCTGTCGCCATTTTACCATCAAAAAGTGTATGAAATTACGCATAAAATTTAATCAATTATTTTTTTTACGTTTTGGCTATTGCAAGCAGGTCCTACCTTCATTTCGAAAACTCCGCCGGAAGGAGACGCTGTAATAGCGATTTTTGAGAGATTTTGAATATTGTACCATCGAAAAATGTATGAAGTTATGCATAGAAATGAACCGCTTTTTTAAGTTCTTGGCTATGGCAAGCTGGTCCTCCCTGAATGTGGAAAAATTCCACCTGAAGGGGGCACTGTAGCATCTATTTTTGTGCCATTTTTGATATTGTACCTTCGAAAAGTGTATGAAGTTATGCTTAGAATTAGACCAAATTTTTTGTGTATGTTTTTGGCTATAGCAAGAAGATACTCCCTGAATGGGGAAAATTTACGCCGGAAGGGGGCTCTATAATAGCAATTTTTGTGTAATCTTCTTAATTTTTCGTAGCTCTAGTACCCCACAAGCTCGTGAATCGACTGGAACTTCTCATCCTGATAAGCCGACTATTCGGAATATTCATGATTTTAATAAATATCATAATCGAGATTAACTCGTTTTTACAGCGATTAATTTACTGAAGCAGAAATGTAAGATGAAAGTCAGAGTTGATATAATATTGAACTAAAGAAGATTAAATATTGACATGTGTAACAACTTTTTGAAATATTAAAATATATGAGATTGAAGAAAGTTTTGGGATTGGCACATCCATCTAGTTAAAATGGGTTATAATCTATAATGAGACGATATTTCTATATTTTTTCCAGTTACGTAAATGTACTATACAATATAGTACAATATCTTTAAAGTACAGTATTTATAAGATTCAACCCCGATTACTGTATATATGTTTCACAGACTAAAGATATATTATCTGTAACAGAATTCACTGAGTAACCCACAGGTCGGAAATATTACTGCTATTTCAATATCTTCTAATTTATCAAACATCAGTGCTTGAAATATTGTCGACAAACATTTTAAACTAAGTATCACTAAACAGCCAGACTCAATAATACACACCAATGCAGTTATTATCGAGTCCCTACAGAAGTCGTCTTGCTTCTGTTTATCTCAATCGAATTCTGAAAGGTCGAATTTGACAGCGTGCTTCGATGTTAAGCAGTAATGAATTCCTTACGAATTCTGGAGCATTGGGATGGTAGATGTAGCCAGGGATCGTGAGGAAAGATGAAAGAAGGCCCCAGAGCCATATATTTTGTTATATATATGAATTAGTTAAATCAAAATGATAAAGTTAGTAGTCGAAAAAATTAATAAAATAGAAGATAGTAGTTAAAAATAACGAATTTTGAAAAGAAAATGGCAAGGATTTGACGGCTAACTTCGTCAGCCAATGAGGAAGCGAAGTGCATCGAATCAAAACTGCCGAAAAAGATCAGATGTTATCACCAAGCCGAGCAAACACAAATTGATTTATAAAATATTTTCTGTTTCACTGTGAACTGCAGTGTTTCGCAATACCCGACACTCCTAAAGTACACTTTCAGAAAAAAAAAAAATAAAATAAATAAATAAAAAATAAATCTACAGAACAAGTTTTTGTAAAAGCTACAGAAATCTGTTACTAAACTGTAAGCTTACTAAATATTTATCTGTACACTGTAAACAGAAAATACGTAAATCTACAAAACTAATTTTTGTAAAGCTAGAGAAATCTGTATGAAATTTTATCGGTAACCGGGGATAATAACATGATTTTTTTAGTTGCAGTTAAATAAAAAGTTCTTGGCATCTCAGTTTCCTAGGAAATTCTTAATAACATTACATATTTTTTAGAGCGTAAACGTGAATCTGTTCTATGATTTTTTGTTGTTGTTGTTGGAGTTACATAAAAAGTTCCAGAAATCCCAGTTTCCTAGAAAATTCTTAGAAACCACATAGATTTTTGTTATTTTTTTTTACTGTGTATCTATCCATTCAGAATCCTTTTAAATTCCATTTTCATTCTGAATCACATATCATTGCTGCCGTGTGATACGGAATTTTAGTAACCAGTAATTTTCTAGAAATTTTTCAGCTTTTTTAATCGCAGAAATCTGCCGTAATACAGTGGTGGTCAGAATTATAAAGAATTGAAAATTGCACAGAAAAAATTTATTTCTGAACTAAATAAAGTGAAATTTATACGTAAAATGCTTTTTTATGCTAGAAATCATTGTAGAATGCAAAACATCGGAAATATTCAAAATATGTATGTTTTGCTATAATTAACAAAATATGTCATTGTAAAAATTGGACAAAATTATAAGGACAGTGAATGTTTCTGCCTGAAATATCCTAATAATTAATAATCTCCCCCTTCTTCTCAATCACTTTTACCAGTCCTTGACGTCATGGAGTTTGACATTTCCTTAAGAACGTTCTTGGAAATTTTTAACCAGTTATTTTTGATGGAAGACGTGAGTTCTTGCTTGTTTTCATATTGTATACCATTTTTGTATACTTCGTGTGCCAGAATACTCCACAGATTTTCCATTAGATTCAGATCAGTGCTTCTGGCCGCACAATCAAGTAGTTTCACGAAATTAGCATCAAACCACAATTTTGAAGTTTGGGAAACATGTACTGAGGCATTGTCCTGCTTGAAAAAAATATTCTCCACTCGTTATTAACGGTGCTTCCGGTAAAAGATTGTCGCCCGATACATCAACATAACTCTCAGTATCCGTTCTACCCTGCACAAAAACTATCGGAGTAGTTCCACCAGTTGCCAAACCTCACCAGACTACTGCTGAGCCACCTCCAAATGTACGCTTTGAGAAACTTTCTTTTTCTATACGGAGATCATACCTGACGTTGTGAAAACCATCTCGTTCATCCAAATTAAACGTTTTCTCATCGGAAAAGACAACATCATCCCACTTTTTTCCCATAGTAATGCGTTTTTTGGCAAATTCCATCATCAATCTCTTATGAACTTTTGTAGGAGGTAATCGTAACGTATGTTTACCATAGCGAATCTTTTTTTTCTTTTTGTAAAACACGTCGAACATTTCGAGCACTGCATTCTAAATTCAATTCACGTTTTATTTCTGTTGACATTTGTTTTTCCGAGCAAGCTCGCCTTATTATCATGCTTTTCTCAAGAACAGAAACAGAAGATGGCCTACATGTATGTCTTTGCCGTCCATATTTACCGGGATTTTTAAGGTAATTGCAAATAATCGTTCTTGATCTATTAAGCTTTGTCGCAGTTTGGCGTACAGAAAGTTCTGAATTTTTAAATGCATCCACTTTCCCTTTCCCAAACACCGAAAGCTTTTTACCTAGCGGCATGAATGAAAAACAGAATATGAAGATCCCAAACGCTTACTACGCATTTATATCGTCCGGGAGTTCTGTGTGCAGAGCAAAAAAACAAGCAAATTTTACTTTTTAGAACACACAAATACAGTTGTTCTTATAATTTTGTCCATATCAGATGGCTGTATAAATCCATAATACATTTTATAAATATGAATTTTCCACATATTTCCATAAAAACTTATAAAAATAATCTTCATCTTTCATTGGATTCTAACCATTAAATTTGCATAAGTTTCCGGCCAAATGTAGCCAAGATTTGGCAATTTTTGCCTTGTCCTTATAATTCTGACAACCACTGTACGAGTAAGTAATAATACTACGGAAATACTTGTAACTACGGAATTACTATGTCACATATACCTATTTATTTTACTTAGCGCATAAATTTTCACCTTTAATATGATTCTAAATATTTTAATAAAATTAATTTAAATATGAAAACTTATATCATTATATATATATTTTGTGAATGCCCTTCCATTCTAACATTAGACAACGTAAAAACTAAAATGATATAAAAAGGAGGTAGTCTGGGTTTAGTATTCAACAGTGAAAGAATTGAATGAATTGACGTACGATTGATGCTTTCCGATATATTTTAACGCATAATAATTTGAAAAACAGTTATCCAATGATTCATACCTGCAGGGTAAATCTTAGTTACTATATCAAATTCTGAGAAGTGAATTCCTTTTTTACCCGACTAACAAGAAGGGTTATGTGTTTCACGCGTATCTGGGTATGTGGATTACTTTATACTGTCGAAACATCCCAACGCCTGGATGCATTTTGAATAAAATCTCTATCAATTCGTCTAAACTGTCCGATGGCTATAGGCTAGGTTTTGTTTTTGTAAATTCAAAATGGCGGTAGAGAAGAAAAAAAAAATTACGCACCATATTGAGTGGCATATCACTGGACAGGTCTTTTAAAATGAAGACGATGTTTCATTGATTATTTTACAGTCAGAAGTTCCTTTTAATTATTACACAACATGGAAGTTGTGTAGGTAGGATCTCTAGTTTTACTGCAATTCTAACCATCATAGACATCTATAGACCTCATCAAAACAGTGTTTATAGATAGGAACTAACAATTAAGCACAACTTAAAAGTTCTCGACACAAGTAAATAAAAAAATAGGTAAGTAACATACAAAAATAATTTCGCATTGATGAGGAATATTTAATTAGTTCGCTTTTTACGCAATCGGGTTTTTCAATTTAATTCGCAATTTAATTTTTACTTGTTTATACTTTCGATCATAATTGAGAATTTTTTATTAATTTCGTTTGTCAGGCCGTCTGGGTGTCTGTCGGTGGAGTCATTTACGGGGGCAGAATTCAGTTACATTATGGTCAATGGGGAAAAATCGTTCGCAGTGCATTTTAATGACATTACGTTACTTCAAATGAACTGAAATCGATATAAATCACTAAATTTCACAACAATATAATTAATGTAGAATAGAGCATTCACAGCACTTATCGTTCATGTACATGTACACACAAAAGAAATCGTTTGCAGTACTTTGAGCAATAATTGCTGGAAGTGCGTATTCAATTTCGGAATCCGCTTTTATAATTTAACCAATTTTTTGCGTATTTCTCGTTATGTGTAAATTCTATTACTTGTATACAGAGCAGCACAAAATAATTCATGTACCATTATCGTTATTAGCGCAAATTGCTGAAGGGAAATTTTCAACTGTGGTATGTATTTTCAAATTCATCTAAATTTTTGAATGTATGTAGTTTATAGATACAAATCTATATATTTTACACAGGGCTGATCAAATAATTTGGATAATTTTCCAAGAGTTAATCGGAATTTCTAAAATTGTGCCCTCAAATGTGTTATGCGTTTCCAAATAGTTCAATTACGCATCATTTTTCAACTTATGCAACGGTAAAGTTTTGTTACATTATTCTGAATGTCTTGGAATGTGTTTCATAATCATGCTTGATGCATGATGTTTTTCATTCTTATTTTTTAAATGAAACGACAATAAAGTGAATTTTAAAGTGCAGTGGACCAGTGATAAATTTTATGGAAAGTAGCACATCTGACGAATTTTCAAAAACTTTAGAGACATTTCTGTTAGTTCGATTTCCGACAATCAATATTATGCCAATATTGATTTTATAGATTAAATCTAGACCAGTATTCAACATAGCATGTAATAATTCTCAAACAATGCAAGCTTCTATTATGCTAATATATAACAAAATTTAAAAGATTAAATAAATAAGAATGTATTTGTTAAAAGCACACAACTTTGATCATTGCATAAACGAGAACTTTAATATGAAATTGTACAATTAAAAATATCAACATAAAATATATGTTTCGAGCTGCTTCTGCAGTTGTCTTCAGGACAAAATATGATGGTGAACTGACTTAAGTTCAGAGATGAAGGTTTCCTGAGCGAGAGACAATTTGTTTAGGTTTGACCAATGATATGATTGAAAAATGCAGTGGCGCCATCACGTGAATACCTCAGAATATGTTTAATGAATCAAAAGTTCGATTAGAGAACAATGAGTGTCGCCATCTATGCACGAGGGAATGAACTGCAATCAAATAAGTTCTTGGGACAAGAAAAAGGGGTAAACTGGAATATTGCAAACAGGTACTGAATTAAAATTTTCTCATATTAATATCATAAAGAATTACGCACTGATAGATCGTGCAGAGAGATACAGTGTTAAGATTTTATGATATTAATATGATCAACTCTTAATTCTGTATCTGTTTGCAATATTCAGTTTACCCCCATTTTTTTTTGGGGGGGGGGGAGGGGGGCAAGGATATGTTTTAATATGGTTCGTTCATTCGTGCATAGATGGCGACACTAGTTGTCCCTGAATCAAAATTTTGATTCATTTGAAACTTATTTCATTAAAAATAATCTAAGGTACTCATAGGATGGAGGTACTGCATTTTTGAAATCATATGATCTGTCAAAGCTCGACAAATTGTCTCTCGCACAGAAGACCTCCCTCTCTTAACTTCTAGTAATTTCACCATCATATTTTATTCTAAAGACGGCTGTGGAATCAGCTCGAAATGTAGATTTATATATTTTATAATTGTACAAGTTCATAGTAAAGTTCTTCTTTATGTGTATCACTCAGAAAGTTGTGAGTGTTTAACGGATACATTCGTATGTGTTATATTTTATGGTGCGATTATCCAGCATACATTAATTTAAGAGATAGATTTAAGTAAAAGCAATCTTTGTAAATCAATTTCCAATAATCTTGGTACAACCAAAACAATTCCAATTGTTTCTTTAATTATTACCAAATTATTGACAAAGTAATACTTATAAATATATATATATATTCCTTTTTAACATATTGGAAATTTCACTTTTTTTGGAAGCATTTAAGTATCCGAATGATACTTTTATTTTCACTTTCATTCTTTTCAATTTATTTAGAAATTACATCTGAGAAATCTCAAGATTTTAAGTGTCTCTTAAATGACGAAAAAAAATTATTATGAAATTCAAAACCATTTTTAATCTGCAGTATTTAAAATGTACTCAAATATAAGAGTAAAATATCTGTAATTCTTTTACTTTTCTATTTTAAATCTACTTAAATAAATTTGAAATATTGATCTGTTATAATTAGGATTATAAAAAAGCGGAGAAAGGGAAGATAAATATGGTAAAATTGATTTTTATGTGTACTAATTAATTTTTGTTTTTATCACAAAATGCTTATAAATGTAATAAAAAGCATAAGTCTTGAAATACTAATAGATTAATTTTTATTTTACTGCTACAGAATTATAAAATCTGGTATATATATAAAAAATACCTTTTTATCATAAACAGTAAGAGTTTGTGATTTAAACAACCTTAAATAACATAAAAATTAATTAAATTGAAATATTTACAGCTTTAAAATATTTCTATAATAGAAAACGCAGCAGATGTATCGTATATTCATTTACTAAAACTACTTTGAACAAATATTCAAGTAAAATATGGGCAATTAAAAAAATACATATCGTATAAAAAAGAAAGCTTGCCTTATAAATCAAGGTATTATTATGAAATATAAAAAGAAGTTTTACTGTAAAAGTTATTTTGTGGAAGGAACAAAAGATGTTTCGGAATGACTCATCGTAAAATTCTAAAATATAATCAAGCATTTTAGAGGATGATATATTTTTTACATAAGTTCAAATCAATTGCGAAACAACTAGAAGGAAAAATCTCAGTCTTTGCAATTTGGTTTGAGCTAGAATAGTAATTTTACATATGTATATATAATTATTAATTACATTCATAAAAACACTTTTTTGTTATTGCATCGTACATTCTTAAATAGATCTTTTATACTTACAAACATCTTACATAATTCACCCATAATTATTCAGTACAATTTTCAACCGGTTTTCAACGAAGGAGATATACAGTTCATTCATATGTTTTTTTTTTTTTTTATGTTAGTCCAAGCTAATCACTTCAATTAATTTTCTCTAATTAATCACGCTACGAATTAATATTTGTTATACGTGTATGCCAGTTATTGTTAACATTGTGGTCTCGTTTCAATTTCATTAGGATGTGAAAACTATATGTTTGTCTATTTGCGGTCTATTTTTGATTTTATAGGCTTTGAATTTCGCATAAATTAACCAATTATCAAGAATTTGGAGTATGGCGTTAATGAACACGATCTAATGCGTGTCAAAATAAGTGAAATTTGCAGTGTAAATTAATATTTATGTGAAGGTTGATTCTAATAGTTTTGGAATCTGGTTTATTTTTGTTTGGGTTTTTACTATTGCGGTTTCCGTTAGTTGCCTTGTAGCATTTCGTGTTGAATTTAAATAAAATTTTCAGGTTCTGATCGGGAATATTACAACGCGTACTGCATTTTGTGCCAATAAAGGGGTATTAAAAAACATTAAGGTAAATAACAAGCCCTCTAAGACAGTTTTATTTTTTACTTTAAAATATTTAAAAGTAATTATAATACATATATCTGAATTTCTCAAATAAAAGTAGGAGTTGAATAACAAATCTGTTTATTTATATCTATCTGTTTTTTTTCTTCTTTTTAATTTTTTTTTTTCGGTAAACAGTATTTTTTTTAAAAAACCTATGCTTTACGTTATAAGTAATTACTATTTTATTTTATAAAATTGTTTCTGTTACAATCATGCGATTCATATTCATTGTAAGAATTTATAATACATTCCTCAGGTAAACTAGGTGATCAGTCGCTAATCTTGGGTTGAAGAACGTAGGTAAAAACCATTTTTTATTGAAAATTTTAATCGATTTACTAGCAGATTTTTGATATTTAATATAATTTTTTAGCTTGCATATTAACTACACTAAAAAGCAACTTTATATAAAAAATGAAAATTACGTATTCAAATTAAGTTGTAAATTCCTGTGCCTGTAATAGTCAAAGAAATCGTTAAAGATTTTGATAATTACAACAGACTTTTTAATTTGAATAATTTCAGAGTTTTGAGCTTATGGTTCTATTCGATTTTTTCTAAAATTGTGTTTGTTTATTGCTGAAGTTTTATTTTTTTTATAGAATATCAGCCGGAAACAAATTCTGAACTACTCATTGTTTTATATGCAAAACTTCTTCCGTAATCGGACTGAATGCGATAGATTAAAAAAACAAAACATAGGGTAACTCTGGGAGTGTCGTCGCATACGGGATAGATGCCGCACCCCTTGTATTTCTTGTAATTATCGATAGATTGTCGTCAAACGCATAGTATCGGTTCGCAATGAGATTATTTTAGCCAGCGTATAGCGTGAATCCCAATTCGATGTTTACTTGTAGAAGTACAATCCTTAATTTCACGTAAGTGCATGATTTCACTGTCCAAACTTTTAAACACCTTATGTTTAAATACTTTTCATACACGAATTACTAAATGCATGCGTGATTTCGAAGTCAAAACTAAGTGTAGCCTTTGTATAGAGTACTGTGTGTATGGTTATGCCATTCCCCTTAGCGATGGCAGGTAACTGTGATGGCCGATGTCTGCACCATGCAAAATGGGATACATGTCGCACTGTTTTTTCCAGTATACATGCCGCAGTTTCTTTTGTACGAGATGATTAAGTGTTATTGACTTTTCATTTTTTTTTTTTTTTTTACACAGACAAATCATGTTAGGCATGTTATCAAGTTTGCTAAAACAAAGGAGAAAAACGGGAAAATAAAAAGTAAGAAGTGAAATCAAGATGAAAGTCAAGATGATAAAAATGAAAAATTGGATTAAGTGTAACGTAGACGTTCTTTGCAAACTACTCCAAAAAAGAGGAAGTGTAATTGGATTCGTTGCATCATGTGTTTAAATGTAGTTACATAAAGACTGTACTTTTTTGACACTTTTTCTGTAGATAGTAGTCGAAAAAACCGGTATCTTATTCGGACTATAGGTGCATAAAAGCACCTTCATAAAGAGCTGACAAAATTTGTTTTTGGCACCAGTAAAAAAGAAAAGTAATATTTTCTTTATGTAATATGAGCATTTTCATGATTATTTAAGTAAAGTTAACTTTTTTAAAAAAGTGGTACCAACCGAATAAAGTTTGTGTAAAAACCACAGGTCCCGAAAGGGTTAACAAATAAATTATGTAAACTCAATTTTATCTTTCTTTTCTTTTCCCTTTGTAATACATTGATGTTACGTTGTTGCTGAAATAACAATTAAAATTTAATGTAAAAAAATATGTCGATAATTTTAATAGTGAAAGTATGCAAGAATTACTAATTTGAATATACTAATACGTTTCATTGTACTCATTTAGTTTCATATTGTTATTACATCGTTAATTATAGTCCAGATATGAGTATATTTTTTAAAAATATTTTTATTTATAATTTCATTCTGTTCTTATTACAAGCGCAGCATAACTACCGCACAAGTGAGGCGTCTCATTCTTAATGTACGGGTGACGCGCCGCAGTGTAATGTTTAAAAAAAAAAGTTGTTAAAAAATATTAATAATTTGTTTTGAATTTTTTTGTCGCAGTACACCCATTGTATATTGAACATTAAATAGCACAGCAGGATTTTTTAAATTTTATGTCCACCATGGGACTTTATACATAAATTCAAAAAAATGTGCGGCATAAATCCCGGAATTATCCTACATGAAAATCATTTTTTAAACTAGACAAAATCCGTAAATTGAAATTCAGATGTTTTAAAAAATAGCTTTTAAATGTGTATTGTTTTTCCTATTGGAAATTTTAAAATTTGAAATTATGTGATGTTTCGAAGTTAAAAAATAAATTCGGATAAATGAGAAACCCGTCAATATGAACGTTACTCACGGACATATTCCTGCCTTTCAATATAGATTATTTTTATTAAGTTTTTAAGTATATATATATATATATATATATATATATATATATATACATGAAGTTGTAGTATAGATTTAATTTGCACCTTTTACTAATACCTGCCGAACAAATTAGACCGAAGAAATAAAATTCTAAAACGTGGGAACAATGTTAAAAAACTACTAAAAAAATTCTGGGTAATTTTCAAGGTTTCAAGGTTGTTCATGCCGTCAATATGAATGTTTCTAACGGACATGTTTATGCCTTTTAATGTAAATTATTTTTATTACGTTTTTAAGTGTATATATATATACGAAGCTATAGTGCGGATTTAATTTGAAGTTTTTACTAATGCCAATCGAAAAAATTAGTCTTAATAAATGAAAGTCTCAAATGTGGATACAGTGTTAAAAAACCACTTGAAATTTGGAGGAGAACAAACAAACGGTAGGTTTATAAGATAGCATACATTAATTATGTGTAATTAATTTCTTAAATGTTTTGTATATAGAAATAATGCTCGTTAGCTAAAAAGAAAGAAAAAAAACATTTAAAATATAGCTTTAACCATGCACGAAATACATTTTCTAAGCATTTGAACTGCGTATTAAAAAGGATATTATTTAGTGATAGACGTAACCAAAAAATTCAGAAAATTGTATAGCACACTGACATGTTGCAATATATTGTTGTAAAATGCATTTGTGAATTCTTCGTGTGCATTTTTTTTTTCATTAGATTGAAAAACAAATACATTCTACTTGTACAGTTTACAAATAAATGAAATATATTAATCGATTTTTTATTAGTTTGTTTTATTTGTATTATTAACTTCTCCAAATACAAAACAATCAGGTTAAAATAATGTTTTTAAAAAGTAAAACAAAAATAAATAAAATTATTTGACAACTGCGAATTTGCTTGAGAAGTTCTTTTCAGTACAATTAAAAAATAAATTTCCGTACTTTAACTGCATGTTAAAAACACTGTCAATTTATTTCTAAAAACGTATATTGTATATTAAAGTTAAATCTTTATTCACAATAACTGAAGATCATCTATACTAATAAAAGAAAGTTTCGTTTTGTGTGTCTGCTGTGATGTGTGTGTGAATAACTATCAAAATGTATGCATCGTACAAGACTGGATATTTTTGTGAGGGTAGCTCAAAGTGTCTCCTGATGCACCTGAGATTCTAAATTTTAAATTTCTAATAATTGGTTGAGTTATTAATTAAACATCACAACTCCCTCTCATCAAAAATTCATCCCTTTTATCCCGGTCAAGAACAGCGCTTGCATACGCGCACAAACCCATTTACGCATCAGAAGAGAGCGCAGAACCGACTTTCAATTTTATTTGTGATTTTAATAGTATTGTTCAAAGCGAAATCGATCAATCCACTCTGTACAGATAAATTTGACATACCTATTCCGAAAAGATCGCACTCTAACATTTCCAATGCCGCAATCAATTCCTAAAAATGTCACAGATAACCCTTTGAATAAAAAAATCAAAAAGGGTATTTTTTCCAAAAAAAGTTTTCTCCCTTATTGTAACGCGCCACCAGGGCGAAATTTTAGCGGTACTGAGTTTTGACAGTTTCAAATACATAGGCGAACTCAGGTCACTTCTCGCCTAACGGAGACATTACAAAAAGTATGTAAACATCCGATTTTAAACACAATCTTTTTAGAGCATCTCAATAGACCAGACGTACATCACCTACAAAAGTTTTGAAACGTTCAGACGGGTAAAAATATTATCTACAAATTAAAATGTGTGAAAATGTCGGCGACATCAATAAAAACATGAGTGTGTCGTCGCGGTTTTACTCGCTTTCATTAAGCATAGACGACAAAAACCAAATTATGCAGAAAATAAAAAACAAAATAGCATATATTTCAATTCAATATTTTTCGATATTTTTTCATTTAAAAATATAAATTGAGACACAATAGAGTTAAATATATAAAATGCTACAAATTTGAGGTTCTTTTAAGTGTCATTCATCACGGCCGCGTATAATTTTAAATAAATCTTAAACATGGTCTTTTTTGCCGCCCATAAAAATTATCTTCTTCAAACTCATATCTCTTGCAAATACAATGGAGAACTATCATGTTGCTGACTTTAAATGTTTCTCGACCACCATAGTGAAGAAACAAGATCTCTGTTTTTCATTTAAGTACATTTTTACAAGAAAATTTGAAATTGGTGGCAAAGTCTGTGCAACGATCACTAATGTCAATTCCTTTTTACTTTTCCAAATATACGAAATCTCACGAATAAAATGTATAATTTAAGAAAACTGCAAATTTCAAATTTCGTTGAAATGTAATATTCGAATGGTAAGTGAAAAATATTTCTTATTTTATATTTTCTGTATGCTGGGGCCTGGGGCAAAAAGACTAATCTAATCTAATCGCCCACCCTGGGAACCTGCTTGTGGCTGATGGTTGGGTCAAGCCCCTAGCCCAGGGCGGTATGTTCCTACCACCTTTGCGGCACCACAACCCAGGGGACGTTAGTTAGTATATTGGTTTGAATACAAAGTATTTTCAGATAATAATTACTAAAATTAATAACACTTAAGATATGATGCAATTACAGTAGTTACTGGTTTATATCCATGTTTCAATACAATTTTTAAGATGTGACACAATACGATACGATTTACTACAATTACAATAATTACTAAGTTATTTACAATATTTACATCACTTTTCTAAATCAGTTTTAACCTCAAAATCACACTACAGGGCACATTGCAGAATGACACACTGTGTAGTAATCACAAGGCTTAAAATAATCAATTTAGTTACAATTTATGAAAAACAGATTACAATACTAATGCTGCAATGACCAAATTATTTATATTATTTACAACACATTTGTAACACAATTAACTGAAGCATGCATTATTTTACTTTTTTCAAAATTTCTAGTAGATTGCAAAATGATATTCAAAGAACTTCACCAACCACTCATTTAACACAACTGTCAAATAATCGTAAAATTTAAATTAATCAATATAGTTACAAATTATGACAAACAAGTTTCAATCCAAATTCAGCAGTAACCAGATTATTCACATTATTTACAACACTTTTGCAATTCAATTAATTTTTTCAATATTTTACTATTTTCAATATTTCTAGCAGAATGCAATACGATACCTAAAAGAACTTCACACGAATAACGCCTTTCCACTATAATTCCATTTCTGCATCCCACATCATTGTCAGGCCACAAGTACAAATCATACTAGCATGGATTTATAATTAATGAACGAGTATTTTTCATTAAGAATATTATAATTTTTGTAAAGCTGACTGAGGAACTGTTTGTTATTTAACATTTCTAATATATCATCTAGCATTTGTGGATGTTTTCTAGTAAATTTGTATTTCATAAACTTACATTTTTCGAAAAGATAGTGTACTGGATCTCCACACCGACCACATTGACAGAGATCGTCTTCTTTTTTATTCATACTGTGTAAAAAGGTCGGAAAACTGCCGCAGCCTGTCAAGAAATAAACTGAAACCCTGTCCTTGCATAATTATGAAAGTTTAACCTTTGGTACAATTGCATAGGTGAATCTGCCTGCCTCTGAGTTATCCCAGCTGTACTGTCACCTATCCAATAAAAATGTTCATAAACTCTTATTCAAAAACGACCTGGGAAGTTTTACTTCAGCCAAATTGGTAGGTTGCAGTACTGGGCGGCATCATTCGCCAGCTTGTCCGCCAGTTCATTTCCAAAATTTCCTGCGTGTCCTTTAATCCATGCTAGGTACATTAATTTATTTTTATGTTCTATGATTAGATTAAATAAATTTAAAATCGTGATATTGTTTGGGAATAAATCAGAGAGTGATAATATTGTTGATAAGCTATCTGAAAAGATTTGGAATTTAGTGTATTTAGACAACAGCGGCAAAAAGACTGAGCGCGACTGACAATGTTCTGAAAAAAGACGCGACTTCTCTCGAGTTATTCTTATATGAAATATCCTAAGAATTTAAACACAGCGGTTGAAAAGGTATTATTTAAAGAGAGAATTTTGTTAGCAATTGAAAACATTTTAAAAAACATTAAACAGATTTATGTATTAGAGATTTCCTAATAAACATTTTTGTGTTTATCGTAAAATTGAAGAAATTAAATTCTCGTTACAATAGTTATTATTAAAAGAATTATATTTATTACATATACTTTGTTTGCAGCTTAAACTTTTGTAGGTATTTTTTTTAAATGGACAAAAATATTTTAAAAAGTTAAAACATAAATAAACAAAACTATATGAAATTTAGAATTTTCTTGCGTAAATCTAATAAGTACGATTAAAAAGTAATTAAAAGTCTCCCTGTTTTAATTGAGTCGTAATATTCATTTTAATTGAAATCGTTTCAACACAGTATTAATAAACATACAATTTATCGAGTTTCCTTAAAAAATACTCAAAAAATATATAAAAAGCGCATTAAAGAAGCTTTAATATATTATTGAAAAAGTATGATTATCTCCTGCATCCAACTAATGTCAGAACGAAGAAAATTTATTCTCATTTTATTATCTATAAATTAATAATTGGAACTTTCGGACATAATAACTTTGTATGAAGAGGGTTTGTGCGAAAATTAATTATAAGTCTTACCTTATTGTTATCTTCGGAGAAAATTATTTTTCCTTTGCAAATTTCGCCTGACATTTCTTCTGTGGTAATCTAATTAAGTGCCGGCTATTTTCATCTGAAAATGAAAATGCTAAATGCCTCGAATCAGATTCAATTAAACTTGTAATTATTTTTTAACAAGGCATTACTACAGTTTTCAAAATATGAAGGGGAATTTATTTTGGGTTTTATAATCTATAGAAAATTTATCATCTGCATTAATTAAAGAATATTTTTGCTATGTATTCATTCCATAAGAGCATTTGAGTTTATAATGCTCGTGTTTCATTGCTTTACAATTTATTACCAGTATACAAATGACATACAGATACATTTTAACAAATTTTGTCTTAAAAGAAAGTTATTTCTTTAATACGCAGAGACACGCACACACATATACATATATATGTGGATTAAAGTTGATTATTTAAAATAGCATAGATCACACTTGAATATAAAGACATTTACAAATGTTTATCGGAACTTTATACAAATATGAGTTTAATACGTAAGCAGATTATTACCAGATAATAATAATGACCTTTTGCCTGTTCAATAAACAAAAAATGCCGAGAGTACGTTTGCTACTTTTTTCTGTTACTAAACTTTGTAAGCTTTTAAGCCTTTCATTCACTGTTGCCAGTGAGCTATTTTTTAAAAAAAAATCAGATTCCTTGATTGGCACGACTTTTCTGAAATGGTAAAATCCCCCTTGATTAAGTTAATTTCGTCTTAATTAATATGTCATTAAATAAGATGAAAATTACTATTTCAAAAAAATTGTGCCAATCAAGAAATTTCAATTTAAAAAAAGTAGCCCACTGCCAAGACTGAATGAATTCAATAATTGACCAACCGATCTATGTCGATATCATTTTTCTCCTCTCGCCATTCTATTCTCGAGTATACCATTCTCATATATCCTGAAGACATAATCATTCATGAATTTATCACAGCTCGTGGTTGTTACATTTCATTGATTTGGTATTTTCCGTATGAATGCCCATCTCATTCCCACATTCTTATATAAATAAACATTTTTATAGATATAATATTCTCTCTTTCCTTATATACAGGGTGTTACCGAATCCGACAGGGTCATCGAGTTTACCACCAACTGGCCAACCTCTTCACAAATTTAATTTTATTTTTATATCATGTTTTTATTTTAATTATAATTTTGTGTGCATGTGGGTAAGATAAAGTTAACAAATTTTAAGATTAAATAAGATGAATATAAGAATTTTTTTATGAATGATTTGTTTTTTTAGGATATCCAGATTTATAGGCCAGTAACAAGCACACACAGGGAGGAAAAATTGCGACATATATATATATATATATATATATATATATCAATTAAAAAACCCTTAACGGGTTAAAAGTTTGTGACGCAGCACTTTATCTTATTGCTATAAGAATTTGAAAAATGGAACTTCAAAATAATGATATCAAATTTTAAGTGACGCTATATTATTTATTTCATCTTATTTTTGTTTTATTTATAATTGCATGCGTAAGAATTATGTTAAATTTAAAAGGATGTATAAAAATTTATTTATTGATGCGTTATCATTCACATCTTTCATAAACTCAAACTATGAGTTTTAAAAGATATTATATCAAAATTTAAGTGACGCCTTGATGTAGCCTTGAACAATTTGTTTTAAAATTCAATTTTAATTGTTTTCGATTTAACGAAATATATTTACACATCTAACCAAAACATTTAATTTTCCAATACACTGTTAAAAATTTCACTTTCACTGAACCTATACACTGTTCCTATACACCTATACACCGCTGTAATGTATTTATATGAATAAATTGATTTATCTTTTGTGCCATGCTATCCAAAATCAAAAGAAAAATTTATATAAATGATTTATTTGCGTCATAATATCCATTTGCATACATTTCGCTTAGTTTGGTACAATACTCTTTTTATTTTACACGTATCTTTTTAATATAATATAAATACCACATCCAACAATTGGACGGTTGGTTAGGTAGGATGTTGGTGGAACTCAACGTGCAACCACCACCACGTGGTGAGTTCTGTGTCGTTTTGTTTTAGCAAAAGGAACTAAGTGTTGCACGGTGAAAATTGCGAAAAATTGGTAAATTTATGTTTTTGCGTGAACAAAAAAATTGAATTACTGATCGGAATTTAATTTATTTAGGTTATGTAAACCATGAAATAAGCATAAAAAGCTAAAGTGTGTTTATTTTTAAAGTTTTAATTAACTTAAAAAATAGAAAAAAGGCGCGATTTTTGCAATTTTTCATCAACTTTAAGTAAGATATGCGAATGGAAGATGTTAACCGATTTTAAAATTGTGTATGTCTTTTTTCTTCTTATTACAATAGGCAACTTTTCTGCACTAAAGCGTTCCGAAAAAAAAAAAAAAAAAAAAAAAAAAAAACTTTTTTTTTTTACACACCCTACTTACCACCACGTGAAGAGATACGCTGCTGAAAAAACGGGGGAGTGTGGAGAAGGTGCAGCACGCAATCGGCTGAACAGAAAGATTTCTCTTGCTGGCTAAAGCCACAAGAGTAAATCGTTGTAAACTTTTAGAACACGTTTTCATATATCCAAACTAAACCTCTCCACTATTACAGTTTAGAGGGAATGTTAGTTATTTCTGGCATTCTTTAGTGTGAGAAATCATTAAAGAGTCTAATTTTCACTGAATGTCATCTGTGGGAGTACGATCTTTTACGGAATCTGAAAAAAAATGGCTTCTGAAAAGCGGAAAACTTTCAGCGGTCAATTGAAGATTTTTGAAAAAAATGATAAGGGATTAAAATAAAGGGGAGGAAAAAAAATTGGATTCCGGCTAGCATTCTGTGGACAGTCATAAAAAACTAGAAGCCAATTACCCAACACGAATCGGTCTTTGCATTGGAGTGAAAAAGAAAGAAGATGTGCCAATACGAGGATTTATATAAAGCAATGTTTATGGGGATTAGAGGGATAAGAGACCGGAATCTACCACTTTCAAGACCAATGATTTCAGAAAAGGCTCTAGAATATGCTTCACCTCTTGGACACAATGAATTCCAAGCTAGCGTTGGTTGGTTACAAATGTTCTAGAAAAGACACTGATTATTTCAAAAAACTGTCTGAGGTGGAAGCTCGTATGCTGATATGACAGTATGTGAGAACTGGGGTCTTCAAATGCCTGAAATTACTTCAGAGAACATTTACAACGCTGACGAAACCGGTCTCTTTTAGAAGTGACTTTCAAATAGAACAATCGTTTCAAAGAAGGCAAATATTTTGGAAGGAAATAAAGCAAACAAAGGATTTTTGTTATGTTGTATTCTAACATCACAGGGAAAGATAAGTTAAAGATGCTGGTCATTGAAAAAAATATAATTATCGGTGTTTTAAAGGCGTTAAGTCATAAGAAGTGGACTATGATATTAACAAAAGTTCCTGTATAACCACTGAAAGTTTTGACAAATGGTTAAAATCGCTTGGCAACCAAATGAGAAAACAACACAGAAAAATTGGTTTGTTTTTTGACAATTGTGTAGAACACTCACAAAACTGTGGGGAGAAACTGCAAAACGTCAAATTTATTTTCTTAACACCTAACTGCATATCAAAACTGCAGCTCATGGACCTGCGAATAATAAAATATCTAAAGGTGCATTAAAAGAAAAGAATTCTTAAAGAATTAATTATAGATACTGAAATAAAAGAGTCAATCCAAGACATCTTTAGCCATAGAAACGGTATTGCGGAACTTTGTAAAGCTTGTATATTTTATTCCACTGAAAAAACGATTTATATTTGTTTAAAAGACGCTGGCTTTTCCGAACCGATGGACGACAAAGAAAACGTGAACGAGAAATGGATAATAATTAAGTAACGCGGAAATCTCGAAGAAAATGTTGCTCTCTCTGATTTTTTGCAGGTGGATGACAATCTCATTATTCCACAGTCTCCCACTGAAACTTACGTTTTAAACAGCGTTGTGAACAATGATGTTGGGGGGGGGGGGGCAATGTGCATGAAAGTAAAAACAGGCAAAAAACCAAATCACGAAGTAAAATTATGAATTCATTTTTATCTTATATGGAGACGACTTCAAATAGAGGAAAATGTTCCCGATTCAAATCTACATTACTTGCTAAACTATGAACATTTTTACGAGAGTGTAAATGTTTTGAAATCAAAACAACCAATAAATACAAATTTCTTCGTTTAAAACAAATGTAAGTTTTCCTTATACTATTTTTATTATGCTTTTAAATAAATGCCTGTTTTCTGTATTGAAACTGTTTAAATAATTAAAAATACAATATTGGGTTATTATTTAGAGTTAAATATTTCAAAATCTTAACTTAACACCTCAAAAATAAAAATTTTCACAATAAATAGGAATATTTGTATCATTCTCTATATAAAAATTTTTCTTATAGAACGAATTTTCTATATAGCGAACTTTAGTGACAGGAACAATGGATTTCGTTTTATAGAGACTCTACGTATATGTACATATAAGTAGAATAATCAATTTTAAGATAATTATAATGGTAAGATAATAATAATAGTAATAATAGTAATTAAGTAATACATTTAATTATAAGTTATTAGTTCACTGCCACATCCACAGTTAAAAAAATTCAAAGAATATTAATAATAATAATTTCGACTGCGATAATATGTATAACATAGTTAAGTGCATTGCTGCTGAAAATTAAATAAAATTACATATTACCTATTTACATTTGTTAAAGTTTATCATATATATTTATAAATTTCATAGTCGGCTTTGATAATCTCAAAATTATTTTTTAGCAGTAAATTTTTTAATTACAATTTACAGCATTCACAAATGGCTAAAAGCGATTAATACTGCAAACTACTGCGATTACAATTACACATAATCTAATTTATGTATGCTTATGAAAATAGTTTTATTTGCATTTTCATATTTTTTCATGATTTATATTTTAATAAATAGCTATGATATTATTTAAGTAGAAAAATAACCTCATTTAACTGTCAATAGTTGCAAAAAAACTCTAATTAATGTATTCATAGCATTTTTTCATTAATTATTGAAGCAAAAATTAATAGTGTTAACTGATGATTAGAAACATTTCATTAAAGAACCGCTTCAAGGATTTTAATAAATTTTTATTGTAATGTGTTTAGAGAATATTAATTAAACAAAATGAAATGTATTGAATTAGCAATTACGGGAAAGAAAATTTAGACATCTCATAATGATTATTTGCGTTTATAGGTATATTTTAAAATACTTTAAGGAAGAGGATATATTTTTTTAAATGTATGTAAAATTGTTTTTAACTAAAAGAAATCATATGTAAGAATTTCTGTTTTGCTAGATATGAAAGGCGAAATTTGTTTTGCATTCTATAGTGTTGATTTTAAGTTCGTATGCATTTACTTTGATGCGTTAAAAATGCTGTGTTGGGAGAATCTTCCTAGTTTTTTATTTATAATTATTTATTTGGAGTGTTTTAAATATAAGTATTCCTTGAATATAAAAGATTTGAAAGAACTTGAGCTGTTTTTGCGCTGAAGAAAATGTAGTAGCACACAAAACTAGCAGAATGCTTGCAATCTGACCCACATTTTGATATAGAGGTAAACACAGCTGACATGGCTTGAAATATTTGTTCCTTTACTGGGAGAAGACAATAAAAAACAGGTAAAAAAATGTTCTGTCATTTCAAAAAGTGACTACTTACGTTTGGCCATTTAACTGCTTTCGAAAAGATTGTCGGTTTTTAAAATAGAGTTTCTGAATTATGTTATAAATACTCAAGAAATTTACTAGAAATACCAAAAATTTGGAATAAGTTGTTCATATGGTATAAAACAGTTTATTGAAATGCTACAAACTTTTGTATGAATCACTGTGCATAATTCACGGTAAAATCTTCAGTTGCTAAATCTCAAAGGAGGAAATATATATATACAGGGTGATTCTAAATTCGTACTACAAACTTTAAGGGTTGCTACAGGAAGCTATAAAGATCATTTATTGTATGGAATGCATGGGTTCAAGTGACGCGTTGAAGTACAAACACCAGGGGCCCAATTTGGCCATTTTTTATTTCAAAATTTATCATTCGTACCAGAAAATTCCTATACAATTCTTTTCTTTATTTCAGACAGACATTTCATGATTACATAAAGAAAGTAGCCACTTTTGAAAATTTCCGGTATGAAATCGGAATTTTTGTATTACACAGGGAATAAATGAAACAAAAAATAGAGATGGAGTTTTTTTTAATTCAAAAACTTCGATTTCATACCGGAAAATTTCAAAGAAGACTCTTTTCTTTATGTAATCATGAAATGCCTGTTTTAAGCAAAGAAAATACTAGCATAGGAATTTTCTGGTTTGAATGAGAAATTTTGAATTTTTTAAAAAAGAGCTAAATTGACCCCCAGGTGTTTGTACCTCAACGTGTCACTTGCGCCCATACATTCCTATACAATAAGTGAGTCTTACAGTGTTCTGTGCCGACACTTAAAGTTTATACCATGAATTTACAATCACACTGTATATTTATATATGTGTGTGTGTGTATTAAAATTAAAATTTATATTTTATTAATATGAAACCATATATTGACATATATATATATATATATATATATATCGGTTAACTCCGGGAGAGTAGCTGCATCCGGGATAGATGCCGCACCCCTTGTATTCCTTGCAATTATCGATAGATAGTCGTCAAACGCACAGTATAGGTGCACAATGAGATTATTTTAACCAGTGTTAGCGTGAATCTCATTTCGATATTTACTTGTAGAAGTACAATCCTTTTTTTGACGTATATGCATGATTTCACTTCCCAAGCTTTTAAACACGTTATGTTTAAAAACTTTTCAAACACTAATTACTAAATGCATGCATGATTTTGAAGACAAAACTAAGTGTAGCTTTTGTATAGAGTGCTGTGTGTATGGTTACGGAATTCCCCTTAGCGATGGCAGGTAACTGTGATGGCCGATGTCTGCACCATGCAAAATGGGATGCATGCTGCACTGCAATTCCGGTATACATGCCGCAGTTTCTTTTGTACGGGATGATTAAGCGTTATTTACTTTTCCTTTTCTTTTTGCACAGACTTACCATGTTAGGTATGTTATCAATTGTACTGAAACCAAAGGTGAAAAAGGTGGGGGGAGCAAGAAGGGCAAGGAAGGTGCAAGTCAAGATGATAATAATGAAAAATTGGATTACGCCTAACACAGGCGTTCTGTGCAAGGAATGTTTAGAAAACTACTCCAAAAAAAGGGAAGTGTAATTGGCTTCGTTTCATCATGTGTCTAACGTCGTTTCATAAAAACTGTACTTTTTCGACACTTTTCCTGTAGATTGTAGCCGAAAAAACAGGTCTCTTAACGCATTCGGAAACATAGTTGCATATTAGCACCTTCATAAAGAGCATACAAAATTTGTTTCTGTCAACAGTAAAGAAGAAAAGTAATATTTGCTTTCTTTAATTAGAGCATTTTGATGATTATTTAAGTAAAGGTAACTTTTTTTAAAAAAGTGGTGCCACCCGAATAAAAAATTGTGTAAAAGCCATCGGTCCCGAAATGGTTAACAAATAAATTATGGAAACAAAATTTTACTTTTTTACCTTTCAATCTCTAATACACTGATGTTACGTTGTTGCTGAAATAACAATTAAAATTTAATATAAAAATAAGTCGATAATTTTAATAGTGAAAGAAGGCAAACAATTATTAATTCGAATCTACTAATACGTTTCATTGTACTCATTAAGTTTCATTTTGTTATTACATCGTTAATTATAGCCCAGATATGAATTTTTTTTGAATATTTTTATTTATAATTTCATTCTGTTCTTATTACAAGCGAGCCATAACTATCGCACAAATACGGCGCCTCAGACTGAATGTACGGGTGACGCGCCGTAGTGTAATGTTTTAGAAAAAAATTGTTAAAAAATATTATTATTATTATTATTATTATTATTATTATTTTGCAATTCACGCGTTGCATATTTAACATTTAATAGCACAGCATGTATATTTTTTTAATTCATGTCCACCATGGGACTTTATACACAAATTCAAAAAAATGTGCGGCATAAATCCCAGTATTACTCTATACTATAAATGTATGCATATTACATTTGAACATACTTTGTTCAAATGATGCAGTCACAATTTCTCTAAATTTTTCATTTCTCAAATGACAATGCGCTGAAAATTCTGCCTGTGCATAGTACAAATAATTTTAATCATATTATTAATTAAATTAATTTTTTTAATAGAAAATTTCGTTTGGAATCAATTCGATGCATAAAAAAATCAATCTCTCTGTGTCATTGTAGCATAGTTTAATTGATAAGGGGTAAATATTTTAAAAGTATTTTCAAGCTTAAAAGACGAAATAAAGCAATCCAAACACGATTTATAACACAATTTGATGGCTATCTCTATGCGAAATGTTATATGTCGATTAAGTAACAATAATATGTTAAAAAAATAAAATAATAATAATAATAATAATTTTCTTTACCAATACTTTTCACTTATGTTTCAAATATGATTATTTGATAATAGGCGAGGACTAATGACTACTTTCTACTCAATTGTATTACGGACAGAATTAAAAATAGCCCACTTTGACGTATATGCTTCAACCCATAGCCAAAGAGTTAACATGAATACTCTAAAAAAATGTATGCAGATTTAAAGAAAGTCTGAAAAATTGTAGTGTGTACCTTTTGCATATATTTAAATATATCATGAGAAATTTCTACATCAGTTATAAATTTAAAAGTTCTACAGGATTGTAGAGATAACTTTTTCTTTCTTTTTTTTTAAATTCAGAATTATTATATAAAGTTACAAATTAGATTATACTCATTTTTTAAATAATTAATCTTTATCATAATTATCAAAACATTACAAATTTTATAATAATAATAATAAATAATTCATCTATAACAATGCATGCTACAAACATTAAACAAATTATTTTAAATAACGAGTAAAATAAATTAGCAGTAATATTGTGAGCTTCTGTACTGCAATATAGTTTTATATTTTCTGATACTGCTTTTTGTTTTCCTTTTTTTTTTTTTTTTAACCGGAATTTGTCGCGAAATTTCGACAGGTATATTTTCCCTATTAGTAGAAAATTTAAACGCCTTGAGAGGTTTTCCTATTACAAACAATTTGTTTCATTCAGAATAATTCACAATGGGATTCAACTAAAAATATTTCTCCTCAATCAAGTTAACGTAAACATTCATTAAATAAACTAAACACTTTCTCAAATTAAATTATTCAAAGACTGCAGCTATAAAACTTTCAGTTAATATTCATCCGCGACTTAGACTAATAATTCTGCACAAGAGTGTATTGTTCTTATACAAATTAAATCTTTGAAGAAAGTTAATCAAAAGTAGCTTTTGAAAAGTTTAAGATAATATTTTAAAGCGTTCGAGCATTGTGTTTCAAAAGTTATTATTCTGTTATTGTGTTACTTCTTTATATATATATATATATATATATATATATATATATATATACTAAATTATTTTTATACCATTGGATTAATAGTCATTTGATTTATTTATGGAATTTTAAATGAATGAAATTAGAAAATAAAACATAACGATTATACATTTAAAATAATATTTGCTAATTGTATTTTATTCTTATTCTTATTATATATTTAAATTATAATAATTTGCAAATAATTGTAAACAAATATGTTTGACATCATTTATCATTTTCACGAATTTAATTAATAAATACATATTTTATTTAAATGTGTAATCATTATGTACTGTGGGTAACTTTTGTTTTTGTACACTTGGTCTTCTTCTTGTGATATTTACGACATATTACATCTATTCGACTTACGACGGAATAAGTTATCTCAAAGAATAATCTTAAAATAATATTCAGTTTTGTTTTATGAACAGGTGAAGTTTTTGATGGGATACCCAGTAGCAGTTCTACTCCACTCACTGTAGATAAGTACATGTTTATCTCATCATAGAGGGATTAAGAAAATAAAATCTAACCACAGCGCAATAATTGTTCTACAATAAATAACTAGTTGGATGCGCCAATCCCAAAACTTTCTTCTATCTTATACATCTCAATATTTTAAAAAAAGTAGTTACACATGTTAATACTTCAATATTATTAGTTGAATGCTATACCAACTTTCATTTTCTTCTTAAATTTCTGCTTCAGTCAATTAAACGGACTAAAAACGAGTTAATCTATATTATGATATTTGGTAAAATTAAAAGTTTTTCCTTATTCTGTTGTTATCAGCTGTTTGCGAATAGCCGGCATCGCAGTAAGCGAGCTCCCGCCACTGCGCGAGCCGCCGATGGACAATAGAACTACGAAAAATCAAGAAAAGTATACAAAAATCGCCTTTACCGCGCAATATTTCCAAATTCAAGGATGACCTGTTGGCCATATCCAAAATTATGCACAAAAAATTGGGTTCAATTGTATGCATAATTTTATACACTTTTCAATGGCACAATAAAGAAAATGGCACAAACATCGCTATTATAGCGCCCCCTTCCGGCAGACTTTTTTCAAATTCAGGGAGGACTTGCTTGCCATAGCAAGAAACATATACAAAATATTTGATTCAATTCTATGCATACCTTCATACACTTATTGATGGTACAAAATAAAAATGGTGCAGACATCGCAATTAAATAGTGCCCGCTTTTGGCGGAATTTTTTCAAGTTCAGGGAGGACCTACCGACCATAGCCTTACACATACACAAAAAAATTGATTCAATTCTATGCATAATTTTATACAGTTTTCGATGGTACAATAATGAAAATGGCACAGGCATTGCTATTACAGCGCCCCCTTCGGGCAGATTTTTAGCAAATTCAGGAAGGACTTGCTTGCCACAGCCAGAAACATGCACAAAAAAATTGGTTCAATTATATGCGTAACTTCATACACTTTTCGATGGTATAATAATGAAAATCGTACAGACATCGCAATTACAGCGCCCCCTTCCGGCGGAATTTTTCCAAATTCAGGGAGGACCTTCGTGCCATGACTATTAACAAACACAAATAATTTGGTTCAATTCTATGCATAACTTCATGCACATTTCGATGGTACAATATTCAAAGTGGCACAAAATTCACACAAAAATCGCTATTACAGCACCCCTACCGGCAATTTTTTTCCAAATTAAGGAAGGACTTGCTTTCTATAGCCAAAAACTTAAAATAAAAATTTGGTTCAATTCTATGTATAACTTCATACACTTTTGGATGGTACAATATTCCAATTGCACAAAAATCGCTGTTACAGCGCCCCCTACCGGAGATTTCTTTCCAAATTCAGGAAGGACCTACTTGCCATATCCAAAAACTTAAAATAAAAATTTGGTTCAATTCTATGGATAACTTCATACACTTTTTGATGGTACAATGGCGTCAGACAGACGGACACACGGACAGACAGACATTTTCTATAAACATGTTTTTTGGGATCTCTGACCCCTAAGACGTGTAAATCCGTCAAAAACCGGAAGTCGAAGAAAATTTCGATTACAATACTTTCTTCTAGTAAAAAGTAAGTAATTATTATAATCAAACTTTTTTTTTATAAAATTTCCGGTTGCTACTTGAGGTCACTCCAAATTTCGACTGAAAAAATGACAGAGTTGCGCTAGTCGATTATAAGTCGACGACAAAGTATGCTGTCATAAATTTATCTTAATTTCGGGTGTTTTATAAATATATTAGATCATGGACGTGGTACATATGTATTATAAAGCTGATACGTGTTACTTCACGATGTATCTTGGACCGCCCCTCGTGATAAACTATGGAATTAACATTACAAAATGTGGGAAGTACAAAGCTATTGGGCGTCCTAATTTTAGTTTAACGTGATCTCTTGCAACTAATTTTTTATTTATTAAAATCTCTTAAATGTAAATAATTTACATCTATAATTAGATAAAATACTCCACAAGTTGCAAGGCAGAATATATTTCATCTTAAGGCAGATGCGTATTTACTAATACAAATATAGTTCGTGCAAGCGAGGTAATTTTATTCAGTATGAAAGTGAAGTTAACTATGCTCAATGTGTTCTTCTCGAAGTCCATTATATTGCATTCATATAAGAATTTAAGTACAAGAACATCGTCGCATTTAAGCTCTTCACATTTAGGCACGATGCCAATCTATCCATCTCTCTCACTATATAAATTATATATATTACCAGCAGATCTCCCCGACTTCGCTTGTGTCAATAATAAGGGTCTTCCCGGGTAAAATACATTAAAATGAAATAATACGGCAATGATAATAATTGAGATTGGTGCATTACCGTTCACGAATCGTTAAAAGACCAATAAGAAATACAAGTAAAATAGTCTTAATTGCGTGTACTATTAAATATATCATAATAATTTATATTACAAACAAATGTCAAAAAATTTATAAAAGTACGATTATTTGCTTAAAAAGCGTCATTTCAATAAAAAACAACAACAACAACAAAAAAACATTGAAATATTAAAAATTTACATGTTTCGACTCTTTCATTGAGTCATCTTCGGAATATACAAAAAAACTACAAACTCAATGCCAATTGTGACATGATGCGGATGATGGCAACGACCTATCCCATAAATTTTGCCTTTACTGAAATTTTTCTGAACATATGAATATCATACAATTTCGTTTGTCACACTGTCGATTAGAAAAAAAGTTTTGTCAAATGAAATTTATTTGAAAATTGTATCTCAATTTTTTCATGTGAATGGATTTTAAAGTAATTTTAAATCATGGATATTTTTTAATTTCTATGCAGCCCAGGGAGGAGATTTCCGCGTTTTTGCACACCAGTATTTTGTTAGAGAAAATGATATTTCATTTAATCGGAATACTCTTGTGATTTAACAGAGCAACATTTTCACTAAAAATATACTGGTGTGCAAAAACGCGGAAATCTCATCACTACATGCAGCCAGATATACCTGTTTTCTCTTAATGCTATATTATAAAGTAAAGACATTGCTATGAGTAACTCTAGCATCATATTGTTGGTGGCAGCAACCTGACCCAACCATAAATTTAACTTTTAGTGCAATTTGACCTTTAAATATCGCACATTTGGTTATTCCAACGTCTAATAGAATACCAAAAGTGCTTTCAGTAATATTTGTTTGAAAAGCTTATCTCAATATACAGATTGTTTATCCATTTTAAATTAATTTTCAATCGCGGAGGTATTTTTAAATATACCTGCAACCCAATTAAGAAAGATATATCCGTTTGCTATTAATGCAATATTATGAAGGAAAGACATTTCTATGAGTAACGCCTAGCATCATATTGTGGGTGGCAACAACCTAACCATACCATAAATTACGCTTTTATTGCAATTTGATCTCTAAACATAATGCATCCCATTATTTCAACGTCTAACAGAAAACAAAAAACACTTTCCGTAATTTGTTTGAAAAGTTTATGTCAATTTACAGATTTTTTTATGTTTTTAAAAGTAATTTTCGACTTTGAATATTTTTAAATATGCCTGCAACACAGTTACAAAAGATTAACTTAATTGCTCAAAAACATTGTCCTTGTTGCAAGGATTCCAGAGCATTATTTTTTGTTTCGTCTCTAAACAAAAATGGCTGAGATATACACTTTAAAATTTTTGGCTGGCCGACATAACACTTGTATTTACAAACCGATTGGATGTGTCTGAACATGTTTACAGTTCTCGCCATAATTCGTTGGCCCGTTGTATATCTCATCTAGTTTCAAAGTGGCGGCCAATTAAAAAAATGAAATTAAAAAATATGTACGAATTTTGAGATGTACGATTAAAAGAATGTTTGAATTAGAAATTCAATTTTTTCCTTTATGTGACAAGTATTCATACAAGGGTTGCGGATTTTTTTTTTTTTTTTTTTTTTTTGCATAAAATATAATTGAGATATAGATAGGGATCTCAAAGCAAAAATAGTTCTCCTTAAAATAATAATAAAAAAGTAATAGCAAAAAAATGGCTTTTATCAAATAATTGTTAAATATTCATTAATTTACGATTTTACGTTAAAAAGTAATTTAGAAATCCTAAGATAGTTTAAATATTTTTTTTTGCTGTTGCCTCATGTAAAAAAGAAACTGAACAATGTATATATACTATCTGACCCACCAGGCGTTGTCCGGGATCGTAATGAATGAGCTTTCAATGAACCTCACATTTGTATGTTTTACATCTTTAACTCCATTATGTCTGAATGTATATTTTTAAACGAAAAAGTGCGAAAAAATATTTAATTGAAAGTATACGCTATTTGGTATTTTATTTTCTACGTAATTTTATTTATTTGTTGTTCATGCCAACAGAAAGTGAGAAAAACCGCGACGAAATACTCACAGATTTCGTCGAAATTTTCGCACATTTTATTTTGTAAAAAATGTTTATACCCGTCTGAAAGTTTTCAATATTTTAGTATTTGATATAAACCTGGTTTAGTGAGATGTTCTAAAAAGATTGGGTTAAAATGCGCAAGTTTATTTACTTTTAGCGTACAAAATATACCGTCTTTTTGAGTCGCGAAGTGACCTGAGATCGCCGATATATTTGGAAGGCTTAAAATTCGTATTCTTTTTAAACCGATTACACTAGCGATTAAAAGAAGTATTTAGCTTTAGGAAAATATTTTTAGTTTGTCGATATCTTTAGAAGGGAGCGTCATAGAGGTGCGAAATAAAAGAAAAAAAACATTTTTTGGAAAAACGACACATATTGATTTTTTTTTCAATGGGTTAAGCGCAATATTTGTTTGAATTGATTGCGGCATTTGAGACCTACGTCTACGATCTTTCAGAGTATGGCTTCAACTTTACCAAGCGGTTTGGGCGATTTAAGTTAATAAACAAGTAATATAAAAATTTTGTTTTTAAAGTCAATTCCTACTTAGGTCATCAAAGAAAAATTTAATATAATCCCTTAAGCTAATATTATTTTTTTTTGCATTAAAATATCTCAATTTGTTGATTTTCTATAAGCAAGTAGGTTTATAGTGGAAGTCTATGGGAATTTGGCGAAATATTAGAGATATCGCCAAGTTGGCATCACTTTTGACGTCTCATTTTGGTCGCCAAATTTGGCGGTATATATCTTTAAGTTGGCGAAAAACTTGGCGGTATTTGGTGACAGAACAGGGTCCTTCCTATGTTAACCACCCCTTAAAGATATGAAGAAGCATTAAATGCTTCAATAACCAATGGCCGCCATTTTGTGTCCCATGTAAAACTAAAATTAATTAATTAAAATTTAATTAATGAATTAATATTTTAAAAAACTGTATTAACGTCAATTGTCATCCAGTACAAGTTTAAAACAATTTATTTCAACTTGATAGGATGAATAATAAGTATTTTATTAACGATTGAAAATTTGAACAAGATAAATAAATAAATAAATAAATAAATAAATATAGGAAGTGTGTGAACTTTCAGTAGGAATTGAATAATGTCAAATACTCACCGAAATTCCTTTTTTCGAACTTCATTTTCTGCCGATGCGTAAATAACGCTACTGCGCGTGCGCCAGCGCTTTTCCCCTCACGTCAGGACCGAGATGATTTTATAATGAAAATGACATGCGATTGATAAATAATAACTCAGCTTTATAAACAGAAATTTAAAATTCTGAGACTAGTGAATCAGGAGATGTCTTGGGCTACTCTCAAAAAACTTTTAAGCTTTGTAGGTGCGGTAGATTTCTCACACACACAGAGATATACACAGAACAAAACTTTCTTTTATTAGTATAGATATATTATTAAATTTACTTGCTTGAGCTTTTTACCAAGCGTAAACAAAGTAATGAATTTTTCATAATCGAGTTCCATACCCACGCTAAAATAATGTATTATTACGGAAATTTTGAGTGAAAACAGCATGAATTGCAATAAAAGGCGTGATATTCAAGAGGGACATTCAATATTTTTAAAAGGGTGGTTTCTTTTAAAAATTGTTTACTTGTATACTTATTTCAGAGTGATAAATGTCATTTGGCTGCTGAGCTAATTAAATATATTTTAGTAAGTTCTGAAAATATACGCTAGTAGAATTACTCACCATTGACCATGTTAACCATTTGGGTCTTCTGGTAAAGTTAACAAAATCCAATAATACTGCGATCACGGTAACAGTAACTTTTTCATTCGCACCCATAAATCGTTAAAAAGACAATAAGAAAAACAATTCACATTATTTTGACATAATCATAGTATTCCGTTGCCCGAAAGTTCGTGTTGATTCGAACCCACTGATAACAACTTTTATATTCCATTTATATCACTATTTTTTTTTTATATATATATACGTTTTATAGTATGTTTCTTTTGCAGATGTTGTCAAAATATTTGTGAAACATTTTTATTTTCAAAAAGTAATGCGAGATGATTTTAAGAATATCACGTGAGTTGAGGAACAAACTTTTGGGACAAACTTTGATTGTCAGAAACAAACTCCTTGCATTCAATAACATAGGACAATTGCACCATAAAATATAATAAATAAGATGTATATATCAAATACACATAAAATTTCTTAATGCATAAACAATAACTTTTTTATAAACTAGTAGAAATACAATTAATGATAAAGCATAATATCGACGTTTCGGACTGCTGCTGCAGTCGTCTTCGGGATAAATATTGTTTTGTAAAATGCTTAAAAGGCCAGAGAAGAAAGCTTCTTGTGGAATCTCCAGATATTGCTTCGCTCTACTGCTCTTTGTTTCATTTCTCAAAACTTCTTTGCGCCAAAAAATGAGTCTTTGAATAACATAAAAAAGCATCTCGATAAGTATATTACCATTAAATCACAAATGTTTTGGAAATATGACATTATGAGACATCTGGTCAAAAAGTAAGAAATTTGTAAAACAGAATGGACCTATATAATTTAATAAATATATACTAAAATTTAAATCTTCTGGATTAAATTTTCTTTCATAATCGGCGCGGACATTCCGAACAACACAAAAATATCTCTTAGTTTTCTAAATGAGAAAAACCGTTTTATTTGGCCCGTGTAGCACATAAATATACTACTTCTCTGAGAGTGTGGAAATAGAAGAAAAAGCTCCAATCAAATGGCGTAGTATACACTATGACACAAAAGTTTAGACAATGACGTCATTCAGCTTTAAAATGTAGAATTATGACGTCAGAATTACAAAAACCTGTAAATATATTCAAAAACTGATTTAAAATGCTATGTACAAAAGACAGTCGTTTTATTTGCTATAATACTAATTTTTTTCATAAAAATTCAAATGTGCTTGTCGCAAAAGTTTAGACACTATTCTAAATTTCTTTGAATATTCGCTGGCATATGCAAATTTAGAATCGATGATGTCACAAATTTGGAGTACTTAAGTTCTACAAACGATTGCGCTTCATAGTCGACATGCCGAGAGCTAAAGAAATTCAAGTGAATGAGGTTTCAAGGATTTGGCAGTTGAAAGGTGAAGGAAAGAGCGTTTCTGAAATTTCTGCTATTATTAATAGGTTAAAAAAATCTATTTATCGAGTTTTATCGAGTGGTTCCGAATATAAAGCAAAATGTCGGTCTGGGAGGCCACGTGTTACAAATGTACGAGAGGATCGCCTGATACAAAGACTAGCGAGTACTCAACAAATGAGCGTACGTGGAGTTCAAAGCTCATCGGGAATCTCTGTATCAAAGGATACGATTCGTAGACGAATTTTGGAAAAAGGAACAATCGTTTATAGCAAAATGCAGAAGAAACCAGCTCTGAAACCATATCATAAGTTACAAAGACTTATGTGGGCTCGAAAGTATATGTCATATGGGGAGAAATGGCAGTCAGTCATATTTAGCGATGAAAAAAAGTGGAATCTGGATGGTCCAGATGGTTGTTTATCGTATTGGCATGACTTGCGGAAGGAACCTCGACGTTTTTTTAGTCGCAGACAAGGAGGGGGCTCGGTGATGGTTTGGGCAGCCTTTTGCTAATGGACAAGTATCTCTGACCTTCACCAGTGGTCGTCAAACTTCACAGCATTATACACAGACATTAGAAGAAAACCTACTGCCATTTGCTGAGCTTCTAGGGAATCCTCAGTGGGAATTTCAGCAAGACAATGCTTCAATTCACACTGCAAAACATTCAAAATCTTGGTTTAATTCCCATAATATAAGAGTTCTCGACTGGCCAGCATGTAGCCCAGATCTTAACCCTATAGAAAACCTTTGGAGCATCATGTGTCGCAAAGTTTATAGCAACGCTAGACAATACTCTTCTGAAAAGGAACTTAAGACATCTATTGAGAATGCATGGTACGATATCGATCCACAAACTATGCAAGATTTAGTTTCTTCCATGCAATCTCGTGTATATGACGTAATACATAAGCATGGATGCGCAACCAGGATTTAAAAATTGTTTATTTCGATTTTATTTAATTTGTGTCTAAACTTTTGAGACAGCAGTTTATTTTTGTTACCATTTAATTTATTGCAATATGCACAATTCCACTTTTCTTTGTTATAAATATTGTTTATATGTACAGCACATTAATTTCAAGCAGTGATTTGAAAATTGAATAAATATTTTTCAAAGTATGTAAGAATTTCTTCAGTGTCTAAACTTTTGCGTCATAGTGTATAGTGAAATTCTATTTCATATGCAGTACTTTTTAAATGGAAAATTATATTGTAGGTATTCCTGTAAGATATAGCTTTATTTTACAAACAAAATATGAAAGAAAACATAACGTGTATTCGCAGTCAGTTTAACATTACACTGAAAGCATCCCACAGAATGTGACGTTATATTTAGTACCGATATAAAGTTATAAAATATTTTACTGATTTTTTTCTTGAAATTAAAATGTCTTTGTTATAATAAATGTTTCAACTTCAAGCACATTTTAATGAAGAGACTACGTCATTTTAATGCTCTTATAGTTTTTAATTCTATGTACGGAAAATGGACATTATCAGCTCAGATGAAGTTAAATTCTTAAGCTAAAATATAGCCAAAAAATCTGAAATTTATTAGGTTATAAAAACAAAGTACACGTGATATCATGCTTTTAATTCTTGCACATTACGTTTTTTAGAATTTTTTAACAGGAAGAAAAAAAAATAGTAGAAAAAAATCGAATTCCAATTGTTTAGAAATTTAAAAATATGGCGATTTCTATAATGATAAAATATGGCAGATGTTTGAAAAAAGGAGTAAAAGATGCTCCAATATTTGTTTTATGTTGAAAGTAATTTTAATCATGTTCCAAAGAGAATGTATACATACCATATTTTGTTCATATCGGTCAAAAACTGTAGATTTGTTAAAGGAACAAACAAAAAAACAATGCTTTAAAAATATAGGGATACGTATACATTTATTATATATGCAATGTAATTTTTAAGCAGCGCATGTATACAAGGCTATCTGATCCTGCGGGTTGGCTCCCTTAGAATTGTTTATATTCATAATAATAAAACATTTATACCTAAACTATGTCGTAAACTACACTTATTGACATATCGTCACACTGTTCATTTCATGAAACGTCATAATTGAATAAATAGGACGATGACTTTTTAAAAAGGAATGAATTCTACTTTTCTGTTAAATATTTATTGGAAAAACATAGAACTTTTCCAATCTTCACTTAAAATTAGATTGAAATTCAAAAAATTACTTTCAGTAGAAAATATATAAAATTTTGAAAATGTTTTCCAATATCCATAAATTTGAAATTCCCCTTTCTTAGAGAATATATAAAAATGCTTTATCCTAATCGATACTTTGGTTTTCCTTGAAGGGTATTTTAGTTTACCGTTTACAGAAATCAATGAAAACTCATTCTTTTTTACTACAGTTACACTAGCAGAAACTGATAGATTATATTCATGAATCTGCCAACCCGCATATACATTTCAGAAATATTTTCCTCTTTAGATCTGTTATTAACTATCAATTTACTTTTATTTGAATTTTTTCTGTGGTAACAAATGGAATTATAGTCTTTATCAAAAATACAGAGTGTCCACAAATACCATATACAACTTCAACGATTTATAAAATGTAGTTAAAATATTTTGTATTTTACTTAATCATCCCTTAGGCATGCAAATATCTGTTACGCATATAGTCGCGCGGGGCACAAATTTCACCCAATTGCAATATGCTATTTTCGTACTTAAAAAAAAAGTGGTATAAAGCAACATTCTAAAACAACAAAATGCACATTCAAAATTTATACTTAAACTTTACAACTGTTTAATAACGATACAATTATTAAAAGTAAATATATATATATATATATATACATAGCATACTTAAATTTTAAAATAATTTACTCACACTTCTTTCAAATGGTCACCACATATCCAATTAAAGCATTATGAACAATATTTTCGGGTAAGATTATCTCTTTTACATCTACATTCATAATGTCAATCTCGATTACCTCATGATTTGATAGTTCTGGTTGTTGAGGTAACTTTTGAAGAAGAACGTTCGCCCGACTCTTTTTCTAATGATAAAGACAAGCGTTATCTGGTTTACGTGCTATTTGTGGGTCTAATAAGGTCTCAAAATACTGTTTCTAAAAAGTCTGCCCTAGAAAACTTTCTTATTTATGTGCTTTCTTTTAAAAATCACAAATGCATTGATTGCGCTTACATTCAAAATGTTATTAAAAAAACCGTAGGCCAACGTTGTTATAATAAATTCTGGTAAGTGCTTTTTGTTTCAACATTAAAAGCAAGTTTATATTTCATGTACTTTTGCTTTCATATAATGTTAAAGTTGTAAATTTCCTTTGCGGACATCTGTATTTATCAGTGAAATTTGAACGCTTTTATATTAATATAGTATGTTAAGGAAATTTAATAACTTTCATTTTTTTTTTACTGAAAATGGTAGATTATATTTATTATTATAGTAACCTGTCTTTTGTTTCATCTTATATGATGCTTATGTGTAGACTTTTCTTTAAACGAAAGATATTTAGTGTTTTTATCTAAGAATCTAATCAATAAAGTTTCTATTCTATTATATTAATTGGCGAAATGTCCCTAATATCGCACCTTTGCGTTATATCGGACGCCTTATGATATCTTGATGTAGGTGCTGCCACCTAGCCGAAACTCACTTAACTAATAGTTAGCGGAAAGACGTCAATCATATGGGCGCCTTGGGTAAATACGAAGTTGTGTTTAGTTTCTGTTATTTTTTTAAAGTTTTGAGCAAACCTAAAGTTTTTGTCAGCTTCATTGTACAGTAAAAAACCACTTTCAACATACGTGCTGTTCTTAATAACTGTAACGTAAATATAACCACATAATCATGTACTTTAACTAGAAACACCTGTAATGCTCTTTCTGTTCTTAGTTTCACCGGTAGAGTCGGGCGTATTGCGATATTTCGTTCTTCTTAATATTGCATCCCTACTATAGTCCAAATATCGCACTCTAGGATATTACTCAAACAATTTTATTTAAGGGTCTAAATTACAACTTTTTTATTTATGAAGGAATTTCTAATAGTTTTTTTATGAATGCATTTTCCCTTTGAATGGAAACAAATTGCAAGATTTACAGTGGTTGACTCTGATGATACTTCTTACCAACAAGAAGTATCGCTCTTCAAGACTGACAAGTCGTCCAACTGAAACATGTCAAATTACATAAGAAGAATCAGAGCCTCATTAGTTCGAGATACCTACTCGAACAACCTATAAACAAGAGTGACAAGTTTATTCGAAAACAGTCCAGCTGTGTACCTTCCTCGCCATCAACAAATAGTGGGGAAGTTTTTCCAATGGATGTAAGCCCTTTGCCACATCTGAATGTAACAAGTTGGAAATTGCTCGTCAAACGTGGCAAATGAGGTGCGTTCGTACTATAACTAGTTTTAAAATTATTTTTTGCACCCCATATTGTACTGAATGTATAATTTTTTGCATTTCATAACGTGCATAGTCTGATACATCATTAAAATGCACTTCCAATAATTATTTCGGAACACTTTTGACTGTCCCTGTAATTAAACTATACATCCGATTTTCCTAAAATTTGAAATAGCTCAACAAAATTTTTCAACAATTATATCTTTAAAATTTCAGACCATTCGGAAGGCTGTAATATCATTAAAATGCACTTGCAATAATTTTTCCCATTGGCCGTAATGTAAAGAAAAACTTTTGGCTGTTCCTGTAATTAAACTATACATCCGATTTTCCCAAAATTTGAAATGGCTCGACAAAATTTTGCAACAATTATATCTTTAAAATTTCAGATCATTCGGAAGGCTCTAATACCATTAAAATCCACTTGCAATAATTTTTCCCATTGGCCGTAATGTAAAGAAAAACTTTTGACTGTCCCTGTAATTAAACTATACGTCCGATTTTCCTAAAATTTGAAATGGCTCGACAAAATTTTGCAACAATTATATCTTTAAAATTTCAGATCATTCGGAAGGCTCTAATATCATTAAAATCCACTTGCAATAATTTTTCCCATTGGCCGTAATGTAAAGAAAAACTTTTGACTGTCCCTGTAATTAAACTATACATCCGATTTTCATAAAATTTGAAATGGCTCGACAAAATTTTGCAACAATCACATATTTGAAATTTCAGACTATTCGGTTGGGTAGTTTTTGCTCTGTTACATGCGGACAGACGGACGGACTGAACGACGACTATAGGTGCTACGTATTTATATAATTACGAACGCACCTAAAAAAGGTTCAAGTAAACAAAAGAGGACGTCCAAATAGCTCAGCAACGGTTCTGAAAGTACACCATATAAATTAAAACTTGGTGAAGATCTTGCTAAAATAAAATGACTAAGGTTGCAAAAAATATTTTTGCCCCAACAAATGAAAGAAAAAAATCATATCTAAAACAGAAGCTATTGGAATGAAGAAAAAACAAGTCGGAAATTGCTCGTCAAACGTGGCAAATGAGGTGCGTTCGTACTATAACTAGTTTTATAATTTTTTTTGTACCCTATATTGTACCGAATGTATATATTTTTTAACTTCATAAGCACATAGTCTATAACATCATTAAAATGCACTTGCAATAATTTTTTTTCCCATTCCCCGTAATGTAATGGAAAACTTTTGACTGTCCCTGTAATTAAACTATACATCCGATTTTCATAAAATTTGAAATGGCTCGACCAAATTTTGCAACAATTATATATTTAAATTTTCAGACCATTCGGAAGGCTGTAATGTCATTAAAACGCACTTGCAATATTTTTTTTTCCCCATTGGCCGTAATGTAACGGAAAACTTTTGACTGTCCCTGTAATTAAACTATACATCCGATTTTCCTAAAATTTCAAATGGCTCGACAAAATTTTGAAACAATTATATATTTAAAATTTCAAACCATTCGGAAGGCTGTAACATCATTAAAATGCATTTGCAATAATTTTTCCCATTGGCCGTAATGTAAAGAAAAACTTTTGACTGTCCCTGTAATTAAACTATGCATCCGATTTTCATAAAATTTGAAATGGCTCGACAAAATTTTGCAACAATCATACATTAAAAATTTCAGATCATTCGGTTGGGTACTTTTTGCTCTGTTACATGCGGACAGACAGACAGGCGGACGGACGGACTGAACGACGACTATAGGTGCTACGTATTTATATAATTACGAACGCACCTAAAAAGATAAAACTTCAGCCATTATTGGAGACATCCTCAGAATCAGATGTAGATCATGATCAACCGTTGACAGCTTCTACTGACGATGAAGACAGCGAAAATGATCGTGAATGTCCTTTCGGTAACCAGCTTTACTCAACTGTTAGACGTGAAGAAAAACGAATCATCTGCATTAAATGACGCATTTGGTGTCACGAAGAATGTCTGTAGTATCATATTACAAAACCAACATTTGTGATTCCTGTTTAAATAGCTAATTTTAATTCTCATATACAAATGATTATTTATTGCCTGACTTCTTTGTATAATATCATAATCCGGTAAAAAAACTGACTGCTTTAGTACATATAATAACAATACAAAATGTCCTTTAAATTTATTTGCCTTCCATATTGCATTTTTATGACTACTACAAAAAGAATTTATAATATCGCCCTATTAGATGTAAATTTCCAACTGGGCGAAAAATGTCCGAACCAGGATTCGAACCCGGGACCTACCTGGCTGAAGCCGCCAGTGCTCTGCCATCTGAGCTATCCCGGACGATTCTGATCGAACTTTTTCACCCAGCTAACCTTGATGATTTCAGCATCTGGTCTGAAACTCAGTGCGCCCAGTTTTTCGCCCAGTTGGAAATTTACATCTAATATGATTTGTTTACCATTTAGAATAATTGTGTTAATATTAATCTAGTATCGCCCTATGTTAATCAATATACTAATCACTGTGCTATATCAATAGCACACCTACGAAAAATACGTGAAATTTATTACTTAAATTGAAACATACCAAAAATATATAAAATTTTAAAAAGGGGGGGGGGCGATATTACGGACATTACTATTTCATACGGTATTACCCCTATTTTACCCATATTATTTTTCAAGTTAAACTATAATATACTAATCAAACGTCATTAACTCTACATATACATATATATTTAAGTAAAGCATAATTGACTTTATTCGTAAAAATTGAAAAATCGAATTTTTAATCGAATTTGATGTTTTTCAGTGTCCACGGTCCCCTTAACACATATCTCCATTCCCCATTTAAGTTATAACAATGATTATAGTTATATTTTGTTTTTGGTGGATGAGCATTTGTTTTCGTACTGTTTTTTTATTATTTTAATAACCAAGTAGAAAGTCTGCGCAATTTGTTTCATCTTAATATTTATTAATGTTCGTACTTACTAATATGTTTTTAAACCCTTTATAAATACATACTTCATTCTATAACAATCACTTGAAATATAAAAATATTCAATGAAGGAATGTTAAGAAATAAAATGTACTAAAATTGCTTTTATGTGCATACGTGCAATATAAATTATTTTAAGTACATTGAAACACCTTAAAAATACATTTGAAACAAATTTAAAATCACAAAACTCTTTCGGCGAAATTCACACACCCATTGTCGTTGGTTATATATATGTTGCTATTTCTCTTTGCTCAATAGCCAAGGAGATAGCATTATACCCTGGCCTCCAAAAGTTAAGGTACAGGGACTGGATGCTTTCGATTGCACACGTTTTGTCGAATATCTACCAACATTATTGGCGAATTGTTCTTGAACATCTAGGATGCAAAGACCATGTTTGATTTTATATTTCCCAGTGAAGATTTATCGGTGGTTATAATTAGGGGGCTAATAATAAATTTAAAAATAAAATAATATTTGCGGTCACCTATGTAACAGAAAAGGTTGTAAATGGTTTGTCACTGTGGTAAATGACTATTTGGGTCCTGTTCAACGCTTGCATGCCTTTGTATAAGTATAATACTCATATTCGTGAAGATGTTAACGTTTTTGTGAAAAATTCAAAAATTTTATATTTATAGCATACAGAGTTTTTAACCAAATTTAACACAACTTTCCATAATCCCGACAAAGAACAGTAGCAACAGTATACTGCAATTAAAACATGAATATATTGAATATTTGATGAGATACCGGCATTAGTATGAAATACTTTTTAACTGTGCATGCGTGAAAGATCCTAAAATTTTTATTATATAATTTGGTAGTCATCTACTTAGGGCAACTTATATAAAATGTCCAGTCAAATATCGCGAAAATTCACAAAGATAGTGTCGATATAGTGAGTTGCTTCCTAAAAATAGCTTTATTATAACGGATTTTCCACAACTTTTCAATCAGCTCACTATATCTTTCTTAGTTTTCACAATATTTGACTGGACTTTTTATAGAAGTTGCCCCCAAAATACTCACTACCAAATTATGAAATTAAAATTTTGAAATCTTCCGCGCATGCGCAGTTAAAATTATCTCATAAAAATGCCCATATCTCATCAAATATTCAGTATATTCATGTTTTAATTGCAGTATACTGTTGCTACTATTCTTTGGCAAGTTTTCGGAAAGTTGTGATAAATTTGGTTGAAAACTCTGTATGCTATAAACAAAAAACTTAAGAATTTTTCACGAAAATGTTAACATCTTCACGAATATGAGTGCTATGCTTACACAAATGCATACAAACGTTGAACAGGACCCAAATAGTCATTTACCACAGTGACAAACCATTTCCAGCCTTTTCTGTTACATAGGTGATCGCGAATATTATTTTATTATTAAATTTATTATTAGCTCCCTAATTGTACCTCCCGATAAATCTTCACCGAGAAATATAAAATCAAACATGTTCTTTACATCCTAGAAGTTCAAGAACAATTCGCCAATAATGTTGGTAGATATTCGACAAAACGTGTGCAATCGAAAGCATCTAGTCCCTGTACCTTAATTTTTAGAGGCCAGTGTTATTTAAAGGTGGTATGGAAGATAAGGTGAGAGGAAAATGTATTCAAATTTTTAACAAAATAAGCTTTCATCTGCTATGCAGAATTTCTTTCCAGACCCCAAAGATGTCGTATGGCAATCCGTCGTTACATACTTTATCTTTATTGGAAGTCTTATAATTGTTGCCTGGTAATTACTTGTACGATAGATAATTTTGGATTTATTGTTATTATGTATCATTATAATACGTAAGAAATTTGGTAATATGTCATTTTATTTGTGTTTTGTACGAATTTCAATAAAAACATTCTTTAATACATTTTATAATGCTGTATGCTGTAAACCTAACATAGAATTTTGAACATAATAAAATAATTGAGAAATTTCAAATCTCCCCATATATATATATCTCTTAACAGATTTAAAAGATTCCGTTTCATAAACATTTTCTAATTACATATTGCCTTAGTTACTTCTGTATATAATTTAATTTTATTTCAGTCTTTATTCTGTAATACTTTAGTAATTTTTATATCACTGTAAACATTTTCGCAAAAACTTTTAGAATTAATTTAGTCTAATTTATTCAATGTATTTATTTGTTTTACCTCACTTGCTTATTTTTGATGTTGTATTATTTCTAAAATTATCTATTACGCTTGAGTCTAAAATCTTACACTCTATTTCGGAATATTTTTTTATTTTTTGAAGTTAACATATTATTAGAAATTGTAAATTCCATTTTTACGAACTATAAAGCTTTTCAGATGTATAATTTTGCATGTGTGTGTGTGTGGAGGGGGGGTGTCTTTTCGAATTCTGATAATGCTGTTTACTTATATATAAGAAATCATACCATTTTAAATTAAAAAATCTGCATTAATTTACTTATTTATGTATAATATAAATGTTGTGTAACAAGCAGATAATAAAAGCTTTTAAATTTCGTTAACATCAGAAATAATTTTAGAAGATCTAATGTTTAATCAATTATTTATCAAAAGAACTTGCTACTTATGTGATGAAAAAAATGCTTGTCTTGTTTTTTAAAGAAAGTGAAATAATAAAACAAATATGAGGGGCCTAGTGTCACACTGAGATTTTTTTTTTTTTTTTTTTTTTTTGCAAAATATTATTGGGCAAAGTTTTTTCTTCAACAAGCTGATTTCGAATAGAAGAGTCTAAAGGAGTGAATCTACATTGCGGATGCACTTAGAATATTTCAAGGGATTTTAAAGCGTGAGTTAAAATAATTTTTAATGTATATCGGAATGACGATAAAATTAAATTTTAGCATTTTAATTATCGTTTTCATTTTAAACAAGAAAGAAGAAGAAAATAAAACGTCGAGCATAGATTATGAAACACATTCCAACACATTCAGAATACATGAAAGTGGAATTGTGCTTTGTGTCAATATATCAAAAAGAGAAAACCAACGTTATAGAACACAAATATAAGTAAATTAAAGAGCATTCGAAACCTAAGAGGCTTCGAAATAGCTATATACATTTAACTTACTTATATTTGTGTTCAATAACGTTGGTTTACCCTTTTTGACATTCAGAATAATTTTACAAAACTTCGCCGTTGAAATATGAAGTCTATTTGAAACATTTAAAAACGCATAACACAATAAAAAACCTGATTTCAGCAATATTCATCTACAGCCGGAAAATTATCTGTTTTTTTATTATCTGCCCTGTTTATGATATATAGATTTATATCTATAAACTATATACACGCAAAAAATTAGTGCTCACAGTTGAAAATTAACCTTCAGCAATTTGGAGAACAACAGCAATAAGCAGAATAGTGGATAAATACTTTTGTGAAGCCCCTGTATACTAGGTATAGAAATTATATACAACGAGTAACATGTAAAAAAATATTAAATTTTAAAGCGTATAACAAAATTAAAATTTACTTCTAGTAATTATTGCTCAAAGGTGGTACCGTAAGCGATTTTCTTGTGTGACCCTGTAAATGAACGATAAATGCTATGAATGTGCTGTTCTATATTAATCATCTTGTAATACAATTCTGTGATTTATATCAATTTTATTCTATTTTAAATGGAGTAATGTCATTAAAATACACTGCAAACTATTTTTCGTCATTGAGCATAATGTAATGGAATTTTTTGATTGAACCTGTATATGAACCGTTAAGGATGTACAATTTATATTCAATACCGAACATGCCATGGTAAAAATTATTGACATATATCAGTTGCATGAAAATGCGAATATATTTACCCGAGTAAGGGCACGGACACACAGACGACCAGACAGGCAGATAGAGAAAAGGACATACAAACCGAATTCATAAACACTTTTCAACTATGTTCGTAACTATTCAAAATCATTGACTAAGGGTATGGTTTGTGCCTTACAGAAAATGCAATTATATCATGTTTTTAATATGTTTCCAAATTTTAAGATATTTTAAATTAAATCCTTACTCCCTAATTGAGAAAACTATTTTGGAAATCAATTTAAGAAAGTATTTTCAAAGAGGGAGTAGCTTCAACTGTTTTAAAACCCAGATATCACGAAAACATACCTTCTGTTTAAATAATATTGTTAAAAATCCATCAAAAATCCAGCTTGAACAAATATTTTCCATGTGACACATTTTCCAACCCCCTTTTCAATGAACACATTTTGTTTTAAATTTCATTAAAAATAAACTTTTTTTGTGATACAAAACTAAAAATTTTGCAACTGAAGTGTAATTATTGCTTTTGAAGTATAAAAGTCATTTTTTTACTACCGAACGTTCTTATATATTTAAATAACGTTGTTACATAGCGGGTGATCCAGAAGTTCCGGGAGTTTTAAAATGTTAATAATTAGTGAACTATATACAATAGAAAGATTCGGTTTCACAGAAACGCTTAGAAACATGTGGGATTTCTTTTTCTAGTGAAAAAAAGATTATGTTATGTTAGTTACACGTTTCGCCAACATTTGACATTTCAATTGATAATATAGTTTTGGTATGACAAAATAAAGCGTATTGAGTATTGGCATCGTGTTCTACTTTGTTTACGGCTGCAACAGACGTTTGGGGACTCCCGCTTCTTTGCGATCTTCCAATGAGCTCGTTTTCTCAAACTTTTCTATCATAGCCTTCAGATTTGTGAAGGTCATCGGTCATTTTCCAGTTTTAACTGCACGCATTGTTCGATAAGAAAGCAAAGCAAAACTTGATGATTCTTCGTTTTCGTAAAATATCTTAAATAACAAAGCTTTGTTAAAAGAAAGCAAGTCTAAAAATAGCAGTTATCAAAATTCCTTTTAAATGCAATTTCTTTAACCTCCGAAAAAGTGTTTAAAGATAAACCACTCTAAAGGCGAAATCTGAGCAATAACGTAGGAAAGATGTTGCGCAATGAACTAATCTGCTTATATAACACATGGTACAGATACGTTCTCTATTGTACAGTAGCGCCATCTGTTGCCAAAAATTGTAGCTATTTATTTAAAAAGGTTTTCATTACAAACAAAAATCCCACACGTTTCTAAGACTATATGTGAAAACCGCACCTTTCTATTGTACATAGCTTTCTAATTATTAATATTTCAAAACTCCCGGAACTTCTGGATCACCCGGTATTTCCATGTCATTTGCAATATTTGATGCAATTCATTTCGTAAATTCATTTTGAAATCACATCAAATTTTGAATTCAGTCGTTCATCATTCATTTGATCACTGATTTTGAAAATGTAGTATTTGAAATATTATTTATTAGAATCAATGGATCAAAGAACTATTATATTCGCATGACTAACAGGAAATTTAGTTGAACTAAAAAGGAACAAATAAATAATATTAAATACAATAGCAAAACCTTAGTAGTCACCAGATTTTATTAAGAAGAAGCCATACAAATAAACTTTAACGAAAGCAATTTTTTTTTATCTCCAATCTATACTGCCCATTCCTTATAAAAAAGAATCCACTGAAATTGTGACATGTCTAAAATTAATATGTAACCATATAGAATATTTTTAAGTTACGAAACTTACGGGCTGAGTTACTTCATGTTTACAAGTAAGGAAATAAACATCAAACTGAAGATAACATAAAATAGACTATTAGAATTTGAAAAAACGTGAATGATGACGATTTAAATCAATATGTAAAAGAAAACTAATAGTCGTTTGAGCTCCTATCATTTCTATAATTTTAATTATAGCAGAATGTTATATTAAGAAATAAATAAAAATCGTACACATTCATTTACTTTGCTTAACAGTTTTAGTGCCAAGTATGAGTTTGTATGATGGATTTTTTTTTCGTTCTGTCAGATTCCTAACTATTATTTTCCAAGACAGAAAATATATCTATATACAGTAATTGTTTTTGTCAGAAATGAAGAATAAAAAAATAATTTTTCAGAATATTATATTTTTAAACTTTTAGGAATAATAAAGAATGACAGAATTCTTTTGTAAATTACTTTTGTTTGTATTTTTAGAACACATAATTATTTTCTATTAAAACAGAAAAGGGTTTCAGAAGTCTATCTATCAAATGAAACTTTTAAAAAGCAGAAAAATATATAAATTTTATTGCACTGACTTCTCATGACATTCATTGTCACGTAACATTGAGACGATGTAAACAATAATTCGGGTGTAAACTGATACCATGTAAACAACGAATAACGCTATGTCGCTTTTAAATAAAGCTATAACAAGATACTCAAAGCCATTTAGTTGATGTGTATATAAAGACAGCGGTTGTTAACCTTCTAAACCTCACGGAACACTAAATTCCTTATTTTTAATCCGCGGAAGAATTTTTGAATAACATAACTATATTATTTTAATAATTATGGCATAGTTACCACTTTATTAATACGAAAAGAACCAATTCGATATAACAAAATTATAAGTGAAATGTTTCAAATTGTCGTCGCGGTATACAACTACTTTTTAATAACTATCTTCGAATTATTTAATAGCAGATAGAGCTTATTTAATCTTAATAAAAATCTTCAAAGGTTGTTTAATTTTAACAAAAATATTAAAATTAATTTAAATATTACAAAATAATAGACCTTTTTTTAGTAACACGCATATTTAGTATAAAATCTGCTGGTGCTTGTTTGTAATGAGTTTCTGTGTTCAAGGCATCAACGACATTACTAGAACACGGAGAACCGTTTTTATTCCAAAAAGAGTCTGGTAACGAGTTTTAATTGTTATGACACAATCAAGATATTTCTTTTGCACAAATATGTAGTTGGAAACTGAATCCTAATTTTCATTGATTGTTCTATCAATAATGAATATGCACATTTTTGGGAGAGCTAAAAATTAAAAATTGCCTGTTTTGAAGGAAAATAACAGTACTACGTATGATACGTAAACAATAATATAATACAATTAAAACTGTTATCAATCATTCAGTCATCTAGATCTGTATTGCAAAGTAAAATCATTGTGATAGGAATTGTATGCATTCATTAGGAAACATGTAATTTCTGTAAAATACTCTTTTAAAAACAGTATTTATTATTATTTTTTTTTTTACTGTTGTAGTAAATGCATTGGAGCAAAGTGTTAATGTTTTTGAGACTAGCTATATATTAACAGCTGTATTCATTTTAATCGTATAATTTTTTGGCGATTAAATGAGCTGTAGCGTACTTTTTGAGTAAAAGGAATCAAATAAATACTTCATATAACAAAAATATACGAGGCTTCCATTTTTATTAAACAAAAGCGATTTTAAAATAAACTTGTATGTTAGAAAATGACTTTTTTTATCAATTTCTTATTTCCTGATAAAGTGACCTGGTCAGTAGTTGATCAAATAAACTGTGTTTAACAATAATTTATACACAACCTTTATTTGAAATAAGCAAGATGGAAGTGGATTATTTTTACTTACCGAAATTGTCTGAAACTAATCAAAAAAATAAATTTGTGCGTTTTCTAATAAAAAAGTTCCTAAAATGGTTTTTCTTACAGCAGGCTGCAGACAACAATGTGATAACAGATGCAATCCGATAACATTCAAATAAAAATATTATGCCAAGTACCATGTATAAAACACATTTCCGCTTGTAGTGGCGCAATATTTCAAAAATTAGATCAACTACTGACTGGTTCATCATATCAGCATTACGTCCAGAATAAATTAATTTTGATATAATTTAAATTTTTATTGTATACCGAAATACTTCACTAGAATGTGTTATTGAAAGCGCGTTATATCGGAAAATTTTCGGAGCACTTTCGAATTTGTTAACAAATATTTTAACTGTATATATAAACAGAGTGCCACAAAAGTATATCGGTAAACTATTAGGGGAAGTAGGGCATATCATAATGATTGAGAATTGCATAACAACCCATGTCCGGAAAAATCATCGTACGCCACTAGGCTGTGCTGTTCACGAGAGCACTGGAGCGGAAATATCAAACAAATCACCTAACAATTGACTTCTATAAATTTTATTTTTTTCGCAGAAGCATAAAAGTTTTGTTCCAAAATAATAATTTCATTTTCTTTGAACATTTAAAAACCACTTCCTTTAATGTTGGTATTTATCATAAATTACAAGTAATATGATTGCATGTATGTATACAACGAAAATTTAAATAAACAAATAAGAAGAGTTAAATTTGATTAAAATATCAAAACTATTCTTGTTAATATTGAAAATTACCGTGAAAAATAAAATCAATTTCAGTTACTGCAGGTAATTGCAGTAGAAACATTTTGCATGCAAATTTCTTTATTAATGTTAATTTTATCATAATAAATATTTTTTTTTACAAGTGTTAATTTTGAAAATGAATAAATTTAAGCTAAACATTTTTCTAATTTACTTCAGGATCGATGACTTGATTCTTTTCCAATACACACATATATATGTATATATATTTTTTATTTAGAGAAAACCTTTCTTTGTTCTGAAAGCTATACAAGTGGTTTTGACATTTTATAAATGGACGTCGATTAAGTGAAAGGTATTAAAAAAATTGTTTCTTTAACTTTCCTTTCCGTAAATAATGTCTTCGCAGCACTATATAAATCTTTCTGAAAAATATTAATATTCTTTTACGTGTAGCAAATAAGAATTTTTTTGCTGAAACATATGTATTAAGAAAAAATTAATGTTTGGAAGAGAGAGTATCTATTTATCTATTAATATTATAAAGGCCAAACGTGAAAGTACGTAAAGCTGACGTCATTTTTATGTTGGGAACAGCATACGATTAAATTTAGCTTTTACAGCAATTTAAAAACTTCTAAACATTGCATTGTCTAATAGACAGAAAAATGTACTTACGGATGCAGTTTGTTTCAAAACTGTATTGCAATGTGTTTGAAAATTATATCGCAATTCAAGCATTTTTTATGGTTTTTAAAATAATTTTCACGCATGAATTTCTTTTTAAATCCTTCTATTTCGCGTACACACGGTTAGGAAATATAAATTCAACTGCACTGGATTTATATAAACAATTTAGCAATTCTTTCAGGCTGATATTCCATTAAAAAAATTAAAAGTTCATCTATCAAGTAAAGTAATTAAATAATATAAGAAAACAGAAATATAACAGACAAGTGATCGAAATACGTTCTGAAATATCTGAAATGATCACAAAAAAATTACTGCTGTAAGTAGCGAAATCTTTGCTGATTTCTTCGGCTATTAACTTATACGGAAGTATCCCTTTTAATAAATACAAACTTTATTTGAATACCAAATAGAATTTTTTGAAATAAAAATGCTTCTTGGGGTTGGAAGAGGACAATCTAAAAAATATATTAATATAAAAAATGGATTTGCCTTATATTCTCTAACCTGGGTGATCCGGGTTGAATTCCCCACAGTAATTGAACACAAAAAAATTACATAAAAAATCAGAAAATTAAAATTTTAGATATAAGCAAAAACATCTTTTTACTTTCTTCTATCTTTACAAGAAGAAAATATTGGATTCATGAAAATCTTTGAATTCTGGTTTTCGCCGTATTTACACGTTTTAGGAGTCAGAGAACCCTAAAAACACGATTTACAAATTGTCTGTCTGCCTCTCTGTCTGTCTGTATGTGGCAATTTTGTGGGCGTCCTATCTCAAGAACTAATGAACGGAATTTAAGAAAACTTCAGAATCAGTTAGTCCATGATATAATTTGGTGCTGATTACTTGTTGGTGAAAATCTCCCAACAGGTGGCGTTGCTATGCGGCATTATTCATGTTTATCGCAATAGCTCTATCTCAAGAACTAATGCAAGAATTTTCACAAAACTTCCGATTTCATTAGTCCATGATATAAATTAGCGTTTTTTAGTTTTTAGTGTAAATCGCTCAACAGGTGGTGCTATAAGCTGCATTTATCACTATTTCCGCAATAACCATATCTTAAGGACTAATGCATGGATTTTCATCAAATTTCAGATTCAGTTAGTCCCTGATATAAATTGGTCCTGATTACGTTTTGGAGTAAATCGAAAAATAGGTGACGCTGCTATGTAGATTTATTTTTATGGTTTCCGCATTAGTTCTACCTCAAAACTAATGCACGAATTTTAATCAAACTTCAGATTCAGCTACAACTATAAGTTGCTGCTGATTAGATTTTGGTGTAAATCACCAAACCTACAGGTGGCAATGATATGCTCCATTATTCAGGAAATATTAACTTGTATGGGATAGAAGAAAATATTGGGATTGCCATATCCGATTAGTTTCATTTTTAATTTTATCTCTTCATATACGTTTAACTCTAAGGGTATGGAGATAAATGCTAAACAAGACTTTGGATACGTAGTTTTTTAACACTTTTTAGGAAATGAGTTTCAAAACACGTCTTAAACCAAATTTAAAAGAATGTGTTTTCACGAAAAGTATATTTTATTGATAAACCTGCACCTAAAGAATATTACAATCTCCAAAAAAGCTAGATTGATTTATCCTGTATTTCTGACATTGCAAAAACTTCGTTTACAGTGAAAATCAACACGGACGCAGTTAGGGGTTTTTCATAATTTCTCAAAATTTTATATTCTGGGTAAGGGAAGTTGTGAAACTTTCGTCCTCATTTAATCTTATGATAAAAAAGTAAATTTGGCAAAACTATTTTAAAAATTACGTTTAAACTAAATAAGCATGTATTTCTTTTAACTCATATCTGTATGATTTATTCGGAAAGTTATACTGGTGGTTTGGACATTTTAAATATATTTGCTAAACAATCTAAAGGCGTTAAAATATGAGTAGAATCCTAAATATCTCTTTCGGTAAGTATTGCATATTTCACACGGCATATGATTTTTTTTAAAATTAATTTCATCGTACGCGCAGGATATAGGAAACTATTGCAACATACTTTGCATTTGAAAGAAGGCAAATTTTTATCAATCATTTATACAACAAGATATCAATTAACGCACTTTTTTAGTGAAATAACTTTTTGAAAAAAAAATTAAATTTTTTAAGTAGCATTTTAAAACTTTAGGACCTAAAACGGCTAAAAACTCTTAAAGAATTTTCTAAAATAAATTTTATTCTGTCTTTTATGAATAAAAAATAAACCCCAAAATATTTTTTTTTTAATTTTTAAGTTTTGTATGAGATCTAGAAGATTTTTGTTTTACATTTCAATTATCAATTTAATTACCATTCTGGAACATTGGTCACAATTTGGTTTTTTTTTCATTTATATAATGTGAAAATTTATTTTAAATTACAACATAAAGAAGACGAATGTAACATTTTATATATAAAGTGTACCAGAAATTAAGGAAACTCAAAAACGAAAAAGTACTTGCATGTTAGACTATGCATTCAGAATGAAATATGTTCCCTTTAAAACAGTCACTAAATATGCTTAAAAAAGTGATCACCCGTATTCCCTTAGACTGGAAATAATGAATACTTTTAAATGCTATTTATAAATTTTGTTCCATGCCATCTACATTTTATAATATGTATCAACTTTCAGTTTTCAAATTTAGACACCCACTATTGACATTTGAGTTTCTTGTAAGAAGACATCCAGGAATATTATACTTTATATACTTTTTCATACGTTTTCATACACATTTCTTCCATTATTTTTCCCTTAATTATTTGTAAAATGTTATTATTACACAAATATTATCAACATTTCAAATTAACCAAATGCTTTTCCTATTAATTCGTATAATTTTCAGTCCTATAAGGGAATAAATACCGTTTATTTCTTTCTTCGCATAATTCTCTGACATATTATTCTCTTAATTATTATTTTTTTATTTAGCCAAAATCTCCAAAATTTTAGATTTATTAACTTAACATTATTGTTTAACAATATAGCTAAATTTTCAAAATTAATTCATTTTCATAATTTGACATCAGTTTTAAATCTTTTTACGCTTGTAGACAACGTCATTTATAATTTGAAGCATGAACGTTTCTTACTAATTTAACTTTAATTAAAATGCATCTTCCGAAATATAATAGCAATATTTATATCCTGCTTGACTTAGATTTGCATAATGAGAAACAGGACATTAATTTTAGACTAATTAAAATTTCAAACCTAATTACAATGTCTCTCTAATATTCAGAGAAATTAATTCGGGAGAGTCGTCAATTATATGATTTTAAAACATGTTATATTTTTATTACCCCTATTATTTCTCCTCCGCCTACATAATATCCATATGTAAATATATCGGAAGAAACTTTCCACAAAATTGTTTATAAACTTGTTTTAAATAGAAAATTAATGATTTTTAATTGCACATCTTGAAGGCTAAATTATTTTTTATTAAATGAATCATATTCTTTAGAACAAATAGATATTATATTAGAGAAAAAGAGCACACAAAGAACGCAATGACTTTAGAATCAACTAACCGCGAACCGAACATTCATAGAAGAATTAAACAAAAGGAATTATTATTTTGGAAACCTTGAAAATATGATACAGAAGTGTTAAAGTTAATTCGAAATGTTGGCGCAGGTAGCGCAGTATTCTGTAGTTACAGGTGATTTCGTAAAAGTAATAGTCAGAAATATAGAGTTATAAATCTTCCATACTTCCACTGTTTAGGGAGGGGTTCAACATGATAAAGAAATTGCTTTTCTTTGTGTAAAAATATTTATTGAATTACAGTCGAACCTCGTTATCCTGACACTCTAATGACCAGAAAAAAGTGTCGTCATAAGCGGAGTGTTGCGGTAACCGGAGTTGGAGAAAAATATATATTTATAAAAAGCTGTATTTGTAATTAATCTAAGACAATTTTAAATTCATAACTGTTCTTGTTGATTTAAGCAATAAAATATAATTAGTAAACAAATTTGAAAAGAATAAAAATCAGGTTTATGATGACTTATTTTTTTTATTCTTGCATGAAAAACGGATGAATTAAGGTTTGCTTATCCCTAGATGTGCTTCCAACAATTTTTTTTTCAATATTACACAATAAATTGTAATCAATGTTCGTTGTTTCAGAAATGGATGTTAGATAATTTTTGATCGTTTCAATGCTACACACTGCTTCGGTTTTAGTCGGATGAAAAACGCTGTGTAACCACAAGAAAGAGCCGCCTTCCCAGAACAAAGACTGCGAGTAGACTGATACTTCTGTCTGGAGCTTGTGTGGGTCATTCATAGTGTGTGGGTTTATTTCTTCAGATAAAGGATTGAAGTAAATTTTCTCATTTATCTCAATGGGTATTTTAGACCACTTTTGTGAAAAGTTTGGATAAGGCATTTCTTACAGCTTAATTTCCGTGCTCTGAGATGGATTATGAAAAATAGACATTTTTTTCTAAACCGTCGGGATATCCGGAGTTGGAAATTATTCAATGACGTAAAATACTTCACAAAATCATATACAAAAAATCGGGACGTTCAAAAACTGACGTGATAAGCGGAGTGACGTGAAAACCGGGTGCCGGGATAACGAGGTCCGACTGTATTTTCATTTATAAAAACATATGTGTAATTTGAAATCATGGATTCCATTCGGCAATGTATTTATCTTCTATACAAGAATCACCAGTTAAATCGCATTTCTACGGTAACAAGGCGTAATTTTTAAACCCGATTAAAATTTGCAAAAGAGCCGGATGTAAATACAAATCGATAGCTTTTTCAGACATTTTAAAATACTCACACAGAGGCCGATGCGTTAATGAATAATGTTGACCCAGGCCAATTTGCAGTTATTCCTGAAAACATCGCGAATGTTTTTCTATAGTTATTTAGCATAATCTGATTAAATCAATAAAAAGAATTTCAGATAAATTTTGAGTAATGTAATCCAGCACGCAAAGAATACTGAGGAATACCCTACACACGTTTACGTTTTAGAATTAAATGTCACTAAGATATATCGTTTCGAGCCGTACGACAAATGTAAAAGTTCGGGATCAATATGCTCAAAATTATTGATGATTATAAATTTAAGGTTGGTTGCACATGGTTCATACATGAAGCCTATATTCAAATGGATATTTTTACATAGATCATTGAGAAAGAAAATAGCTGATTTTACAGTACGGAAAACTCGCATTTGTGTTAAACACGAGCACTTCGATCCCATCTAGAACTAGTCGAATGTGGCAGTCTCAAAACTTTCTTCTACCTCATACATTCCCACCTAGAACTACTCGGATGTGCCAAACACAAAACTTTCTTCCATCTCATACATTCCCGTCTAGAACTAGTCGGATATAGCAATCACAAAACTTATTACAAAAGTCTCATACATGTTAATACTTCCTGAAAAATTCAGCATATCAGCGCCACTGGTTGGGTGATTAACACGAAATTGTAATTATCAACAACTAATATCAACTTCTAACTAAATCTGTTTGAGGAAAATCCGTGCATTAGTTTTTGAGATAGAACTATTCCGGATATCCTAAAAAAATCTATATAGCAGCGCCATCTGTTGGACGATTTACACCAAAAACTAATTAGTATAAATTAATACCAGAGACTAACTGAATTTGAAGATTGATGAAAATTCGTGCATTAGTTCTTGAGATACAGTTATTGCGGCAATCGTGAGAAATGCAGCATAGCAGTGCCACCTATTAGGCGATTTACACCAAAAACTAAACAGCACTAATTTATATCAGGGACTAACATAATCTGAAATTAGATGAAAATTCGTGAATTAGTTCGTGAGATAGAGCTATTGAGATAATCATGAATAGTGCAGCGCCACCAGTAGTGCAATTTTCTTCAAAATAAAATCAGCACCAAATTATATCAAGGACTAACTGAAACTCAAGTTTTATTATCTGTACATTACTTCTTGACATATAGCTATCGTTGAAATCGTGAAAAATACAGCACAATAGCTCCGTGTGTTAGATGTTAACACCAAAAAATAATCAGCACTAGCTTATATCAAGGTCTAATTGAATCTAAAGTTTTGTGAAATTCCGTACATTAGTTCTTGAGATAGATCTCCCACAAAATGTCTGTCACATACAGACTCACAGACAGACATTTTCTAAAACACACCAAATCGTATTCAGGACCTTCTAAAACGTATAGATCCATCAAAAACCGGAAGTGGAAAATTTTCACGAATCCAATACTTTCCTGTTGTAAAGATAGAAGAAAGTAAAAAGCAACAGCGGCACTTTTTTCAGAGAAACAATATAAATTATGGGCGGTACGCTGTATTTTGGAACAATTTATCGCTTCACTGCAAGTGTTACATGATGAACCTGGTACTTCGTGGTTCATTCAAGATGGCAGCACACCGTGCTGCCAAACCAAACTACTTTGCTGTTCAAACAAATAGTTCAAAAAATGAAAGTGTATTTTATGGAACATCTTCTATATGCAAAAATGTTTTAACATTTTACATTTACAATTATTGTTATTTATTCTCTCATCAATTAATCATGGACGTAAATATCCGAGTACTACGGTTTTAATGTATGAAATCAAAAATTTGCTGTATGAATTTTTTTCAAATTGTTATTAAAATATAATGAAATATTATAAAAAATATTACGTTACTTTTATATATGTATTAAGATACAGTTTCTCATTGTTTTCGCAAACATAAATTCAGAAATGCAATGATAAAGAAATAGCCATTGTATTATCAAAGTTTGCCAAATACAGTATCACTTTTGAAGTTGATCTTTACAACGATATGCAAATAGGAGTTATTTTCAATATGTTTTAACTGAAATATATATACACTGTAAAAAAAAAAACGACATTTTTATAGTACAAAGTACTGTTCATCTCGTGCACAAACTCGATCTCAGTGAATGTGTTGTATCTTTCTTTGATTTCCTGATTATATTAACATGGAAAATACAGTAGTTGCGTAAAATTAACAGCACAATGTACTGGCAATTTGGACGCCAGCATATACACCAAATTCAATGTGATCGCGTTTTTTCTGGCAAATTTACAGTGGTTTTGTTACAGTGTAAGCACAAGATTTGTAAATGAAAATTTGCTCTATTATATCAAAATATTTCCAAATGTAATCGTACAGTGATAAACGAAAATTGCAATCTAATATATTCATACTCAATAATTGACAATTTAAATTTTAACTAATAGGGAAACGTAATTTAATATTTTGGATGAAAAATTTATTGTAGAGAGAGACTTATGTGCAGTCTATAACATATACTAAAAAATTATTAGACAACTGTTTAGATTATGATTGCTATTTTCTAGAAAAAAGAAGTGTTCAGTAGGAACATATTAAAAAACTTTAAAAATAAACATACCATTTGAATCAATGCATAGAACCCTGGAATTCCTACGAGAGTCATAATGCTCTAATTTACTTGCAATCGAAAGTGATAAATCGGGTAGGTCTTGATGTGTAGATCATAGGCAAAATTTGCATTCAAATTCCAAAGCATTCTGTTGGTCGAAACAAGGAGAGGTTAAGGGAGGAAAAGAAAAGTCCCAGAGGCACACATTTTGTTTTCATTTTTTATATCAATTAAATAAAACAATAACAATTTAGAAAAATAACAATATATATTCAAACTTTATCGAGAATAAACAAATTATATCGGGAATAAATAATATAACAAAAGTATCATATAATTTTTACGGTGTTTGTATAAAAAGAAGATCAAAATCCTACTTTAAAACAGTCAAAATAAGATGGGTCTTTTTCGGTTTTCTAGTATTGAAAATAACACGACAATTAGGGATATGTGTCATCATATTTATCTGAACGTCCTGTAAAAAACTTTTTGCTGGAAAAGTGCACAAATATCGGAAGCAGAAATGCACAGAACTAATGCTTGTTTTTTTAAATAAGAAATTTCTTATTCGGAAGTATACTGTGATCTGAAATCAATCTTCCAAACAGTTCAAATATTTGCGCTCTTAATTCAGAAAAGTTTTTTTTTATGGTATTGAATATGCAGAATTGTTTCACTCTGTAAATATCTTTGAAAAATTTGTATTTATACTACTGTGCATTATAATCCATTATAATTATTACACCTGTTGCAGCAAAGTGAAATCAAACACTATTCTTTTAGAACTTCATTTCAGTATGAGATATTGAGTCCCTTGGTCAAAATATAGATCAGTTGTTATTTTACTAAGATTTATCTTCTTCGGTGTGAAGAAGCGGTTGGATGATATACATTCTTATGAAAGACTTCCAGAATAACAAAGAAGATTTGTTTGTAAAAAGTCCTTACGTAATTCAACTGGGCTCTAACATAAAACTCTAAGAAATAAGGACAAACAATAGGTCTTTTTAAAAACATTTAACCTAACGAAGTGTACATGGTGTAAGGTACTGAGATATAGGTGTTAGTGTACTCATATAGATGCTGTGAAGTTAAAAGTCTATAGTGTTCTATAGCGTAAGCCATAGAAAATGTCAACTGCCGCCAAAATAATGCTAGGTTATACTGATGCATATTTTTACAGACATTTCAATCGAAGTCTGTATATGGAAATGTGCAGAAGATCATGATTTGTTATTTATTTTAGTCTATGTCTTTGCCTCTTTGCTGTGCCTCGATAAAGCTTACAAAATTTCTATACCCTGTTCAACGCATTACATCTGGCAAATAGTTTCTTTTTCACAATATTTTTAATCTGTTGATCTTTTGAACAGTATAGTTATATAAAAAAATTATGTTTAAACGACTAAAGCTTTATGGAATTTGCGATAAAACTTTAATTAAAAAAAAAAAAAAAAAAAAAAAACCTTAAAATATTTATTTTACATTATTAGACTTATGCACAGTTATCACATGTGGTAAATATGCATTTTTGTCGTGGTAGGAGAGTATAATCAGTCAAAATTTGCCAATTTTTAGTTGTACACCTCCTTTTGCGTTTTTGTTAATCTTACATAACTGACATTTGAAACGTTGTATAACAGGACTTCTTTAAATAATTTGAGTAACAGGTACCGATTTTTCTACTATCTTTACGTGTATTTGTTAAAAAAACGTTTCAGTTGAATTACACAAATAAAAATTAAGTGATTGTGTCTTTTATACACGTAAAATTTCTAAAAAAAGGCTATTGAAAAATTGCATAAGTGTGTTTTACATGAAAAGTTAAGTTTTTCAAAAAGGTTTCTTTGTTTATTTAAAAAAAATGCCTATTGAATGTGAATATAAACATTTAACGTAAATGTTCCAGTATTTCAAGAATGTTTCTTTTGTCATGTTTAAACATATAATTTTTTGTTTAATTTTTTTGGTTACTATTGTTTATTTTTTTCAAACTTCGAAATATTATTATCTATTTCAGTTCAAATAAACAATATAAGCCTACACAATTTGTTTCTAAAAGTGAAATACTCCTTAATGTAAATTATTTACAATTAAATTTGAGTCTGTATATATTTCACAAGCATTAGTGCAAAAATAGTTGAAATTTTTCTTAGTTAAATGCAATTTGTTTAAAGCAAATTTTGTTTTAACAATGAATGTTTTGATTCTTTCATATTTTGTATTATCGTGTTTTTAACAGAACATGTACAAGTTAAAAGTTAAAACGTGGATATTGTTTAATAGAAAACGTTATTTACATCATGATAGAATACACAGACAGAAATAAATTCTTCCATTCACAGAAATGTTTCTATAAATTGGCGAATATCAGTTTTTCTTTCTCCGTTATAGAAGGTAAAATTTCTATCAATTGAGGTAAGTTGGGAAAAATAAAAGTTGCGGTCGCAAGGAATCCCTGTTTCGAATCCTGACCCCAACTTTTTTCACACAGTTGGAAATTTGTAAATGTTATAAATATCTCTAGTCGGAAGATTGGTTTTAATATTCGGAAGGGATGGATTCCAGCCACGAAAATAAATGTCGAAAAAATGTTCACATCCTGAAAAAATTCGTCCCCCCCCCCCGCCCCGCGGAAAAAAATATAACAAAAAATTAGTCAATTCTGTTGATGAGTAACATTTAAAATAACGTTATAATCTGCAATAAAAAATGCTGATAGCAAAGGATGTACTAACGTCAAGTTTGGGAAATAATCCTGAAATAAAAAAATACTCCATGCATTTATAGGAAAACGAAAAATTTAGATATATAAATTCTGTCAGAGATTTGCATCTCAAGCATCATATTTCCACCACCCACTTCCAAAATCTCTTTTTTACATGCATAATAAAAGGAAAATTTTATTTCAAAATTGCGGTGCGGTTGCAGCATTTGAAGATTAATGTTAGTGGTATAAAAAATATACCACCGTCTTTAATACTTCGGTACCGGTATTCGGATCGCCGTTTTTAAAGATCAATATATTAATAAATTACTCGTGAATATTACCAATAATAAGAAGCCTGAACATAAATTTGACTCGCAAAAGTACAAACTTTACCCTATTCAATATTATCCAAGATTTTTGGGGAAATTGAAATACAATATTAAGTGGTTCAATATCTGCTTAGTATCCAAACCACCTGTGACATTAAAGAATAATATTTGCACTAAAATTAATCCAATTAATTTTGAGAATTATCCAGAATTATACAAAATTCCGTTAATTAGAGCAGACGGATCAAAGAATTACTATATTGGAATGATTAGAAGGAAATTTATATACAGGAAAATGGATCATATAGCTGATATTAAATATAATAGGAAAATAGGCAAGAATAACAGGCAAGATTACGCCAAGGAGAAATTATTCATATAAATTTCAACGAAAGTACGATAATTTTCCCTACAACCAATATTATCCATCCATAATAAGAGAAACAATAGAGATTCTAACCAGTAAAAATAACATATGTGACAATACAGCATCATTCAACTCATCAAAACTGTGACTCGGGGATTTAGAAAATACACTGGCCTCCAAAAGTTAAGGTACAGGGACTGGATGTTTTCGGTTGCACACGTTTTGTCGAATATATACAAAAATTATTAGCGAATTGTTCTTGAACTTCTGGGATGAAAAGAACATGTTTGATTTTATATTTCCCGGTGAAGATTTAGTCGGGGGTACAATTAGGGGGCTAATAATAAATTTAATAATAAAACAATATTTGCGATCCCCTATGTAACAGGAAAGGTTCGAAATGGTTTGTCACTGTGGTAAATGACTATTTGGGTCCTGTTCAACGTTTGTATGCATTTGTGTAAGCATAGCACTCATATTCGTGAAGATGTTAACGTTTTTGTGAAAAATTCAAAAGGTTTTGTTTATAGCATACAGAGTTTTCAACCAAATTTAACACAACTTACCAAAAACCTGACAAAGAGCAGTAGAAACATTATACTGCAATTAAAATATGAATATATTGAATATTTGATGAGATATGAGCATTTTTATGAGATAATTTTTAACTGCGCATGCGCGGAAGATTTCAAAATTTTAATTTCATAATTTGGTAGTGAGTATTTTGGGGCAACTTCTATAAAAAGTCCAGTCAAATGTTGTGAAAACTAAGAAAGATATAGTGAGCTGATTGAAAAGTTGTGGAAAATCCCTTATAATAAAACTATTTTTAGGAAGCAACTCACTATATCGACCCTATTTTTGTTAATTTTCGCAATATTTGACTGGACTTTTTATATAAGTTGACCTAAATATCTTACTACCAAATTATGAAATAAAAATTTTGAAATCTTCCGCGCATGCGCAGTTAAAAATTATCTCATACAAATGCCCATATCTCATCGAATATTCAATATATTCATGTTTTAATTGTAGTATAATGTTTCTACTACTCTTTGTCAGGTTTTTGGAACGTTGCGTTAAATTTGGTCGAAAACTCTGTATGCTATAAACAAAAAACCTTTTGAATTTTTCACAAAAACGTTAACATCTTCACGAATATGAGTGCTATGCTTACACAAATGCATACAAACAATGAACAGAACTCGATTAGTCATTTACCACAGTGACAAACCATTTCCGGCCTTTCCTGTTACATAGGTGATCGCAAATATTATTTTATTATTAAATTTATTATTAGCCCCCTAATTATACCCCCGACTAAATCTTCACCGATAAATATAAAATCAGACATGTTCTTTTCATCCCAGAAGTTCAAGAACAATTCGCCAATAATTTTTGTAGATATTCGACAAAACGTGTGCAATCGAAAGCATCCAGTCCCTGTACCTTAACTTTTGGAGGCCAGTGTAGAAATAATAATACACGTAAAATAAAAAAAAGTAACATGCGTTACATTAAAAACTGAATGATGACATTTCAGTTCATTGCATCATAGACCGTGCAATTTCAGGATATCATTATTTATTTGTTTTGAAAATGAGCTGGATGACTTGAAACATGTCAATTGTAAAATAAAACTATTTCACTGCTTTTAAAGTTTTAATTTTACGCCTCTTTAGCAGTTAGAAATAATATAGTTCCACCGTCTTTCAAAGGGTTAATTTAAAGTCGAACTCTTTATGAAATAATCTAAATATGCATCATATCACTTCATTATGTAATAACATAATTTTCTAACGAAAATAAACGTGCTTGTTTTATGGCATATTTAATTATTAATCGTTTTGAAGTTTTATATAGTATTTTATAAAGATACTGTTTTACCGTACTGTTCACCAATTTTTGTCAGTTTTAAAATTTTGCTTCATAAAAAGTTTCATTTAGCGTTCCTTTAACAGTAAAAATCTTATCAGATGAAATAATTAAAAAAAAACAAAGTTTTAAAATTCATTACATTTAAATTATTTTAAGAAAACAAAAATGCTGCAATACATAATTCCACTAAAATTTACATACTTGAGAGTTTTTGTACATATTAGTTTTTTTTTTCCTCTGAAATTTTAAATTAAATTAATCATGAGTGAACTAAAGTAAAATAACATTTTAAAGCTCTTTTATTTGAAGTACCACAAAAAATGGATTTATATATTTTTCGTTAGATATTCAACAGTGTATAAAAAAAAAGCTTTTAATTCATTACTTATATAAACAGTCACGTACATTTCCCATCCTTCGAAATTCAATTAAATAAAAAAAAAAAAAATAGTAGAAATTCCTTTCATTTTTCACATTTCACATTCACTTTCTAAATTTATTTCAATTGATTGAAGAGAAATTTCTTTATTTGATTTAAGGCGAATTTCTTTTTTTATGATCTATTTTTGGACTTTTCTTTTATTACATATTTAACTTATAAAATGTTTGCTTGGAAAAATAGGATTAGAAATTTTTACAGAATTCTTTTTAATAATTAAGAGAATCGCGAAAATGTGAAATAAATAGTTTTGTGAAGTTTTGCCTATATATTTTACGAAAAAATTTAACAAATTTTATTAAAATTGTTATTTCTTTAAGAGACTAGAAATATTCTGCACTATTTTCAAATTATTATTTCTTTCTTTCTTTATTTTTTTTTCAACGCTTCGTCATTCATCGAACACTGTTAAAAATTTTCTTAAACTTTCGAGCTTTTAAATCAACGATCATTCATGAACTCTGACAGCTTAATGATTTTTCCCTTGATGATGACTATGTGAATCAGTTGAAAGCGCTTGGGTATTGACTTTATAACATTTTTGAACATAAACAATGGTTTCTTACTTTTTAAAACCTACATTTATATATTTTAGCACTTTTATTAATAATTAAAAAAATTAATTATTATTTAGCAAGTTTAATTGTTCTTACACTATGTTCACTCCTTAAAAATCTTCAGTAAACTGTCTAGTCCTGTGACCATTTCTACAGATAACTGCTTTTAACCGTTTTTATTGAAAACTGTTACATAATCGTAATGTAGCTTTTTCAGACCATAATCGGTCATTAATATAGTCAGACACACTTAATTAAAGAATTAAGTAGCAGTTATCTGTAGAGATGGTCGAATGACTGGACAGTTTACTGCAGATTTTAAGCAGTGAACATAGTGTAAGAACAGATGAACATGCTAAATTAAAATAAAAATATTTTTATTATTAAAAAAGTGCTAAAAATATATAAATATACGTTTTAAAAAGTAAAAAAAAACATTGTTTATGTTTAAAGATGTTACAAAGTTGGCAACTAAGCACTTTCGACTGCTTCACACAATCATCATCAGGGAAAAATCTTTAGGGCGTTAATGAATGATTGTTGCTTTAAAAGCTGTAGATGAGTCCATTTATAAGGAGAGGTTTTTAATAGCTATGTTCCGAATTCACCAGAAATATTTGGCATGTTATACCAAATACGATATTCACTGTAGGAGTGCATATCATTACAGATATTTCTCCCTATAGTTGAATTTTTTTGTGATTCCTTTATTATAGTGGTGTATTAGTGCGAAGTATGAGCTGTGATTTAATCATAAGCCAAAATTCGCATTACTCATATAATCGGAATCTGATATAACGAACTAATTATATCTGGAGAATTTGGAACATAACAGTTGAAAATTCTCCTTCCCCCTCCTTGAAAATAGCCTCCTATCCAGCTATTAAGACAACGATAATTCATGAAGACGTCGTAACCCTTTCCAGCGCGCAGTAATTCTGTTTATAAACTAAATAAATAATGGACTGACACCAGAATTTATAAACGAAGTTATTAGAAAGTGCGAACTTGTTGAGTTTCATGTACATTATAAAAGGAGAATTTTAATTAAATATTCTTGTTGCCGTTTGTCAGTTTTGGAATTAAAATTAGGTGTCTTTTTTTAAGGACACCACCCTCGAGAGGGTTAAAGATGGCCGCCTGTGCGAATCAGTCGAAACCGTTCAGGTTCGACTTTGTATCATTATTTTAACACCTATGATGTTGTTTATGTTTAAAACCTATATTTATATATTTTTATCAACTTTTTCGTAATATAAATTCATAATTTTGATTTTGTATGTTTAAATGTTCTTATATAATCTCAAAGTGAAAACGAAGTACCGAAGTTTTAATTAAACTATTTATTTGAATTAGTGTACATAGTATATGTATCAATTATAGGTATTAATTAGACTGTCAAATTTAAAAAAACCATTAGTGGCAGATTTTATTTAAGCATCAGTGTGTTTAAAACTAAGCCAACGTTTAATACATTTTTTTTACTTACATACTTAATGTCCGACTCAAAAAACATTACTTTTTTACTTATTTTATTTTCTTTTTTACGTACTAGATGGATTCGCCTGCTACTCTGGTCAGTTTTTCCGAACAAATCGTAAATGAAACAAAATACAGGGTGATTCATAATGAATGGGACTAAAAGAAAACATGATTGTGAACGTTGTAATTAATATCTACTAAAAAACAACTTTTCAAAAGTAAAAAATAAGCCAAGCAAAAAAAAAAAAAAAGAAAAGAAAAGAAAAGAAAAAAGGTGAAAGTTGTGGCTAAAAAATAGTGTGATATCAAATTTCCAAGCTTATATTGCGGTACTTATTTAACATTTTTTGATAAAAATTTATCATATGTAAGTCGAGTACCTAAGTATGCGTTGATAGAAAGCCTTTTCTCCTTTACTAAATACATCATAACGTGTTTCTGAAAATTAATTTTTTTAAATTATGCATGATGGGCTTGGCGGCCATCTTTCCATATTTTACACAAATTTCTAAGCACACAAGTTCATTGTTAAGATTGGAAGATCGAAATTGTTACTAAAGCAAACATTTTATTCTTTTAATTTATGGAAATGAGTGCCTAAAAATTTGTGTCTAAAAATAAAGCTGAAGTAACTTCAGGTTTCATCTTATGATTCTCTTTTTTCGGAGGGGGATTAATTAATTAGTTAAAGCAGTAAAAATCAATTTGTTTTTTCAAAATAAAAAAAATTCTTAATTTATCTGTCTGTAGCTAAAACTATAACTTCGAAATTCTTAATAATGCAAATATGTTACGAGTTTGAGTGCTTAGAAATTTGTGTAAAATATGGAAAGATGGCCGCCAAGGCCATCATGCATAATTAAAAAAAAATTAATTTTCAGAAACACGTTATGATGTATTTAGTAAAGGAGAAAAGGCTTTCTATCAACGCATACTTAGGTACTCGACTTACATATGATAAATTTTTATCAAAAAATGTTAAATAAGTACCGCAATATAAGCTTGGAAATTTGATATCACACTATTTTTTAGCCACAACTTTCACCTTTTTTCTTTTCTTTTCTTTTCTTTTTTTTTTTTTTTTTTTTTTTTTTTTTTACTTTTGAAAAGTTGTTTTTTAGTAGATATAAGTTCTTTTTTTAAACAAATGATATATAACTGAAATAATTCTACTAGCTCAAATTAAAATTAGTCCTTGTATAGCATTTACAAGCAGGGAGCAAACACAATATTATACATTTTGTTTACCTATCATTCATTTTTTATAGTGATTAATAATTTAAAAGTAAGGAAAGTCAATTTCTTCTTTCAAAGTATCAGTCTTTCTCAATTTATATCTCCTTAAAATTTTCTACGAAAGATGAAAATTTAGTAAAAAACAGAGTCGAAATAAAATATATATTTACAGTCAGTCTGTCAGTTAATTGTTTTTTCTAACTTTTTTTGCTGACGGTTTTGCAAAATAAATTTACCTTTACAAATACCTACGGTTAATCCGAGAATGAAAACCCGCAGGCATCTAAAGAATCGAAGATCTGTAAATCTAGCAATTCTAGACATAATAAAGGAACATTTTTGATAAAAAATATCTAAAAATTTAAAGATATAAACTGTACATATAACTTCATCTTCATTTAGATCGTGTTATAGAGAAGAAAGAATAAATATGTAATTTTACTCAAGTCTGTTTATACATACCTATTTGCATAAATGTGAGGATATTAATTTACTATAAAATTTTCCCTAAATTGATTATCTTTAATACTCTATTATTAAAGCCGCATATACATGAGAATGAAATATTTTTCGGTTAAAAATTGCCTGAAATCTATAGTCTTATCGTTCGTTAAATTTGTTTTTTTTTTTTTTTTTTTTATGCCCAGACTCTTTTTCTGAACTCTGACAAAAGATCACAGACACATTGGCATCTAAAGAATCGAAGATCTGTAAATCTAGCAATTCTAGACATAATAAAGGAACATTTTTGATAAAAAAAAAATCTAAAAATTTAAAGATATAAACTGTACATATAACTTCATCTTCATTTAGATCGTGTTATAGAGAAGAAAGAATAAATATGTAATTTTACTCAAGCCTGTTTATACATACCTATTTGCATAAATGTGAGGATATTAATTTACTATAAAATTTTCCATAAATTGATTATCTTTAATACTCTATTATTAAAGCCGCATATACATTAGAATTAAATATTTTTCGGTTAAAAATTGCCTGAAATCTATAGTCTTATCGTTCGTTAAATTTGTTTTTTTTATGCCCAGACTCTTTTTCTGAACTCTGACAAAAGATCACAGACATATTGAAGCTATCCAAATTCTTAAATCTTTCTATCGTATTTCCTTTTTTGAGGGGGGTGTGAGGAAGAGCCTTAAGAACTTCGTTTTGTTCTCAGAATTCTGAATTATTCATTCAAAAGATCTACCTACATAAGTCTTGTTGCAGAATTTTCATTAGTTAAGAGTTGCATCAAGTTATACATCATGTGATTCTATTAAATTAATTTTGTGAAATACTAGATGGGAGCCATTGATATTTCCAGACCATTTGCCTACATTTTAAACTTGAGTCATTCACTACTATTCATTAATTTTCTATACGAATTAAAGAAGTCGTTGTTTCCATGCCAACTGTACCTTTCACTATTGCTTGCTTGTTTGTTACTTTGATTTATTGAACACATACATCATATCACATGCTGATCACGGCGGGATTTGAATGTGCTTCCACATACGCTCTCAAGCGATTAGCGGCATTGTGTCTTATCCACTCAGCCACAGTGGGCCACTATTGCTTTCTCTAATGCCCAGATACTCAAATTTAACCAACTGCACTTAGAATCATGGTCATAACACAGAACATTTATATGTTAGAGCAGTGTTGCCAGTGGGCTACTTTTTTTAAATTCGGATTTCTTGATTGCCAGCACTGAGTATAAACGGTAAAATTCCCATTGTTTTCACCTTAATTAATATGTCATTAAATACGGCACATTTTACAATTTCAAAAAAGTGGTGCCAATCAAGTATCTGAGTTAAAAAAAAGTAGCCCATCTGGCAACACTGTGTTAGAGTGGTGACATATGCACAAGTCGTGTACTCATATTCAATTTTTTGTCCAAAGTACGGTAACTCAGTTTTCAGTAATAGACGAGGAAGGTTTCAATTAAACTAACCAGAAAAGTTAACAAACATTGGCTTCCTGATTTGATTTTATTCAAAATTGTTTTAACCAACCAAAGTTAATGTCCGTGATCCAGATAAATTTTTCTCTGTTAGTAAAATTACATTGACCAATTAGTAGCCTTTATCCTTGCAGGCTTTTCGGTGTTTACTGCAAACATCAAAAAGTTCGGAAAAATGCAGACGTCTGATTGATCAATCCCATCCCGCTAATAGCGAAATATCTATCTTGATCCCGGCCTATTCAATTCCCTTTAAATATTGGAGAAAGCCTTGACACGTGTCAGAAAAACGTCACACAAAGCAGGCAAAACAAAGAAGAAAAATCATTCATTGGCTCGTTCATATTCACGAGCCGATGAACGATTTTGTTTCTTTGCTTTGCCTGCTTTGTGTGATGTTTTCGTAACGCGAGTCAAGACTTTCTCAGATATTTAGGATGCTTTGGCGTATTTCACCACCATGAAGTTATGAAAGGAGAGGAACAGACATGTCAATCTTCCCGTGTGAAAAACTAGTTACCAAAAAAAAACGAGTTATTTCCCTCTCTTCTGCCCTTTTCTCTCTTCATTTTGACCGATAGCAGCCCATTTAGCAGTCTCCAGTACAAGATGCCGCTATATACAGTGGACGCAGGAGGGAGGGTGTTAGCGCAACCAATGACATAATAGGTCAGTTCATGATGTTTAAAAGTCACATGCAGTTGGATCGAGGCTAACGAAAAAGACAGGCTACCGCGGTGGGTCCGATTCTTCTTTTTTTACAAACCGCTGGAGTCACGTGATGCTCTTTTCGCGCACCTTCTTTGGTGCATTCGAGCATCACGTGACGCCAGCGGTCTGTAAAAAAAGAAGAATCGGACCCACGGCCGTAGCCTGTCTTTTTCGTTAGTCTCTGTGTTGGATCATCTTTACACGATGATTAGTACAAAGCTGCGAGTCGATTTTTTTTGTGTCCATTGCCGTGTACAGATAATCAACTCCGTGTGACGTTATGAACTGGCCTTATATGTTGTTGGACACAGTTTAGGAACAGCTACAAATGACTTCATCTATATCTACTCCGAGGTAAACGAAAAAGACAGGCTACCGCGGTGCTACAGCGCCTAGAATATATAGTGTGGAAATCGGCTATCCCAGTAGTACTTTAAAAAGTGCTAATATATTGGATCTCTTAAATTTCAAATGATGCTGAAATCCAATGAGTCGATCACAGCGATATCTGCAGGATATTTCCTAAAACTTCATGACGATTTGGTAACAGCGTCTAGAATACCTAGTGTGGAAATATTTTATTAAACAACGCTAAAAATTTGTATCCCGTAAATGATCGACGATACTGCTAAAATTCCAAGTGTCGATCGCAGCGAAATCTGCGGGATTTTCGTATTACATTGTATAGACTAGCAATATCTTTCAGTCATAGAAAATATCCTGCAGATGTCGCTGCGATTTGTATATTTCAGCAGCATCGTTGCACATTTAAGGATACAATATTTTACCACTTTTTTAAGTATTACAGGGATAGCCAATTTCCCCACTATATATTCTAGGCGCTATAATTTGGTCTAGACGCTGTAGCGTTTTTTTTTTTTACATTTTATTAACATACATCTGACCTGTGTGCTTGGCGTCAAACCCGCTGTAATATTACGATGTTTACATTGAAAGTTTATCACAGATGTTGCTGCGATCAGCTCCCTGGATTTCAGCGCCAGTGCACATTTAAGTGATACAACTTTTTAGCGCTGCTTGGATAGCAAAATTCCAAAGTATGTATTCTAGACGCTATAGCGGTGCATTACACGTGTCTCTTTCTTCTTTAAAAAATATCCTTTAGATGTCGCTGTAAATGGCTGTTTGGAATTCAACATCGTTGTACATTTAAGGGATTCACTATTTCCGCGCTTTTTTAAGTATTGCTGGGATAGTCCATTTCTACAACATATAATCTAGGCCTATAACGGAGCTATAGTACAGCGCCTAGAAGATACAGTGTGGAAAACGGCTATTCCTATAATGCTTTAAAAAATGCTAAAAACTTGTATCCCATAAATCTCCAACAATGCTCAGCGGCAATATGCTGATACGAGTGCCATCTCGTAACTCTTTTCAATATAAACACTGAGTTTTCAAAAATTATAGAATATTAAATATCGGAAACTATAAATATAAGATATTTTGGTCTGTTATAAGCTAATTTAGTTAAGGAATGACGTGAAATAGGTAAAAGAGTCTCTTTTAGAATGACTATCCTTTTTAAATCACTACGATGGCGCTACTATCGACATCTTGTTATTCAGCATTGTTGTACATTTATGGGATTCAATTTTTCAGCACTATTTTGTAGCCGTTTTCCACACTGTATCTTCTAGGCGCTGTATATATAGTGTGGAAACTGGCTATCCCTGTAATACTTTAAAAAGTGCTAAAATATTGTATCCCTTAACTGTGCAATGATGCTGCTGAAATATACAGATCACATCTGCAGGATATTTTCTCAAACTGCAAGATATTGCTAGTCTATACAATGTAATAATAAATCCCGCAGATGTCGCTGTGATCGATACTTGGGATTTTAGCAGTATCGTCGCACATTTAAGGGATACAAATTTTTAGCGTTGTTTGGATAGCATATTTCCACACAAGGTATTCTAGACGCTGTAGCCATACTTTCGGCAAAAACTTGAAATGAGCATGCTTCCTGTGCATATATCACCACTCTTATGTATGAAGGCTCTCTGTTATGGTGTTGATTCTGAGCGCTCTTTGTTAAATTTCTATATTTGTGTTTTAGAGAAAGCGATACAGAAAAGTACTGTTACTATGGAAACAACAACTTCTTTAATATTGAAAGGTATTGCAAAGGAGTTCAGAATCAGTGCCTTAAATAGTTTCGAATATGTATTGTTGTTATGACAATTAATACCCTACCTGGATGTGGAAATGCAAAATTGTGTTCAACATAATGGAGGATATTCCATCTACATTTTGATCACGTGGTCAAGGTAAAAACTTCTATCGTAAAGAAGGGAAGGCTCCGTAGACGTGTAATGTAAATCCCCGCTAGTCAATGAAACGGTTCATGAGGCAAAGTAGTAGTATCTTCCCTTCTTATCAGATAGAAGTTCCTTCGATAAATTACCGGTATCACGTGACCTTTTCAGCCTCGAACCCATATTTGGAATATCCTCCATTGTGCGCAATCTAGATAGAATTTTGACTGTCAGAGAAACGAGATTCATCAATCGGAAGCCTGCATTTTTGTGAACTTTTCGCTGTTTGCAGAAATGCGGGCTATTGATTGGCGATTCTCGTTTCGCTAACAGCGAAAAATCTATCTGGATCCTAGCCTACATTTCTACAAACATTGCACTTCATCCACGGCACTAAAAAAACGACTCAAAACTTTCATGACATAGGCCGGGATCCACAAACAGCAAATATTCTCAAACATGCAGGCTTTTGATTTGTCAAACTCATTTCGCTAACAGCGAAAAATCTATCTGAATCTCAGTCATAGTAATCTTCGATGAAATCAATGCAAAAGGATAATATAAAAGAAAAGTATAAGATTTCTAAAATATTTTGGCGGGTTTATCGCTATTTGGCATAATTTGTAAACTTTAGAACTAATTAACAGTTTTTCGCTAATTATGAATAGAAAATTAATGTTTTTAAAGCTGAATTTTATAAAAGCACGTAGATTGAGTAAATATCTATCCAAAAATTCAATCCTTACTTTTTTCTGTCCATTATTTAAGTCTCTACCTCGATTTAAACATAAGTTGTGACGAAGAAAATAAATCTGTCATTTTCAGTATCTCGACGTTATTTTAAAAAATCTATATCTAAAATATTTTGGCGGGTTTATCGCTATTTGGCATAATTTGTAAACTTTAGAACTAATTAACAGTTTTTCGCTAATTATGAATAGAAAATTAATGTTTTTAAAGCTGAATTTTATAAAAGCACATAGATTGAGTAAATATCTATCCAAAAATTCAATCCTTACTTTTTTCTGTCCATTATTTAAGTCTCTACCTCGATTTAAACATAAGTTGTGACGAAGAAAATAAATCTGTCATTTTCAGTATCTCGACGTTATTTTAAAAAATCTATATCTCTGTTTATAGTTAATTTATGAGGATGCATTTGATCTCAAATTGAAGATCTTCTTTATTAGGTCCTTCTAGTGCTGGTTTTATTTTTCTGCGATGATTGCTTCTTTTGATATGGGAAATTTTACGCTGACATATTTCGTTCATTTAACATGGAGAAGTTGTCATCAGTATAATAAGCAGTTACGGTGTCTTGCCTTATTGTTGGCGTTTGTTTGTTTGGCGGGGTTAGCATTTTTTTTCAGCTTGGCTTGGCAGAACGACCGTCCTGCTTGACATTTAGAAAATTCAAATTTACCTCAAAACTACATTTATTCAAGTTTCTACAGGTTTTCAATATGTGCCCTCTCGGTGACACGACAAATGTCGACACGGTAAACAAGCTCCTGCCACACTCGTGATAGTATATCCCTGTGATGGAGTTCAACACTGCAGTTATCCACTGCTTCAGTTCCTCTAAGTCCTTAGGAAGTGGAGGCAAAAACTCCTTGTCTTTAACGAAACCCCAGAGAAAAAAAATCACAAGGCGTTCACGAATTCTTTCAACCACTTTGGGTTTTGTTTCTTTTCGTCCTGGGCTAGTGTTCTTGCATAAGCAGCCGGTATCCTGGAACTGCTTCACCCACCTGCTTATGTTATTCCGATGCGTTGGTTGTTTACGAAATTTCTTGCGAAAATGTCTTTGCACAACAGTTACCGAGGAGGTTTTGGCATATTCGAAAACGCAGTAAGCTTTCTCCTGCATGGACAACATTTTGTTTAACAGCGCCTCTAGCGGCGAGTTCGTCATTAGATGATTTTTCCCTGTTGCCAAAGAAAATTTGTATAATTGTAGTTGCAGAATAAATTTGTTTCGGCTGAATAAATCCATTACGGCAGTCACACTGCGCTATTCTTTTTGGCCCATTCATTATGAATGACCCTGTATATCTGTTAATTTGATATTGTGTTTTAAAGCAATATAAACCTTTACCCGTAATGCCCTTCTGTATTTCTGAAGATGACACCGCCAGTGCGCTATTATTTGTTTTGATGTATCAAAGAAAATTTAAGCTGTTAATGCTAAACTTTTTAGTTGATCACGCACAGTAAGAACGATAAAGAACGATAGAATAATATGCAGTATACTTAATCCATTGCTAAAAAATTATTATAAACAATGCATGTCTAATTAAAATCCGTCCAGTATAAATAGTTAAAAAGGTTATTTTTTCATAATCCCGTTTACCCGATTATGGAGTCCCCCCATGATTCTATAACTTTGCAACGCAGAAGGAGTTGTCATATAAAAAAAAAATATTTCCGTAAACATGTATTAACAATGCAAGTCTCATCAAATTCCCTATGTGAATTTTTTTTTAAAATGACTATTCTTTCACAATCGGGTACCCTTGATTATAAAACAGTTTTTAAATTGTACATGAGCCTGGCGTTAAAAAAAAGTTACAGTAACTATTTAATAATTATTTTTACTTTGCAGAATTTAGTTACTGAGATCATCCAAAAGATGTATTAAAATTATGTTAAATTGTACATATTTAAATAAAATGCTTCATTGTGAATAAGATGTCATATCGCAGGCAATACAAATATTATCAATCATAAATGTGAGACATTCATTAGTATCTAATAAACATTTTAAACAATAGAAAAAAATTAACCTGCTTGAATGTGCAATTTTTTTTAAATTAACGTAACCACAAAACGCAACACTGTGTGTGATCCGACAATTTCAAAAATCTGGCATCTAAACTATCTTTTCGCTTCCTTTTTCTTTTACACTTTCAAGTTATAGGGAAAGTAAAATAGCAATTCTTTATGAATTTAAAACTTCAAGATCGAAAGTAAATATGTAAAAAAAGAATATTTGACCTTTTTTTTTCATTTGCCAAAGTCGTTTATTTTCTGAAAAAAAAAAAAAAAAAAAAAAAAAAAAAAATGTGAGAACAGCACTGTTGCATAACAACGGAAATAATTTTGGGAACAACTTTGACGAATGCATGGCACAATGTATGTCCGGAACGAATTTTTGGCAACGGTGACATCAATGGTGAGGAAGAATTTTCAGGCTTTCACGTGAAAAGGCCGCGATTTATGAACTGGTTGAACACGCAAAATCTGAAAATTCATTAAGGTCGAAAAAAGGGATAAAGATGATGGGCTAAGCATTGACGAAAATGCAACAAGAACAAGCAATTAAAAGGGACAGCGAAATCACTAACGCTGTGCTAAGTAGAACCACCGAAAATGCTAGTAGCAGCTCAGAAGACGAGGATGAACAACCGGAAGAAGAAAAGGTGCCCCTAGAAAAATTCATAAATTTGGCTGGAGAGTTAATATATGCTTTAAAGAAACAAAATTGTATTTCCGAAACAGACACTCTTCATTTGTATAAAATAATATATATATATAACTTGTTAAAGAACGGCCAAAAAATTTGAAGGAAACAAAATTAACATCGATTTTTCCTAAATTATAAGATAAGAAATAATTTCAGTTTTTATTAGATTTTTTTATTTTCTGTAACATAAAAAATATCATTTAAAGGAAGATTTTATATATAATTTTCTCTTTTCTGAACATAATTATCACTTACTAATGAATTAAATTATGGCTAAAGGCATTATTAAGAATATAGTACTACTTTTGATATTCCTAATTACTATTTTTGATATTCCTTCAAAAATCCGGAATTTTAAAAAATCCGGCATAAGCTCCGTCCCGATGATGCCAGATTTTTGAAGTTATACTGTATTTTCTAAACAAGATTTTAAGATGTCAAATTACCAATTTTTTATGTTTTGTGAAAGATTTCCCCTTTATAGATGCAGGAGTTGCATTGAGTAAATGGATGCATATATTTATTACATACTTTAAAAATATAAACTACATATCGTGTTGAAAAGAGATACTTCGGATTTAGATGCATCACGTGTCACTTTAAACTTTATTTGATGGCATAGCACTCAATTTTCCAATAACTGTCAAACGATAATTTATCGCTATATTTCTGTATAGATCTGTATTACCAGTATTTTACACATGATATTTTCAATTAGTCTCGTTTACAAGTATTTTGAATTTTAGTACAGGGCATTTTATTTCACTAGGAATGACATCTCAATGCGAATTTAAAGTATTATGTGGATTATTATACTAAAAATAATTTTATAGAAGATTTAAAATGACGTATTTTTCAAAGTTAAAAAAATTAATTATGATATACATTGTTTTCCCTATTTACTCTACTACGAATTTAACTTTAGCATAGAATCCGAAACTCTTTTCAATATTTAAAAAATATTTTTTTTCCCTAACAAAAGAAAGTAAATTAATATGAAGACAACTTCTTATCCAGAATTATATTTTTAACTAGGGGGCTCTGCCCCCTGCAAGCTACGCTCGCCAACTCCCGTTCAGACACCGCAGAATCTGAAAATCTAAAAATCTAATGGGTTTTTAAAATATTAGAGAAGTTTAAATTATACTGAAAAAGCTGTGCAGATCTTCCTGTAAACGGTTTTCCATTCAATTCCCTTTGATTGGAAAAATTTAACGGAGAATCAGTTGCTGTTAAGACATTCAATGGTTGTTTTCATTTTTGATTAAAGAGGATCAGTTAAACATTTGAAAAGAAGCTAAAATAAAATGAATTAAGCATTCAGAGTCTTTGTTAACCGATATTTTAAAACAATCTCTATAACAATAGCCTAAATCAGGTGACTATCATCAACAGTTCCGGACGGAACACTTTGCTTTTTATACTCTAGGTGCCAATTTGATACTTTAATGTTATCCAGGCACAGGTGATAAGTTGCCAAATATTATTCTATCCCCATCATTTCATCTATATTATAATAGTTCAAGTCATCAAATGCCATAAACAAATACGATCTGATCCCTTCGCCTTTCATATGAAAGTTTGGAACAAATGTCATATAAGTTATTTGCGCGATTTTTTTCGAACGCCAATTTGGGGAACGCATCAACAGCATAAACAACAACATCCGGCTAGAATATAAAGCAAAATAACGATACTTTGGCGCCAGTTAAGTACCCGTTGCGTATATGACATTGGCGTCAGAAAAAAATCGCGTCAATATGGGGCCGGATATGACATCTGTGCCGAAAAAAAAAAAAGCCGGGTGCAAATCTCGCCAATATCTTTTTTTCAACTCGCCAGTTAGCATTTTTTTTTATTGTTTGAGTGGTAAATTAAAACAGTGATTTGAAGTTGAAATTACATGTCATGGTTTGTTACATAATTTAATATTTCACCAGATGTCATATACGGCATGTTTGGCATGATTTTTTTTTTTTCTTTAACGAAAATTTGGCGAAAGCCTCGTTTTCGAATACCAGTTACATATGTATTTTTGGTACTACTTAGTTATCCCGTCGACAAAAAAATCTATCGCGAACTATAAGATTAAATGTCAATAATGCTTGATCGCAAATGTCACATTCACATGACTTTTAGCAAGTTACACGTGTTTACGTCATCAAGTGATTTTTATTTTGACGTTTTATTTTTATATTTATTAATGTTATACTAATTTATTTGTTCTTTCGTTATTTAAAATAAAAAAATTGTCAATCTGTACAATTTGGCGAGTGCTTTGGCGATTTATTAATTTGCGAAATTGGGTGACGGAATAACTACTACATTGTACCGTATTTTTTAATTAATCATATTATAGCTTAACGCTACCGCGTTTGCTATGATTATTTTCTATTATTTTCAAAAGGAAATAGAAAAAAATAATTAATTACTATAGAACAAAATAATTTATATAAATTTAAAAAAGAAATAAAAGTAAATATACTTTTATTATTAAATAAACAACAATAGCCTGGTTACCATGTCTATCAAAATAATGCCATTTGTGCGCCAAATAAGTACCCCGGTGCGTATATGACATCTGTGTCTAATATTTTTCTTTTCGTTTTTTTTTTTTTTTTTCTAAGAAGTGAAAGCCATCAATTTAAATGTTTCATTTTTAAATGAAAGTTTTCTATTTAATAAAATGATAACGAAATACAAAAAAAGCATTGTTCTTAGCATAGATTTAACCCGAGAGTAGTCGCGACATTTTTTAGAACGTTAGTAGTCGCGTTCGGTCCATTTGCCGCCGTTACCAGCAGGCCGAAAACGAAGGGGGAACTTGCCGGTGTTATCAGATGATCGAAAACGGATAACGTAGGGTGAAAATAGTGACTGAACTTTAAAAGATTACAGCAATTATTCATTTTACAACATTTTACAGCAATTATTTATTTCGCTTAAGTATATATTCAGTTGGCATCTAGATAAATGTTTTTAATAACTCTTTCTTCGTTTTGCATAAATATTTAAAAGTAAATAGTAAATGATTTGATTGAATTTCTGATGTTACTATGAATCAATAATTAGTAGGAAAACATTTACTAATATGAATCTAAATTCATGATAGGGGTATTTTTATTTATTTATTTATTTATTTATTTTGGAAGGACAGAATCAGAGTCAGGTAGATTTTTTTGATACTCCGGCACTCTATATCCATTTAATAAAATAAAATTAACAAATTTAGCATCAATATATTACACTGACATGAAATTGAACAATTAAACTGAAAATAAAAATGGAACCTATGCCATGCAACAGAAAATCAAATACAATACCACTAATTCACCAGCATATTGCGGACGATTAATTCATTTAAAACATATGAAAAACCATCAAATTTGATGCCATAAACAATTAAAGACAATATATATATATATATATATATATATATATATATATATAAACTTTCTGTACAATAATACCATTGAAAAATAAGGAAAATGACCAATAATTATGAAATTACAAATACCACATAAACCAAATATTATTAAAAATGTATAATTATATATATACATATATATATATATATATATATATATATATATATATATATATATATATATATATATATATATATATATATATATACATATATATATATATATATATATATATATATATATATATATATATATATATATATATATATATATATATATATATATATATATATATATATATATATATATATATATATATATATATATATATATATATATATATATAAAGAAAAAGGTAAAAAATAGTTAACTTCGAAATTATAAATGTAAATGCTGTAGCTACGTTTTATTTATTTATTTATTTTGTGGGGTGTCTGTGTGTGTATGAGGGGGGGGGGGGGGGGGGGCTCTCGAGATTTTTTGATTGAATCCATTTTTCAAATGAAAATGCACGATTTGTAGTTTTTCTATTTATTTCAGGGTGGGAGCAGCGCCCTTGAATAAAAACTCTGGATACGAATTTCGCTCATATAAAGTAAATAATAAATAAGTTATTGAAATTATATGTTTAATTTAAATACATTTGCAATTGTAAATTTAAATCCTAAGATAAGTAAATTATTTTAATTAATAGAATCACTGAAAGGTTCATCTTAATAGGGATGTATTTTACAGAAACTATCTAATTAAAATGAATATTCAATTGTACATTTCATAATAAGGTATTAATGTTATAATTTATTGTTTTATAATAACGTTCATTAAATTAATAAAAACAATAAGAAAATTTTCTCCGAAATTATAAATATGCAGAAATAATTTAATTTAAATGAATTTTCTCTCATATTCTGGAAAACATTATTCTGAAAAATAGTTTGAACAATTGATGAAGGACAACAAATTTAAATTTGTTAGATACTGTCCCCAAGCCTCTATTGGATTTCAATAATAATTTCTGCGGCATTGTTAAAAAAAAAATGTGTTTTTACTTACAGTATGAAAATTTAAAAATAGATAAATTTTATAAAAATACTTAAAATATTTTTTTTTAAATCATAGTATAAACATTCACTGAATTATCCAAAAGAGTTTTTTATTTGCGTAATTTCTAACCTACATTATAAAATTCTCATTATTTTTCTTATTGTACAAATAAATTATATGTATGTTCTTCGCAAATATACACACTACATTTCTGAGAAGATTGTTTTATCTTTCGAATTTGTTTTATTGTATAAAAACGATACTTTTCAGATTTTGGATATACGGAAATTTTTTTTACTGATTCCCACAAAATTCTCTTATCTTTTTTTTAATGTTTTTGCAGTGTTATTGTCTGTTTTCTTTCATTTACATGTTCGGGTAATAAATGGAAAGCAAGTTCTTTCAAATAATGATGATGAATTTCCCTTTTTTTCCATATTTAAATAATTATCGATTTGAGAATTTATTCCCACAATATTTGACAATGAAAAAAATGTTGACCATCCATCATTTTTTTGTGCGAACTGGCTACACAACTAATATAAAAAAACAATTTTAAGTCACATTCTAAAAGTAAAAAAAGTACTCTTTCAACGAATAAAATAGCAGAAAGGAAAGAAAGACGAAATAACAACAGACAGCGAGTGCGTACTTCGAAGAAACCTTCCCCACAGATTTCGCGGAAATGGGAAAGGATGAAAACGAGGGGGGAAAATTCAACTAACGTAAGTGGTCGCAACGCGGTCATTTAGACTGATTGAAACTTAAGAATGCGATAAAACGCTAAGAAATAGCAGGAATGACTTGCAATTTTACTACACAAGAGTGTGAACACTCAAGGTCAGCTACACGGAATTTGGCTATCGTAACTTTAACGGGAAATGAGTTACAGGAAGATAACGAATTTCGGGCGGGGAAAAGACCAACGCGCGACTATTAACGGGTTAAAGGAGGCCCAACTGTCGCCAAATTAATTTAAAATAGTAACCTTTTTTGAATTATAAAAAAAAAAAAGAAAAAAAATCTGTTATGATTAAAATTTGAGTTGCCATCATCAGAAAAAATGTATTTAAAATTAGAAAAAAAAATATTTCGAAAACTAATTCGAATTTAAAAATTCTAATACCAGTTTTGAGATCTGTGGATCAACACGGATTTTTGGTGTTAATTTCATCGCAAAGTATTCCATATTTTAGGAGAAATCGCCGTGAAACAAAATCAGTTGTTTAATCGGTCGATTCAAAGAATCGATACATTTCAGGCGTTTCATATATTCGTTTCATAAATTCGTTTCATTAGGATTTTATATATATAGGGTAGAAATGTAATGAAATTAATGTCCCTTTCTTGACCAATAATTTTATTCAATTCATTGTTCCTACAATCATATTCCTATTACAATTTGAAAACTGTGTTAATTACAAAACGAATCCATTTAGGACTTTTCACTCAGCGAGGAATACACTTATATAATAATATAATATTATAGAGAGAGATTACATTGATATATTGCGATAGGTTTTTTAAATTAAAAAATTTATGAACGAAAAATTTATAATATTTTAGGAATACATTTGTCTGCTAAATTTCCTCGTTAGTATAAAAATGAAAAAAAAAAACTTGTGGAATTAAAATAAACCGCTAATCCTCTTTAAACTTTAGGTGAAATATTCTACATTTTAATTTATTTATGTCCATTTCACTAAGTAAATTGCGCTTCTTAAGCAATTTGCACGTTACTTATTTCTGAAATATTTTATTGCTTTTAAGTTACAATTTAATATACGCTTGCATTTTAAAATTGAACATCCCCCAAATAAATGTGAAATTAGTTATTAAATTTATATTATTTTCTTTTATATTAAATGTTTGAGTTACATTAAATGTTATTTTGAATGTTATACTAAATGAGATAAAATTGTTATATTAAATGTTATATTAAATGTTAGAGTTGTATAATATATACAACTATTGTAAAGTGCATATTGTTATATGGAGCAGAAGAATGGATAATTATGGAGACCGAAAGAAAGAAATTAGCGGCAGTAGAAATGGACGCCCTAAGAAGATCATTCAGGATATCAAGAATAGAAAGAATAAGAAATAACAGAATCAAGGAAATGATGAAAATAAAGGGAACCATATTAGATGATATACAAAAAAAGCAATTACTCTGGTATGGTCATGTCAAAAGAATGAATGATGAAAGACTACCCAAAATCACATTTAATTATGAAACAAACAAAAAAAAGGAAACGGGGAAGACCACGAAAGAACTGGATGGACGATATTTCAAAGGCAATGAGAGATAGAGTTCTGGAAGAGGAATGGACCCTTGACCGGAAAAAAAATGGAAAAAGATTCTTGTAGATTCTTCGGATGGCGGCATCTGACGCCATAAACCGTGTTATATATATATATATATATATATTAAATGTAGAACACTCATCCCACATTAAATGGAAAATTTAAAAACTATGATCACTTGGAGGAAAATCAACGTTCATTTTTTTCTTATAATCGCACACCTTGCGCACATATGTTTTTAATGGCATCACTATTATATCCCTCTGTAAGCGGGAATATTTAGTTGAGAAAAAAGCATATAATCATTAAATCACCTTACTGGATTTTCGGCGCGTTTGTAATTATATAAATACGTATCACCTATAGTCGCCGTCTGGTCCCTATCTCTCCGCATATAACAGCGCAAAAAGTACCCAACCGAATTGTTTCAAAATTAATACATATAAGCGTTGTAGAATTTTGTTGAGTCATTTCAAATTTTATGAAAAACGAATCAAAACTTAAAAGATATTAATAAAAGTTTTTTTTTCCTTCTATCAAATCCTATAATAAGCAATTAATTTAATGATATCCCATGATAGGTTATGATTCTAGATTCCCATGGTGATTAAGTAAAATTTAAGATGGGGCATATTATTTCCTTATTACTGAATTTAATATGCATAATTTTAATAAATTTTGTTTTCATGCATTTTTGCATAAGAATGAGACAGCTACTGAACCAAGATCTGAATATTTATAAAACTAGTTATAGTTAGAACGCACCTTATTTGCCATGTTAGACTTTTAATTTCCGACTTGTTCTTAGCATATTGTTATTAAAATATTTTTATATGCAACACTCTTTCCTCTGCTGCTCATAAACCAACATTTTTTATGGGCCCAATGATACGATCTTATTGTTTCGTTAGTAGCATAAAATATTTCGAATTCGAATTTTCGTACTGAACTCTTTAGTCTACCGAAAAATATGAACTTCGAAAGTGCTCTTAGCCTCTTCATTTCTTATATTTGTTCCGATTACGACAGTCTGCAGCATTTAACGGCTACAGAGAAGTCGAAAATCATACCTTTCATTGGTGTAAACTTGCACTAATAAACAACGATTTTTGTGAATTTCTAAATTGTAAACATATTATGCCAGTTGAAGGAATATTACATTTAAAATAAATGGCTTCCGTCGGTCAAATTTCATTTTAATATGGTTCTTGTCATAAATTGTACACTGTAAGGAAAAAACGGACTAAAATACGAAAATACTACTGGCAATCGAGACGCCAGTACTATTTCCGTAATTTAGCGGATCATTTTCCCGGTAAATTACAGAAAAATTTCCGTTAAATTCCAAAAAAGCGTAACATTTTCTGTAATTTACCGGTAAAAAGTTCCGTTAAAATGCTGAAATAGTACTAACGTCTAGATTGCCATAGTATTTCCGTATTTTAGTCCGTTTTTTTTTTTTTTTTTGTTGTTGTTTTTGTTTAACAGTGCACGAGGGAACTTACTCAACTAGTTAGTTTAGATGAACTTTTACGAAAATAGACTAATTCAAAACGCATTTCCAAAAGAAAACTTAGGGGTTGGCAAGTTTTATTTTGCAAATCGCAAAAAAGGAGATGCAAGAATTTATTTAGTTGTTTTTAAGACGCTCATAGGTTAAATTGCTTGATCCGCATTGCATTCCATGAAGTTTAGAAATCTTCTAACAGCGTTATTTCAACTGAAACTTCCTGTTTATGATAAAATACTATTCTGTGAGGGAATGCTTTTAGTATACGATAAATAATAAAATCAGTAAATAATATTAAATAATAATAAATATATATAAATATAACAATTTTCTAGTAGTGTTTCTCCCTTGATTCAAAGTCTGTTATAAAAATTTCTATAAACAATCGAAATTAGAATTGCCTTTTATGCGCTTTTTTGTAACTTCAACCTGGTATTTCAACACAGTTTTTTTTTTTTTTTTTAACAATGTTTTATTTAATTTGAAGAGCAGTAAAAAGTAAAAAACAAAATGTTTCTTTTTTTCTCAGCCAAAATAAGAAATGAAATTCAGAAGTATGTGTAAAAAAAAATAAATAAAAGCTTGGGGCACTCAGAAAACGTTAAACTGCACGGTGAGTTGATTTGCGTGACGCGAAGTTTTTTAAGAGTTTAGTTTGTCAAAAAATTATTCATGGATCGGCCAGGCTAATTTGAATCATACATTAAACTGCACGATCATTAAACTTATGTTCTTTCATTTCTATTAATCATATTCAGCGTTTTCTGAACACCCCTAAGATTTTATTTTGAGTGATAGGTGATATTCAGAAGTAATTTTGTTATTTTGGCTGAGAAAAAATATATATATTTTTTCTTTTTAGTGCATTTTAAATTAAATAAAATCCATGCTGTTGATGTTTTTATATATATGCTACCGGCCACTCCCAATTTTAGGCCAAGGTAAATTGGCCTAAGTCAAACACGTTTATCTACCGTACATAGGATAAACTTATTTTTCGTAGGCCTATCTAGTTTATCCTAACGCGCGTACCATAAAGTAATTTTTCCTAGGTCAAACTAGCTTGACCTAACGCACGTAGGATGAACTAATTTGGCCTGCTATTCACTGCTCTGAACTAGTTTAGACTACACAATCTAGTTTATCCTATCTAGTTCAATTTGGCGTAATGTTATTGATCCAAAGTAATGTCTGGCGACTCTTTTAGGAAGACTCACGTTTTAGATTTGGCACATGCTTGGTAAGCTGGCGAAAGTGAGAAAGCGTTGTCAGTTCTCTCACAAAGCGTCGTAGATCAATGTTGTCGCCAGGCGGTGAAATTGTAAAGAAAATTTAATAATAGAATTTTTTCTCCAAATAACATCAAGTATTTAACATATTTGAAAAATGAAAGAATTTTACACTTTAAAATTCCTGTGCTGAGAAATGGAAAATGAAGAAAATAACGGAAAGGGGGGGGGGGGCGGTGCGTCCGACGATTGATGTTTCATTTATTGTCACATCTAGGTAATGACTATTGCAGATTTTTTTTTTAAATAAGAGTTCAAAATTCTAGACTGTGTGTTGGAGGACCAAAGAATGGGTAAAAGGTTATAGTTAATTTGATGTGAGAGAAGAATTTAGAGGATTTATTAAATATGTATTAGTATATCAAAGTAAAATACTAAACAAAAAGGACAAAGTAAAATAAAATAAATAGAGCAGAATTTAAATTTTTTTAAAGATTTTCAATTTGTTCAATTCATTTTTTAATGGAATAAAAACAAAAATGATGATGTTAGATGTATAACTTCATTAAAATGCTATTGTAATTAATTTAAATGCGCTCTTCAATTTCCACTTAATTTAATTGCAAATATTTTAACTGCGATATATTTAATTGCCGCAGGGAAGACCTGGACGTGTTGGACGTAGGGATACAATAGACCACCATCTAATATTTTATTTATTTATTTATTTTGCTTTTCTTATTAATTAATAGACAGCAGCACTTTATTTGTTATTTATAGCTGTTTGAAAAGATTGTTAATTCAGAATGTACCATTTTATCATGACTGGTTGTTTTGAGCCTCTAAATGTAAAAATTTTCATCATCATACTTTTCTTATTTTAGTAATTAAAGTTTATATATTAAATAAATTAAAAAAGCTTTTCTGAAAAGGTAAGATACTTATTTGTATTTAATTTTAAATTCAATATGCTTTAAACAATATTAATATGATAATTTACTAAACTTCAACATATTGCACAGTGGTCAACAATACACTCTGCTCTAGTAATGTAGAAACTTTTACCCGGAACATTTAGCAAGAAATGCAAAAAGTTTGCTAACTTATCCAATGGAAGAAAAAAATAATAATAGGTACATGGAAAATATTCCGGCTTGGTCTGAAAATCGTCCTTTTAAACTGTAGCAAGATGAAAAGGTGCTTACCAGTGCCTTTGTTTTACAATTTTAGCTAACTTTATTATTTTTAAGATTTACTCCCTGTTTTCGCCAATACTGAATTTGAATGAGAACTTTGCCAGATTAGTCAGCTACAGCCAAGTTGGCTTCATCTACGGTGGCTTATTATTGGTCGCCGGATTTGATTGTATTTTGCCAATTGTCTCCCAATTTTTACAACTAAATGAAAAAGTGTCCAGCCCATAGCAGAGAAAGTTGTAAAAATTATAACTCGTATGAATTCTTTAAAAATCAGTACGATTGTGTTAAAATAATTAAGTGTTACTGATTTAATCTAAAAAAGTTTTGAATATCAAAAAAATAATGTAATTTATTAAAATTCAGGTATTAAATGATGTAATGATTTATGTAATTGGTAGGTATTAGGTATGTAATGATTTATTTTGTTCGAGTTATTCCAAAACAATTAGGATTTGCACCAATAAAACCTATTATACAACTACCAGTCAAATAATCCTAATTTCAGAGTTTTCAATTAATAAGTAAAATTCACTAACATTTATGAAGATGTATGTGAGTCTAAAGTCTTGCAGGCTTGTGTATTTTAATTTTATTAATGACCAATCATGTTTTGTCAAAGTTAGTACTCTTAAAACCAAAGATTACTTGACGTATTATCAAAATTAAGTACAAAGCAACGGCTAAAATCGTCTGGGAAAAAAATAAAAATCCATTCGTACGATTGTGGCGTGGAATATTGTGTTCTTGAATTTAATAAATTACTTCAAGAATAAGTGATAAATAAGGAATAGAATATCGATATTTTATAAATATAATATGGGATATATAATAAATAGAATATGAGATATAAACTAAATGGTATATGCGTTGTATAATGAATAGATTATGGGATACATAATAAGAAGAATATGGGATATGTACTAAATAGTATATCCGATGTATAATGAACATAATATGAGCATGGAATTCTCAGCCACTATGACGCCACAACAGAGCTAAACGCGCAAATAGATGTTTAACTAAAATGAGGAGGTTTTCTCTATTCTAGAGTATTTTCACCCCAGTATTTTCCTTCAACATAATTGTTATTTATCACAATGTTTAAATGCAAACAAACACCATATAGCGTTATATATATATATATATGTATATATATATATATATATATATATATATATATATATATATATATATATATATATATATATATATATATATTTAGCATCAAACTAACATACCAGATTTCGAAAAAAATTAGACAAAAGTGTTTTGTACATAAACCTTAAAAAAATAAAGCATCTAAATACTAAGAAATATAATGTAATCTTAATGCTTCTAAATATAACCATTATTGTGAAATGATAAGGCTAATTTGTTTTTAATTAAAAATTTTTTAGACATATTTCAATAAAGAAGTTTAATAAATATGTATTTTTATATTTCAGTTTTATATTCACAAAGTAGATTATCTTATAAATAAACGTTTAAGTGATTATTTTGCATATTAAAGGAGATTTCATGAAAGTACTTTTTTTTCATTTTATGTAACTCTGAAATGTTATTTCTGCCATTTAAGAAAACAGACAAAAAAAAAATGTCTAAAAAGTGTTTACATATTTTGCAAAATATGTGTATGTTTTAATGTTGCCATATTAGATTTTTTTTTTTAATATTACCTAGCTGATATTTCCAACTAGCATCTTTAGTTTTATTTAATCATGGAATATGATTCATTATATAAAGCTCAGATTTCTATTCTGAAATATTGGTAGATAATGTTTAATAATAAAAAACTGCATCCTTCTATTGCTGATATAAATATTGCTTTAGTAAAGGAAAAACTAATCAAGTTAAATTAAAAAATAAATAATACGATTATATTTAACGAAAATCTGTTATCCGTAATTAAATTTCTCAAAGCAAGGAAATTTCTAAATATGAAACGAAATTAATATCTCCTGGAATAAACAATTAATTTACCTAAATAAATCAAATACATATCATTAATATTAAATTTTGAAAAATAATTACAAGACGAATATCTTTAGGACATTTTCTGATAGTGCCTAATCCCATTACTTGATAATGTAAAATTATAGTTATTGATTTAAAGAAAATATAACGCAAAGTTTCCTGCATAAAAAAATTAATGAGAATTTTATTTTTGTATAAAATTATGCGTTAATTTTTCTTGTGATTATGGATTTATCAAAAGAAGTGGAAAATTAAAAGCTTCTAATCTGATTCAATCTTCATATTTAAACTTCTATATTTCAATTTCTTTTTACATTCTTTTCCTAAAAGGTTTCATTAAATAAAATTCATTAAATAATTCCTTTTTCTGCAGTATTTTAATACATTCTATGATAGTTTAATTTTACAAGTTAATTTACAGTTTGTTAGCCCGTCCTACAAATGAATTTGGATTTGATTAATGTATTTATCTCAGTTTTATTTAACGTTTCTCTTACGGAAAATAGCATACGTAACTAAAAATTAGGAAGTAAAAACAAGTTAATTTCTTCTGTTTTACGAAGAAAAAAGATGATTGTTAATATTGAAACCCAATAGCCATTTGACTATAAATTTAAAAGGAACAAAAATTTAATTAAATATCATTACTCAACCCCCACTCGAAATATAAAAGAGATAATAATATGGAAAATGGACTATGAACGGACAAGCCTATGGAATTTACGCATGTTCTGTAATCCTAATGAAATATTTAAGTTTTTGAAAATACTTAATTTTCTGGATGTTTAATTTTAAACGTGAGAACATTTTTACCAGCAGAAGCTTTGGGGATTTTTATTTATTATGATTTTATTTGTTTACGATTTAGTGATTCAAATGTATGTGATATTCTGAACGTAGCGTGAACAAGTAAAATTTATATAATTAAAGTTGAAAGTAATATATTGATATCAAAATATATTTCATCGTGCTTAGTTTCGTTTAAAATACGTCAAAAGGAAAGAATATATATTTAAATATATTAAAGATAACCTACATAAATGTCTCAAGTAATATTTTCAATCAAAATCATGTTTTATATAAAAAACAATGTTTCTTCTCTTTACTAGAAGTTAATTTTTTAGTTAATATTTTTCTTCGTATACAGTTATCCGCTTCTATATGAAGAAAAAGAAACTCCATGAAAATGCACACAACTTTGTAACGTCTAAAAGGAAAGCTTTCTTTTAAACAGTATAATATTTTAAGTATGACTTAATTTTCACCTTCAATTCCAGTATTTAATATTTAATAAATTAGTTTAACGTTTACATTCTTTTTGAATAATCACGTGCAAATATATATTTCAATTGAATATATGGTAACAACATGTATAATAATATATTGGATAATAATAATATAATATGTTATCCACCTTAGACTATTTTCCTAGTTTCTTCGAACGCTTGAAATATAAATTCAATAAATTCAATATCTCCCTTGTTGCAAAACCTTTCATGAAATTTAAAAATATACTGTGCTAGAAAATAGATTCAATTGAGTCAAACCAGTTATCAGGAGTATACGAAATACCTTTCACCAAATAAGATGGGACAATGCAAATTTACAAGCAGAAAACTTAATACTAGAATCAAAGAACACATAGCAGACATGAAATATCACAGGAGAACCACAGCTTTGGCCATATTATGCAGCAAAGCAACTTTACAGATAAATTTTTAAAATTGCAGATTAATTTTTCCATCAAGATTTTATTTACCATCCATTATCCGTGAATCAATAGAGATATTTTTACGCAACGAGAATATTTGCAATGATTCAGTGTCCCTTGATTTACCTAAAATTTGGAAAGAGATGCTATGAATTTTAGTAACAATAGTAAAAATTAATCCACGCTCACAAATATCCAGTTTCATTTTATTTTATGTTTCCACTGATTTTCGTTATGCATGGTGCCCCGTGATATTGTTTACCAAATTATTGTTTTTAAATTTTGTGAAAATATTTCTATCATGAATGATTTTGAAAATGTGTCGTTTGTGCAATGAAACATTCGTCAATCTAAATAAAGGTATTTTATCCCTTTCTATAGCATTATTTAGCTTAATCTGAAAATATAGTGTTTATAAACATTATTATTCAACATAAAATCTGGCAACAGTTTTAAAAAATGCTATTAGGAATTGTGTATTTAATTTCTATTCAGTTAAAGCAATTTGGATTAAAAATAAATTAGGAAAAACCTCAAAATTTACACTCATTTAAAAGTATTAATGGTTAAATTGTTATGCATAGATGCTATATAAATCTTATGTAATTGAACCATTTTGGCGGATTTCATCATTAAATAGCATAAATCTTCGATTTTAAAATTGTCTGCTTGAGAATGTGTATAACAAACTTTTGTAAAAATCTATCAGTTTCAATGTTTTTCTACTGAAAAATATTTGAAAGGTACGCCAAGAAAGTGCATAGGACGCAGGATATTCAGTAAAGGAAGCAAAAGCATACAGCAGCTTTAGTAACTTTTTTTTATAAAATACATAGATCCTAGAAATTATTTGCCATAAAAAATCAATTTAATAAAATCACTATGTTTAGCTTGGACCACTTTTAATACCGTTGCTAAAAAAAGTCTTGGAATATAAATATCTAAGCTTCTTTTAATTATTCGTATAATTAAATCGCGATAATTCGGCCATTTGTATTCTGATGACCGACACATTTTCAATTAAATTAAAAATTCAGACTGTTTAACGTAAAATCATGTGTTAAACATAATAAATTAAATAATATAATAAACATATTATATGCATGCCATAATTCCATAACTTCATATTTATTTATCTGAAGAAAAATATTTAAATGTCCTCTCTTCCAAGATTTGGGACATGAAGTGGAGTATCTCTCGAAAAACTTCCAAAAAGTACATTTTTAGGGTTTCCTTCATATGACAAAACCCTATTCGTCCAACTCTTCTGTCTGTCTGTCTGGCACAGAGCATGTTCTCAGAAACTATATATGATGGAGGCTTGAAATTTTGTTTTCTTATAGCTGAACATCTCACATCAAACGACAAATCATAAAATTTTTAAAAAGTCTTATATTTACCCCCTCTGGCCTCTAACTTATGTATTTTAAGTTTATTATTCTAACTGAGCCCCTAAGTAAGTTGAAGACTTGAAATTGTGGATACTTATAGCTGAACACCTCACATCAAAAGACATATCATAAAATTTTAAAAAAGTCTTATATTATGTACCCTCCCGGGCTCTAACTTCTGTACTTTTAGAAATTTTTCTAACCTCCACACTTTTCACCCGAGGTGCACTTTTCTAACTTTTACCGACACTCTTTTAACCACTCTTTCATATTATGCACTATAGCCGTACATATTTTAGTTCCAATTTTTACCACCAGGGGGTGCATACATATCTCACGTGCTATGGGTCCGATCCCCTCGACTAATATATCTACGGATAGTTTGTAAAAAGGATTTTCTTTCGGATAGGGGTTTGTTTTGAATAGAGTGCGCCTCCTGTTTGCGAAATGTGTAACTAACAGATTTTACAAAAGAATAAAGTATTTTGAAAGGAATATTAAAAGAAACCCTCTGTGCGATCTGTGATCACATTTACCCTCTTGTTTTTCTTTCTTAAGACCTTAAAAGTCACTAGAGTATGTCATCATAACTGATATTTCTATCCTCAATTTTTTAAGTCATGATAACCACTTTAACAAACCGAAGTCGTGACTAACAAAAGGATTGATCAAAAACACTTTAAACACTTTTTTCATTCAAATAATTTTGTGAAAAGATGCACATTCCGACTATTAAATAATTCAAGTTGTAGACTTTAAAAAAATAAATGATTAAAGTAGATTTTTTTTTCAGGAGGAATCTTAAAGAAAAAAAAAACATTAATTTCAGTTTCCTATAAAATATCGAAAATGAAAATTTACTGGAAAATTTTGACCTCAAATTAGAAACAATCGTCATTTTGTAAAGATTCAATTTATATAATCAATTTTACGTTTGACATTCAACTACTTTAATACAATAATTTAACACTGTGAATATTCAATTCTTTTTTAAAAATTATTTTTTTAAGGAAGAAAAAATCGTTTATGGAAAATTGAAATAAAAAATTGCGAAAAATTATATGAATTACGTCATTTTTGTTTTATTAAAAAACGTTCAATTGATTTGATTTTTTTCTGCAAAAGACGCTCAGTGTTCGAATTAATTAAATTCAGTTAAATATACACAATATTTTTTTCTATGCTTTTTTCAAAATTTATTTACTAAAAATTGTGTGAAATTTCGTTCAAAAGGGCACTTTTATTTTGCAGATTATAACGTATTTTAAATAAAATAAAGAACACGTAGTACAGTCGTAGAAAAAAAAGGAAAGACCCCCTACTAACTCCTCAACAAATTATCGTAGACGAAAGTTACTGGTACCGAACGATTGGAAATAAAGTCTACTTTTAAATGACGTATATGAAATTTGCTTAGGGGGCCACCTACATTTTAAAACGAATCCAAACTTTTATTTCAATAGCAATACCCAATTTTAACGAGATATTTCAAATCTTTGGCTCAAACTATGCCTAGACACCAAATTTTAAGTCATTTGAATGATACGTTTTTGAATTATAAACATTCAAAATTTAGTGCTTCTAATATTAAATTACATTTTCATATTTTTATTTATAACTTCTCAAATTATGATCCTAATATTTTAATTTTTTGTGTAGCAATAATACTAATATACTCAAACATAAGTACGTTGAATTTGCAATTTTTATAATTTTCTGATATGAATTACGAATTATGAAATTAACATTTAAAAAAAATTATGAATTGCAACCTGCGATTTTTTTGATGGATTCAGATTTATTGAGTCCTGTTTTATGGAAGTCCAAAATTTCACATTTTTCTTCCAAGTAGTTTTCAAATTATGCTTAAAAAGCGGCAAAATGATGGTTTAAGGGGCCGTCTATGATAGAAGTGACTAAATATTTTGAAATTTCTTATGCTATCCTGTAATCTAACAGGTTTATTTGACTGCTTAAGGCGCCTTGGTCAAGAAGGGAGCTCTCTCGGTTAACAATCGAGTACCGAACTTTAATTTAGATACAGCCCTTAAAATACGCTCGTTTTAAAATAATTAATTTCTCAGAGACTTATGGTACGAATTGCATAAAAATTTTTTTTATACTAATCGAAGGGTGTAGAGTTCATTTATGCTGTCAGAATTGTGTACTGCTATTGAAAAAAAAAACAAAGTTATGGTTCGTTTTAATATGCAGATGGCCCCCTAAGCAAATTTTATATACATCCTTTAAAAGTAGACTTTATTTCCAATCGTTCGGTACCAGTAACGTTCTTCTACAATAATTTGTTGAGGAGTTAGTACGGGGTGGTTACTTTTTTCTTCCACGACTGTACATATAACTTGTATACATTTTATTTACTTATTTATTTTAAGAATCCATGCGATTTTTTTTGTTTGTTTCAGATGATTATACATAATCTGTCTCATACACCTGTTTACTGTAAATTTACATGGTCTGCATAGAAAAATTTGTAGAAGTTTAGAAAAATTAAAATATCAACATTTCATATAAAATAATCAAACGCTTAAGCGAAAGTACGGTAAATTCGACATCAAATTTGATTTTTTTTTCATGTGCATATTGGAAATAAAATAAAATCCCTTAAATGTGCTGAAAAATGAAAAATATCAATAGAATCTCCCTTAGGTTATCGCACCCTTGCATCAAAAGTGGCATAACTCAGAATACTTCGTCTTTCAGGAAATGCGAAAAACTGTTCCCGGGCTGTGGAAGCGTCAATACTAATCTAACACAACTACTATCTGGTGGCTGCATTTTCAGTGCACTATCTTGTACTTTAAGGTGATTGGTAGAGGCATAAATACGAAGTAGAATGGTAACCATAACTCTAAAAACCCAATTTTTGAGTTGTGCCCTTTTAAAGCAATGGTGCGATATGCCTTAAAAATTAATGATTTTCAGATTTTATTGACTACTAGCAAACCCCGCGGCTTTGCTCGCGTAATATTTGAAATATGCCAAGTGATATTTATATGTCTAATTTTTATTAAAAGGTAATAACTAAATTTTTATTTTATTAAAAGGTAATATTTTATTTTATTAAAAGGTACTTATTACTTTTAGGAATAATTCAAAAATTACTATTTAAAACGCAGTTTGATTAAACATCCTTATTACACTGCATTAGGCAGAAATGAGACTTAAATTAATAAAATGAAATAAAAATAAATAAATGATAATTTAGAAAATATTTTGAAACTTTTACGCTCAATTAATACGCTCATTTCAGTATTCATTTGAAGTTTTGAATTTTTTAGAAACCATCTTCTTACATCTTAAAATTAACCATCATGTCAAATTCCAAGTCCTACCACCTCTCTCAACATAAAGGGCTATGTTGAAACAGGAACTGTCACCATTAATTTGCCAGCATTAATTTTGAAATCGGTTTGTTATTTCTTAATATTCCACAGAAACGTAATTTAAAAAGCTTTTGAAGCCCTTTTTTAGAACGTTTGTTGTTCCTGTGAACCCCAGGTGGTAGAATCACCGGCATAAAGTATAGCCTGTGTAGGATCAGAGACTGTTACCATTGATTCGCAACTATTACTTTTATAATCGGTTTATATTCCCTGAAATTGCATAGAATCGTAATTTAGAACTTTTTTAGAATGCTTTTCGCACCTCCCCTTCGCTTCACCCCTTTTTAATTCGAATTTATTTTCGACGTTCCTTCGAGGGCATTTATATTTTATAAGTAACTACCATGTCATATTTAAAGTTTCTACCCTTTTCAGTATCACACAAATCGCAATTTAGAAAGTTTTTAGCTCCTACAACCCTCTGGTGGTAGTGGAACAGACATAAAATATAGCTTATGTTTGAGCAGGTTCTATCACCAAAATTTGTCATCATTATTTTTTAATCTGTTTGGTAATTTATAAGTTTGCTTAAAAATTGTAATTTATAACGCTTTTCACTCACTTCATTTTTTAAAATTTGGAATTTTCTTTCGACTGTTCTTAGAAAGCAGTTGCATCTTGTAAGTAAATACCATGCCATACTTCAAAGTGTTAGACCCCTCAGTTGTGCAAAAAACGCAAATTAGAACATGTTTTCCTTTTGCAACCCTCAGACGGTAGTGACAGCAACATAAAATATAACCCATGTTATAACAGGGACTGTCACCATTGATTTGCAGCCATTACTTTTGAAATAGCTTTGGTATTTCCTTAGATTGAGTACAAATCGCAATTTAGAACGTTTTTAGGACTCTTTTCGCACATTTTCACCCCTTTTTAAATTTCCAATTTTTTCGAAACAGTTTTTAAAAATCATTTATATCTAATAAATATGTACCTTGCCTAATTTTAAGTTGCTATCCCCTACCGATCACAAAAATCGAAATTTAGAACGCTTTTTTGCTCCTGCAACGTCTTGGTGATAGTGATACCGACATAAAATAGCCTGTATGTTAGAGCAGGATCTGTCAGCATAAATTTCCTACCATTACGTTTGAAATCAGATTCATTCTTCCTGAGATATTACCGACAAATCGGCATTTAGAACGTTTTTAGAACGCTTTTCGCGCATTTTGCTCCAGCATCTCCTCTGGGGTAGTGGAAACAGATATGAAATACACCCTATCATGGAGCAAAATCTGTCACCTTCATTTGTACACCAATATATTTCAAATCGGTTCAGTACTTCTTGAGATTGCATAGAAATCGCAAATTAGAAAGTTTTTTACAACGCTTTTTGCGCATTTTGACCCCCTTTTAAATTTCGATTTTTTTAGGAAATGTCCTTAGACATGATATCTTATAACTAACTACCTTTCAAAATTTCCCGATTCTAGGCCCTTCTCTAACACAAAAGCCGCAATTTAGAACGTTTTTCTCCTGCACCCCCTTTGGGGTAGTACCACCGACATAAAACGTCGCCTATGTTGGAGCAAGGGTTGTCACCATCATTTTGACGCCATTATTTTTTAGATCGGTTTGGTATTTCCTGAGATTGTGTAGAAACCACCATTAGAATGTTTTTTAGAACGCTTTTCGCGCATTTTCACCCCTTTTAAATTTCGAATTGTTTAAGAACTGTTCTTAGAAATCCTTTATATCTAATAAGTAGCTAATATTTCAAATTTCATATTTCTAGGCCCTTCGGTAACGCAAAAATCGCATTTTTAGAACGTTTTTTGCTCCTGCACCCCCTTTCGGGTAGTGGCACCGACATAAAACATAGCCTATGTTGGAGCAAGTGTTGTCACCGTCATTTTGACACTTATTTTGACACCATTATTTTTTAAATCGGTTTGGTATTTCCTGAGATTGTGTATAAACCTCCATTTAGAACGTTTTTTAGAACGATTTTCGCGCATTTTCACCCCTTTCAAATTTCGAATTGTTTAAGAACTGTTCTTAGAAATCCTTTATATCTAATAAGTAGCTAATATTTCAAATTTCATATTTCTAGGTCCTTCAGTAACACGTAAATCGCATTTTTAGAACGTTTTTTTTGCTCCTGCACCCCCTTTGGGTTAGTGACACCGACATAAAACATAGCTTATCTTGGAGCAAGCGTTGTCACCATCATTTTGACACCAATATTTTTTAAATCGGTTTGGTATTTCCTGAGATTGTGTAGAAACTACCATTTAGAACGTTTTTTAGAACGCTTTTTGTACATTTTCACCCCTTTTAAATTTCGAATTGATTAAGAACTGTTCTTAGACATCATTTATATCTTATAAGTAACTAATATTCAAAATTTCATATTTCTAGGCCCTTCAGTAACGCTAAAATTGCATTTTTAGAACGTTTTTTGCTCCTACACCCCCTTTGGGGTAGTGGCACCGACATAAAACATAGCCTATCTTAGAGCAAGCGTTGTCACCATCATTTTGACACCAATATTTCTTAAATGGGTTTGGTATTTCCTGAGATTGTGTAGAAACTACCATTTAGAACGTTTTTTCGAACGCTTTTTGTGCATTTTCACCCCTTTTAAATTTCGAATTGTTTAAGAATTGTTCTTAGACATCATTTACATCTTATAAGTAACTAATATTCAAAATTTCATATTTCTAGGTCCTTGAGTAACGCTAAAATCGCATTTTTAGAACGTTTTTTTCTCCTACACCCCCTTTGGGGTAGTGGCACCGACATAAGATATAGCCTATGTTCTAAGTTGGACTAACACCATCATTAAGATACCATTACTTTTGGAATGGGTTTGGTAGTTCCAGAGCTTACCTCCTACAAATAAACAATTTTTTCCTCTTTATAATAGGAGTATAGATAACCTAAGTGCACTTTCGCACAAAAGTACTTTTATTCTGTAGATTAAAACATCTTTTTACTAAAATAAAGAACAAATACATATAACTTTCGGAAATTTTTGGTTTCAAACCACGTAAATGATTTTTCCATCAATTAAATACATGTAACACGTTCGCTGCAATCTACGAGAATACTCGTAGTTGGCAAACTGGATTTCCATGCCAACTATGAGATAACTCCTTATTGATTTGTTTATCTAAATCACCAATTACTAACACTGCCATGGAAAATACCTACAATGTTTCATATGCCAACAACGAGTATACTCGTGTGAATTTATTTGTTGCTATAAGTAATTCGCCATATATATAGCACTTAAATAATAAAACAGAAAATAATTCAAAAGTACTAAATTGAAGATATGGTCTTGGCGTGTATGAACAGGTGCACCATCTCAGCTTCGGCAGCGAACGTGTTAAAAAATTTGTGCTTTCGATAAAGCGCTTAGTTTTGCGAATGGATTAGAATGAAATATCAGGGAACATTAACCTTAAATGATTGTATAAAAAATGAGTTGAATACAAACAGCTTATCACAGATCTTATCATATATTAACGGGTTGCCATTTTAAGTACAGAATTTTTGTGTAAATATTTTCTTCGGGAAATCAGAATTGCTAACATTGCTCAAAGGTGTTTTTGAAATGTTCAGGGTGAGTATAAATGATTGACCAGATATTAAAAAATCATATTTTCGAAACTACTGCATATATTACAATAAGTGATACATGAATTTAAAGAGAAATATAACAAGCTTTTTTCAGGTACAAATGTTCGATGTTTGACCCCCTTGTTACACGGCATACGTCCAATCTGTAATTTAGTTCGTTCCGAAAATTTTGTAGTCACATTTCTCTGTGAATGGTTCTGAATGCTGAACAAATGTGTTCTTTAAATTCTTGCAGTGTTTTCGGCATTGGCGGTACATAAAGAATGTCTTTGACGCTGCCCCACAAAAAGAAATCACATGGTGCTAGGTCTGGGGAACTTGGTGGACAGGACATGTGATTATGGGTAGATGACTTGTGATTAAGGCTTGAGGACAGCGCATATTCTGTGTTTCAGCAAGATGAAGCACCACCTTATTGGTCATTAGAGGTACGTGGTTACTTAACGAGGAGCTTCCACACCGGTGGATGGGGCGTTCGGCGTTTGGAACGAACTGGATCGCAGATTGGACGTATGGCGTATAACAAGACGGTCACACATCGAACCTTTGTAACTGAAAAATATTGGTATATTTCTCTTTATATTCATATATCACTTATTGAAATATATGCAGTAGTTTCGAAAATATGATACTTATATCGGGTCCATCATTTGTACTTGCCCTGTATATTAGACTTTACAGAAAAACCCAGCAAATTTGTGTATTTAATAAAATAATAAGTTAAATAAAAATAAAAGGACGAAACAACATTTCGTAAAGATAGTTAATTTATTTCTCCTCGTAAACAATTAATTAGGAAAATTCCAAATTGGAAGTTAAGCCTGGAATTAGTTTTCCAGGGTATAAAATGTGACAAAATTTAAAGAATATATAAAGTAAAAAAAAAAAAAAATCGCACTTTTAAGCACAAAAAATACGACAAAATGGGTGTAAAATGTGATAAAATTTAAAGTATACATAAGGTTTTTAAAGAAATTTCGTAATTTAAAGCACAAAAGTGTTTGAAAAATTTGTACTTAAATATTTTTATAACTGTTTGTATAGGTACATTTCTGGAATACAAAAATCTGCATTTTATCGTGTTCTGAAGTTTAAATGTTGCATAACATACAAGGGATTCCACACAGCAAAATATGTTCTTTATGCATAAAAAATTTGAAATTGAGGAATTGTAATTTATTTTTATAATTGCTATTTACAGTAATTTCATTAGAAGCATTTCATGTTAAACAAATGGCAGCTTTTTCCAAACGAAAGCATACGTTCTTTCCTAACTGAATTTTTAGGACAGAGGTAAAAAAAAAAAATATTCCAAATGAAACTTTAGATTTCTTTAAGATTTCTTTGCGTTGGAGTGAAAAAACATCTACCAATCAAAATATGCTCAAATCAGATACCATTTTTGTTATTTCACATCGTCTTCGCTTGTATAAATATTGTTTAGCTGACATACAAAGCATCTAGGTAGTTTGGTAATTAACGAAAAATATAACTGCAAAACTGCTTACTGAAAAATCTCAATTTACCCTTGGTTTTTCATAGGGAAGAGAGATGCCACAGTTTTACTTTTCTTCTTATAAAATGCACAATAATGCAAAAAACTGCAAACTAAGTACCAGAAATCATTAATCAAACCATTTACAATCTACTTTCTTTGTTAAAAGATTTAAAACCCTCTTAATAAAATAGGCGTAATTATTTTCCGAAACGTCATTTTTTAACATCATTTTTTATGTGCTGGGTCATATGCCGCATGGAGTGTGGGATAGATGCTGCATGGAGAAAAAAGCTAGTCTGTTAATTTTTTTTTTCAAGCAAATGACATTTTTATTTTCTGAAATTACTTAAAATGAAAATAAATAACAGTAAACTTACAAAAACCATATGAATCACTAAATTGTGAGAAGTTTAACGAATATGCAAAAGTATAAGCTCAAAAAATAAAACTTAAGACAAAAAATGAAAATGAAATGAAAATCATTTGAATTTACATGAATGAATAGCATAATTACTAGAAACAATAGACAGCATACTTTCAAAAAGGGTATAAATCATTGGTTTACATCCAGGTGAACATCGCAGTTTGCTCTTAATGTAAGTGTTAGTTCTATCCTATTTAGTCCCTAGTCTGTTTATTTTTGGCCTTTCTTCTCATTCTTTCATTCATTCTTCCTCTCATTCCTATGTATAGTTTTTGCTCCTATATTTTATTTTAATGAAACGATTTTGACCAAATTTAACATTAAATATCTCTTAAAATAATTATTCAATTTGAAAACTGTCTATATCGTCGTGTTTATCATTTCGGCGTGTTTATTGTTTAACATTTCTCTACAAGTCCCCCGATTTCCATATTTTTGTATGCAGTAGTTTTCTTAACATTAACGAAGAAACACCACCGGTCACAAAAATTCAAAAACAGCGGCTATGACAACATTAGTTATATTTTATAGAATAGAGAGATAAGAGGTAAATTTCTTAAATATCTTTATATAAACTTTAGTATGTTATGGAAATAATGAGACCATGTTCAGAATTTTTGTCGTTGACTTATTTCATATAACACATATCTTTTCGCCATCAACTGATAGGACGATGTGATTAATGGAACCGTTTAGTTATAGGAAAATTCTTCTTTGAATTCTTTCATTTTGTTTTTCCATTCGTCCACAATCGCACCAAACATCCCGTTGCAAAAGCAAAGTGAGCCTTTTTCATACAGCTATCGACTGATGTTAATGCACTGAATGTTGACCGCTTTAGAATTTGTTTCTTGATAAGACGCTCAGTACATTCAGAGTCATAATATTCCAATACAGTACTGCCATCTGAATCTATAAGAGGAGCAATTTCGTTATTGTCGGTAGATGACTCATATTTTAGTTTCTTTTCCAAGTAAGGTGTTTTCAAGTTGATCTTTCCCTTCCTTTTTTACATAATTTACTTCCTCCAAGCTGTCGTTCTTTGACGCTTTCTAGTTTCTTTTGCTTTTTATTTTCTTCTTCTTTTTCCTTGTTTATAAACCATGTGCTTGTAATATTTGCATCTTTTTGCTTTATCTTACTTGATCTGTATAGTTCTTTTGACCATCGGGATAGCATATATTTTGTTTAACAGCTTGGATGGTGAGAATTGTAACAGGCCTACGTTTTCCTTATCCACACATGGTGAACCAACATTGATGCATAGAATAATTTGATAAGCAGCAGAATGAGCTAATATACATTCATCTAAATATAAGTTCTACTTTAATAACAGTAATGAATTTATTTAACCGAAATTCAAAAATATATTTTGCGGCATCTGTCCCTCAACCTCGATGTGACATCTGTCCGAAAGTGGCGGCTGAAATGCCGGCCCGCCATTTTGTGTCAGGTGAGCGACGCGAGAGAAAGGCAAGCACATTTTTGTATTCTACAAGGACATAGTCTGGCGTTGCAATCGGTTTTGAGATGAAGTATCTGGTTATTTGGTTTAAAATATCTAATAATACTTTATTAGAATAATTTTAGCAGCTTACCAAGCAGGTTCCACCGATGAAAACTGGCATAATATGTGAATACTGACAATCAAGCGGTGGAAACGCATACAACACAGCACATTGCACAGAGGAACACTACGAACTTTTTAAATTGGTCTCGGGAGCACTGGTGTCACCCACACAATCTTTGCGTCATCTATCCCACCGCGGCGCCTCTCCCCACTTTACCATAATAGAATAGTTGAAGGAGTTAGTTGAAGGATACCAATTTACGAAATATAAGATTTTATCGTTTGAGTTTTTCAAATGGATTCGTTGTATCTTATAAACAATTAAATCGTGTGGAGAAGCAATTTAGTAAAAAGCGGCATATTTCTAGAAGTTAGAGAATGAAACTAGTTTCAGAGAATTGTTACATGAAGCCTTTGGTTAAATGTAATAAAATAATTTATTTGTTAGGATTCTTTTTTTTATTATATTAAAGAGTTGTCGCAAATTATATTGTTCTTTCTCGTGGAATTCCCAACTATTCAAAATCTTGAATATCGACATGTCCCATATCCTTTATTTTCCGTGTTTATAGTGTGTATTTTTTAAGTAACTCTTGAAACTAATTTTTATTTTGATGATTAAGGATACCCTTGTCAGAATTATTTACGTATGAAGAACATTTTCTTATATATAATGTATATATTATTAATGTTATAAATATGTTATTTAGTTTTTACTAAACAGCGCATAATATATATTTTTTTAAATAGTGGATTTGTACTCCAAAATTTTAACTGTGTATTCAAAATGTTACATTTTATTAACAAGAATATATTATGAATGTTTCGTATTTAATTATTAATAGTAGTCAAATATTCTAATCAAAATTACTCATTTAGAATAATTATAATGAAATATATAAGGATTCATTATAATTATTTTATATTTCATCATATGTTAAGGTGGGAAATTTAAGGTTGTAATTCACTAAGAAGGAAGCCTATGTTAAAAATTTTGAAAAGTTAGTTTTTTTGTAGGAAAATCGTTTATATGGAATGACTTTTTTTTACCCAGTGTGAAAATAAATTATATTATTTTTTATTTACTTTAAATAAAAAATTAAAACAAAAAATAAAATTAACTTTATTACTTCCAGACGCATCTAAGTAGTTCTTTATTACTCATCAATAATCAGCATGAAGACAAAAGCGGAGGCTAATTATGATCTGAGGAAAAAGCTACGTTGCAGAATCTTCTTAGGGAATCGGTAATAAATAACTGTAATAGTTTTTTCCCCAATTTCTGTACAATTTTAAATTTGTAATGTAGAAGATCTTCCTACGCCCATTCAATTAATACTAAGTAGAATACTTTCGAAATGCATTTCTGTTTATGCGTTTTGTACTTGTGGTAATAACATTTACGTAATAGTAAAGTTAAAAAATATATCTTATTGAAAAATGACATAATTCGTATTTCGAAGTAATAAGAAAATGTAACAAATATGCTGTACAGAAAATGCTGTTGAATTGTTCCTAATGAATGAGAAAAAAAATCTGTGTCTGTTAAAATTACAACACCTCTAAACATGTCAAAACTATTACGCCTAAATTTTCAAGAATATCTGAGGCTTATTAGTTGAAACTCGCTATAATTTCAATGGCGCTAAGTTGTCATTAGCCAACACACCGCTTTGATATCTCAAAGAATATTTCTTTCAAACTTTTCTGGTGGGTCATACAAAATCGGGATATCTATCTAACTCAGGACAGCATTGTTTCACAATAAATATTTAATATAATTTCATCTGATAGATTGCAATACGTCTATCATTGTTTGTTGAGTTCAAAAGTAAATCTATTTCGAAAAACTTTATTATAAACAAAGAAGCATTTTAGAAAATGCTTTCATTTTTTATATTCATAAATGTGGAAAAATATTTCATTTCCATTTATTGAAATGCGACATTTCATTAACAAGTGTTTTTTTTCCCCTTTAATTTGCAAAAAGATTAGTAATTAATCAAGTTAATTAAATTTTGTCACAAAGTCGGAACGTTTTTGAAAGCAAAATCTCACAGAACTGCTATTCATAAAGTTCGTATTATGTCAATAATGTATTTAAAATAACACATTATCTTGAGTGACTGCGTTAAAGTAATTAATAGTGTAATGAATTTTCGTCCACATAAAAAATATATTTTAAACAAAGCAAGATAAAAAAAATAGGAGCTGATGAAATCCCAATTAATGCCCCTAATTGATTACAAGGTAAAAACTTTAATCTAGTCAATGAAACATTTTTTAAGGATTTTTTTTCTCTACCGGTTAATAGTAAATATTTTTAAATAATAAATATTAATAAGAATAATACAATATTCGTATTCATTTCATACAATACTAATAAAAGAAGAACACGATTAAAATTCAAGAAATGTGGGGAAAGTATATATGTCACTTATAAATTCATACTAATATCTATCCGCTACTATATGAAAAATATATTAAAATAACTTATTTTATCTATTTTCTTTTTTTTTTTCAAAATGATAATATTTTGTTATTCTCACATTTATTTAAAAATGAATTGTAAAAAATTAATAAATAAAAATTTAATAAAAAATTTTACTTAAAAAATCAATAAATCGTTAATTTAAGCAAAAAATCTCTTTGTCTGTCTCTCTCTCAAATATTTCAAGATTAGAAAATAACATAAATTTGTATCTTTTTAAAACCAAAATTTACTAATATTTCCCAGTAAGCACAGTATATAATTTCAATATTAATGGTAATAGTGTTTTTTTATTGTTGATCAGGTTTATTATTAATAATATTAGTATTATAGTCCAGGCAATGGAGACCGTATAGGGGCTCTACCTAGCAAAATTCATGGTAGTTCTGAAAAAAGGCTTACTATATGTGTTTTGGGTCGCTGAATCCGAATTTTTAAGTTTCCACCAAAATTTCCCCCGGCAACCGCCCCAAATTTTGGTAAAATGCCCCCCCCCCCAAAAAAAAAGCTTTTTATTAAAAAAATCATTTCTTTTTTATTGCTTTAGGGAAAAAGTGTCTAGAAATTCAGAAAGTAGACAAAATTTGCAACAAATTAGATACATGACATTATGACTTTGGATGAAGGGGAAGAGGGGATCTGCCTCGGACCATGCACGCGGTACTGCGTGAACTAAGTTGTGCAATTCCACTTAACCACTCACACGTTTACATTCGCCCTCCCATCTCCCCTCCGAACTTTCTCTATAAGGTTTACTTTAAGTTTTTTGGGTCGCTGAATCCGAAATTTTAACCCCCCCCCCAATCCCCCCCCCGAACCCCCACCCCCAAATAGTTGTTTTTAACTTACATTTCTTATAGTTTTACGGGAAAAGCATTACGAAATTCAGAAACTAGACAAAATTTGCAACAAATAGGATATATGACATTATGACGTAGGATGAACGGGGAGGTGCAGTCAGTGATGATCAGAGTGAGAGATTCCACCAAGATTTGAAGCTCATGAAAGAAGTTATCAAGGTAGATAGAATGAACATATGATGGCTGACTATTGTTGGAGCATCAAGCGAGATTGTGCACAAATTGAAATCTCCACCTTAATATGCACTTTTTACGTTTTGTAAAAGGATTTTACCACTTGTATGAACACAGTGTAGCTTATATTAAGTATAGACAGCCTTTGTAGGAATAATGTATTTGGTAATTTTTTTTCTTTATTTTCCTTTGTATCCACATTAAGTATTATTTTGAGAGTATCCTTTAGCTTAAAAAGTTGACGTGATAGGAACAAACTGGGGTCATTTTTGGATTTAGATGCCAATAATTAGCCAAAAACAAGTGGGAGATCTAAGTCAAAATGTGTGTTCCCCAGAGTAATATATCTAAAATTTCAGACCATTCGGTTGGGTAGTTTTTGCTCTGTTATATGCGGACGGATAGACGAACTGACAGATGGACAGAAGGAATGAACGACGACTATAGATGCTACGTATTTATATAATTACGAACGCAGCTAAAAATGCTATTGAATATTAAAATATGCACTTAGTCAGAAAAAACAAATTTTGATTTATTTACCAATTTATTTGTTTGCACTAAAATAACAAAATGTATAGTTATTGTAATGGTTTATAATATTTATTTTTATGAAATATGTTTTATAATCTTTTATTTTTCACTGTAAAAAAATGGTAACGTTCCATGTAAAATCCAGGAACGTTTCGCCTTTTCTCAGGTTTTCAGAATAATTTAGCTCTTTCCTGTGAAATTCTGGTTTTCTTATCTGAAACGTTCCTGAACAAAAGTTGGAAACAGCAAAACGCTGCGGCCGCCATTTATTATTTTTTTGCTATAATCCGTTGCTTGCGCGCGAGTGTCGAAAACGAATTCCTTAAATGAATGTAAAAAAATCAATATGGAATGCAAATAAATCAATAAACGACATAATCCTTTACGTCTCTATTGTCAAGACAATTCAGATGAAAATACAATACCTCTGTGACATCGCTAAGAGATTATCTCTCGTTTCTCCGTGGAATGTTTAAGGAGCAGACCGTGTAAAAAAAAATACATCTATTATTTGGATCTGCATTAACCAGGGGACCATCAAACATGATTTTCACCGATTTTGATTAATTTAAAGTATGTTTTAGAGTTCTTATCTCTAATTATTCTTGTGAAAGGATTTCTTCAAATGGGCCTTAGATTTTGAGAAATTAGATGCCGAGGTTTAGCATACATTTCAAATACCCATTAGTTTGCAGCTCTCAACGTGTCTTTCGTGGTGTGGACGCAGAAAGCTCGCACGCCACCCGTACGGCCGGAGTTCGATGCTACCTCTTGACTTTTTTTTCTTTTTTAATTAATTTTATATTTTAACACTTTATTACAATTTGATTTAAATTTGATATATATTTGACACTTTGAATTGCTGCAAATTTGAATTTTTTTTATTTTCGGAAAAAAATATACAATTACATTTAGGTTTTTTTTTTTTTTTCATGAAAATTTATATGTATTTTATCTAACTTGTAAACTAACATAATTACTGACGAAAATCCAAATTATTTTATGTCTAGATTTTTTTTCTAATTATTATTTACATTTATATATTTTTATATTTTAAGCAAAGTTCAGAAACAATATATCATATATATATTTATTTTATTGAATTTTAACTGAAAATTTATTTTTTCGTGTAAATTATAAATAATAATTTCGATGTCAATTTCAAAATATTTTTTCATTCTAACAAATAATGATAATAAAGCGAAAATTGTCAACTGGAAATGTAAAAATCGTCTGCGGATCCCGCATGCTGTGAAATGTCAGTAATGTTTTGCTGTCAACAGAAATATTCCTGGTATTTCGCAGGAAACTTACTGGCATTTCTGTAGAAAGTTTTTAACATATACAGTAAAGTTCCAGTTATTTTCAAGAAATGTTTCTTGGAAATAATGGGCAACTCAGCTGCCCATTTTTTCCCAGGAACATTGCGGAATTTTTTTTACAGTGTATATGTTATAAAAACTTTTGGTAATCTAATACTTCTTAAAATAAATTTGTAATTAATTTCCTTTTTATGTATAACATGATTATCGTAGAAGATAATTTGAAACTGTATGCACTTATGCAATGTGCATGGGTAGTTTAGAATATTACTGATTACTCGTTTTTTTTTTAATTACAGTTTAGATTATCTCAAGAACAACTAATGATTTTTTAACAAAAATTTCTATACCTGTATCTAATATCACAATGAAAATTTACTAACATTTTAAACAAAATGCATTAAAAATTTAAAAAAAGGTGATTTGATTGTCCACTTTAATTTTCAGTATAGAAAAATTAGAAAAAGTGAAAGAAAATAATAGAGAAATTCTCACTTCTAATTTTTGTTTAGCTGTAATGCTCTTATTAGACATGTTTTGTCCTTATTTTCTTTATAAACATCTTGCTTATTTCAGTATTATGCAATTTTCCTATGCTTAAAATTCTTCCATACAAAAAACTTATTAATAAATGTAATTTATATTTTATTGACATTTTAATATTCTGAAAATTATCATACATATTGCAAAAATTATTTAAAAGACAAAAAATAAATTATTTTTAGTAAAGAATCATTCACGGTATTTTCGCAGAACTGAGAACAAAAACGAAAATAAATTTAAAGTATTATAATTCCTATCACAATTAGTTTTCGAATGTGGAATTATATATTTATTGTAAAATATATTAAATCTCCCGAGTAATAACGCAAGGCCTTTTATTAAACTATATTTAAAAAAAAGTATTATAAGATGTATAATTTTTTTTATTTATTTGATTTTTTTTAAATATACAAAGCATATCTTTAATAAATATTACAAACGTTTAAAAAATCACAAATAATCATCATAATTCATTTATAAATCACCAAAACTGAGTAAAATAAATTTAAATGCATTCTGAATATATATACATACACATATATATATATATATATATTCTTAATCCAGGGAATTATAAATAAACACGAATGAATACAAACAATAACATCTTCCGAGTTATTCACAATTCATTGTCTTTAAAGCAGTCGTTGTACCAAAGAAACTAATAGATTTTTGAGATTTAATGAAGCATTAAAAAAAATAGTAATAAAGTTTCTTTTTCTACCACTGTGACATTTTTGAGTAGTCTTTTTGCTTGTGTAAATAATTTTCTCAAACGGATATATAGGCTTGTGGGATTCTAACACTTCCCAATTAAACATTTTCAGCTATGTAATTGAATTTATATATGCAAGAGTAACAAAAGAATCTAATTTTAATATAAATATTAATTCTTTAGACATATCATGTTTTCTGTAAAACACGTATTGCAAAATGTATTAAAAAATCAACATATATATATATATATATATATATATATATATATATTATATCACGTTATATAAAATATCACGTTTGAGAAAACTAATTAATACACTGTAAAAAAATAATACAGCCAAAATAAAACATACTTTAAAAACTATAAAAATACATAATATAAGTTTTTCAGGTGTTATAAATATATAAATAAACATTTTCATGTTTGTGTTACAGAAAAATGTAATGAATTAACAGCATTAACATTGTCATTATAATTATTTTTTCTTGCTAATTTTGAATGCATCAATTACGCAGCATAATGTATTTTTGGACAATTGATAGCATTCTAAAAGCCGATATTCCGATTTGAGAAAACTAATTAAACCCTCAACTGTTTCTTTTCCTTTTTCTTTTCTTTTTCTTTTTTTTTCTTTTTTTTTTTTACACAATAAATTAAAAAATAGGACTCGACGCTACTTTTTTTTTTAACTAAAATGTTTGGCTTTGTACAATCGAAAAAAGTATACCCTTTAACCCATTGAGGGGCAAGCAATTGCATTTTGAGTAATGCTGAATTCCCACCGGAAAGTTAGAAAAATTTTATTTCAAAATAAGCAAAAGCAATTTTACGACTTTTTTCCACCAATGTTAGAAAAGTAAAATGTCATTAAAATTTTCTGATGCAAAACTTCATTAATGGTAGGTGGGATAAAATATATACCACCGCCCCTCAAGGGGTTAACAAACCAAAGATTAAGTCTTTACTAATTTAAGCGGTATGCAAAAGCTTTTAGTATAGGAGTTAGGAAACTCTTTTGCCCGAGCGACACTCGGGAAAAACAGTTAAGGGGTTAATATGCTATGTAATCTACTTGGAAACGTTTCCGAAATCATTGACAATATATTTAAGAAAATGGACTTTGTTTTATAGATTCTTTCGGTGCGTTCGTAATTATATAAATACATAGGTCCCATAGTCGTCATCTGGTCCGTCCGTCTGTCCGTCTGCCCGTTCGCATATAACAGCGCAAAAACTACCCAAGAGAATAGTTTGAAATTTTAAACATGTAATTTTTGCTGAATTTTGTAGAGTAATTTCAAATTTTATGAAAATCGGATGTACAGTTCAGTTACAGGGACAGTCAAATGTTATCCGTAACATTACGGTCAATGGGAAAAAAATGTTTCAAGTATATTTTAATGACGTTACACACTTTAGAACATAATGAAATTCATATGCATTTATGAAGTGCACTGAGATATACATTCTGTAGAATATGCGATTCAAAGTATATTTATATTTCATTTACAGGCCTACACAAAAAAATTCCGTTACATAGTGTTATAGGGGTTATATTGTTTGCGGCCTATTTTAATTATGTTAAACTATTTCATATATAATGAAACTGATATACGTTGCCGAAGCTTATTACTAGTTACTTCCTGTGTAACAGAAGGTGCATAGTATGTACAGGGACACTCAAAAGATTATTGCGACTGCTAAATGTATTCCGTTACATTAGAGTCAATGAAAAAAAAATAGTTTTAAAGTGCATTTTAATGGTGTCGCATACTTTCGAACATAAGTAAATTTATATGCTGTGAATTGCACTGGAATATAAATTCTGTAGAGTAGGCGGTGAAAATAATATTTATTACTCGTTTACAGGGCATGACAAAAGAATTCCGTTACATAATGGTGTAGAGGGAAACAATGTTTTCTGTGCATAGTTGTGATATGAGTTTTTAAGTTTAGCTAAATTTTTGCATAATATATTGTGTGTATAAATGCTATAGATTATATACAAGGCTACGCAAAAGAATTCGTAAGGGTTACTGATTATAAACGAAAAAAACCTAAAGGTAGTTTTTAAATGAGTTATGCATTTTTACGCATAACTGCATTTAGTATACTAAGATATGTTACTAGAATATAGATAAAATGATATGCAGCGCCACGCAAATAATTTGATATATGGCCGTCTATGGATGATAATCTCTGGAAGTATGATTTAACTAGTTTTAAGCGTATTTTAGCCTTAATTAAATTTTAGATATAAAGCATTTAGATATATTTATGGCGTGTATATAAAGACAGTAGGTAAAATACAGAGTTGTATAAAAGTATTCAAAATTATTCAAGTATACGCTACCGTCTATTGGTATAAATTTCTGAATAAAAAATTTGAATTTATAATGCGTTTTTAACACTTTCCAACATAGTTGAAACTTTTTATGAGTTCGGTTTGTCTGTTCGTCGCAAAATGCTCAGTACATGCGAAAACCAAGAGGCAAGAATCCGTTTTCTACGCTGACTATCTGGCGAACGGCGTTCTGTGATTGGTGTCTTGCCTCTGTCATACGCAGCTTTCTTCCGTGCGCCCCGATCGTGTTTTTTTCTACCGTTCGCATAGCTGTTTTTTGTGCTTGTATAACGCGTCCGTTTATTGCGATACACGTACCGTTCCAGCGCTATTTAGGGTTTTCTCTTGCACTGAGCATTTTGCGATGGAAAAAAATGGGCGTTGCTATTCGAAAATTTCGAGTTTCTGTACATAAAACCGTAACCGTGAGCGCCAATTGTTGTCGTTCACAGAATTCCGAGCTTATACCTCTGAATAACTATATCTGAATATATTTATTTACTGAATATATTTATGACTCTATATATTTAATCTCCATCGGTTAAACGGACCGACCGGTAGAGTTCCATATATCGGCATAGTTTTTTTTTATGACCACACTGTACATAATATGATTACGTACTATAACAAAGTATTGGTTTTATTATTACACATATTATAAACTAATTGTTTTTAACATTTAATTTCAAAATTGTACAATTTATACTAACGTTCAGTAACATAAACTTGCGAAGTTTTTCATTAGAGAAAATAAATAAATATAAAAAGTAAATTAATATATAATGGAAATATAATTAATATTTCCTTTAACTACGGTACTTTTTTAATAAATAAAACTATTAAAAATTCTAAAATGTGTCTACAATAACAATTTATGAAGTGTCGCACTAATAATTTTATCTAAATATTTTATATTTAATAAATGTAAAAATATATTATTTCGTTTAATTCGCCAGGAATAGAATTCCTATTCTCTGCATATCATATCTCTCCAATTATGCCAATTTGTATTACATGTCGCATACGCGTTTAATAAAATAATTTATTCGTGAAAAATTGAAAACATATGTTTCAATGTGATAAGTAAACAGAAGCTGTCAAAATATATATTAAATATACACAATTAATTTCAGCACTCAGAAATACAGTCTCTAATAAGGTAAAAAAAAAAAAAAATGCTGTAGCATTACATCATTACATAAGTTACATTTATCTTTTACTGCACCGTCACTTCATTAATTTTAAAGTAATGAAACGGAAATGTAAACGTATGGTTTTGACACACATTGAAAAATTTCATTAATCACTTATTAATAAAGCGGAAAAACGATAATAAATAGAAAGTAAATTAGGTGTTAGAATTCTATAACTTCCACGCCGTGGAATTAGAAAATGACGTATATGTTTATTGTTTTTTATCTGTTATCAATAATAATTCGTTAAATGGATGTAATTTTTTTCTAATTAATTTTGACGTGAGATAAAAAAAAAAAAAAAAAAAAAAAAAAAAATCTTGGGTTTCTCTGTTTAACTACTGCAACTGCAACTGCATTTAAATTATTTTTAAAATATTTATTAAAAATATAATGCATGGTCAAAAAATAACTATAGAAACCTGATTATGAAAATGTTTAACTTTGGTTCTGCATTTTTTAATATCAATAGAAGTATACTCGACAAAACCTCTTAGATGTCAGCAACTCGAAAATTATGTTCTTTAAGTTGTTTTAGGAATTATAATATTTTGATATTTAAAATTATATATACAATATATGCATATCTATATATACATATACTTCCTTATATATTTCACTGCTTTCAAAAAGCCTTTTGTTCAAAATTTAAATTTTGTTCTGCTTATCCTGTTTGAAATGATTACTGTTTTGCTTATAATCTGTAAATTTTGCAAAGAATCAGGAGTCATGTGAAAGATGCTCTAGAAAATATTAATTTGAAACCTATGCTTGTTATTGTATATACTATTTACATTAATATGTTACTAAAACCTTCATCGTTAATTAGTGCCCTTTACGTTGATAGTGGAAAATTCAAAACTTATATAAATTTGAAATACTCCTTAATGAAATTTCATAGGTAAATAATTATGTCTAAGAGCTTAAAAGCTTATCTAGATTTTTTTCGCAATTATTGTGTTTATAAATATAAATATTTCCGTAATTAATTTAAGCTTTTTACAAATATAATTATAGTTATTTTCCCAATATCATTAATTTAATCAACATAATTATTTTTTTATAAATATTCTATAAATATTTATTTCAATGTGTAACTGAAACTGCTGCAATTGTGAGACCTTTAAATAAAGAAAAATATCACTAAATTATTATTATGATGTCTTTAGGAAAACATATTTTCATTTTCTCTTCCAATAAATATTTTATCAGGTACTGCTTATTGGCAATAATTTATTTTACCGAAAATTTCAGGTTATTCCATCATTTACGCACATACTGGGTACGAAAAGGTTAAGATCATTTCAGCGCTGTAAATAAAGTTTTATTTTAGTATATATTTAAGTATTCATTTTATTTTTTATTTTTTTTTTTAATTTAAAGTTATTGTGTGTAAAGAATGTAGCCCATACGTTTCTCTCTCTGTCATACATACGGTGAAAATCTGTAATGTGACATGTAAAGCCTCAAGAAATAAAATAATGCAATAAATTAAATTTGTTCTACTGATCTTGTTTGGTATTTTTACTGACTTGCTTATATGCGTAAAAGTGTCAAAGAATAAAGAGTCTTATGTGAAAGATACTAATAAAAATGTTAATTTGAAACATATGCTTATTTTTTTAATGTTGGCTAACTCTAGGATAGATGGCCATAATTTTAAAGATTGAAATAAAAATTCTTAGAATGCAAATACAAAAAATATTTATGCATAGTTAAAATTCTTATACATATACTCATAATATTTTATGCAAAAAATAATTAAATATTAAAAACAAAAAGTGTTAAACAAGATTGAAATTAAAATGACAGATGGCCATCTCTCCTCCCATCCAATACAAGAAAGAAAAAGTAAAGTTAAATAAAAAAAAAAAAAAAAAAAAAAAAACACATTTCATATAGTTAATCATGAAAAATATATAGCAATTTGTTAAAATGCAGTTATGTGATGGAAAATGAGTGAATAAACAAAATTTGAAATACAGTTCCAATACTTCACTTTTCGTAAAATCTTTCCACGTGTTTGGCAAAGGTTTTGATAATTTGTACACGTTTCATAGAAACGCTTCAGGTACCTTATGCATTGTATCCAGACATCCTTTTTGGATGTGATATTATATTGTTTTGCACAACCAACACAGTGATCCTAATCCAATCTATTTACTCGGAATCTTTAGAATCTGATAATTTAAATGTATTTCGTTTTCTTCGCTACTGGAAATGTCGTGTATTTTTCTCGCCTTAATTTTAGGCCTATTACGTTAATTTAGTTTATTTATCAACTTCATCAGTTTCTGTTATGAAAGTTTACGGCTTTTTTCAATATTTCCTGAAACAAATAAATTGTTATGTCTTATTACATTATTATTATTATTATTATTATTATTATTATTATTATTATTATTATTATTATTATTAAAATATTTATATTAGTTAAAATTTAAATAATTATATCAATTAATAAATTTATAAAGATAAACGTTACATATTTATTTTAAATCAAATTATATTTAGTTAAAATCATCACTCCGTATTATTTACAAATATAGATTAAATATGGCCATCTCTCCTGAAATTGAAGGACTGGTGTTCGCCCAATTTAAAGCATTAATAGCATTGTACGTCTTTGTTTTAGGTTTAGAAGTAAAGATTAGATTATGTACGTGCCATAAAAGTCCACATAGTAAAATATATATATAAAATGCGTACTGCAAAACATTCAGATACCTAAGTCAAAAAAAAAAAAAAAAAAAAAAAAAAAAAAAAAAAAAAAAAAAAAATTCAACCACTAAATTAAATAAACATTAAATAAACACGCCACTTACATTTATAATCGAAAAACACAACTGCACGTCGCAATAAATAATCTTCTTGAACTATTTCATACAAAAAAGTTTATGTTGCAATCTATGATCAAGTTTTGGAAATATTTAGACTGACCATTTCTCCGCTATGGCCATCAATCCTAGATTTACTGTACTAGAGTTACCTACTATTTATATAAATACGTTGCTAAAACATTCTGAGATATTTAGTGCCCTATTCCTCGATCTACTTTTTCTGAGGGAAATTCCAAAATTATATTTGTGTAAAATGCTCGTGAAGGAACTTTTAGTATGTAATCTTTTTACTAAGAGGTTAACTAGCTTGATGTCTTTCTTCGTTATTCTGTTTATAAATATATACTATATATCTGTTTATAAATATATACTATACTTCTTAATTAAAGTTTTTTTTTAATATAAAGATCATCCTAATATCATTAATTAAATGAACATAATTCATTTTCTTTCTCAGCAAATTAAAATCAGACGTGTTTGACATTCTTTAGTGGAGAATGTAGAATTTTCTATAAATACGAAAACATTCACCATTTTGTATATATCAATGGTAGAGCATTATAAGTGTCTATATGAGAGAATAATCAATGCACAATTCCATTTATGATTCTTAGACAAAGCTATTTTTATAAATTACTTTTCAGTTAAACTAATTTTTTTTTTCAGCGCAGGGGGGGGGGGGGGATGTGTGTACACGTAATGCATTTAAATATAACAATAAATTTAATAACTAATTAGAAAGAATCATAGATTGAATTGTTTAAAAAAGTGTATTTATAGGACTGAAAAACGCAAAATTTGTTTGAAAGTTTTGGAGAATTTACTTCTTTTTTGCTCACAGACTATCAATGTCTGAGAGCTAATGTGCCAGCCGGCCGGTTCTGTATGTATGTATGCATGTACGTAACGCGATAACTATTGATAGAAACATCCGATTTGCTTCATTTTTTTATAGGTTCATTTTGATAAGGCGCTTCCCTGATTAGTTTTGAGGGCTCGTTGGTTTAGTATAAATGGGGAAAAAAGGGGCTAACCCCCCATAATTTAGATAAATCACTTTTTCATGCAGAATTATTCAATTTGCTCCAAATTTCGTATATCAGTTTATTATGTTAAGGAGCTTCCCTGATTAGACTTGGAGGTTCATTGTTTAAGTATAATGAGAGGCGGGATAGATCCCCTCCTTACTTTAGATAAATGGGTTTTTCATGCAGAGTGATTCGATTTGCTGCAAATTTTATATGTCTGTTTATTATGTTCAGGAACTGCCTTGATTAAATTTGGAGATTTATTGGCTAAGTATAAAGGGAGTTTGGGTAGTCCCCCCTTACTTAGATAAATGGGTTTTTCATGCAGAATTATTCGATTTGCTTCAAATTTGATATACTGGTTTATTCCGATATGGCGCTTGCTTCATTAGATTTGGAGTTTTATTGGTTAAGTATCAAAGGGGGAAAGACGGCAAGTCCCCTCCCTTTGCTTTAGATAAATGGATTTTCATGGAGAATAATCCAATTTATTTTAATTTTTTTTCTGTGTTCATTCTGATAAGGAGCTTATTCCCTGATTAGATTTGGAGGTTTATTAGTTAAGTATAAAGGAGGGGAAGGGGGTTAGACCCCCCTTAATTTAGCGAAATGTTTTTTTCATGCAGAATTATCTGATTTGCCTCAAATTTAGTATACCCTTTTATTATGTTACGGAGCTTCCCTGATTGGATTTGGAGGTTCATTGGTTAATTATAAAGGAGGGAAACGGGGGCTAATACCACTTTATTTATTTTTTGATGGATATTATTCTTGAAATAAGAGTATAATATACAATTAGTGTGAATAGCCTGTGAGCTCTATGTCATCAGTTTATCTGGGCACTTTTGTTTTTATTTTCTATGGTATTGAACACAAATTTTGGCTTTACGACCTCGTAATATGTGAGCTTAAACAGCATAAGCGAAAAACCATCTAAAACCATTTTATAATCTTTTTTTTCGTTATACTTTTAAACCAGTTACACATTGTAGGAAAATTATTACACCAATATAAACAAGAGGTATTATTCTGCTTTTTTATTATAAACGTTATTTTATCTTGATAAATAATTTCGCATAGGAGTAAAATAAATATCTGTGACGTATTGTAATTCGGAATTGATGAGGAAAAATTCGATCCGATCATTAAGCATCCATTTCAGTTTTAAATTATTAGTTTCATTTCAACTGCATTATCATTTGCATTATCAATTTTTACATCTTATATAGCACTAAGAAAATTAAATGAGGTGATTAGGTAAAATGCATAAAACAAACATTCCAAAGTAGATCAGGAGCCCATTTTGTATTTAAGTTGAATAAAATAATAAAATATGAGTAAAACCAATTACAAAAATGATAATTGGAATTGTAGAAATAATTTATTCAACATGAGTAGAGTTGGGGGTCATGGAAGACTGGACTGGAAATTATCTTCATCAGAAGGATCACCGTTATCTAATTGTTCTTTTTAACACCAAAGATGTGGTGTACGCTATATTTGGTGGATTGTCTCTAATGTGCTTAATAGCCGTTTCAAAAGCGTGTTCGAAGATGGTGAACATGAAATAACATCATTGTATTTATATGGGTAATACGAAAATTGCTGGTGTTGGATATGATGCTGCAAATGCAAATGAAATAGTTAAAATATAATACGATGGAACCAGTTTCCGGATCAGGAGATATAATAAATTATTTAGAAATATACAACAAAATACTAATTCAAAAAAGAAAATTTCACAATAACAAAAATTGAAGTATATTTTCTTGTATTGTTGAATTTTTTTAGGCGGAGTGAGGAACTAGGTATTGTACTCCTGCCGGAATTTCAACATATCGTCGTTATTCATTTTACACATATACCAAGTCTAGTTATCCTCATAATACTATTTTTATATTGTAAAATGTAAGAATTTGTCATTGGTTTAATTTGCTGTACTAAAAATTTAATGGTTTTTCGTGTATAACTTACAAGACCTTGTAAGGCAAGAGCTTGTAAGAACACAAATTACAATGTTAAAAAGTTTTAAATCCTATTCAGAACCTAGAAGAACATAAAAAAAGACGAAGAATAATCACTTCTCCAAAAAATTTCAATACAATTTGACTGTAATATAAGTAGGATATAAAATTTCTGCGTTGTTACAGGATGATTAATAGATAAGTAATCATTATTTAAAGATTGTGCTTTTTACATCTCTTAAATTTCAGTAATAGCGTTATAAGATTAAATAACACTGCAAAATATACAATAATTAATCAATATATTCTGAGAGTTTCGAAACCCAAAAATTTTGGTTATAAGCATCACATGGCTAATATTCTGATAGAACATATCAGAGTATGTAATATTCTAACCTATGTAATATTCAAAATTTTGATTGTTTGAAACACATGACATAGCCGTTTCAAATAACTATATCTGCGTAAAAATGTATTCATAAAACTGAAAGGAAAATAGAAGATATCATGATGAAAAACAAAAACGTAACTTGAAGCTTGATAGTTTATGCCTATAAGCAATAAGCATCCATGAATTACCTAAAGATACATTGAACAATATACATGCTTATACACACTTTCACAAATTAAAATAAGCCAAATTAAACCGTAGATCAATAGCAAGGTTTTAATAATAATAATAATATTATTAATAATAATAACTGTTTACTAATTATTGCACATATTATCTTCAATTAAAAACTTCCAAAAACCATTTTTAGAAACATTGAAAAACTTCATATTATTATTTTCATAAATCATTCCTCTTTAAAATATCCCAAAAACATTATATGAAAAATTTTACTTTTCAAGAAGATATCCGAAATATATATTTCAATTACTGTATTAACTTTCGGCATCTTTTCAGATTTTCATTTGAAAAGAAATTGAGTAAGAATAGAAAAGGATTTTTAACGTACTTTGAGTTCAACACAGTCACTTTAGAATGATATATATGAATTCGGTGAAAAGCATAAAGAATTTTCTCCATTATGCAGAAAAGCATGTCTGACCAATTAAATTTCCAGTTATTCATAATTGTTTCAAAAACTTATTTGCGAATAATTCACCCATTTTTGATAGAGATGCCCATTGAGTTTTTTTTTTTTTTTTTTGAAAAATACGCAGATGTTGTATTTAGGTGCGTGTCCAATACAAATTTAAGAAAGATTTAACTTGTACTGAGAATAAAAGAAAACTAATATTTTCAAAGCTTGGAAATACATTGTTTCTTTTTAGAACTATATTTTCAATACACACATATATGTATATAAATGAAATGTTATTCCATATCATAGTAAATTATGTCGACAAACTATTGACATATTATTTCTGGCAAGTGATGTATTTGTAGAGTCACTAATTTACAGTCATAAGTTGATCACGATGGAAGGCAAGGTTATGAATACATTGGACAATTTTCCCGTCAAATGGAAAAGAAGCTGTATTATCATCAACGAATTTATTAAACTTCATATAACAGCGATAGTTCCAGTAATCGTCCAGTGAAGAAAATCTCCTCAAAGTGACATGGGTTTATTTAGCAAGTCGAAAAGCGCACAAAATCTGCTCTCCAAGGCTGTGTAACCTCTCTTTATACTAGAATTTTGCCCAAGAACATGCTGACGTGCCTTATGGACACACCAACGGTATTCTAGTTAGGAGGAATGTAGGGGGAAGACAGAGGAGTGGCTTGCTTAGTGATTGGTTGAAAAGTATGGGCGAAGCGGGAAAATGAAGCGTAACGTTGGAACTCTTTATCGGTAGCGTAGAAAGAAAAAGGTAAATAGGTTATACGCAGGAATTCCCTGCAAGGAATGATGGAATACCGAATAATAATAATAAAATGGTATTAATAAATATTCGAAAGAAATAAAAATGTAATGTCTCTAAATATGAAGGAATAAAATATATTGTTATTATATATATATATATATATATATATATATATATATATATATATATATATATATATATTTTTTTTTTTTTTTTTTTTTTTTTTTTTACAAAGAAGTGTCATTTTTAATAGTTTAAGTTTTTTAGAATAAGAAATAAAAGGATGCGCTGATTAAAGGCATGTGATTAAAATAAAATTGATATTTAAGATATTATTAAAAGACAGGGAAAAGGTAGATATTGTAAGAATTTGGAACAATTTAATTAAGGTAAAAATAGCGTGTAATAATAGTTTTATTATTACATATCTCCCCACACGAAAAGAAGGACGTACTGGTAGGTCTTATGACAAAGTATTTTTCTTAACCTCCTGACCGTGGAGCAGAAATACAAAATTCTAATGTTGTTTTCTCTGAAATTATTTTTTAATGCTAAAAAAATATTTTTGTTTTCCAACATGATATAAATTTGTTATTAGATATAGGCATTTGAGCCTTGAGAGTACTAATCATAATTTAATTTCTTAAAACTGGATTATATAGGTAGAATTATTTTTATTTAAATAATGCTTCTATTGCAGTCTGAAATTATACTGACTAGAGCTGTATTGAAATATGTAGCTCAGTGAACGGATACATCAATTCGCGGTGGTGAGAAGGTTAAGTAATCTATTGAGAGGACATCTAATTTTTGCATAATTATCATATTATTCCCCACTTAAGCAAGCTTACTACCCACTTGTCAATGAAGCCCTTAAATTTGCTAAAGCGCATACTGATGAATTTCAAATGAAAAATGAAAAAATACTAGATAGTGCCCATCAATATTTGACGGTAAATAACTTGGATGTTTCATTAGAAAATTATTGAACTTTTAATTAGATGCCTTTAAATTAATTATTGAATGACGAATTATATGACAAATTTCTATAGTGCCTAATTGATTCATATTTCTTTAAGGCAATAGATGGTTTCTGTCAATCTAACGTATTCAATGCAGTGAAATAATTTTAATTTTATAATTTACAACCAATTGCGCTAGATTTTATCAGAAATGTACCTAAAAATACCGGGTAGAGAATTTATGTTTACTTACTATGGCCTCTTTTTTTTTATAACAATAATTATTTTCATTTATTGATTTTTATTTTTTTTTAAACTACCCACGATTTAAAGTTGCCATACAATTTATTTTTATCTGCCTCATTCTCTAAAAACCTAAATTTGAAACTTGGTACAGCTAACGATTTATAATACATATTTTTTATTAACTGAATTTTATCTTACATTATCATACAATTTTTTAAATATTAGACCTGGGTATCAAAATAATTTCTTTTATAGCTGTTATACTGATATTAGGTAGCTTTCTTTACAAAAAGCTACCTATTGCAGCCGTTCGGATGAAAGGGATTTCAAAAAATTTTGGTATATTTTCATCGATCATGACCCCCAGACCCCGAAACCACCTTCCGTTCAAAATTGATATATATATATATATATATCTGACCTATGTCATACTGTAACTCTCGTATTTATGAACCGATTTGGATGTAATTCGGTGTGTACATAGTACATACCAATGTCTCGACCGAGTTTGTTGGCCAGCTTCATCCGCCATTTTGTTTCAAAATGGCGGCCATTTTTTTTTTTTTAATTTAAAAATTTGAAATGTGGTACAAAAAAATTTAAAATGGAAAAATATTTTTTTCTTATGTATTTGACCTTTATACAAAGACCCCGTAGCAGTTTTTGTTTCGTCTATATCTTAAAAAATGGCTGAGTTATAGCATTTTGAATTTCTAGCGAAGCTGACATTTTAAAACGTCCTGAATTTTGTTACGCGATAAAAGGCGTATTTATGAACCGATTTGGATGTAACTTCGTTTACACATAGTACAGACCAATGTCTCGATCGAGTTCGTTGGCCAGCTTCATCCGCCATTTTGTTTAAAAATGGCGGTCATTTAAAATTTAAAGAAAAATTTAAATTGGAAATGTGGTACCAAACAATTGAAATTTGAAGAAATATTTTTTCTTATGTGTTTGACCTTGATAAAAAGATTCGGGAGCAGTTTTTGTTTCGTTTATATCTTAAAAAATGGCTGAGTTATAGCATTTTGAATTTCTAGCGTGGCTGACATTTTGAAACGCCCTGATTTTTGCCACGTGATAACAGACGTATTTATGAACCGATTTGGATGTACCTTGGTGTGTACATAGTACATACAAATAACTCAACCGAGTTCGTTGGACAGCTTCATCCGCCATCTTGTTTCAAAATGGCGGCCATTTAAAAAAATTAAAAAAAAATTTAATTTAAAATGAGATGCCAAAAAATTGGAAAATGAAAAAGATTTTTTCGTATGTATTTGACCTTAATACAAAGATTCCGGAACAGGTTTTGTTTCGTCTATATCTAAAAAATGGCTGGGTTATAACATTTTGAATTTCTATTGTGGCTGACATTTTAAAACGACCTGATTTTTGTCTTTCGATAACAGGCGTATTTATGAACCGATTTGGATATTACTTGGTCTGTACATAGTGCATACCAATGTCTCGACCGAGTTCGTTGGCCAACTTCATTCGCCATCTTGTTTCAAAAGGTTTGCGTTTTTTTTTTTTTAAATGTATTTTAAAATTTAAAATGAGGTATTAAAAAATTGGAAAATGAAAAATATTTTTTTATGTGTTTGGCGTTGATACAAAGATTCGGAGCAGTTTTCGTTTCTGAAAATTTGTTCTTTTGTTTATATCTTAAAAAGTGGTTGAATTATAGCACTTTGAATTTCTATCATGGCTAACACTTTGAAACGATCTTGCATTTGTCACGCGATACCACACGTATTCGCCTATTTCGATGGAAGAAGGCTTGTGGATAGTATACATCAATATCTCGACCAAGTTCGCTGGCCAGCTTCATCAGCCATCTTGTTTCAAAATGGCGGCCATTAAATAAAAAAAAAATTATATTTAAAGTGAGGTGCAAAAAAATTGGAAATTGGAAAAGGTTTCTTTCTTAAGTATTTGACCTTGATATAAGGATTCAGGAGCATTTTTTGTTTGCCTTTATCTTAAAAAATGGCTGAGATATAGTAGTTTCAATTCCTAACGTGGGTGACATTTTGAAAAATCTGATTTTTTGCCTGCGACAGCACTCGTATATACCAACCGATTCCGATGTGAGTGAGCATGTGCACAGCAATTACTAAGGTCTCGACCAAGTTCACTGGTTATCCTCATCCACCATGTTGTCTTAAAATGGCAGGCACTTTAAGAAATCGCCGAATTTGGTTGCCAAATATAAGTTACTTTAATTAAAAGCAGCTTGGATAAAGATGACTAATTTCGCAAAATTCTCATTCATAATGATTTAGTATTGATAAAAATTAGTATTGAATCTCCTAAATTCGGTTTCCACTTAATTCAGCTTCGTGTGTTTGAATAATATAAGTTGGCTTTTTTTAAAATAAGGAATATGAAAGCTACCTCTTCCTCCCGGCACTGGCCGGAAGGACTTTTTTTCTTTCTTTCCATTTTTAGGTAGCTTTCATTAGAAAAAGCTACCTATTGCAGCCGTTCGGAGGAAAGCGATTTCAAAAAAATTTGGTATATTTTCATCGATCATGACCCCCAGACCCCGAAACCACAATCCGTTCAAAAGTTGATATATATATATATATATATATATATATATCTGACCTTTGTCATACTGTAACTCTCGAATTTATGAACCGATTTGGATGTAATTCGGTATGTACATAGTACATACCAATGTCTCGACCGAGTTCGTTGGCCAGCTTCATCCGCCATTTGTTTCAAAATGGCGGCCATTTAAAATTTGAACTATTATTTTAACACAATCAAACTGATTGGTAAAGCGAATTTCTGAGCGAAATATGCTGGCTGGTTGTCGGCCCAGTTAGCTTAAACGGAAAAGCATTGGCCTTGTAAGCCAAGGATCTGGGTTCGATTCCCAGCCTGGGCATTTTTTCGCTCAGTTGGAAATATTCAAATTCGCATTTAAAATTTGTTTAAAATTTTTAAATTTGAAATGTGGTACCAAAGAATTGAAAATGGAAAATTATTTTTTTTCTTATGTATTTGACCTTTATACAAAGATTCCGGAGCAGTTTTTGTTTCGTCTATATCTTAAAAAATGGCTGAGTTATAGTATTTTGAATTTCTAGCGTAGCTGACATTTTAAAACGTCCTGAATTTTATCACGCGATAAAAGACATATTTATGAACCGATTTGCATGTAACTTCGTTTGTACATAGTACATACCAATGTCTCGACCGAGTTCGTTGGCCAGCTTCATCCACCATTTTGTTTAAAAATGGCAGCCATTTAAATTTTTAAGAAAAATTATTATACCTACATTATTAGTGCATATATTTCCTCTTTTTAAAAACAAAGATGGCTTGTAAATTTTCTCATTTTTAAATCATTGCCACTAACTATAAAAAAAAAACACGTTAAATGATACATATATACATAAAGTAAAAGTCAATATTGTTTTACATGTTTTATCGGATAATATTAATTTTATAATTTTTGTTATAATTCATTTCAGTTTTAATTTTTGTTTAAACCCAAGTAAATTGGGGGAAAAGAGATTGATGATAAATGCAAGAAACTTCTGTCGCTTTTTAAAGAATAACAATTAAATAATTATTCCCTTCATTAGATAAATATTGTTTAGTGTAATCCATCATATACTTGAACAAGAAATGTCTCACCTTAATAAATTTATATTTTACTTTCTTACGAAAATTCCATTTCCCACGTCTTTCAAAGTTTATTCCAATTTTCTCATAAAAGATAATTTCACTTATTGCACTGTTTCTTGATATAAATTAACTACAACTTACAACTATACTTGGAAGAAGGATTACTTAAATACAAACTCTCTTTTAACTAAGTTAAGTATTAACGCAATATTGTGAAACCAAATGAAATTCCATGCTCACTACTCATTCTTAAATGACGTTATATTTAGCGTAGAAGTGTTTCAAAGCTTCAAAATGAAGATCATTAAGCAGTAAATGTATACAACATCCGAACGTTAAAAGTTACTTGTTAGGACGCCTTTTGCCTCTGAACAAATCTGTTCAATTAGGTTACTGTTTATTTAGGTGATAAGAGTAAAGAAGCATGTAATTATTATAAAAGAAACATACGTGATTTTTAAATAAAGAGGCTAAGTAAAATATTAACAATGATAGGAATAATGGAAGTTGGAATAATAGAAGTTCGAATAAATTATACCGAAAATTAGTGCTGATCTCCTTTTAAACAAATGGTGCATGACATTTTTTCTGTTCTTATAACAAAAATTAAAAATAAATACATTAAAACAGTCATATGAACAGAATTTGTTTGTGATATACGAAGTTACAAAGAATTAGAAATTCCACAGTACAATTATAATAGATTTTTTTTTAAACAATTAACACTTCTTTTCTTTGTTATGAAAACATTCATGACCCTATCTACTAAAAATGTTATTTTTGTGAGAAAAAAAATAGAAAAAGAAAACTTTTATATCGGATTTTTTTAATGTCTTTGTAATGGATGGTAATAGAAAAAACCCTTTTCCTCAACACTCGACTGTAGTAAAACAATAATAAAAAGTATGAGCTTAAATCTACAAGTGTATAGATTATATAAATACAAACTGTGCTTTGTATGGTCTGTTAAGGTAATATATGTAAAGAGTAATAATAAAATAAAAAACACAATTTAAAACTCGGCAGGACGGGCGCGGCATGTTTCGACACCCCATGCCCGAAAATAATCATCTGTTGTCTCCCCTTATAAATCGAAATGGTCGGGTCCATCAGTACCTGCTTCCAAGATCACCTTTCGTGCGTAGAACGTGCGTGGAAACGGCGAATTCAGACTCTTTTTTTTAAATTCTTATAGAATTATTTCAAGTGTACAGAAACTTGGTACGCGCTTGTGTTAGAATTTTTCAACGCGAAATCATGGCTTGATCCAGTCTTTTTTCGGTCTTTTGACGTATAGTCGTACTTTTGACGTTTCGTGTGATGTATGATCAAGAAATAGAAAGACATCAGAAGGTATTAGCGGTAGTTTCGTCAGATGAAGATGATATCGAAGAAGAATTGGGAGATTCATATAATGAAGACATATTCAGTGATAACAAGTCTGAATCAGAGGAAGAATGCATTTCTTGAAGGATTTAGCGTCCTCACTTTTAGAACCTTATGTGAAATCGCGGCAGAAACAAGAAGAGTTTCTGGATTAATCATAAACGAAATAAAGAAAATTCAGTATAGAAGATGCTATTTGTGCCCAAGAGAAAAGGGCAGGAAATCGAAAATTGTGTGTGTGAAGTTCGAAAAACATATATGTGTCGAGAAGAATCAGAAATTGAAGTTATCTGTACAAACTGCAAAAAATCTAAAGTTTCTGATCCATGTACACCCTAAGTATTAACCAAATTCATAAATCTCAGTATTCTTATCCGCAATAATGTATAATTTTATTATGATAAAAATTGTAAAGAAAAATGATTAAGTCCTACATGGGAAAAATTAAGTTTTTCGATTAAAGAAAATAAAGGTGAGTGCATTTAAATAATTTTTATAATTTTTGAATTAACGATAATTTAACATTTCAGTTATCGTTTTTCACGATAAAGACTGAAATTATCATTAGTTCAATTAAAAGATAGAATGCTAAATATTTTTTTTTTCGCATTTATGCCATGTAATATGTTTGGAATGTACTGACAACCCATGCCCGTTCTGGTTTTACGTTTTACGACGCTCGTACTGCCGGGTTAAGTTGGAACAGCTATCGAAAATTATTTTAACAAATATATCTAGGAGATCAATCTATGTAAATAGCAAATTTTTGCTCTTATAAAGCTCTTTTACGGTGAACTTTGTAAATAAAATAATATTTAAACAAAAGACGTCTTTATCAATAGGCAACACGAGAGAAGTTACTGTAGAGACGAAAAATGTTTTCTGTTTATCAATATTTATGAGAGTTCGTACCACGATAACTGTCACAAAAAGCATCTAATTAGCTTGATGTTCAGTAAACATGTTGGAAAAGTACGTAGAATTTTCTGTATATCATTAAGTATAATTTGATGTACTCGAACTAATTTTTTGGTCGAAATATGGAACATCTGTTTTCATGTCACAATGAACATTTATGCTAAATCAGACGAAAAATTTAACATGAGAAATGGTAAAATAATAGATAAATAGCAAAATGGAACATTTGAATTATGGATTTAAATATTATATTATAAGTGCTGTATATTTGTTAGGCAAATTCTTAAAATATTTAAATAGTTTTTGGGTATTAGCAATTAATTGTTTGTTAAATTTGTTCTGGGAAATTTAACGCACGTTCCATAACTGTAAAACATTTTTTTTTTAAATAATTTATAATTATTTCTCATTTTTTCTTTTTTGAGTTAACAATAACTTAGGAAGTGTATTTCTTAGTTTTAAAAAATCAAGCTAACGCGGAATTAAGCAGAAATTACAGCGCTTTCAATAACGCAGATAATCTAGATGAGAACTTTCTTTTAAACCTTTCTCACCTAATATCTCCGATTTGAAAAATATAGACTCAGATATTAGAAGATATCATTTGAAGCATATAAAAAATAATAAGAAAAAATAAAACCAAAAAAAAAATATACTGACTAAAAGTTACTTTTTTCGCGCCATATCAATAAACAGAAAATTCCATACTTCTCATAAATATTGTCAATTTTCTAATACAAAATTATAAAGTCTACGAACTTACTTTTGTAAGAAATATATTTATGGACGTCTCCACCTTTTTTATTTTTACAGAATTGACAACGTTTAATTTAGCAATAACGATACTGCTCAAATGATAACGAAAACTTCGAGATGAAAAATTAACTCGCAATCTCACTGTGTTTTGAATTCTGTGAACAATTTATATTAACTATTATGCTGGTCATAGCATTAATAAATAAATTTGTCTGGTAAAGTCCAGTGTATAAGTAACATTGGTTTTTGTGTATGTTGCAGATATGCCAGGTGATGGCACAAAGTTTTACATACTATAGAAACAACATTAGATTTTTTCAACAATCAAAAATATTAAGAAACATTGTTATGTATGTCTCTTTACAGGTGATTACATTTGCATTAATTTCATTTCTTACAAATTACCTTATCGGGCGTCTGCAAAAATTGACTTTGATGAAAGGTAACGAAGTATTCTTAATAGTATAAGTTAAAATCCCTTGTCGAACAAGAAGCTTATTTTTATGAAATTAGGGTGTAAAGCGTACCCGCAGATAAATTTAAATTTTAAAATAGTGGGGGTGGTGTATTTTAAAAAGTACAATTCGTGAGACATCAAGGAATTTAGGTGGTTGTCTTCGCCTTACTCTGAAGAATTGCAATTTTTAGAATAAACATTTTCAAAAAATACAAGAATAAGCAATTCCAGAACATCAGTGGTTATAGTCGTTTATAATGTAATGATTTTGAAAGGAAGTTATATTTCCTGAAATTTTGGTAAAATTTATAAACTGAAATATATATATCGGGTGTCCCAAAAATGACTGATATATTTTAAAATTTTGGTAAACTTTATAAACTGAAATATATATATCGGGTGTCCCAAAAATGACTGATATATTTTAAAATTTTGGTAAACTTTATAAACTGAAATATATATATCGGGTGTCCCAAAAATGACTGATATATTTTAAAATTTTGGTAAACTTTATAAACTGAAATATATATATCGGGTGTCCCAAAAATGACTGAGATATTTTAAAATTCCATAATTTGTAAACGGTGACAGATATTAAAAGTTCTTGCAGGAGTGTTATGTAAGATGTCAGGAGTTTTTATGCTGCGATTCTCAGTTTTAGTTACAAATAGCATCGATAGACTGCGCTGCAGGCAATAACCGCTAAATCCAGGCTCGATATGTCGGCCTCTCTCTTCTTCCATGCGAAAAAAGGAGATTAAAATATTTTGAATGGATCCCGAAGTACCAAAAATCGCGTCTGGACTGAGCGCCTATTGCTCTCAGCGCCATCTATTGTCTTAAATTCGAAGTAAAATAAAGAATCACAGTACAAAAATTCCTGACTTCATACATAAACCTCCTGTAAGAATTTTTTAAATATCTGTCACCGTTTGGAAGTTATTGAATTTTAAAATCCATCAGTCATTTGCGGGGCACCCGGTATATACACATACATAACAAAAAATTGCGGAATTTAATATATTACATATTGTATTAAGTATGAAAAACAAAAATAAACAACCATGCGTCCAGAATAGATTGTGAAACACTTTCCAACGCATTCAGAAAAACTGTAACAAAACTTCACATAATACATAGTTAAAACATGATGTCTTTATGAACAATTTGCAAAATGCATAATGCATATGGAAACCGATTTTTTACACTTACCACCGGTAATAGGAAATATATCCGATTTATTTTGCGCATCACTGTATATGATTTGTATGTATACTACATAGTATGATAAAAGGTATTTCAGTGAAATGCATAGCACCGTTGAAAATTCCCATTAATACATTTCAGTCAATAAACGGAATAGTACTTGAGAACTTTTGTCCAGTCCAGTATGTGATCTATAGAATCTATAAAACCCAAGAAACATGCATAAAAATAGTTAATGTTAAAAACGTATACCACAACAGAAAACGCACGACCAGAAATTATTGTTCATAGGTACTGCTGTAGCCAGATACTTTTGTATGTCCCTGTAAATGAACGAAAAATTTTATGCATACCATATTCTACAGTAAGCGCATTATAGTGCGACTGTTTTTACGCTAGTTATAGCGTAGACAGACAGGCAGGCTGACTGACAAAAAGACCTGGCTGACAAACAAACATAATTCATAAACATTTTTCAATTATGTTGGAAAGTGTTAAATTTTTTTTTGCAAATATGATGGTAAGACCCCTTTTCAGCAGGTTTACCAGTTTAAAAAAAAATGCAATTTAACAAATTACAACGACCATTTGGAAAATGATTTTTTCAAAGACTAAAATTTAAGACATAAAATATCGCACGGAGTTGATCATACATTACGTACGCCATGGATTACATTTTTCGGTACTGTAAATTTTTAAACTTCTACGGAGTTGGTGATTCATTATGCACGCCATGGATTACATTAATATTCCTGGAGCAATTTAAAATCAAATTTCATTCTTAAACTTCTAAACATCCCACAATATTACTTTTTACACCGTCGTATACAGGAAATAAATGTACTTTTAAATACACTTTGAAAGCTGTATCTCAATTTGTTTCTGTGTTATTAATTTTTTTTGTAGTTTTTATTACTTTTTTGTCATAGTGGCAACAGAAGTATCCATCTCTGTTGAAAGTAAAGGGAAAATACAGATTACTGTGTATACCAATCAGAAAACGAATAAAATGCGGATTCAACCAATAAAACGCTTTAGATATGTTTTTGATTTCCTACCCTGATAGAGAACAATAACCATTTTTACGAATGGTTAAAAAAGAACTTGAATGAGAACAGATTATCGTCCGGATCGCGGCCTATGGCATGTGCATCCAATTTCTTTATTTTTTTTTTAACCAAATCAATTACACTTTTTACGGAACTTGAACCTCGTCATAGCTCATGATTTTGCTGATAAACTCGCAGTAATTTTGCAGCATTTTCCCCATTCGGATAAAAAAAGCTTTATCAATTAGCCTCGTTCTTTTCCTGAAAGTGTCTTCTTGCTGGCACGTTAGAACACCTGATTGAAGAAACAATATTCCACACTGCTTATTAAACAGATTTCCACACACAATGCTTTGTACATGGTGTTCTGTGATTGGTACTTCTACTATCTATCCATGTGCCATGTGTTCTTGTGTGATAGGTCCATGTGACCTATCCATATGCAAAGTGCGTCAATGCACCCCCTCTCTAAGTTGTCATTTGTCCTTTACAATGTTCTTCTTTCCAAATTTTTTAGTCCGGGAATTTTCAACTTACATGCATCGTTCCAACATCGTTTATAGTTTTTCAATAAGCCGATGTTTCTGCGCAGAAAACAATGACTGTTGCCATTCGAAAAAATCATTTTTTTTCTCTTTAACCCTAACTATGACTGTTCTATTGTTTTAAATCACCACGATGTCGAGCACATATCTACAAATAACAATATCTGAAATTTCCTTTCGATTGTCTAAGCGGTTTGGGTCAGGGGTGTTTAATATCGGGAATATTTTTATAATCACCTTATACATAGGCAATAAATTTATAAAATGTACAAACTAAGGTAAGGTTTAAGAATGTACAATTAAATACTCTTGTAATTATTTTCTCAAAAGTTATACTGTCTAAATTTTTATACTGTTCTTTAGTCCTAGTTCCTTAGTTAGTTGTATTTCGAAAACATTTCTCCATGTTCTGATGAGTAAAACAGTTAAAATCTTATTCTTTTATGACCAAAACATGCCAAATTATGATACTTTGAAGTTTGACATTTTTTAGACTTTTGGCATTAAGAACGTGTTTCTCTCTTTTTCGCGTAAATAAAATGTTTGTGAAAGGCAGAAAAATAAGGTCATCTCTGTCTAATAACATTGAAGCTCATAGCGTACCACACAAAAATATCTGGTAGCCAATGAGTAACTAGAAACTTACATTATATAGAGGAACTTGATGTCAAATGACGCAGGCTGCAGGATTTATATTGCTGCGGTATGAAATATGACAGGCTTTTTGGATGCATAATAAGCACTTAGAACAAAAAACCTTTTATAATCTCTTCTTACAATTTCCTTGGAAAATAAGAGTTCAAATTTACAAGAAAACCTAACAGGTGTGTTCAAATTCTATAAGTATATGCGTTACTTGCCTTCTTATTCCAGTTATTCTCTTAATTCATTTGTCATTAAATGAGTATGCAGATTTCATATTTTAAGTGACTTTACACAAAATATTAAACAGTATTATTAAATAAATTTCACTTTATCAAATTCGTAAAAAACCTTCTTGAATTAACGGGAAAAGCTATGTCTAATTCAACTACTAGTGAACGATCGTCACTCATTATCTATAACGAAATGCAGTCATTTTCATTCATTGATATTCTGAGTTCATTCTTCAATTCAAAGATGTGAATTAACACCTTCGAGGGCGGTAGTTCATTTTTGGACTACCTAATTTTAATCTCTAAATGCCACATTGGCACCAGAATATTCGAATAAAAACGTCCATTTGAGTACGTGAACAAAACTCTTTTGCTTATTTTGAAATTAACTTGTTTTTAAATTCTGGTATCAGTTACTCATTTCAGCTTTTTGCGAATACAAGTACCTTGCCCCAGAAAGAGTCATTGGAAACATCATTGGTGAAAACATTATGACACATATAAACTTTCTCTGTCATTACGAAAAGATATAGAGATTGCATTTTTCAGGTGGTGATTTTATAAAATTTAACTTTTTTATGTAATTTAACGGGTCCAATCTCTTCGATACAAAGGGACATTTTTTTCATTGCATGAGCATGCCAGCAAAGCACGCATTGGAACCTATTGCTATTCTCTCTCGCATAACATTTATTTTTCAAATTGCATAAAATTGTGCTCCATCTGTGAAAACATCGACAATTCAATTCCATGAAGTGCCGTCATGTCATTTGTGTGTATTCAGTTTATGAAGCAATTTATAAATTTTAGAGATCTAATGAAATAATTTTTCAGTTTACAGAGAAATAAATTTGAGAAGTACAGAACTAGCTCATAAATATTATTGTTCTTGTTAAATCAGCTACATTGGTTTTTTCATTGATTTAAAGAAAAAAATCATTCAATTTTGTATATGAAATTAAAATAACTTTTTTCGACAGTGTCAACTTATCGCGAGATTGTATCTTTGGAATTAGAACAGCTTCATTAGATATCGCCGGTTTTTCGTATAGTATGAATTTAACATTCGTTTTATACAATTATTAGCAAACTTGTGAAATAAATAATAGTGAAATGAATACTTTTTCTGCTAATTAAAAATAATGTTTACTAATTAAGCTCACTTTAACTATAACGGATAATTGTACATTTCCATATTGTTTCAAATTACGTAAATAATTCTTTCATATAATCCTGACAGAAAATGCAGCAATAAACGTGTTGATATAAATACATAAACAAGTGTCTTTTTAATTGAATGGTTATGTTTAGTATTGCCTTGAACACGAAGAAACGTATCTGTAGCATTTTTAGTTTTAGTTTTCTATACGAATAATTTTATAAATTAGCTTAAAATCTCAAAACTTTTGTTACCATATATCTGAAATTTCTCATTTCATGAAAAATCTACTGAAAATAGGAATATATACTGCTGATACCGTGATTTTTCAAATGGAAATGAATCTCGTATAATGCATCGGACAAAATGAGAAGTTTTCGAACCCACACTTAAAATGAGATTTCAACTCTAAAAATTACTTTCTAAGGCAAAATATATTACATTTTGAAAATGTTTTCCAATATCCATAAATTTAAATTTCTCTTTCAAAGTGAAAATATAAAAATACCTTATTCTAAACGATGTTCCCATATTTTCGTGAAGTATATTTCAGTTTATTATCGCAAAAGCAATGTAATTTCACTCTTTTTGACTGCAGTCACAGTAGAAAATGGAAGGTTATGTTCATGAACATAATATACTGCATTATGAAAATTATTTTTCCAATTCTATTTGGTATTAAATATTTTTTTTTGTTTATGATCAATTGATTTTAATGACTTCATATGAGATAGTTGAGCATAATGACTTTACAGATATTGCATTACTTCAAACACAATGAAATTGACATGCTTTGTTTAGATGAGCTTTAAGAAAATTTCAAATGAATATGGTGTAGTATTTATTATTCGTTTAATAGTGCATTCAAAATATATCGGCTTCAGTATTTTCTATGAGTGATTTTGGCTAAAATTTCATCAAAATAGTTGTATGCGGTTTACGTGATCTGCGTACTTTTATAGATTATATACAGTAGAGTGCCGATTATCGGAATTTCAATTAAGCGAACATCAAATTATGCGAACAGCCTATTTCTCTCATTTTTTTTTTAAACTGAACTTCCAGATATCGGAACAGCTTATTTCTCCAAAAAAATTTTAAACCGAACTACCAATTATTCATTGGCTTGGAATAAAATTTTAAATAATAAAAAACTGATATTGGATCAGAAAATGAGGAATATAAAATATGGAAAAGAGAAGAAATCTAAGCTATGAAGAAAAATGAAATTAATGAGTGGTTAAATAGTGAAGTACATGACCCTTGAAATCACATTTTAAATGATCATGAGATTGTGGATGAGATTCATGACAAAAAAGAAATTGATGAAAATGAAAACGAATGCTCTGAAAATAACCCAGGTCCATCAAATAGCAAAGCTTATGATTATTTGGAAACTGTTATGGAATTTCTGGAACGGCAGAAGAACACTGATCCTATTCAACTAACGTATTTAAGAAGAATTAAAGATATGGAAGCATCGAAAAGAATGTCTTCGATTAAACAAGCAGCTATCAAAAGCTATTTTGCTTAAGACATAATCGCTGGCGTACAGAAAATGATAAAAAAAATTATGATAAAAATGTAAACAACAAAAAAAAAAAATTAAAAAGACAAAAAGAAAAAAAAAACAAATTTTAAATAATGCCAGTACAAAGTTTTGCTGCTAGTCTTAAGTTTAGATGACGTGTGAAGGTTTTAGTATGTCAGAAACATCCCTAAATTGTCTGTCCATTTATCCGAACTTTTGCTTATCCAAACTAGGGTGGAACCCGACTTATTCGGATAATCGGCGCTCTACTGTATAGGGTTGCACAAAAGAATTTTTAAGTATAACCATCCATGAGTGCGAATAATGGTTCGAAGTGCGTTCTGAATTTTCTACCTGAAATGTATTTTACTATACAAAGAAAGAAATGTTTGTAGAACATACATGAAATCATATAAAATTATGCACAAAAGCATTTGGACAATAAAGAACAAAAGAAATTTCTTCTTTCGTTTCATTTTACTGGTAAATTCTTTTTCATCTGCATTTAGTAGTATTTTAGCAATGTTAAGCGTACACGTTTCAACGCCACTTTTGCAATTTTGTATCTCATTAATACAAGATGTGACTAATAAATAAGATGACTGATTACAGAAATATTATATCATTAGAAAAAACTTATTGACTTTCGATGTACTGCCCATGTAATGCTTTTCTGGCAACATCTGGAATAATCCTCTCGCGCTACTGGTTGAAGTGCCCTGTTAGGGACCGCTTGAATATCTGAAATGTGTTCAAATCCGTGTCCTTTCAGTGACAACTTCAGATTTGGAAAAATAAAGGTCTGGGGGCGAATCATTAAAATAGCTTAGAGGATGGGACAAATACGTAATCTTACGCTGGTCAAGTTATATTCCTACAAACGTATCTGCATCAGGCCGTACATTCACGTAGGAAATGTACTACTTTCATAATTCCATACCAGTTATAATACATCGCAGTTATAATACATCAGACAAAATGAGAATTTTTCGAACCCGCACTTAAAATGAGATTTCAACTCTAAAAATTACTTTCTAAGGCAAAATATATTACATTTTGAAAATGTTTTCCAATATCCATAAATTTAAATTTCTCTTTTCAAGTGATAATATAAATATACCTTATTCTAAACGATGTTCCCGTATTTTCGTGAAGTATATTTTAGTTTATTATCGCAAAAGCAATGTAATTTCACTCTTTTTGACTGCAGTCACAGTAGAAAATGGAAGGTTATGTTCATGAATATAATATACTGCATTATGACATTATTTTTCCAATTCTATTTGGTATTAAATATTTTTTTGTTTATGATCAATTGATTTTAATGACTTCATATGAGATAGTTGAGCATAATGACTTTACAGATATTGCATTACTTCAAACACAATGAAATTGACATGCTTTATTTAGATGAGCTTTAAGAAAATTTCAAATGAATATGGCGTAGTATTTATTATTCGTTTAATAGTGCATTCAAAATATATCGGCTTCAGTATTTTCTATGAGTGATTTTGGCTAAAATTTCATCAAAATAGTTGTATGCGTTTTACGTGATCTGCATACTTTTATAGATTATATACAGTAGAGTGCCGATTATCGGAATTTCAATTAAGCGAACATCAATTTATGCGAACAGCCTATGGTTATATGGTTGTATACGACAATATACTTTCCAGGAAGCGCTTTTGCAGAATTCCATAATGAATCTAAGCTTCATGATGTATTGCACTAACAACTGTTTCAGTGAAGTTGCTACATGAAAAAATCCCTGTCGAGAAATTTTTTAAACGAAATGCAAAATTTACAAGACAGAGGAAGAACGTTATGTGGATGTACACATTTTTGAAATAAGGGAATTCACCTTACTTATCGGTCCCACCTTTTGTAGTAAAATGTAGAATGGTCAATATTAACAAATCAGCTTATACAATCATTTTTTTTTATAGTTCAATTAATTTCCATTCAACAATATAACTATATGTTATAGATTTAAATGCTGAAATACGTTTCGAAGATTTTCTGAAAAAATAAGATAAAGTAATTATGAATAAAAAATGATTTTACATTTTAGATGAATGCATTTTTAATATGATTGTATTGTGTGTTTCCTATTTTATTCCATGTTATGATAATAAATGAACACCCGCATTTTTAATTAATGTTTGTTAATACATCTATTTTTTTCTTTTTATAATGTGCCACGTGGATTTATACATAATGTGATATTTTTGTGAGACACCACTTTTACATGCATGCGAAAGACGAAAAAAAAAACACTTAATATAATATAACACTTAAAATAACAGGACAATTTTTCATGAAACTAATTTTTATGCGTTTTGTTGTTGTTAATGAAAGGAAATTGGACATCATGCTAAAATTTATTTGAACAAAGCAACGACAGTTAACATAAAATTGTACATGAGTATTCCATTGTTTTCAAAGAACGACCCCATTGTCATTATCGATTTGGCTACTATTTCTATATATACAGCTTCCATATGGTCCGTTTTCCGATTACCACTTATTCATATAAAATGTTAGATACAAATCTAAACATTTTTGGATTTTCCTTTTACAATAAAATAATACCTATCCTGAATAGCATTTCTAATGAAAATGTTGTCGAAACCTATCACAAAAACAGTTTTTAATTACCGATATTGTTTAAAAAAATGGGCCAATTGAGACACTTGTGTATAATTAATATCCACAGATTAAGTGTTTTTTTTTCACTATAACTTTTTATTTTATTATTTTCCATTTGTTTTTTTTCTTTAATCTATACAATCGTTTTAAAATTTTACATCAAATTATTAGCATTTATCACATTAAATTTCTTTCAAGTTTCATTTTAGACATTTAAAATTCAATTGAAAAGAGAAAAAGAAACGTTTTATTTAGCATCGAAAATTCTTAAAACATCGAAAATATGTTTGTTTTTATAAGCTATAATCTGGACAATCACCATTAGATTTTGAAAACATATTGCTCGGTTTGAATAATTCAATATTTTGATTTAATTGATATTTTTACTTATAAAAATAAAAATAATTTAAATTTTTATTCCAATAATTTTTTAATACTTATGCAATCAACTTATATCATTCTGTCAACAAGATTCCGTATATATATATATATATATATATATATATGTTTTAACTTCCGGCTATGAGACTTGTAATTTCTTTGTTCTTTCAGACGCGAAATTTCATATTAATTTATTTTTTTCTTTTTCTTTAAAACTGGCAAAAAGAAAAAAAAAAAAAAAAAAAAAAAGAAAAAAAAAGAAAGATTCTGAGTGTCATCAAACTTGTCAAAGAGCTTCAATACTAGTTTAAATATTTGTTCATTCCCAAAAATTTATATTCAGCGCTTTGAAAAAAAAAATACAGACAAGAATTTTATTTGTATGTCATATACAGGATAATATTCCAGGCGGCTATTTTAATAGCTTTAATCTCTTACGTTAATTAGATGTTATTCAGGGACCGTCTTATGAAATCGAAAAAATACTCTTTACCATGGATTCCTAAATTAATATTAAGCATGATACCAGACATGCTTTTTATCTCATGGTGTGTTTTTTTTTCATTCAAACATATTTAATAGAATATATATTTATAAAATATGTATTTTCCAAAGTTTAATTTAAAAGTTGTATTATTAAAGATGTATATAAGGGAAATATAAGCGAAATATATCTTACAGGTCTCTTCAATGAATATAACCATGGGACTTTTGTGATGTATTTTGTAATTCATCAATGCGAATTATGCAAATAACAATGTGTGTTTCTACACTTACTTATTGTTATGGTTTTTACCTATTTTAGTTTGTTTTTTTACTTACCTAATCCCTAAAATAGGCCATATAACGCAAACTTTCAGTATTGTTTATTGTTTGTAAACAAAAGTTTTGTTGGTGTCCTTTTTGATTTATGAATTGATAATATTTCTCAATTTTTCGTTTGATTCACTTGTTCACTTAAAAATGAACAGTTGATGACTTTATTTCATGAATTTTTTTCTAAACGCCATAGTCAATGCTTTAGATATATACCCAGTTGTCGGAAAAACTACCTAACACATCCTAATTTTTTGTGCAGTCATGTATGTGATCAATAGATTTGTAGTATACTAGATAGTATTCTAAAATTAGTTTAATTAAATGCATAGCACATTCAGCGAAAACTGTCATTTAGCAATTTCCATAAATAAACATAAATGTACTTTCCAGCTTTTGTATAGCCCTGTATATGATCTATAGTATTTATACGCGCCATATAATATAGAAAAAAATAGATAAAGTCGAAAACGCATTCGGCAACTGAAAACGCATTTCCAGCTATTATTCTTCATTGGTAATATTGTCGCCAAATAATTCTGTGAGTCCTTGTAAACGAATGATTAACTATATCAGGGCTACCACAGGTGACTATTTTTGAATTCCATTTCGCACCATTTTATCAAGACAAAAAACTTTTACATCCGCTTTAACAACATTTTTCTAACATATTTTTAACATAACATATTTTTCTAAAGTAGTGGTTTGAGGAGCATATAAAAATAGTGTCCTACGGCAGCTCTGTTATAAGCACATCAAATATTACACTAAGCGCCTTGAAGATTATATCGGTCATATGTGTAAATTTCTAAATGTTTAAGATGGTGCAATATCATTCAAATACACCGCGAAAGAGTTTTCCTCATATGCTGTAAAGTAACGAGATTCTTTTGAATGTCCTTGTAAATGAACTGCAGATACTAAAGATTTTATTTTCATTCCGAACGTGCCATAATAAACTCTAAAGGCATATGTTAATTTGATAGCAATCTGATTTTATTTACTCGAGTTAGAGCACGTACAGGTAGGCAAACCGAATTTATTAACACTTTTCAACTATGTTGGAAAGTGTTAAACGTGATAAATCTGTAAACAAAGTAATAAAAAAAAAGAAACACTACATTAAAACAGGATATGCAATAATGAATAAGTACACAAGTGTTTACAGTAAGAAAATTAATTTATTTCAATTGGATTTTTAAACATTGACTTTTCAGCATATATATATATCACTTCACCAGAAAATGTCAATTCAAACATCCATGACATCATACAATACGTTGCCGTGACGTCATGTTCTTTTCGTATACCTACATTGGTGCATTCGAGCAACACGTGACTCCAGTGATCTGTAAAAAAAGATATATCGCTCATCCAAATTGAAAAGTGATTCACCTCGACAAAAGGAAAGGGCATAGCCGGATAAGCATTGGAAACATGCCTTTTAATCACATTTCCTGATTTTTTTCCCAGATGTGGCTACATATCTGACAATATATTTCCCCTGTTATCACCCTATAAATATTGATATTTAATGAGATAAAAATGTTTTTTCGATATTTTAAAAAACGGGTTTTCTCAAAAACTGCTGCGCGGAATTTCATGCCATTAACTGAGGATATATAGATACCAAAGATGCATAACTGACAATTTTTGTATAATTTTCAGTTTATAAAAACTGTGTGAAAATAAAAATACAAAAAAATAAAAATCATATCTTATGGTTATCCGAAAATTACCATTTTCTTGTTAAAAATTCTCCATATGTGCCCGTATATTCTATATAAATGCCGAAAGTTTGCGTTGGGTACTATATATAAATATTTACAAAAATGTATATTAAAATTATTGAAATTCATTTTAAGGCGTTATTTGGGGTGGAGCTCGTTAACTTCAACATCCGAAGAATTTTTGGAACAAAGTCAGCAGACAATATGTCAACTGGTGTATTTTAGATTCCATTAAGCATATAAGCCATATTTTTCAACGTTATGTTCATTTTGATATCGACAGTGTTGAGAATGTTGCTCATGTGTTCATTAAAATTTAAAATGCAGAAATTCTGTAACTGTTCATTCCAAAAATTCTTCGGGTGTGGAAGTTGAGTACCTCCGCCCAAAATAACACCTTAAAATGAATTTCAATAATTTTAATATACATTTTTGTAAATAATTATATGTAGTACCCGACGCAAACTTTCGGCATTTATACAGAATATGCGGGCACATATGGGGAATTATTTAGAAGAAAATGGTAATTTTCGGATAACCAAAATATATGATTTTTATTTTTTTAAATTTTTATTTCACTATTTCACACAGTTTTTATAAACAGAAAATTATACAAAAATTACCAGTTATACATCTTTGGTATGTATATATCCTCAATTAATGGCATGAAATTTCGTGCAGCAGTTTTTGAGTAAATCCGTTTTTTAAAAAATCGAAAAAACATTTATATCTCATTAAATATCAATATTTATAGGGTGATAAAAGGGGATATACATTGTCAGATATATAGCTACGTCTGGGAAAAAAATCAGGAAATTTGATTAAAAGGCATGTTTCCAATGCTCTGCCCTTTCACAGGAGAGCCAAAATAAAATTTGCGTGATTTTACAGTAACATGGAATTGTAGCAGTTAGCTCTGCATGCAGGAATAAAAAATTGCATAAAATCGTAAAATCCTTAAGAATAAAGACGTAGGATGAGGTTTGGAGGGTTGGATAATTTTACCTCCCCACACAATCCACCTCTCTTCTTTGGTCACAAATGGACATACAGCGCAATAAAGTGCTTTCCCGTATAACTACACTTATGGAAATCATTGTGTCGCAAGACACACCTATGACAGACCTTTTTGTGGAATAAAACGCAAGATGAATTTTTGCAAGATGTGTCACTTTTCCTGCGGGTGAGCGATATGTAAAGCATCGCAGTAGCCTTTCTTTTTCGTTAGTCTCCATACGTTGCTCAACGCTGCAGCTTATTTGCTGAGATTGACAATTGTTGCGCATCTTGCACAAAATGAGCAAGTTGCGATCATTTGAATAGAAGAAATCTTTTTAACACTTTCCAACTTAGTTGAAAAATGTTTATGAATTGTGTTTTGTTAGCCCGTCTGTCTGCCTGTCTGTTCGTGCTCTAACTCGCGTAAATATAGTCCGATTGCCATGAAATTCATATACTATCTGAATCCCTGAAATTCATATACTATCACTACTACATGTTCGGTATCGAAAACGAAGTGCGTAGCATTTACGGTTTATGTGCAGGCACACCCCAAAGAATTCCTATGGGGAAAAATCATTTGTGGTGTTTTTTAATAATATTACACTATTTTAAACATACTGAAATGGATATATATCATTGAAATGTACTACAAGTTTCTTAATATAGAACGTGGAGAGCATAAAATTTAACGTCTATTTACAGGGACGCATGAAATAATTTGGATACAGAAGATAATGAACAATAATTGACCTATTGAATAATTGAATATGTGAATACCACTATGAAGAATAATTGGTGGAAGTGAGTTGCAGTTGTGGTATGCGTTCTTTAAATTTAATTATTTTTTAAATATTACTTGTTGTGTACAAATTCTATAAATCATATACAGGCCTGCAAAAAAGTTTTCAAAAACATCCATTTATTGGCTTAAATTGTTGAATGGAAATTTTCAACAGTGCTATGTCAGCAGTGTCAACGAAACAAAACTTTTAACATAGTATATAGTACACATACATAACTATAAATCATACAGGGGTGCACAAAATAACCGTATATTTTCTCCTACTATTCTTGATTATAGCAGAAATTGAGTTTTTAAATGCATTTTCAAAATGTTCATTTAGATATCATCGTTCAACTTAGTAGTCTGTTTTTGTTATAGTAATATGAAGGTGTTGGAAAGTGTTTCATAATCTAAGCCGTACGCATGGTTTTTCCTGAAGAAATAATAAAATAGGGTCAGTGTTTGTTGAAAACTGATGATTTTTTTATATCACGATAGCATTATATTACATTTCATAAAATGCAGTACACTACACTACAAACTATATGATAAAGTAGCCAGTGTTATAGATTACCTACTTCCGGACATTGTTAATACCACTATAGAGAATAAACATTATTGTGCATGCGTCAGTGTCAACAACAACAACAAAAACAAATCATATATTGCATATTAATACATTGTTTATTATAAAAGTAAAAAGAAATCTCAAATACAAAAAAATCTTCCTATAAAATCAATCGAGGTGAAAAAATACTAAAGTCAAAATCTAAAGGTTTTTCTATGATTGCAAAAACAATGACATCACAATAAAAGGTGGCGTAATGACTTATCTGATAATATCATAGCTGATAATAACATGAGAAATCTAACGGAAATTAAAGTTGGTGAAAGTGAGGAATACTCTGGTTGAAGTTTGCATTTAAAATTTTTGTTTGTCATACAGATCTTTTGATAAATGAAAAGACAATGTGTTGAAAGGAATTTAATCCAGTTACACTGGTGATTAATTTTTCCAAATTGTTGATGCGTAATAGAAGATCTCTAAAATACGAGATGAATTAAGAAATATTCTAAAACAATTTCTTTATAAATTTTACTAAATTATGTAAATAGTTAAATTTACATACATTTAATTCCATTGTTTTTTACTTTCTTCTATCTTTACAAGAAGAAAGTATTGGATTCATGAAAATTTTCGAATTCCGGTTTTCGACGGATTTACACGTTTTAGGGGTCAGAGATTCCAAAAAACATGTTTTTACAAAATGTCTGTCTGTGACTCTGTGAGTCTGTCTGTCTGTGTGTCTGTCTGTGTGTATGTGACACAAATTTTGTGGGCGCTCTATCTCAAGAACTAATGCACGGAATTTAACAAAAATTCATATTCAGTTAGTCCCTGATACAAATTGATGCTGATTAGTTTTTGGTGAAAATCGCTCAACAGGTGGCGCTGCTATGCTGCCTTTTTTACGATTTCCGCAATGGCTCTATCTCAAGAACTAATGCACGGATTTTCATGAAACTTCAGATTCAGTTAGTCCTTGACATGAATAGACAATTTAGAGATTTTGGTGCAAATCTCTCAACAGGTGGCGCTGCTATGCTGCTTTTTTTACGATTTCCGAAATGGCTCTATCTCAAGAACTAATGCACGGATTTTCATGAAACTTCAGAGTCGGTTAGTCCTTGATATGGCTTGATGCTTATTACGTGTTGGTGTAAATCGCTCAAAAGGTGGCGCTGCTATGCTGGATTTTTTACAATTTCCGCAATGGCTCTATCTCAAGAACTAATGCACGGATTTTCATGAAACTTCAGATTCAGTTAGTCCTTGACATGAATACACATTTTATATATTTTGGTGTAAATCACTCAACAGGTGGCGCTGCTATTGGGCATTTTTTGCAATTTCCGCAATAGCTCTATCTCAAGAACTAATGCTTGGATTTTCAAGAAACTTCAGATTCAGGTATACCATGATATGAATTAGTGCTGTTTATGTTTTGGTGCAAATCGCTCAAAAGGTGGCGCTGCTATGCTGCATTTTTCAGAATTTCCGCCACAGCTGTATCTCAATAACTAATGCATGAATTTTCATCAAACTTCAGATTCAGGTATACCTTGATATCAATTAGTGCTGTTTATGTTTTGGTGTAAATCGCTCAACAGGTGGCGCTGCTATACTACATTTTTCAGAATTTCCGCTATAGCTCTATACAAGAACTAATGCACGAATTTTCACCAAACTTCAAATTCAGATATATTGTGATATGAATTGGTACTATTTAAACGATTTAATTGACGTGATTTATATAGAAGAAAGTTTTGTGATGGCCACAACATACTAGTTTTTTTTTTTTTTTTTTTTTTTTTTTTTTTTTTTTGTACATTTGTTTTATAAAGTATGATTATGTGTAAAACAAAACTGACCAATGGCCGTACTCGCATATTGAGAATATTTTTTTTCGATATAAAAAAAATAATATGATTGTGTTTTGTTATTTGTCTTATTTTTTTCCAATATCAATTTTGAGACAAACAGTAGATGCATTAAAATTTTCTCGTTAATCGAATTTAAATACAAATATTTGTACAAATCAACATTAGTAAAATTTTAAAAGTATAACCAGACATAACCTTTTTAAAAATTCTGTATTTATTTTCACCCCAAGTAATCATACAACGCTATCTTTTAACAAGGTTTTTCGATTTCAATCAAAATACAATCATACTTTTTTTTTTTTTTTTTTACATTAAAAAACGTAAGTTTTATTTTTATATTACAATCATAATTTTAAAGAATGATTTATTTTATTTTCATTTATCTATATAATGAAAGCGTAGCTCATGTGATTGTCATAAACAACTACGTACTGTCCTTTTCGCTTTTCATATGCCAGACGGCCATGTTTAATCAAAATTAATTCCTCGAATAAAACTGCAAAAAAGTTGCATTTTTTTAAACATCGTAAAAAAAATAATGTTTGAGAGATGAGTTACATCCACACACGTATATATTTTCAGACAACATCGGCTGACATTTGGGTGGCAGCCCATCATCTCATTCCATCATAGTAAAGAAACACATCAGAGTCATTGATCGTGAACGATAATAATATTAAACCATAAGGTAATCATTCGCAAAACAAGTTCTCCATCCATGAATTCTGCAGCACTGTCTGGTGCCAGTAAAATATATGCAGCATGTAGGCCAATCAAACTTATAATTCTGTTAGGTGTAGTGAAATACAACTCAAATTCTTTACAAACTTTAATATTTTCATGTTAGCGGGGCTCAAATCTCGCCACTGATATTTTCTTTGCTTGCAGATAGGAGTTGTTGCTTTTTGCGTTTGTAAATTGAAGCGATGTTTTAATACAGAAATAAAATGTTGTGTTCATAATATTATTTTTTAAATATTTTTGTATTTTAAAATAAATAAGAGAAATTTGTTGATTTTAAATGTATGTAATATATGTTTCGTGAACATATATTTGAATTTTAAATGAAATTAATGCAATACAAATGATTGCAATGGGAACATTATTTGGCAATTTATCACTTTCGATCGGCTAATATAGTTTTCAGTTCTTGATGTTTTCATGTTAATAACTGTTAATCACCAATCATATTTCCCCTTCCCAATAGCCAATTGCGTTTAAAATAGTCAAGATTGTTTAACTTTTAGGTAAAATATTACGATAACAGGTTTATTTTTGGCTGTATGTTATATACACCTGAATGAATGTGATATATATATTCTAATCACATACTATATCTATGAATATAATACGCTTATATATATCTATATTGAATTATAAAGTTACATGTAAATCCTATTGCAATTGTTTCAATTATTTCTACTAAATAATATTAGCTATAGAGTTACAATGTCGAAAAAAAAAATATTTTGCACGGGTTTTTTGCGTAGTACGGATCTTAAAATTGAGTAGTTATTAAGAATAAATGTCGAAGTCATTAAGGTATGCAGTTATGAGCAGATAAGAATGATTAAAGATTTCTTAATCTTCCGCAATCCAGTCTACTGCCAAGTGTGTGAAACAAAAAAGATATTCGTAAAAATGTTGCTGAATGGAAGTATGGATATCATGAACTGCTTTTCAGTAAAACATTAAATTGTACAAAATCGTTTTAGCTAAAATAAGGCATTTGGCCATGGACACAATTGCATAAGAGAACTTAATAGGTTTAAATATCTCCGCATTAGCCAGCGTATCGCAACAGATTAGCAGAAGTGAACATATATGAAGTATAGATTCCCAAGTGGATTATTATTATTATTTTTTTTTATTTTATTATTTTTTTTTATTTTATTATTTTTTTTAAAGATGAAAAACATAAGAACACAAATGTATGAAATGCTACCACGATCGCAAAATTTTCTTAATTTCGTTTGAGAATCATCCGATTTGGAGAAATATTGACAAAGTAAATTAAATTATGAAAGAAAGTAGTATCATGCAATGCTTAGCATACATTTAAGAGAGAACAAACTGATCGCTAGAGGTGGCTAGACTTAACATAATCGTATTATTGAGCGTTTTAAATGAATATCTAGAAAGGAAAAAATATATTATCATATGAGGATAACAAAAATAAATGAATTATTAAAAAAATAAACTTTACATTATATAATTACACTAATATCTTAAAACAAAGCTAATAAAAATAAATGAAATATATTCTTGAGAAATAAATTCAAGGAAGAATAATATTTAAAATAAAATGAAAATAATTTTCCTCAGATAAAAAAAAAAGATTATTTTTCGTAGTCTCAGCTGGAAATGAAACCGTCTATAACAAATAACACTTTAGAAAAATGACGGAAATTAAAATTTCTCAAAGAGATATTGTACTGTATTTATTATTTTAAAAAGTATTTTTAAAAAGAAAAGAAATACATTGGAAAAGTATATTAAAACTATTCTGAATTGATGTTGCGTTATCAAAGACAATCAAATTACGAGATAAAAAAGGAACGAGCATGTATAAGACATTTTTTAACACGAATATTTTATGCAAATGGAACATACACTTAAAACTTTATAAAGAAATTAAATGAATAGATAATGAGATTAATGAAAATACCCTTATCTTACACGAATATGAAAAGATGCATATCATTAATAAAAAAGTCATTCCGGCCAGTGCCGGGAGGAAGAAGTAGCTTTCATATTCCTTATTTAAAAAAAAAAGCCAACTTATATTATTCCAAACACATGAAGCTCAATTTAGTGGAAACCGAATATAGGAGATTCAATGCTAATTTTTGTCAATACTAATTCATTATGAATGAGAATTTCGCGAAATTAGACAGCATTATCCAAGCAGCTTTTATTTAAAGTAACTTATATTTGGCTGCCAAATTCGGCGATTTCTTAAAGTGCCTGCCATTTTAAGACAACATGGTGGATGAGGCTAACGAGTGAACTTGGTCGAGACTTTAGTAATTGCTGTGCACATGCTCAATCACATCGAAATAGGTTAATATATACGAGTGCTGTCGCCGGCAAAAAATCAGATTTTTCAAAATGTCACCCACATTAGAAATTGAAACTGCTATATGTGAGACATTCTTTAAGATAAAGACAAACAAAAAATGCTCCTGAATCCTTATATCAAGGTCAAACACTTAAGAAAGAAACCTTTTTCAATTTCTAATTTTTTTGCACCTCACTTTAAATATAATTTTTTTTAATTTAATTGCCGCCATTTTGAAACAAGATGGCTGATGAAGCTAGCCAGCGAATTTGGTCAAGATATTGATGTATACTATCCACATGCCTTCTTACATCGGACGAATACGTGTGTTATCGCGTGACAAATACAAGATCCTTTCAAAATGTTAGCCATGCTAGAAATTCAAAGTGCTATAATTCAACCATTTTTTAAGATATAAACAAAAGAACAAATTTTCAGAAACAAAAACTGCTCCGGAATCTTTGTATCAAGGCCAAACACATAAAAAAAAAATCCTTTTCATTTTCCAGTTTTTTAATGCCTCATTTTAAATTTTATTTTTTTTATGGCAACCCTTTTGAAACAAGATGGCGAATGAAGCTGGCCAACGAACTCTGTCGAGACATTGGTATGTACTATGTACAAACCAAGTTACATCCAAGTCGGTTCATAAATACGCCTGCTATCGCATGACAAAAATCAGGTCGTTTTAAAATGTCAGCCACAATAGAAATTCAAAATGCTATAACTCAGCCATTTTTTTAGATATAGACGAAACAAAAACTGTTCTGGTATCTTTGTATTAAGGTTAAACACATACGAAAAAATCTTTTTCATTTTGCAATTTTTTGGTATCTTATTTTAAATTTTATTTTTTTTTTAAATTTTTTTAAATGGTCTCCATTTTGAAACAAGATGGCGGATGAAGCTGGCCAACGAACTCGGTCGAGATATTTGTATGTACTATGTACACACCAAGGTACATCCAAATCGGTTCATAAATACGCCTGTTATCATGTGACAAAAATCAGGACGTTTCAATTTGTCAGTCACCCCAGAAATTCAAAATGCTATAACTCAGCCATTTTTTAAGATATAGACGAAACAAAAACTGCTCCCGAATCTTTGTCTAAAGGTCAAATACATAAGAAAAAATAGTTTTCCATTTCCAATTTTTTGGTACCAAATTTTAAATTTCAATTTTTTTTTAAATTTTAAATGGCCGCCATTTTGAAACAAAATGGCTGATGAAGCTGGCCAACGAACTCGGTCGAGACATTGGTATGTACTATGTACACAACGAATTACATCCAAATCGGTTCATAAATACGAGAGTTACAGTGTGACAAAGGTCAGATATATATATATATATATATATATATATATATATATATATAAATCTTGAACGGAGGGTGGTTTCGGGGTCTGGGGGTCATGATCGATGAAAATATACCAAAATTTTTTGAAATCGCTTTCATCCGAACGGTTGCAATAGGTAGCTTTTTGTAATGAAAGCTACCTAAAATGTATGTTATAATAAATAAAATTGATCATACATGATATTGTTATGAATTCCTGATATATTATTCATGAAAACAAGGAAAGAAATCTCTCAGATACATTATGTAAATGGAAAAAAGGTTTAAAAGAATATGAATAATTGTTACATAAGTAGATCAAGGAATATGTTATATATTGATAATAATATTTAATATGCGTTATATATGTACCATATATGTATCGTCGATATATACTGTGTGACACACGTGCATCGTTTAAGTATAGTATAAAGTGTGTCATATATGTATCGTTAATATACATGATATACTTGGGTGGTTTAATAATTATTGTCCCTAATGTATATAAAATATTTCTACCGCGATGGTTGGTGTGGAGTGTCGAAGCCTGATCTATTAAATGCCTATATGGTCAATTTCAGAACCGTAGCTGCTATATTAATATAGTTTTGGAGGGGGGGCGGTTAAGTTATAAAGACCTATTTTGGGGGGAGTTTTTAAGGAGGGGGGGGGGTGAGGGTGAAATGCTGGTTGGAGCTTATGAGGCTACATTTGTGACAGTAGATGATATGTGGCTACATCACTATGATCCTGAGTCGAAATGACAGTAGTTACGTCTCATCCGCTGTCACAAATCTAGTCCCGTAAGCTAAAAATCAGCCTTCCATCACCACTCGTCCCTCCAAAACTATGAGAATATAGCAACTACGGTTCCGAAATTGAGCATATAAGCATGTAAGAGATTACGCTTCGATATTCTACAACAACCATCGTAGTAAAAATATTTTATATTTACTAGTGCCAATAATTATTGAACCACCCTCGTATAACGTGTGAGACGAGGATGATTTGAAAAGTTCGCGAAATCATACCAAGTCATAATCTGCCAAGTCATACTTAGTGGAAACCACCTACAGGCCCGATTTTAGTGGTTGATTGGTAGGTTTACCATTGTGTTTTCCTGTACCCAAACGTATGAAAAAATGGAAGACTGGGAGCAGGGAAACACAATGGTACACCTACCAGTCAACTAGTACTAAATTTAGGTTGGCATTTTTTTTTTTTTTTTTTTTTTTACTAAGATATGACTTGGCAGACCAGATACATTTTAATATACGAATCCTGTTCTAAGTAATCCTTGAATCTCAGCCGTCAACTCGATGACTTGATTGATTATGCAGACGGCTTTCGGTGTGAATATTTTGTCTCACTAAAGTAGCCCGAATCGCTAATAAGTTTTAATAAATTTCAGGTATAGGCTAAAATAAGTGATTCTTATTTTTTTAACACAAACATACGAATTGGTAATGGTATCATACGAATTTAAATTTTCCAACTGAGCGAAAATACGTCCGGAACTCGCACCCATATATTTGTGTTTTCCCGGCCTGAGCATATTTTCGCTCATTTGGAAAAATTCAATTGGTATAAAATAAGTTCGCTTTGAAAACTGCTTTCTGTTACAGAAAACTTTTATAGAAATGCATGAAACTCGAATCTACAATATAAATTCAGGGCTTTGTATTAAAATATATAATATCATTAATTTTAAAGAAACGCAACTGAAAAAAAAAAAGTAAAAAAACAAACTGAAAAAATTGTTTTATTAGATTTTTCCTGGCTCCATCCCAGTCATTTTCAAAACAAAGAAATAAAAAAATTCTAACATCCTAAGAAGAACCACACCCTTGCACGATTATCTCAAGATGAAACATCCAAGTAAATTTCAGTGAAAGTTAGATAAATTTCGCTCCAATCTATACTATACATCCGTTATAAGAAAAACGATACAGATTGTAACACGTAAAAATTCGATATGTACTGATGCAGCGTCCTTTAACTTACAAAAATTTTGGTCCGAGTTGCTCCATGGTCCAGAATATGGAAATACACATCCAAGGTAAAATAACAAATAACGTGCGTAATATGAAAGAGAGTTTCAGATCATTGTATCACTGATTGTGCAATTTTCAAATATTAATTTTTATTTGTATTGAAAATACCTTGGATAGAGCAGAAACATGTAAAATATCAATAAACCTGTTTGTATTGTTTTTAAAGTTTTCTTATTACACATTTTAGCAATTAATAGGAGGATTTCTGAAGGTGTCAAGACAAATAGTGTTTTTTTTTTGTTGTTGTTGTTTATTTGTTTGTTTTTTCAGTTTTTTTAACATAAGATTACATTTCAACACGCCCTTATCATTTGTTTAGAATCATATTTTTTAAATTTATTCTATTCAAAATTTATTAAAAATTATTGTTTATGTTTACCGTTGAAAATTGCAAATATCTGTTAACTGATGTATTTTTAATTATACGTTGTTTTCCCAGGAGAAGCTAAAAGTAAAATGTTAAATATTTTCTCCTTTTAATTTATTTACATTTCTAAAGGGAATTCTTATTGTCATACGAACTGTTTTGTCGTTCATAAATGATAAATGAATATCAGCAGTATTTATGAAAACAATTTTCTTTAAGAGAAAATTGGTTTAGACTGAAAATTCAATTATTAATTCCTAAAACTAATTTATTTTGTAAACGACACTAAATATATTTAAATAACTTTTGTAAAAAATTCATAGTTTAAAAACATGCACTTTTTAATTTTTTAACTTATTTTCTTATTATGACAATAATTATCTAAATGCCTGAAATAAGATTTTACCACTTTAAATGTAGTGTTTTACAAACAATTTCTACAAAAATAATTATTCGATTTATTTATTAAATAAAACTGTGCAAATTAAATTAAAGTGTTTCGAATTAGTGTAATTAGTTTCGTTATATGTAACGTTTTATTAATTTTAATATATACATTTTTTTTTCCAAAATATATTTTAAACACGTTAAATATTCCTGCATATTCATTCACCTCATGAAATTCAGAATATTCAGAAATACAATATATACATATTTAAGGGATAAATGAAAATTTTAATATCAACATATAATACAGATAACAATGAATTCCGAAGAAGTTACTTTTTATAAACTTGTTTGATATAAAAGCTTGAACGATTTTTATTTTCACTTCACGGAATTTCCATTTTATAATAAATAGTAAGGAAAACATGCATGGTTCCTTAAAAAAAAAAGAATTTTTTGTGTATCTTTTATGTAAGATTGTTAATTTTCTAAGACTATTTTAACAGTATATAACGTAAGAGATACAGAATTTACATTAGACATAAAAAGCTATACTTCAGAAATTAGATATAAGGTAAAGCTAGGAGGTTCATTCCGTGTCACATCTGCGTTTCGATTGCCTTCTGCTATTTTTTATGAGGGAGGGTATGTAAAATATTTAATTATTATTACTATAAAAAAAAAAAGATAGAATAAAATATTTATATATATGTAATTTTACACATATATGTTGGTGGCGAAGGAAAAATTTCAGAAAAGAGGAGATTTATATGATAAGACTATTTACTGTAACTACAAATTATCGATTTCATTACAAAGATAAGAAAAACAAAATTCCAATAATTTTAATAAATCTGTTGCTTTTTAAATTTAACATATTTTTTTAAATTTACAATATTTTAAATTTTCTATTCATTTATAATTTTATTTAATTATAAATTTATTTAATTTGTAATCATTCAAATAAATTATAAATTTTAACTTTTTTTAATGACTTTATATTTAATAATTTTATAATTATGAAACTCAGTAAGCTCTAATGATTATGTGCTCGGAGATAGGAAAAAAATGTCATGAGTTGGGGAGGAGCGTATTTTTACCAAGTGGAATCTAAAAATTGAATGCATAGGAAATAACGGATCGCAAAGCGATCCAGAATGGAAACACGAAACAATTACATATGGGGCTGGCTAGAAAATAGGGATGGCTTCGCGATATCAAACGGAATAGCGAAGTGATTACAAAGAGGGTTGATGAGCATAGCGAGAAGGGGGGCTGAGCCCCTCAAAAGCCCCTGAAAAGTTTCAATAAACCATTCTTATTCAAAAATTAAGAACTCGAAATCCCCTCATTTCTCCATCTTGAAATTTTGCATACTTGTAGCCAAAAAATCAAAGATTAACATATATTTTTTGAAAAAAAAATGGTGTTTTAAAAAAAATTAAATTCAAAAATTTTGAAAATTTGTCAAAAAATTGGTTTTATTGAAAATAGTTAGTGTTGCATATCATATTAAAGCCCATAAAAAGAATTTTCAAAAAAGATATAAACGCAACTCTCTAGCCCAATTATTTAAAGAAATATAGAGGATTTTGTGGTTGAGAATTTGGTTAAATTTGGTACTTTTGACCATATTTAAAATTCCGTAAAAAATAAACCGCTAAGAAAAAAAAAATAAAAAATTAGATTTTTCATATACTCCATGGATACAAACTACAAACCAGAAATGATAGAAATCTCGGATGTCGAGGTCCAAAAATTACATTTTTCTCGTTGATTTGACATAGAATGAATGACCCAGGCGAGATTGCGCACAAAGAGATTCGACGGGAAAGAGTAGAGTGCGCGTTCAGCGACTCCAGGTAGTTGTACAGCAGTATTAGTGCAGTGGCTACATTAATGTGCACATTGATTGTTCCAAGCGTCTTGGATAAAGCATTGCTATTTTGTTTTGTTTTTCGAAAGTAAGTGCTTCAGTTTTCATAACTGTTCATCAGAATTTTTATAAAATATCAGTAGCACAAAATATTTTGAACTTAAACGATTTCTTATAAGATACTAACGTAGACTAAGCATGCGAACAACAAAAATTGATTTTAGAAGTGGCCATGTTTAAATAATAGGCCGCGCAATATCTCCTACCAAAATAGGAGAGTTTACGCATCTGCTACTTATGGGAGATGGCTCATTTCCCCATAAGTTTCAGCACTAGGAGAAATTACGCAGCTTATTGGTAAATTTGCATGAATTGTAAATTACATGTAAAACATATGAAGGAATCAATTTTCAAATAATTTTTGGAAAAACACATAATTATTGAAACTAAATTTGGCAACATATTAATTTGAATAAAAAAAAAATCTTTTGCTGATAAACTTTTGTCAATAAATTAATAATATAGTTGTTATTAAATTAATTTTAATTATCTTTTGTTAATAAATTAATAATATGTTTGTTAATAAATTAATACTATATTTGTTAATAAATAAATTAAATATTTATATATATATATTTTTAATTTATGAACAGTTAATATGCTAATAAAATAATTTTGTTAACTAAAATAAATTTTCTAATGACACCTGCAAATGTTTTGGAAAAGCTTTCACTCATTTCAAGTAATTTAATGCCATCGAAATCAAAAAGGAAACAGAGTACAACTAATGTTACTGATCCACAAAATATACATGAAAAAGACAAAAAAAAAAAAAAAAAAATGCCACTACAAAAAAAAAAGAAAAAAAAACTGAAAATAAGATGCTTCCAGAAAACGTGGGTCAAAATAACTTCTGGAAACAAAACGAAGGCCAATCAGGATTAGTTCATTGAACATCTGGAACTGTACCAGGAGACATCTTCGACCAGTGACTGAATTTAATGTATTGCTTGTTGCAAGTGACTGCACGAAACCTGCGCGATTTACAACAATAAGTTCATCGATTGTGGACGACGAAAACTTCGGTTAGCAAATAAAATACATTAAAACTGTGGAAATGAAAATTAAGTAATTTTCAAGTTAAATATCATATGAAATAGTTAAATATGGTATTAAATATGGTATAAATATGGTTCAAGTTAAATATGGTATGGTAATAAATGAAGTAGATTAATGTTATTTTGCAATCTTAGTAGGGCTTGATTTTTCTGATATTTTAAGCCTATTCTTAAATTAAAATCCTTTAACTATTGTTAAAAGTCTTTCTTTTTTTATTATTTAAACATTTGGTTGAAATTTTCACTCCTAATACAATAATATTTACTCACAAAGACCTTACGACAATGTCATTTAAGTGTATTTATTATTGTTAACAATTTAATTAATGTAGTTATTATTAATAACAATATCTTCTATTCACGTGCGCAATCTCTCCTACGCACGTGCACGATCTCTCCTACCCTGTAAGGAGAGATTGCGTAAAATCATTTTCTTGGTTTTATTACTGTGGTTCTATTAAATTACAACATAACAACAAAATAACAATGGAAATCCATAAAAAACAAATGAATTCAAAATTATTCATGCATAGTTTAACAAAAAAATGATATTGAGATTTTTTATTTTTTATTTTTTATTTTTTTTTATATGTGCGCGAACTCTCCCAGCTTTGCCTTAATATGAATGTAATATAGTATATAATAATAATAATGTAATATTGTTATATAAACGGAATTATGAAGTCTTATAATATCGAGTTATTTATCATAAAAAAGGTAATTAAATCTTAAAATCTTGAGAAAATTTCAGAAGATTATGGATTAAAATGAATGCCCATAAAAAGAATATTTTGTAAAATTCCAGAATGTGTTTATAAAATGAATTTCAGAATTGGTTGTTAAAATAGCCTTAAAAACTGCATAAAATTAGTTTATTAAAGTTTTACAGTTAAGTTAGCCGCAGGATATGTATGATCCTAAGTATCCGTATAGATTTAAGTACAGTAGAAATTTGTAAATATTCCTACAATATTTTTTAAGACAAAAAAAATACTCATTTAAATGAAAATATATGTAATCTAAAATAGTAGTGATATTAACCTTAATTTTATCATTACAGATTGGTAAAAAGTACTTTCCAAAAAGAAAAAAAATCATTTAAATTTGGAGATTAAATGAGCATTTATAATCATAGTTTTTCCTTTTGTTTCCGAACTTTAAAATGACTACCATATTTAATACGCTACCTGCTCAAAAATATTAGAACACTTTCGATGTTAGACCTTTTGTCGGAAAATATTCCAAGTAACCTGTAGCTCTAGAACATGGAAATGTATGTGCAACAATTGTGTTCATTTGTGTAAAAAATGGAACATATAATCATGGTATATATATGCATATATATATATATATATATATATATATATATAACGAAACAAATTAATGGGTTAAGTCGAACGATCACGTTGTGCTTTTTACGACATATTACTGGATTAGTACCTCAATTTATTCAGCCCTTGGTGAGGTTGTATAGCAGTCGTACCACTTAGTGCAAGCATCGCTATTTAAGGTGTCAACACTCTGGAAATTTAGCAGCTGTGGACCGATGATACGATTGGTAAAGTCCAATCAAACACTCATTTATTCATGATGAAGACAAGACAGATTAGGCCGCACGAGTGTTGAAAAGAGGCTTATCAAGGAATCTGGGGTTTTTCCAATTAAAACATGGATAGTCATAGGAAACTGTTTATTCCATCAGAACATACCAACATTAACCAATTCCCACAGGATGAGAAATCAGATCCATCCCGCTTGAGCATGAACTAGTTATTCATGCGAAAGAGATGTTAAATAACGAATTAATATTCTACGTGACTTAGTACACCAGGTAACAGATTAAGGAAACAATCAAACAGCACAAAAAAATCTACTTCTGAGCTCATGCTCGAGGTATTTATTAGAAATGCGCGGAGGAAATCCGATTGAAATGGAAACTTCAGGCTAACCAAACAAATTCACGAATGAGACTCGAAGTGAAACTGCGATCCGTCACTCTGCCAATGGAGAGCGATAAAGAAACTTCGCAGAAAAGAATCCCGGCGCTGTTAATGGAAGGATTTCGATGTGAAAAAGCTGTCCCCAGCTGCGGGAAAATGAGATGAAATAGAATAAAAATGTAAAAATGGATTTTATAAACATTCGAAAAATAAGTAACTGCGTTCAGAACTTTACAGTTTGGTATACGAAAAAATTAATGAAGGGATTAAAAGTTTAGATTACGTTTTTGAATAAAACTATTATTAAGATACGCGTTTTAAACTTATAGGAATTTAACTAGAAATAAATAATAGAGCGAATAAAAAAAAAAAAAGGAAATAATGAATATGCCGGCAATTTAGAATAATTTAAATGAATAGTAAACGTAAATTTTTTTTATAACAAATGTATACATATATATATATATATTTATTTATTTATTTTATAAGAATAATAATATATAATATCATAATAATTTATAATTTTATAATTATAATATATATATATATATATATATATATATATATATGTAATAATAAAAATTTTCGCCCTTTTATCTTTATTAAACTGTTCCAAATTATTATAATATCTACCTTTTTTACTTAGCTTTAATACTATATTAAGTATCTTTTATCTTTTTTCCATGCTTTAAATGCGTATTACTTTATTATTCTAGAAACCTTAAAACCATTCGTCTAATCTTATAAAACTCATTAAATTATTTTTTCTTTTTATTCTAAAATTAAATTATTTTTGTTTCGAATGTTTTAATAGCATTTGTTCTCTGGTGTTCGATTTCTCATAATTCCGTGCCAGCCTCCCGCCACAATTGTTTGCGTAATAATTCTGACGCCGAGGCTAAATAGTTCATATCGTCGTCACGCGTGCTTCCTCCCTTTCCCCGGAGCTAGGTCCTATCGTATTCTGCATCTCATCGTGTCCCTCCCGCTACTTTTACGGGATTTGGTCTTTCACTTGTATTATATTCATGCGCGTGCAGTTGTTGCAAGAAATTAACCGGTTGCATGAGCTAGGAGAGGGAGATTTTTACGATTATTGAGTTGCTTAAATAACCCACGTCACCTGGAGAGCTTTTTTCCTGAATCTTCGTAATGCTGTTCTAATACGTAACATCTAGTGGTTTACATTTTACGACGTAGCAACTGCCCGAACATGGATAACATATGGCTAGTGGAGTTTAGCGCGCTTTATGATCATCTAATAAATGTTTGATGAATCTAACGACTTCGATTATTATTATTCGGAATACCTTCCGATGGACGGAGACCTGACCTTCCACTCTTAATCATGGTTTTACGACTGCAAAAACTTTGATTTCTTCATTGAGTTACATAACGAGTGTATGCTGTTGCTTAAGACCGACATGTTTATCTCTTACTGGTGAAAACGTATCATATTTACCTTTTAAAAATATATCTTTTTAAAAATAGAAATATGATGATAATACCTATAAAATTATTTTTAAGTGCACAAGTATGGATTATAATGAATTGCTTTTATTTTGTATTATTTAGTAGTCAATTATATAGGGCTACTAATATGAAGATGTCTGCAGAGTATCATGTAAATTCCGAAATATATGGACGATATGGAGCTGAATTTTAGTTGCTTTCTAAAATAGCAATTAGTAAAGGATTTTCCACAAATTATGTTTTTCATTAATTTTGTAATAGAATGAGTATTTAGTTCCACTTAAGAAAAAAAAAATACTAAGAGCACATTTCGACAAAAATTGTAATTACATTATTCAAGCTTCTATTCGACAATTACATAAGTTAATTACCCACTTCTTGGTTAAATATGAGCTTAAAAAATACTAATTGTGGTATATTTCTTTACATTCAAATACTTTTAGAAATAAACGTAAATTTAGTTTCTTATACGGTTGACATCATACGGAATTTCCAACACAATTCAAACTATTTTTTGATTTGTGTTCCCCAAATGGCAGAATACTAATTTGAGTAACAAAATTTTATTCTCTTTCGCACATGCGTATTTACAAGCTAGTTTATATAAATTCTTATATTCCCTATTAAATTAATATATTTATATTGTAATTGCAACATATTGTTTCTAATGCACTTTTTAAAGTTTCCCGAGACAGAGGATAAAATCATGTATGCTACAAACAAAAATTTTATATGTACGTACATAACGAAAATACCAATTTCTTAATTATTTTAATTAAACATTTATATTTTCCCGAATATTTGTATTATTCTTACACAAATGTTGTACATAACGAATATTGACATAGCTATATTGCTTCAAAATAACTTCGAGGTTTTTCCTAAGCAGGGTGATGACACACATTAATTTTTATTTTATCCAATTTCCTGCCTATATCCTAATTACTTACCACACTAAATCTTAATTGAAAAATATGACGTCAAACATGTTTTTTACGTCTTCAAAGTTCAAGAATAATTCAAATGTCTAATATTAAAAGTGTTCTGATACTTTTCTTCAGAATTTGTGTACTCCTAGTCCAATATTAAAAAAAAAAAAATTAACGTTAGTTTGCAGTTTGAATTGTATAAGAAGTGAACATGATACTATAATATTAAAATCTTTCATATGAAGGGGTATCAGGATATTTGAATATTCAAAATTTTCGAAATTTTAATAATATGATATGTTAAACTCCTGTTTTTTCTGACCATTTTGATATAATTATTTCCTTGAAAATCCCATTATAACAGAAGTTATGGTTTTAGAATTATACCTAATCAGAGCTGAAATGGCGCACGTTTCCGAAACTTTGAAGCCATTTTTTCTCAAAATGGTGTTTTGGGGCATAACGTGCATGATATTTCAAAAAACCCTCAATATTTTTTCATGAAATTTTCAAAAGATTTTTCAATTCACTCTCTATTAATTGAACCTAAATTTTCCTTTTAATTGTATATAAAAAAATTAGGTGTTTATACAGTTGAAATTTTCCAATAGCTGATCACAATTTTTTGTAATAAAAATATAAAAATGCTTTATGTTTAATTTAAAAATGCCCCTCGGGACGAGCGTCACGTATACCTAACGTATAAGGTACTCATAATCGTTGATTATTCCCACCAGTATTTTTTTATAGCAAATGTTGCCTTATTTAATCAGGGCATTTTCCCCATTCAATTAGGCAAAAAATTCTGTTTTAGAAAATCGGTTATAAAAGATTCAAAATTATGTAAAAAACACTCGTAGCGAAAGTGTTAAATCCACATTTATCTCGGTTCGGGATGTTTATCATATTCTGATGTATAATAAGAAACCAGATTTTTTATTCTAGATGCACATTTAATTTGCAATGCTTTGCGTAATCTGTCCTGCCAATTTTCTGCTCGACAAATGTCTCACAATTTGAAGCCCCCTACAAATATTATTTCTACATATTGAATTTTTTTAAATACATGAAATGAAAGAAATACTTGTATATTTAATCGTTCCAAAAATGTGCATTAAAATCGTACACATTTTAAACATATGTTGAAAATTATTTCTTTTTTTAATTTTATTTATTTTTACGAGTCCTGAGACTCATTAAGCTGATTAATTGAAAAGTGGGCACATAACTATATCTAACTTGAGGAAAATGTACATCTATCCCCTTGTCTCACTGATTTTTTTATCATCTTTGATTATTGTTTAACAAGAGACAGAAGTGCAAGTAACTAATAATTACTTACCGGCAGCTGACGATTTTAAATGTGTTTGGAAAACATGTCGATACATTTTTAAATATTAAGGAATACTGTACTAATTGCTTTTATATATACATGGGAATCCATCTCGCGCTTCCTGGGTAAGAGAACATGCTACCAGTTACACAAAACATATATGTTTATTTTTTTTTATTGAAGTATAATAGATTTAGTACATTTAAAGAAAATTTTAGATTGTTCAGCAACTGCACCAAACAGCACTTATATGGAAATACATAAATTAAGTATATTAAAAAATTAATTAAATGTATTAAAATAATAATATTTGAAATCTGATTAAAAAAAGCGTTTAAATGAAGAAACAGCGAGTGTCTTACATTCGCTTATAATTTGTATATACAGGGTGTTTCACTACCAGACCGACCAAACTTGCAAGAGGTGTAGAGGGCACAGAGACGACTCGAAATCACATAGCATTGCAGGGTCGAAAATGCAATCCTAACGAGATAGAGGTGTTATTAGGGTCTGAATGATAGTGATAGCAAATTGACTTTTGAAGACCATAAGCTTAAAATAAGCCATGACTTTCCTGTTAATGATGTTCTCCGATGTTTCTGCCTACATGCTTTTTTCTTACCATCTACAAAGTTGCACATTTGAAGTACTAGAAGCGTTTTGAAATGACGCATCTTCGTTGCTGCCGCAAACGTCCGAAACACCTCCGGCGTATTTCAAAACAATCAAGATTACAGGTTATGAATGTTTGAATCAGGAAAGTCATGACATATTTTAAGCTTATTGTCTTTAAATGCCAATTTTCTATCACTATGATTCAGCCCCTAACAATCCCACCTATCTGTTAGGCTTGCATTTCCGAACCTGCATTGCTATGTAATTATGAGTCGTGCCCTCTTTGACTTCTACACCTTCTGCATGTCTGTCGGTCTGGTAGCGAAACACCCTGTATAATACATTTAGTACGTTTAAAGTAAATTTTAGATTGTTCAGCAACTGTACCAAAAAGCATTTATATGTGAAATATATAAATTATGTATTAATATAATAATGTTTGAAATCTGATAAAAATATGCGAAATGCATATTTAAGTTAAAAAGCGCCCTGTGTCTTCGCTTATAATTTGTCTATATAGAAAGCTTTAGAAGTATTTTGGCTATTTGTTTCATTAAAGGATCTAAAAAACATTTTGGTTGCGTGAAAAAGTGAAGAATCCGCTTTTTCCTACCAAGAGCTTATGCAATCGAATTTCAGTTATCTTAAAACTGCCATTATCAATTTCTATTTGCACATTTTTATATCAGACTACAAATTTTATGTCACATTATTATATCAAGCAAATTCTGGTTGTTAAGTTTTTTGTTCATGCTTTACAATCATTAATAAAATCATAAAAGAAATTAGTAAAATGTATAGCAGTTTTGAAATGTTTTGAAGTATTTTTTGTGCATTAAATTATTCAAAAATGTAAATTATTCAATATTCAGTAGAGAGCGTGAGGGTAACAATGCGAATGCGAAAGCTCATATCGTACCATTATCGTTATTTTGTATGCCTTACAACTTAGTGACACAAGCACTTTTGCTTTATAATATAAATTAATCTGCTTCAATGTTTTTTAAAAAAGCTTTTCAATTCTTATTTTTGCATCACTTTTGGTCATTTAGTTTTAAAATTTGATACAATATCGTTGTAGCAATCATTACCTTTTTTTTACATTTCTGCATTTTTTTAGAAATTTCCAAAATAAAAAAATTGCATTTTACGCTTGTTGCCCCTTTACCAACAGTTTTAATATTATACGTATGGCTTAAAACATAAAATTAGATAAATAATTCAAAAAATCATGCATTTGCAGTTTCCGATTATCACTTGATTATCATTCTCGAACATCTAATTGAAATTTAAAAACATTTTATCTAAATTTTTTTTAAGTGGTTAGATAGCAAATTCGAAGATATCTCAAAAGCTAATATTATTACTTTTTTACCTGTAAGTTCCCGCCATTTTAAATACAGAAATGCAATTAAACTGTAAATAATAATAAAAAAAATGTGGGAATTCCAAAAATGCTTCTTAAGCTATGCATGAACATACTACATCTTTAAAATTTTAAAATTCTGATAATATCATTAATCTTTAAAAGAATTACACTAGGACACTAAACAGAATACACTAGAATATTACCTTTGGATCATATTATTTATGTATGAACCTTTAATATATTTCATTCAGTGACATGTTTTTGAAAAATTCTCTTTTCTGTAAATACCTACTTTATCATTTTTTAAATTATGTTCTACTCCATATATTATACTTCCAAACTCAATGTTCCGTACTCATGTTTTCACATATACATTTCCTTGTGAGAAAAACTACCAAAATTTCAAAAGAACCTCCCAACAGTTATGTAATATTTACCTTTTTATATTTTCTATAGTCATATATTTTTCTTATTGCAAACGGAAGACATTCATTTGATAAACATACAGCTATTTTTTGTTTTGACACATTCTCCATAACAAATAAAAGTGCTTTATGACAAAGGTGCATTTTAAAAATAAATAATGTTGTTCGCTCTTTTCGTTCATAGAATTTAAAATTTCGATTTTTTTCTTTCTTTGGAAACCAACCGGTATATTTTGACTGACGACGTTTCTTTTTTCAAATCATATTTTCGTTTCAAATGAAGTTTAATTATTGCAAAAAATGCTAGATTGTAAATAAGAAATTAAATTTTTTATATAATTAAAATGCTTTTCATAACAAGAATAGCTATTTATTGATTTTTATTACGATAATTGTTACATTAATTATCCAATGAAATTTAAATATTATTTTAAAAAATCCGAAATTTTAAGTAAGAGTTCGTATGACAATTTATAGTAATTTGAAAGCACAGTTTGTTAATAACTTTCAAAATAGACTGAAACGTTTAAAGAAAAAAAAACGAAATAAAATAGTTTCTTAATGGTATATAGTAAATTTTAAAGTTGTAATCAATACTTATGAATTTTTAAATCTATCGTAATAAACTTGCTTAAAAGGTGCATTTAATATGTGACAAATATAAAAGATGTTCATAAATATAAAATATGTCATTGCATAATATAGTTTTCAAAACCTACAAATTTTCACATGTTTCGGGCAAAGAGCTTTCAAACAGTCCTTGATCGTCCTCAGGGCAGTTTGGATTGTTTACTGTCATTTTCTAATCGTGCCAGTCCTCGGCTGGACAACAAGTGATCCCATATTACAATGGAGGAGGAAAGGGAGAGGGGAGACAGTAAGTGAGTCCAGTTTTAAGAAAGATTTAATGTGGACCAGTTTAAAAGAGAAAAAAATAAATTTAGTGCTAGATTCACGTAACCCCGCACGCTATTGCAAAATCCTTCTCTTCAATGAAAACTTTGTCCCATCAAGATAGGAAAAAAAAAACCCATTGAAATTGAACTCTTGAATCTCAGAATGGAAATAAAGTTGCATGATGTAAATATTCGTAAAAATACAATTATCAATTGCTTAATATCTACCGGGTGTCCCAAAAGGGACTGACTGATTTTAAAATTCAATAACTTCCAAACGGTGACAGATATTAAAAAAATTCTTGCAGGAGGGTTATGCATAAAGTCAAAAGTTTTATTGCAGTGATTTTCGATTTTAGTTCGAATTACAAACAATAGATGGCGCTCTAAGCAATAGTCGCTAAATACAGGCTCGATTTTTGGTCCTTTCTGTTGTTCCATGCAGAAAAAGGAGATGGAAATATATTATCCGGGCCACGAAGTACCAAAAATCGAGCCTGAATTTAGCCTCTATTGATAGCAGCGCCATCTATTGTTTGTAATACGAACTAAAATCGAAACTCACTGTAAAAAAACTTTTGACTTTATGCATAACCCTCCTGCAAGAATTTTTTTTAATATCTATCACCGTTTGGAAGTTATTGAATTTTAAAATCAGTCAGTCCTTAAGGGACACCCGGTATTATGAAGGTTTTAATTTGACAAAGGATGGGGATATCCTTTTATGTCTGACTTTTTGGACAGATGATCGATCTTTGTAAATTTTCGGAAACTTCAGAACAGAATCACTCCTCTCTCTTAGAAAATTCGCGCGGCGATCTCAGAAAATCGTCAATGAAATTTAAAAATATCAAAGCACACTTAAAGCGTCGCACATAAAAATATCTCATGGTTCCGCATTCCGCAAAATATGCCTAGTTTAATCTCTTCTTCCTGGTATCCGGAATAATTAATAGTTAATCAAGTATGTACCTCTTATTGTTTGTTAGCAGGTACACACAAATTCTCTTAGATTGTGGTATATGCATAAAAATTGTTTGTGGTACATTTTAATAATGTTATATTATACAAATAGGTTCGACAGTGAGTAGACTTTTATTTAACGTAAAATATCTTGGATGAGTTCCATAACTAAGAAGATTCGGTAATTCGTTTGACAATAGTGACACTTACCTAATATTTTAATCTATATAATCATATATTCTAATAACATTATCGTTATTGGGGTTATATTTTACACACATTGTTGTACAGTCGAACCTCTATTTAACGAAGTCGCTAAATCCCGGAAAAAAGTTCGTTATATGGAAAATTCGTTAAATAGAGATTCCACCTTTTAAAATACTTTAAACTACATAAAACAGATTTTAAATTCATAAACACTAAATATTTTTAATAAAAGTAATTAATCACATTTTTTTTAATAAATTATATCGATTTGTTTTATTTATTTTACCCACCAATATCCATCATCAATTCATTTTTTCTATGTGTCTTTGAAATCCGCAAGGAAAACAAAACATTGTCCGGAAATACACTGTATTTTCTGTTTAAAGTGAATAGTTTTACATTAAAATTAACCAATTTTAATGACATTATCGTATTTATTATTATTATAACAAATAATTTTAACCATACATTAACATATGCGTCCTTAAATTTAACTTCTGAAAAACTCTTAAATTTGCCTGAGTTTTTTATTTAAAAAAGCGCTTTCTCTCATAATACGTCTCGTATCTTTGCAATGCCCCCAAAACCCCTTCATGCGTATTTTCTTCTAACTATAATCTGTGTCGGATTGTTTAAAATGTTTTTAGCATTTCATCATACGATGTTTTGTTAATTCCTGCATAATGATCATTTCCATCATCATCATATTAGTCTTCATCGCAATTCATTGCTGTATTGTTTTTATTTTTCACACCATCGAAAATATCTAATTCGGATAGTGTTTGCGAGGTCTCAATTTCAGAATTAAGTGAAATACAATCATCAATAAGCACATCATGGTTAATTTCTTCTTTTTTTTCTCACTCTATCCACATTTTTTTTTAAGTTACTCTAAAGGATTATTGTCTTCGTCCTCCGTACTTACCGAATTCTCACTGCTGACAAAGAAGGCGCCTGGTAAAACCAGTTCAAGGCCACTGAACATCATAAAATGCGTTTAAAGAAATAATAAGTTTGAAATGTTCAGAAATATTTTGAGGAATGTGGAGAAAAAAAAATTGATCGCAAGAAAAAGTTCGTTAAATAGAGAATGCACTTCGCTATTTGGAGGTTATTTTACGAAGAAATTTGCAAAATGTTCTTAGTTCCAAGGAAAAGTTCGCAAAATAGAGAAATTCGCAAAATAGAGGTTCGTTAAATAGAGGTACGACTGTACATGTTAAAATCCTCGATTTCAATAAAACTTTTAGAAGTTGTTTCTTGGCGGGATTTAGTTGGGTGATACATATTAAAATTTGTAGGTAGTAATCCTTGAATAGTTTGGTTTTATAAATCACCTTTGTGTGGATATATAAAGCAGTCTATGTGCGATTTTTAATTTTTTTTATTGATTTTAAAGCAACTTAACATTTTCTATATTTCTGGAATAATATACTACTTAATTTAATTCAATTTGATTTCGCAGGACAAATTAAAAAATTCCTTAAAAATTAACTTTTGCGACAAAATAGCGAATTTAAAAGAAGTAAGACCAAATCTTATATATTGACCTGTAAAATAAAAGCTATTTTAACTAAGTTTGAAAAACTTGTTTCAGTTAAAAGCTTTTTGGTATGTGTTGGTTCCTAAAATCAATAAAAAAAATCCCAGCTCTTAAATGAGTTTCGGAAAAATATGGAGTAGGTAGGAAAAACCAATTCCCCATACCTTGTTTTCTTATATACATATTTTATGAATTTTAAAATAAAAGTACATTTTCAAAGTAAATATTACACTTTGGATATAGGATAATAAAACATGATCGTGACTGGCTGTTTATTTTCTAAATATCCTACTGATGTTTTTATTTCATGATATGGGAAATATTTCAAATTAATTTTCTCGAATGTTATTTGTTGTATCGGCCTTCATTTAAAAAAATTGAATTTTAAAGATAGAAAAAGATTATTTTATTTATGCTTTTTAAAATTAAGATACTATATGGTACATTTCAATCGCTAAATAGAAATTAACTTCATTCACCTGACTCTTTCAAAAGGTTTTTCAGTTAGTAATATATAAAAAAAAAGTTTCAATAAATTTTCCGTTCATCCTATAATAATAACTTAAGACATACATTTTATTCGCTCTATTTTACATTCATATCTCTGATAAATTAATGCAGAAATTGATTCGTTATGGAATAATTTAGAGGCAACAAGTATTTTTACACTGTAAAAATAAATTCTGTCGATTTTACAGAAAGAAACTATCATTCATGATGCCAGTAAAAAACTGTCTATTTTACCGAAATAATCTGCATATATTACGAAAAGTCGGACACTATCTGTTAAAAAAACAGAACGTTCGTATTAAATGCAAATAATTTCCGTAATAGAAGCATTTATAAGTCGCACTGGATGACAGTTTTTTCTATAAAATGAACAAATGTTTGTGCATGTTTAATAAGCTCATAACCGACTCATAAATTGTTAGGAACTTGCTTATACACAACGTATAAAACAATATAAAACAAAATGAGTTTTTTTTTTTAATTAAAATATCGCTTTTATTTTTTCAAATTAATGTGAGTTACTGTTAGTTTTCTCTTGATAAAAATGTATCCATTTTATGTCCGTCTACATATTTTTGTGAAAATTTGACAATTTAGATTTTGTTAATGTACAGAAAAGAATTGATTTCTCAAACTCACTGCAGCACTTTCTCCTAGTGTATCCACTAGTGGATACATTTTCTTAAGAGCTATTGCATATTGGAGCGAATGGGTTATTGTTTTTAGTATTATTTTTCTATTAAACACTTGAAATGCTTACGATAGAAAGTTTATATATTGATTCTTACTTTCAGTTTTGAGATATAATATTAGTAAAAAAAGAATTTTTTTCTGTGTGTCTCTCGGTTGGCAGTGACTGAGAAAATCTGTCTCACGTAAAGGTCTGCAAAATCCAATAAATCTAGACAAGGTCATATCCAAATGCACATGAGGTAGAGATTTTTCATTTATTTTTATAATTAATGGAGACACTAATTGAAAGTACAAATGAGCGTCCCAAAATGCCGAGGTTTTATCTTGCGCCGATTCGGTCCGCGACTGCCTGCATAGTCCTCGGTTCTTTAAGATTCCGAAAAAAAAGCTTCCATTTTTTTTCTTTATATTGAAATCGCCATCATCGCCCGTTACAAAAAATCTAAATAATATTCCGGCAACTTTTTGGGTTTTAACAAAAGCTTCCATAAAAAATATTAATATTTACAATTCAAATTATGTCATGCTCTTTATACGATAGATTTTTATTATTATTATTTTCATTTTCGGACACATATTTTCTTTTAATACCGTAAGAACGAAGTAGGAAAAGTTTAAATGAGAAATAAATTTATTTAGATGTAGCTCAAGATTGGTGAAATTTGGTTATTCCACTTAAAATCATAATGATATTGAAAAAAGAAAACTAAACCAAAATAATATTTTTTATTATGACAGTAAATTAATTTCATATTTTATATAACGCAAAGCAGAATACCACGCATATAAAAAGTTTATGTATGAAAGTATCAGTAATTAGTTTAATTTGTTAAGTCCATGTTTCTGCTCTAAGGATAAGTATTTTGGCGCTCCTCGACAACTTTCAACAATAGCTGAAAGTGAAGTTCATTTTGTTTAAATATTTCTGTTTATTCTTTGACCATTCCCCTTTCAGAATGATCACTTAACATTTTATTAAGTTACACAATTTTTAACGCAATTCTATCATCAGAATTAGTGTTCCAATGTTTAGGGTTTTCTTGAAAGTATCTATGAGGTAAATTAATTAATTTGAACAGCTTGAAAGATTATTTGGTAACAAAATCTTCAAACTTCTTTTCATGAAAACTATTAAGATAAACAGTTATCCCTTTATTTAAAAGGACTGCATCTTTTTTATTATGAATGACGTCATTAATATTTCTTTTTTAACAGGTGCATGGCTATCGAAAAGAAAAAAGAGGTAGAAATAAAGTCTGATACCTTTCAGATTTCTGCTATGATACTGTAACATTCCAAAGTTTTGTAACTCATCCTAATAAGCAAGGAATTGTGTTGTCTTCAATTGGGGATAAAAAAAAAGAAAAAGAAAAAAAAATCATAACTTTTAGTTTTATGCTCAGTGGTAAAGTTATTTAAATGTTATTTGATATTTGTCGGATTTAGAATGCTTCATTTATATTTTTTGCTGTGAAACAATCCTAAATTAGTGTGTCACTTAAATGATAACATATATTTGAAAAAATTTGCATTTTGTTACGCTTTTTTAGTGAAAACAATTCAATAAAATTTATGAATATGAAAAATAAAAGGTTTTTCTGGGAGGCGTTTGAAGGTTAAAATAAACTTAGAGTACAGTCTGCCTATTGAATAAGAGGCAATGTATTAAACAATAATCCTTATAACTAAACTTTTTGAATCAATGGTAATTTTTTATTCAAAGTAAAATTTCAATCAATGAAGTTGCGTAAAAAATATTATACATGTTTTATGTTCCACTTTTAATTTCTAAATTAATTTTTAATAATATTTTCATTCACTCATTCTGTTATTTTTAAAGATGTTTAATTTTGTTACTTTTTTATTTATTTTTTAAACATCATTACTTGATTTGTTATGCATTTTGTGAATATTTATTTGTGATTATGAATTAAGATATGAATAACTGAGAAATATATATGAATTTAACTAAAAAAATAATTTATTGGAAGTATAAATAAAAACATACATTTATTTTACTTAAATAGGTGTCACAAATAAAAATCAAAATATGTTGACATGTTTCGGTTCAATAGTAAAAACCGTATTCATAACACACACAAAATCAATAGAAATGAATGACATTGGGTACCAAAAAGTAATCTAAAAACCAAAAAACATAAAAATGCAAACACTGCGCCCTCTATGATCTCAAATAGCCTACGCTACCGCGGCTCCCTCTTCCAGACTCACTTTTTAAGTATTTATTAAGGAATTCCAACCATAAAATTGGAATATCAAAGGAAAAAGAATCATTACACACAGTATCCCTCCTAGAATATATCTCAATAGATTCGCGGATGATTGACTGTCGGTATAAACTCGAAACGAACACTAATCTACTATCCCTGAAACAAATATTAAACCCCCTCTTTAAAAACAGCCTTGATAACGCATTCTTATCCCTACCAAATTTTATATCAGATTCATGCTCTTTCCTCCTTATCCCAAACTTCCTACCTGTCATACCAATATAATAATTAATACCCCCCCCCCCCCTTCATTCTCATATGGAATTTCATACACCACCGCGAGATCATCCTGTGCAACCGGATCAAAAGGTCTGTACAGAAGATGTTTCAATTTAGGAGGTGGTTTAGCAACTAATTCTAACTTAAACTTCATTAATTTACTTTTAAGTCTCTCAAAATTACCCTTTATATATGGAAACGATAACCTTTTAAATCTACTAACCTCCCACCTCTCGCACGCCTTACCAACGAAAGTACAACTAACCTTTGAATGACCTTTACACTTATAATTGTTAATCAAATTATTAATTTTCTCCCTTTTGTAACCATTTACTTTAGCAATATTGAAAATATAATTCAACTCCACGTCCAAAAAAATCCTCTGAACAAATATTAAACACACGATCAACTATGAACCTGAACGTTGAGAATTTATACCAAAAAGGTGAATACGCTGAGTTTGGAATAATATGCTGACTACTAATATCATTCCTATAAATGTTTCTTTTTAAAACAGACCCCTCTCTCATAAGGCACACGTCTAAAAATGAAAGAGCACGATCATTTTCTAATTGAAAGGTAAACTGAATATTCCCATCTATTTTGTTAACTTCACCAACAAAATCAATAAAAGACTCAACCCCCCCCCCCCCTCCCAAATTAAAAACACATCATCAACATACCTCTTCCAAAATTTATGAACTTCCTCAAACTTTGCGAAAATATTCTCTTCAAAAGGTCTCATTTTAAACTCTGCTAAAAAACCCGATATAGGAGATCCCATAGCGGCACCCATGTTTTGCTTATAAATTTTACCGTCAAAAATAAAATAGTTACTTTGTACAATTAACTGCAATCCATCTTTCAGAGTACATTTTATGCTATCATTATACATTTCTGCATTGTCAATTTTCTCATTAATTTCACGACAAACTTCAAAAGTGTCTATTGATGGAAAAAGTGATTTAACATCCATACCCGCTAATAAACGGTCATGAGTAATCTCAAGTGTCCTAATGCTTTCAACAAATCCTGCAGTGGAGTCCACAACATAATCTGATGGCGGCACTAACTCCTTCAATATGAGCACGAACGCTTTTTCCAAATAATAAGTCGGTGCTTCGCACCTCGTAACGATGGGGCGCATTGGATTGGATACCCCTCCTTATGATCTTTTAATCTGCCAATCATACGTGAAATCACACTCTGTTTATCAATAAACAATCTAACTTTAACATTATCGGGCCAACTGCCTTTTTCGATAACCTCTTTCACACTTTTGTGGATTTTATTCAAAGAAGATTTTTCAATTAATGAACAATCCATTTCACTAATAGCTTTTTGCATTTTATCTTTATATTCATTTCGATCCAAAACAGCAATCCTGTTGGACTTATCAGTTTGCATGAACAATACATCTCTATCCTTCCTCACACTCTTAATGATGTTAAAATCAGATGTATTAAGATTTAAAGGTATTTTCATGTATTTATCTAATTCAGTAAACATTATATTTCTAACCTCTTCCTTGTTTTCACTATCCACTTTATCAATTATACATTCTGCCTCCGTAATTAAGTTCTTAACGTATTGCTTCTGTTCAAACATAAATTTCGGGACTTTTTTCAAAACATCTAATTCCCTCTCATTACACCTTTTTAGATAAATTAACAATCTCTACCTTTTCCAAACTCTCCATACAACTTGTTAATTTATCTAAGAAGGTGTTTAATGAGAGGGAATTAGATGTTTTGAAAAAAGGACCGAAATTTATGTTTGAACAGAAACAATACGTTAAGAACTTAATTACTGAGGCAGAATGTATAATTGATAAAGTGGATAGTGAAAACAAGGAATAGGTTAGAAATATAATGTTTACTGAATTAGATAAATACATGAAAAGACATTTAAATCTTAATACATCTGATTTTAACATCATTAAGAGTCTGAGGAAGGATAGAGACGTATGGTTCATACAAACTGATAAGTCCAACAGGATTGCTGTTTTGGTTCGAAATGAATATAAAGATAAAATGCAAAAAGCTATTAGTGAAATGGATTGTTCATTAATTGAAAAATCTCCTTTGAATAAAATCCACAAAAGTGTGAAAGAGGTTATCGAAAAAGGCAGTTGGCCAGATAATGTTAAAGTTAGATTGCTTATTAATAAACAGGGTGTAATTCCACGTATGATTGGTAGATTAAAAGATCATAAGGAGGGGTATTCACTACGCCCCATCGTTACGAGGTGCCAAGCACCGACTTATTATTTGGAAAAAGCGTTCGTGCTCATTTTGAAGGAGTTACTGCCGCCATCAGATTATGTTGTGGACTCCCCTGCAGGATTTGTTGAAAGCATTAGGACATTTGAGATTCCTCATGACTGTTTATTAGCGAGTATGGATGTTAAATCACTTTTTCCATCAATAGACTCTTTTGAAGATTGTCGTGAAATTAGTAAGAAAATTGACAATGCAGAAATGTACCGGGTGTCCCAAAAAGGACTGACTGATTTTAAAATTCAATAACTTGCAAACGGTGACAGATATTAAAAAAATTCTTGTAGGAGGGTTATGCATAAGGTCAAAAATTTTATTACAGTGATTTTCAATTTTAGTTCGATTTACAAACAATAGATGGCGCTGTAAGCAATAGTCGCTAAATTCAGGCTCGATTTTTGGTACTTCGTGGCCCGGATAATACATTTCCATCTCCTTTTTCTGCATGGAACAAGATAAAGGACCAAGAATCGAGCCTGTATTTAGCGACTATTGCTCACAGCGCCATCTATTGTTTGTAAATCGAACTAAAATTGAAAATCACTGTAATAAAACTTTTGACCTTATGCATAACCCTCCTGCATGAATTTTTTTAATATCTGTCAACGTTTGCAAGTTATTGAATTTTAAAATCAGTCAGTCCTTTTTGGGACACCCGGTATAATGATAGCATAAAATGTACTCTCAAAAATTGGATTGCAGTTAATTGTACAAAGTAACTATTTAATTTTTGACGGTAAAATTTATAAGCAAAACATGGGTGCACCTATGGGATCTCCTATATCGGGTTTTTTAGGAGAGTTTAAAATGAGACCTTTTAAAGAGAATATTTTCGTAAAGTTTGAGAAAGTTCCTAAAGTTTGGAAGAGGTATGTTGAGGATGTGTTTTTAATTTGGGAAGGGGGGGGGGGGTTGAGTCTTTTATTGATATTGTTGGTGAAGTTAACAAACTAGATGGGAATTTTTTCAGTTTACCTTTGAATTAGAAAATGATCGTGCTCTTTCATTTTTCGACGCGTGCCTTATGAGAGAGGGGTCTGTTTTAAAAAGAAAAGTTGATAGGAAGGATATTAGTAGTCAGCATATTATTCCAAATTTTGCGTATTCACCTTTTGGGTATAAATTCTCAACGTTCAGGTTCATGGTTGATCGTGCGTTTAATATTTGTTCTGAGGATTTTTTGGACGTGGAGTTGAATTATTTTTTCAATATTGCTAAAGTAAATGGTTACAAAAGGGAGAAAATTAATAATTTGATTAACAATTATAAGTTTAAAGATCATTCAAAGGTTAGTTGTACTTTGGTTGGTAAGGCGTGCGAGAGGGGGAGGTTAGTAGATGTCAAAGGTTATCGTTTCCATATATAAAGGGTAATTTTGAGAGACTTAAAAGTAAATTAATGAAGTTTAAGTTAGAATTAGTTGCTAAACCACCTCCTAAATTGAAACATCTTCTGTACAGACCTTTTGTCCGGTTGCACAGGATGATCTCGCAGTCGTGTATGAAATTACATATGAGAATGAAGGGGCGGGGGGCATATTAATTATTATATTGGTATGACAGGTAGGAAGTTTGGGATAAGGAGGAAAGAGCATGCATCTGATATAAAATTTGGTAGGGATAAGAATGCGTTATCAAGGCTGTTTTTAAAGAGGTGGTTTAATATTTGTTTCAGGGATAGTAGATTAGTGTTCGTTTCGAGTTTATTCCGACAGTCAATCATCCGCGAATCTATTGAGATATATTCTAGGAGGGATACTGTGTGTAATGATACTTTTTCCTTTGATATTCAAATTTTATGGTTGGAATTCCTTAATAAATACTTAAAAAGTGAGTCTGGAAGAGGGAGCCGCGGTAGCGTAGGCTATTTGAGATCATAGAGGGCGCAGTGTTTGCATTTTTATGTTTTTTTGGTTTTTAAATTATTTTTTGGTACCCAGTGTCATTCATTTCTATTGATTATGTGTGTGTTATGAATACGGTTTTTACTATTGAACCGAAACATGTCAACATATTTTGATTTTTATTTGTGACACCTATTTAAGTAAATTAAATGTATGTTTTTATTTATATGATAAGAAAGGGTGAAGTAAAATTTGTTTGAGATTTTACGAAAACTTACAACGGTTTTTGAAATTTATTGGAAGGTTATATATTTTTTCCATTGAAGTTTCAAATCATTCATTTCAAGATAAGTCTTCAATGTGCTTAAGAAATCATCATATATTTCTGAAGTTAAGCAACCAAAATCATTATGATAATTATTGGGCAATTATTTGGGCAAACGATTAACGTACTGCCTCTGATGAAATATTGGGTCGTTCGGAAAGTCGTGTCCGTTGGGGAAAACCAATTCGTATAGGAAAATTCTGCCCGGTAATTACTAGATTTTAGATTTAATGTATGGTCTATGAAAATAGTCTTTTTTTATGATGGGGTATTCTATGGTAGCTTTTTCGCCTGTCCTTTTTGAAACTAATGGAATTTCTTTTTTTTTTTTCAAAATTTTGTACTTTTCTCTCCTCTTTTTTCTCTTACATTGTTAAACTTTGAGTACTTTATATGCTTATTCTTAAGTTATTCTTTTCTTAACATTTTTAAAAAATGTTTTCTTATTGTGGCTACCAGCTACGTCTAAACATAATTTCTATAGGCTTCATAATGCCCTTGCAACACGATCACCTCTCAGCTGTATGTAAAGCTGCCACACAACAAAGTAGTCCATCAACCAGATCACATTGTTCCATTGTTACATTTTTCTAATAAGTAAATGATGGATTTTCCGGTACGAATTGCCTTTCCCAAACGGACATGACTTTCCGAACGACCGAATAGATTGCTCGATAATTTAAGATGTACTGCATAATGATAAATATACGGAGTTTTTTTCTTTTTTGCAAGGTTCTCGAGAAATAATATAGAGATTGTTCTTTAAGTTGGATTATGTACAGAACATTTTAAAATTACGATTCCTTAAACGTTGTACATACGAGACCAATAAAAAAATATGTAAGACAAAATATATTTGTGTTCACCCAGTTTTATAAAAAAGACGGAAATGATCTGCAAAATTCATAAAACAATTTTTCTCCATCTTCAAAGTTAATATAAATTTTCGAATTGAAGTGCATAAACTCATAAAGAGAAAACAGTTTCTTTAAGCCCTTGAAGGGCGGTGGGATATTATATATTGTGGTATAAAATATACTGTGGGTTATAATATTACATATTCCGCCTAATTTTAATTCCAAAACCCCTCAATGGTACCGGAGTTTTGGAATGATTTTTTGCTTTTATATTTATACATGAAGAAAATATTTTACTTAGTTTAAAATAAATTTGTTTTTAAAACCTGGTGTGATTTTAATGATTTCAGCATTTTATTGACACAAGTACTTTGCCCCTGTAAGGATTAATAGTATTATTTTTTTAGAAAAAATATAATCATTTTTCTTATACCTCAATCATAAACAGAACATTTTAAAAGAAAATTCATTCAAAAATGTACATATGGGACTAACAAAAAATTAAATTAACAGCCTGTTTCATAAAAAGACAGAAATGATTGCAATAGTCACACAAAAAATATTTTTTATGTACAATGTTAATGTACATTTTCGTAATGATAGTAGATAAATTTAGAAAGAGACGAAAGTTTCTTTAATATGTTCTCTGTTTATTTTTTATAAAACGACAAATTTATATTTAAACAGCGCGTAATTTGCTGAAAACTTGGAAACGCTCCAAACACAAATTAAATTCAAATTTGAGATAAATATTTAATAAGATAAGATTTAAGAAGACAAAAAGACAGATAAGAAAGACAGAAATCATTGCAATATTGAAGAAAAAAATATCTTTTATTCGCAATGTTAATATACATTTTCGCAATGATAGTAGATAAATTTACAAAGAGAAGAATGTTTCTATAATTTGCTCTCTGTTTAACTTTGTTAGTTGACTAATTTATATTAAAATCCGGGCAATTTGCTGAAAACTTGGTAACACTCCAAATTCACATCAAATTCAAATTTGAGATGAATATTTAATAAGATAAAAATTAAGTTTAAATGTTTTATAAGTGAGAGACATAGAACAAAAGAATATTTTATCACACTGTAAAAAAAATTCCGCAACGTTCCTGGGAAAAAATGGGCAGCGGAGTTACCCATTATTTCCATGAAACATTTCTTGAAAATGACTGGAACTTTACTGTATATGTTAAAAACTTTCTACAGAAATGCCAGTAAGTTTCCTGCGAAATACCAGGAATATTTCTTTTCAAATGAAAATCAAATTTCGAAGTAATTGCTTAAAAGGCGCAAAGGCCAACATAGTGAAAAAGATTCCAAGCCGGGACTCGAACCCGGGCCATCAGTATAGCGCACTGACGTTCTACCGACTATACCACTTGAAACGATACGCAGCTCGGAAAATTTCTCACTATTGTATGTTGGCAAGGCTACAAACGCAGCACAAGATGTAATATTTATTTATTATAATTTCCATGTATAATTTCCATTATTATATATTATAATTTCCATGTATTAATATAGGAATATTTCTGTTGACAGCAAAACATTACTGACATTTCACAGCATGCGGGATCCGCAGACGATTTTTACATTTCCAGTTGACAATTTTCGCTTTATTATCATTATTTGTTAGAATGAAAAAATATTTTGAAATTGACATCAAAATTATTATTTATAATTTACACGAAAAAATAAATTTTCAGTTAAAATTCAATAAAGTAAATATATATATGATATATTGTTTCTGAACTTTGCTTAAAATATAAAAATATATAAATGTAAATAATAATTAGAAAAAAAAATCTAGACATAAAATATTTTGGATTTTCGTTAGTAATTATGTTAGTTTACAAGTTAGAGAAAATACATATAAATTTTCATGAAAAAAAAAAAAATCCTAAACGTAATTGTATATTTTTTCCGAAAATAAAACAAAAATTCAAATTTGCAGCAATTCAAAGTGTCAAATATATATCAAATTTAAATCAAATTGTAATAAAGTGTTAAAATATAAAATTAATTAAAAAAGAAAAAAAATGTCCAGAGGTAGCATCGAACTCGGGCCGTACGGGTTGCGTGCGAGCTTTCTGCGTCCACACCGCGAAAGACACGTTGAGAGCTGCAAACTAATGGGTATTTGAAACGTATGCTAAACCTCGGCATCTAATTTCTGAAAATCTAAGTCCCATTTGAAGAAATCCTTTCACAAGAATAATTAGAGATAAGAACTCTAAAACATACTTTAAATTAATCAAAATCGCTGAGAATCATGTTTGATGGTCCCCTGGTTAATGGAGATCCAAATAATAGGTGTATTTTTTTTACACGGTCTGCTCCTTAAACATTTCACAGACAAGTACGAGAGATAATCTCTTAGCGATGTCACGGAGGTATTGTATTTTCATCTGAATTGTCTTGACAATAGAGACGTAAAGGATTATGTCGTCTATTGATTTATTTGCATTTCATACTGATTTTTTTTTTTTTTTTACATTCATTTAAGGAATTCTTTTTCGACACTCGTGCGCGAGCAACGGATTATAGCAAAAAAATAATAAATGGCGGCCGCAGCGTTTTGCTGTTTCCAACTTTTGTTCAGGAACGTTTCAGATAAGAAAACCAGAATCTCACAGGAAAGAGCTAAATTATTCTGAAAACCTGAGAAAAGGCGAAACGTTCCTGGATTTTACATGGAAAGTTACCATTTTTTTTTTACAGTGCAGTTGGTGTCAAATTAGATGCAGTCACTTATATGAAAATTCCAGTTGAATAATCTGTAAAATTACAAGTGATTTTATTTATTCTTAAAAGATTTAGATGACTAGATATATTTTAGAAAATGACGTATTATAAATCACTACTTACATGTATAAAGAGAGAATTGAATAGAAAATAGAAATGGGATGAAATTTATAAAAAACACATACATACATGCAAATTAGATAAATAAAGTCACATAAACAGGATTAAATTGCACTTAAGATTGCTCTATGAAATCTGTATTCAAACAGTAAAATACATACGAAGTAAACAAAAACTTATAGAAGGAATTTTATTATTTTCGTCTGTAGAATTTCTATTCTGACAGAAGCGCATTCAAACATTGTATAAGTAGATAACGTTAAGAAATCTGTGAAGCTTTAATATCGTTTCTAAATTCTTGTCATACATGGTAAAAGTATTATTTTTCTTCAGTTTGTTGTCCATCCTCGAATAAATGCATGAGATAAACTTTTCACTGAAAAATATAAATTCAAGCTAATTATTTATATGTTTGAAGAACAATTCGTCAACAACTTCTGTAGATATTCGAAATTATATCCAAAACCGAAAGAATCTGGTGACGTTTCGATATAAATTGCATGCATAGTCTGTATTTTTCCAACAACACAATTATTAATAAATAATGTTGACCTTAATACATAGTACATGCATAAACGGACTTAAAACAAAATATTTCAATGTTTGAGTAAAATATATTACTTACTTCAAAATTATACAGCTACACTTTCTAGTACAGAACATTGTGAGGAATTACTCTCACTCGTACATACAACAAGGAATGATTTATATTTGATACCAGTCTATTTTATCATTTTACATATACTAGGGGAAATAACCAGTCATTGCGGGTCACAAAACATAACTTCCGGTGTTACAGAGACGGCTAAATGTTATTAAATAACGTAAGTGAAAATGTTTTTAAATTGAAAGTATAATATATATATATATATATATATTACATCATTTCAAAATGCCAAAACACCATAACTCCAAAAGAAGGTGTATATCTGCAGAAATTTTTTAACTATAAAATATTTAAAAGAGCAAGAAAGAAAGGTAAAAAACAAAAACAGTCTGTTCTTCATCAGTGGTAGGACAGACAGAAAACTAACTCCACCCCCACTTTTAAAATTTGCAGGTTTCTGAAAGTGGGGTTGGAGTTAGTTTTCTGTCTGTCCTCCCACTGATGAAGAACAGACTGTTTTTGTTTTTTACCTGTCTTTCTTGTTCTTTTAAATATTTTATAGTTAAAAAAATTCTGCAGATATACACCTTCCTTTTGGAGTTATGGTGTTTTGGCATTTTGAAATGATGTAATATGTTTTATTGCATTTGATATGTGCTGCTGTAGCGCCATTCATGCAGTAATTTTTCATTAATTTTGAAATAATATATATATATATATATATATATATATATATATATATACAGTCGTGGCCAAAAGTTTAGAACCACCGTGCAGAAACTAGTGTTTTTACAATTGAAACCACCGATAACGTCACAAATCAAATCAATTGCATTAGATGGTGTCATTCCGACTGGCAGTAGAGTACTGTATTCACTTTTCGTTTGCTCTTTGAGTAATAAACGTCGCAGATGCAATTGTTGCTTGTTTTACAAGTTTTGAAAACCTATGAAAATAGGTCAAAAATTGTAAGTTTCTGAAGCTCAGCGTGCTCAAATTGTTATTCTTCACAATGAAGGATATTCCGAACGATTAATTAGTGAACTAATAAGACGTAGTAAGAATGAATTTAAAGAAACATGGACTTATGTTGATGCTAAAAGGTGTGGTTGAGCTCGTAAAACCACACCTAGGGATGAACACTTCATTAGGAGAATAGCAGTTCGTTCTCCAATGAGTTCTGCAAGCAAGATACGGCCAGTACTGCTTGCAAAAGGTGCGGATGTCAGTCGTAGAACAGTAAGTCGGCGTTTGTTCGACGACTTTCATTTAAAATCCCATGAACCTGCGAAAACAATACCAGGTTAACAGCGGCCATGACAGCTAAGTGCTTGGACTTTGCCAAGAAACATGCCAAATGGACAATTCGTCAGTAGCAACGGGTTTTTTTAGGACGAATCTAACATAGAGCAGTTTTCTACACGCAAGTACTATGTCCATAGACCTAATGGAAAGCGATTCGATGAACGTTACACTTTACAAACTGTTAAACACTCCCCAAGTGTCATGATTTGGGGTGTAATGTCGGTGAACGGAACGGCTGCATTGTTCTTCCTACCTCCAGGAACGACTATGAATGGCAAAAAATAGGTGGATTTGTTGAAGGAGAAGTTAGAATTACACATGGCCGTTCATAAATGCACAATTTTTATGCATGATGGTGCACCATGTCATCGTTCTAAAATTGTTACTCAGTTCTTGAAGACGAAGAAAATTCAAATCCTTGAGTGGCCTGGAAACAGTCCCGATTTGAATCCAATTGAAAACTTACGGACTCTATTAAAGCACAAGGTCTCTGAGAAATAGCCAACAAGTGCTAAAGAACTGGAAAAAGCAATTAAGGAAGTTTGGGTGAATGAATTATCAGCTGCATACTGCCGAAGTCTGGTAGAGAGCATGCCAAAACGTTTGCATGCCGTAATAAAAGCTAACGGCGGACCAACAAAATATTTATTTTTCTGTAAAATTTGTATATTTAATGTATGCGATTTATATGCGTAGAAATGTAATATTCATGTATTAAACAGAGTTTATAATTTTACTAACGAGTAAGTATTCAATTTATTGTCTGGATCTTAATTTTCAGTGGTGGTCCTAAACTTATGGCCACGACTGTATATATATATATATATATATATATATATATATTAAGTAATTTAGACTGAATTGTAATAATAGCGAAATCTACTTTTATATTACAATATCAATTTTGTAATCAAATAAAATTAAATACAATATTTTCGTATTGATCGAATTTCAGCTGTGAAAAGTAAAAAAAAAAGGACACATATTTCACTATTTACAGCAATCATTTTTATTTTGATTATTTTAGAATTTAAGCATGCAGTTTGATTCCAGACCCATTAATTTTTTGATTTATTCTTTTTATTTTTTGCGAAGTTGTAACTTTGTTATGGAATATAAGTTGGTTACTAATGTAGAATTATTTATATAGTTTTAAGTTCCTCTTTCGTAATCGGGCTGCACGCAATAGAGATAGCGTTATTGAAAAATGTCAAGAGCTTGAAAATTATTTTTAAATCCATAAGTAATCCGTAAACTGAGCTTTAGTTTTCAGACAAATTGAATTTGAAGGTACATATTTCGCCTGTTCGAAAGTGCATAATTTCAAAATATGCGACGTTAGAATTCATTAAATTGCACAAAAATTAAACGGATTGTTTACTTTGTTACAGCAATCTATAAGAGGTAACTGATACTCACGGTTGTTAGGTTTGACATTTTTGTGAAAATTATGATCCCAAAAATGTATATGCAAAGTAAATGAATATACAATTCACAGTATTTAAAATAACATTGCTCCAACTATGCTGCATTTTTAGTGCGTATGGATATTTTTATATTAAACCAAACTTTTATATTTTATGTTTTACAATTTCGATATTTAGTTAAATTAATAAGAAATCATAGAAAAGTATCAAAATACTGTTGAATTGTTATAATAAAACTAAATGTACATAAAATTTTGGAAAGAGAAAAATATCTTAATATCAAAAATAAGAACGAAGTTTTAAAGCAGTAATAAGTAGTTATAGAGCTATAGGAAAAATTTCTTTAATTAGATCAACCAGAATGTCCATTGGAATTTCATTCAATTTAGCACAGGCGGCTATTTAGCGGCTAACCAAAGCAGGCGCATTATAACGAAAAACTTTTGGTCTCTTGGAAGATACAACAATAGTTTTTGAATGAGGATCACTAGATATACGGTCATCACTAGGAGTTGCAGACACGTATTTATTATCCAAATTCCAGTTCAGAAAGAACGGGGTGCCTTGAAAGCCTTGGATGAATCCTGCAGGATAATGGTATGGCTCGGTCCTTGTACCGACTTTATATTGGCCGGTGAGCGTCCAATTTAAACATTCGATGTAAACAGAATACGCAAAGGAATTGAATTTCACGTATCTGTAGCGATTCAGATTATTCCGAAAAACCCCATTCTTGCAAGCACTAGGAATAACTGAACTAGAAAACTTCAGGACATTTTCGGCACAAAATGTCTGTTGGTCTTTGAAGCTGTATTTCAGCTTAAAGATGTCGCAATCCTTCACATTTATACGAAGGCAATTCATTCGATGAACCAATGGGTTATTTAAACCACTGCTCACAATGTTCACACGAGGAGACCGCCGCCTTCCCCTCCGCCACCTTTTAGGCTTAGACGAATTGCGACGATTGCGTCTATAAGCACGTGACCTCTGGTAAACCATAATTGCTCAAAACTAATAGTTAAGCATGCTATGGTACAGCATTTATATAGCTTTGCTAAAGATAAAATGCTGATAAACTGATAAATCAAAGATAAGCATGCAAAAGCATGAACATATAATGTAGACATTATACCTCAAAAGTAAGATTTTGTAGCCATTTGTTCAATGTTTTAGTTAATTTTATGCACGTACGTATGTCGGTTTTCAATATTTCACATTCAATTGATTGCATTATTCTCAATTGAGTCTGGAATGACAAAAATTTTATACGGAGTACTGTTAACAGATTGGTATTTTCTTGGAAAAGCATTCGACGTGTCACCTGCTCGATAACTTGTAGGTGTCTGTCTAGATTTCTAATAGTCACAATTCTTAAGTCTGTCAGCTCGACATCAATTCCATCTCTTGAAAAATTTTCGTCATCATCTAATTTGTCTCTCACATCTTTTAATGCTCGTAGACATGAGAAAACTCGTGCATAAAATGTACGTCTTTGAACAGGAGATTCCATGTTTGAAATATAAAGTTTAATTTAATTCGCATCTTTATATGTCCTGTATTTATCTAAAGTGCGATTAAAAACCCAGTCTAACATTACGCAGGCGCTCAGCAGTTTTTATGCAAGCGAACCAATCATACTATCAGCACAGGTTCGATTGCGCCTGAATAAGCAGAACTACATTCCAGAAACACTCGAAACACGCACAGTCAGCTAATTACAAGTTCCAGATCACTTGCCACACCGAGCAAGACTACTACTCTCTTTGTGTACCGCCACCGCTTCCCACCTCCACCTTTTATGTAACAGTGATGAATAATTCAGGCATTTTGAAATAGTGTAACATCACTGTTTTTTGGTATGCGAGATCAGTTGGTTCTGAATGTTAGAACATCAGTGGGGTAATGTATGCAAGATCACTAGCTGATTATGCAAAAATTCCAATTTTTAAATAGGCCGTCCAATTTATTTTACGTGATTTCAGATTTTTCATCAGCAGGCTGAGTGTTGGTTCTGTGTACAATGCAGGCATTTTTTAAGTATAATTAGAAAATTTTTACAAGTTAAAATTTGTCAGAACCAATAATTAAATTTAAATCTAAATCTAAATCTAAATTGTCATTTATTAATAAATCACAAAGTTTATTAAAATTCCTTACGTAATTTTTTAAAATATCAGTCTTTGGTTTCAGACAAAGAGAGTCTACTAAAGTATTCGGACAGGTAGTCTTCTGTAGTATCACATATTGATCCAAACTCGACAAAAACATGATGATGTTTGATCAACATTGAACAGAATTCGCTTGTATAGCAAGCTTTATCGAAAACTGCATCAGAATACCATGTATGGCAATCGTTAATATCAAACATTTCTTTGAATATTACGAAGCCAGAAATATAACAGGTGCCGTTTTCTGTATAATTGAAATTGTACAGCAAGTACGCGTGCTATGCAGGATCAAAAACAGGCTCTGAGGGGTCAGCATTTGAATTGAAAACCCAGCGTGAACACACAATCATGCTACATCCAAATCACAAAACTCGATTGAATTTAGCTGCTTTGGATGTAGCATTGTATACAGGGTGTTATTAACACACTCAGTCTAACATTACGCAGGCGCTCAGCAATTTTTATGCAAGCGAATCAAACATACACTCACCACAGGATCGATTGCGCCTGAATCTTGCGTGGCAAGTGATCTGGCACTTGTGCTGACTGTGAGCTGACTGTGAGTGCTTCGAGTGTTTCTGGAATGTAGTTCTGCTTACTCAGGCGCAATCGAACCTGTGCTGATGGTATGTTTGATTCGGTTGCATAAAAACTGCTGAGAGCCTGCGTAATATTAGACTGAGTTTTTAATCTGAATTTAGATAAATAACTGGTATATATAGAGAGCGTATACGCTTGTAAAATCAGTCTGCTTGCTAGCGATGTCCAAGTGTAAGCGCTGGGTTTTTACATCTTTTGATCTCTCTACCGAACCTGTGTTTGATAGCAATGTACAGGAGTATCTTGTATATGGTAGAGAAACTTGCCTGGATACGGGTCGTGAACATCTCCAAGGCTTTGTTTGTTTTAAGAATAGAAGGAACCTCTGCACAGTTAAGCGCGGGATTCCTGATGCTCATTTTGAAAGAGCTAAAGGAACTGTGGCAGAGGCTTCGTCGTATTGTAAAAAGGATGGTGATTTCACCGAATTTGGCTCTATTCCATCAGATACGCATATCCGGGGCTCTATATCCGCTACAAGACGTGTTTACACTCTTGTCAGCTTTTTAACAACGACCCGCTTCCAAATTCCTGTGGAGTCTGGATTTGCGGTTCGCCCCGGATCGGCAAGGATTACGCTGTGAGGCATTTTAGTCCTTTGTTTATTAAAAGTTTGAACAAATGGTGGGATGGATACGTCAACCAAGACTGTGTTCTGATAGCTGACGTAGACACTTCTCACTGTGTCTGGCTTGCCAGTTTTTTTAAATTTTGGGCTGATAAGTACCACTTCAGCACGGAAATTAAAGGGGGTACTATTCTAATAACGCCCAAGCGCATTATAGTAACTTCTAATTTTCAAATGCAAGAATGTTTCACAGGCATTACTTTAGACGCACTTCGGGCTCGGTTTAGCATATACAATTTCTTAAGTCCTGAACCATCATTTACAGAGAGACTCAGACCCCAGCCAAACAACACTGTACTAAACATGTTGATAAAACATGAAGGTTTAAATCTGAATGCGAGTGTCACCGCACACAACGAAGAGGTGGAGGAGGGTGAGGTGGTGGAGCAGAAAGAGAGTACATCTAAGTGCAGAAAGAGAGTACATCTAAGAGAGTACATCTAAGAATGCGTGTGAGTCTCGTACTGCAGTCGGCCGATCGAGATCTCCTGTTCCTGGCTGTTCACACTGGCCCGTATCTGAGGTCCATGTTTGAATGATGACAGTGAGGACGACTTTTTGCCTAGCCCGAAGAGTACTAAATAGCTTGGAGATGTTCGCCCAGTGCTTGCACGGTAAAATACCAGTTTTTTTACAAAGCCTGTTTTTTCTAGAATACTTTAATTTCCTGTAAATATTAACGTAATACTTAGATCTCATGTAATTCAAAACGCAGTTGTATGGACATACCTTGTTTGTCAGGTATTTTTTCAATGAAGGTATTAGTGTATAACACATTGTTCTACACTGATTCGTTATAGACCTATGGTACAATGTTTTACATCTTGGTGAACTCGACTATGAAAAAATAGCTTTTTTAAAAAGTTCCATTAAGCGGCTTTTGATACGAGTTGCACGATTTGTTGGATAAAAATAAATAAATGATTCACCAATTTATTATCCCGTTGAATGAATAACCATTCATAAAAAAGTATCAAATTACAGTTGTGTTTTTTTTACAATATTAAAAGTACACAAAGTTTTGTAAAGAGGAAAATATCTTACTATCAAAAATAAGAATGAAGTTCTAAAGCGATAATAAATATTACATTTCATATAGTGATAGTCTGTAAAATTACTGCAGTCACATTTTAATACATATATATGCATATACACACATACATGTAAATAAACAAATATATATGCATTTATATATATATATATATATATATATATGTGTGTGTGTGTGTGTGTTCACGGTTGTGTGATGTAATTTATGACACGTTAGAATTTGTTAGCAAAATTGTTTAGAAAAAATTGTTAGCACGTTTATTCATTTTCGCAGTTTATAAAATGAATTTCTTTTGATGATGACCAGCGATAACAATTAGCATTTAATTCATGGATAAAAGGTGGAATAAGAAACGTTACTTATTGAGAGAGCCACCTTCAATAAACTGTTTTTAAATGCGAACAATATTATTGAATACAAGTGCAGATCGTCGAGGATAATTACTTAGATGCTCATATTAATTTAAAAGCTTAGAAACAAATAAATATTCAGCAGGAAATTTCGATAATAAAAAATGACAATCCAATACATCTATCTTTATAATAATGCAGAGCTAAAAGTTCCTGATTCCAATAATAACAAAAGAGATTTGCACGAGAACAACATCACGAACTCCAAGAAATTTTTAGTACAACAAAACTTCCTAAAGTGTTGAGTTCGAAGAATGTTTAGGGCGTTTTATATCTGTACGTGTAAAAAAACCAATGGGTCACAAATAATCTGAATTGAATTGGAAGTTCAGCCACTAAGTGAGTTTCCAAGGTGTTGAAAGCCGCGTATAACAGTAAAAACGTCCGATAGGGATTCGAAGAAACTGGAAACCTTGCATTTTGAAAAAATATAAACTATGCTTAGTTTAATAAAAAAGGATTTATATATGAACTGATTTTAATGGGGACAATCTAAGATATAAAGCGTAGAATTAATTTTTTTTTTTTTACATGGGTAAAAAATGTAATTATAAGATGGGAATAAGTATATTATTAAGTAATAAAATATATAAATTAAGAAAATATTAAATATATATATATATATTTAAGCATTTATGCCACCTTTACATGTCTATGCGAACTGAACTAAATTATTTATTTTCTTTTGTCTACGCATAATTTACAAAAATAAACATTATTAATTTTATTTAATGTGTTTGTTAGATGAAAGTAAACAAATATTTTGAAAAGATAAAGTATAAACATAAAAAGGATGATTAGTTCTCGTTTGTGATTTTCAGTTTCTAAAAATTGAACTAGAATAAAATATTAATTTTAGATATATAAATATAAAAAAAAATGTTTATTATGTTTTAATAATTTATTTTTAAAACGAATCAGAATGTTTCTTTATATCATTTATCTAACGGTTCTTTTTCCAAACAGAAAATCTAAGTTGATACAACACATTTCTATTTCCGGAATCCAGAATAAAATCATCAATTTTCCGGATATTACATGGTTGAACGAGATAGGATTAGGATAAGAATGACAGAACTTTATTGTAAATTACTTTTTTATTGGAGTTTAAGAACAGTGGGATACTTTATTTTGAATTGACGTGTTTTGGATTTTTTTTTATCCGACTAAAAATTTATCTTTATAAAAAAACGTTTACATTTTATTGCTCTTTTCTTTTTTTTTTCACACATATTTAATTATTATTTAACTATAAATAAAGGCATTTCCGTTCATTCTCTAAGTATATATTGTGCAATATGTATGCATGTATAATATTTAAAATAATTTATGTATAAATACTCAAATGTGTAAGGAAGGCATAGAATTATTTTAAAAGTATTTTCTTAATGCTGAAATTATGCTTCTGTTTACAAATGTTCTGTCATTATGCGTCTTTCTATTAATTATAATGCGATTAAAGAAATTATATACTTAGATTACAAATATTCCATACAGAGATAAGAATTTCAATGAAGTAAAAATACTCATGCTAAGATAAATTATGTAGTGATACATACACTTACGATTTTTATACAGTTGGCCTGTTAAATTTAACTGGACAATTTCATAAACTCGAAGACGTTATTTTTGAACGTTAAGAATAACATAAAAAACGCATATAGCGAAAACTACAGTGAAAAAAAATTCAAATACTGAAAGCGAAAAATAAATATTAAAGATTAAAGTTTTAAATATTTAAGATTTAACACAAGTGTAATCTCGTTTTTTTAGAAGACTTTCGCTCGCATCGTGTCTTTTCCACCCTGTGCTTGCTGCAAGGAAATGTAACATAAAACCGCTTTCACTAATATTCGAATATTTTTTTCATTGAAGTTTGATCATTTAAGTTTACTGAAAATATTCGGGGTTTTTATAATTTTTAGATTATTGGCAGATGGTAAAAATGAACTAGCGCAAATGATTCTGTCGCAAGTTTCCCGACGAATTTCAACTTTGTTTGCAAATGTATATCCGAAAATAAGAAATAAATACAAATGAATTTACTGTTGTTGAGTTAAAGCATTTAAGGTCAGCTACATAGAAATTCCATATTTTATATTCATGGCACATGCGTACATTGAAGATAAGTGTAAAAAAACGACAGACCAATAGAGGTCCTCGGAGTAATTGTGAGAGATATGATTTTGGAAACCATGAGTTATTGAAAAAATTTTCAGAGATATTATGTATCTCACAGCTGTACTGAAATTTATATATTATGTGTAAAAATACATACATTTATAACTTTTTTACAGAGCCTTTTTAAAGTAACCAAAATACATTACCAATATAGAAAGGAAAGGTATGCAGAGACTTTCAGTGTTGAAAATTAATGAAAAATTAACATCTAAGAATATGTCAAAATTTGATTACCTATAAACGTGTTATTTCGGCTATAGCATAATCGAATTCACAGACAGTTTTCCGAGAGTTTGCGATTAATGAAAAAAATGTATTGGCAAGTGTAGATGTGGATCTTGGCAGATTTTTAAATATATTTTTCATAATATTCGAATGTGTGTCCTGATATATGCATTGCCCGAGATTTTGTTTCTTCCTTTAACTATAAAACGTAATATCAAAGTCTAAAATAACAACAAAAATGTTCTTGAAGAAAAAAAACCTTTTTTTTTTTTGTACTTACACATAATAAACCTTTAGCTTTGTCGATTTCAGACTGTCATGGGCGGCCACCAGGTTACGACTATTGAAGTATAATAAATACTTTATTTACTGACAAAAAACTTTGCAATTAAATTATATGAAGGTAACCTTTAGAAATTTGTCGGGGACCTTTATGAAACATGGTTAATGTCTCCGAATTTAGATGATTACATATATAAAATAATATTAATGAGTAAAAGTATGAGTGGCGTATCTTTCTAGAAGAAACTGAGAAATGAAATTTAAAGATTGAAATCCAACTGCAAGGGCACTAATTATTTTGTTTTAACACATTTTACTACATGCAATGGCCATAATAAATATCCTTGATGAAAACATTTATCTTATATGTACATTACGCTAACTTAATTAGTAAAATAATTTAATTTATATTCTCTACTTCTGCTCTTCCCTAATTTTTCACTGTCATATATCTCTTTATCTGCCAACAAAAAGATTTACCACTATGTTTTATAGCCAATAATATCTATATGAAAAATAAATCTACTGTTAAAATATGACGAATTTCAAGCAACACATAATATTTTCATATATTTCACCGAAGAAAATTACTCTTTAAAATAGTATAACAATAGCAATAGATAACATATCCCCAACTGTCAGTTCTGGATTTTGACGGCAGGTGTACCGTTTAAAATACCTTCTGAACAAGATCAACAAATGTATAGAAAGTATATTCCCTAGTCCACTAATTCAATAAATATTCGCAGTGAAAAATAGGCACTACTACTAAAAATAAATTAACACTATTAATACAAAAGGCATGCCAGAAATACATCACTTGGACTGCAACCGGTTCTCTGCATCGAATTTCTATGAAATGCGTCAGTATGCTTTACAAAAAGCTTTAATTCAAAACAAGGATCTAGTATTCTGATCTCTAAAACGCGTATTTTTCGTCTGTATCTGTTGTTTAAAATAAATGTATCCCAACACTTTTCTGCAGAAAATCACTATTATAATTATCATTAACACCTGCCTTCGACAGATTATGAAAGAATCGAATGCTGATTTCCTCATCTATATTTATCTTCTTCAGAAATAGAAAAGTACCCACATCGCGTGAACTATTGGATTCGGGAGTATAGTTTCTATAACTTTGTTGATAATCGTAACGAGAACATTCGAACCATACTACACTCGTCAAAACACAGACTGGCAGATGGGGAGGGTCCCTAGATAATGTGAAGTCTCACGATGTCGCTTGTATGAATATTTTTCATGCTTGAGAAAAATTGCTTGAGATGTCGCTTGTATGAATATTTTTCATGCTTGAGAAAAAAAAAAATACTTTGATTCTTACCCGACTAGGTTTCCAGTTGGATATTTATTTACTTATTGTTTAGGAATAGCATCCTGTTTTAAATGTATTTGTTATGACGAAATACATTAAAAATGAAATTGATTTTTTAGTTAAAGATGGGTACTTCAAAAAGAAGCCAAAAATCTATGAGTGCCGAAACCTACTCTCAATAACAGTGTCAGTTTATCTAAAAGCTCATACAAGGAAACTCCATGAAAACAATGAAGAACGGGCTACCGGATAACTTCCTGATAACTAGAAATATTTATTTTCTTTTAGTTTTATTTTCTTTGAATACAAGAATTCTAAAATAAAATGTCACTCATTGTGAACATTTTTACGCGGCTGAGCATCTTGTTTTTGCGCACGGGCCTATATAAAAAATTATTACACTATCAATCAATATGAAAAATATTATATGAAATCTATGTATTTAGTATTACATTAAATTTAATCCCCAAATTAGGTGTTTATTTTATTCGCTCTCTTTGAATTCTCTGAATGTTATACTGAACTGATTACTTTGTACACTCCTATATATAAATTAAAAAATAAATACATCTTCATAATTTGGGATAAGTTTTAATCTATTTTCTGATTTTTAACAACATCATTTAAAATTTTAAGCTAGAAGTAATTCTTGTAAATTTAGCTTTAATTAAGTCTCATCTTTCGAAATGGAATATTAATATTTACACCGTGCCTTGCTGAAATATGCATAATGAGTAGCAGGGTAATAAATTTTGAGTGACTATAATTTCAAATTTTAAATAGGAATATTTATACAATGTCTCAAATATTATGAGAAAAATACTCAATGAAGCAGTCAATTAAAAATTTAAAAATTTGGTATATGCTGTAATTTCTCTGCATTTAACTCAGTATTCAAATGCTAATATATAACAAAATTTTTGTTTTCAGAAATCGCAAATTAAATTTGAAAATTTGTTTCTGATATTGCTTTGTCAGGCCGTCTACCTCCTCGATTGTTCTCATTCTAAGTTTACTAAATATACTCAATTGCCCTGATTTTAAATCTATTTCTAAGGAATTACCTTAACATGTATGCATTTCGAAAGGAACAGCATTTACAGGTCGTTTATACGGACACTCAAAAGACTCCGATTACATTATTATATAGGGTGGAAATTTGTTTTCAGTGTGATTTAAGAAAAGTATAGCTATTTGAAACATAATGGTAATTAGATATATCACTGAAGTACAATATAAGATATTTATTTTAGAATAAAGTGTGCATAACATTTTATTTACAGGGGACGCAACAATGAACTTGGTTCCAGTAATATGCATATGAGCAATAAGAGATGTAAATACGATTTCAGTTGCGGTATGCGTTTTTCAGTTTAGTAAACTTTTGCATATTATGTGGTATTTTTAAAATATATAGTTCATATACATGACTGCACAAAAGCAATCGTAATCACTGTTGTCTATGTTCGTGAATAGCTGAAGGGAGGTGTTTAATTATCTTGTGAATTTCCTGATTAAAGTTTTTTAACATAATAAGAGATATTTGTAAAATTATTCATATGCAGTGCTAAGGAAAGAACAGGATACTTTGCCGAATATAGATCTCAGCTGATAGAACTGCGTTTCTAAAGTCTTCCAGCAGAATGAAAAGTGTTTATAACTTCGGTTTGTCTGGCCGTCTGTCTGGCAGAAGTTTATCTGGTCATATGTCTGTGCTCTAACTAACATAAATGTACTCGGAATGTCATGTAAATTATTTCTTTTAAAGAGACACTCAAAAGAGTTCAGTTACATTACGATCTATAGAGAAAAAATGTTTGCGTTGCGTTGTGTTTCTGTAGAATGTGGAGTCTAAGAAAACAAACATTCATTTACAGGGCTACACCAGCAGTTTCTGTCGCATAATGGTATATAGGGAAATATTGATTATAGCTTAATTAATTCAGAATACACAAGTTGAAAAATATTAAAATTAATCGACATTATTGAGGTGCACTACAATGTGATTTTTGTAGAATATGACGTCCTTAAAAGTTACCATTGATTTACAGAGAATTTAAAAAAAAGGATTACAGTAATGTCTATGTGAAATGCAAGCTAAAAGTACGTTTTTAGTTGGGATGTGTTTTTATACTACATTTTTCTATACTTAATGTTGTATTTAAATTCTATAGATAATATAAAGGACTAAACAAAATAATTCGCAAGCATTATTGTGAATGAGAGTGTATTGTTTAAGAGTGTTTATTAACACTTTCCAGTACAGTTAAAAAGTGTTTATGGATTTGGTTTGTTTGCAAATCTGTCTGTCTGGTCATCATCAAACATATATAAATTTTCCTCGGATTGTCATATAATTGGTATGTATGTATTGGTATGTCTGTAAGATGTTATTAGCAAGTTCAATTATTTCATTTATGAGATAATTATTCATATACATATGATGACACTCTTGCATTAACTTCAAACTAAATGTATTCCTATGAATATATTTATGTAATATTTTATTAGTAAAAATATGCAATAAAGCCTTGAATAACAAGATTATAAATAAAGGTATATTTTGCTTATAATTTTCATTTCTGAATCGTTATTTTTTTATGTAAAACTATTATTAAATTTGCTTTTTGTCTAACTCTTAAATGTCTTTTATTCTGCTTTTATGAGGTGATTTTCTTTATTATAAAATAATTTATATTTTGCACAATCAGTAGGATTTAATGTTGTGTTAATGTATTTTATGTTATCAATAATAGTTATTTTCCTTATAGGCTAATCATTAACTTACATAAAGAGACACTACTGTACTAACTGTAATTTAATAAAGTGAAAAGTATCCAAAGAGATAGTTTTCTCAACCCGTTAGCGGTCAGTGTCCTCATTTGATGATGTTGTAAAAAATTGCTATTTTCTACATTAAATGAAAAAAAATCTTCTTTTATTTACAAGTTGGTCTTACAGATGACAGAACCGATGTGAGATAAGGGATGTCTTTTGGACTAAGTAAAAGTGCGAGGTAAAGATAGAGCATAATTTCCCGGTTTTTTGGTAAACACGTTGTGTATTTTTATACTACTTTATGGAACTGTATTTATGAGGTAAATTATTTCAACATGGTATAAATATAATCTAGATAGTCTATATTATGCCTTTGGAATGTTTTTTTAAATATTTATTGTTGTTATTATATCCGTAACAAACTGGCAAGTTTATCCGCCATCATTTGAGGACGCTGTACTTTTGGGTGTATTTTTAATTCATATTGAGATTTGTTTCTTGAGAGTTTCTTACATATTTTGAAGGTAAACCTTAAATTAAAACGGAATTAATGAGTAGAAATAAAATCTTTAAGAGCTTAGAAGATGCAACTGTGTATCTTTTTTTTTTCTAGAGAAATAGAAGCAGATATTATCTCAATGTCTCCGAAGGTAGAAAATATAACAGACAAAGAGCAATTCAATTATGATAATTCGGGTACTCCCTTTGCAACATATGCTGCAGTTACATTGGAATTTACAATACCAGATGATAATGGTAACTTTATTATTTCCGATAAAAATTCCTTTAATGTAAAGTTGTATGAACGAATGAAATCTCGGCTTATATATTCGCGACTCAAAGAGAAATTCCGATATATTGACAGCGGAAACTAACAAAAGAGTCTAGTTGAGCTGCTTGAAGAATTTTTTGCTGGAAGTGTTTATGATATTATCGTAAAGGTAACTAATCAAAATGCTCACGAAGTGAAAATTAAATTAATCAATTATGCGACTAAAGATGAAATAAAAACATTTACGGTATCTCTGATACTTTCGGGCTATCATATTTTACCCAGTGAACGGTACAATTAAACAGAAACAGATGATTTGGAAGTAACTATATTGAAGAATAATACACTGAGAAAAATGACACTTTCAAATCTGAGCAAATCGATGTTTTCATTTTGTTATGAAACGTTTTGTTTCAAATATGACGACCCAATGCTTTCAATTCTGAAATACGGGAAGTACTCAGTTTAAAAAAAATTATATTTCATTCGTTAATGTAGTAAATCTCACCAGTGTAGTTGCATTTATTCATATTATTTCATATGTTATGATTTGGAACGAAACACTCCTTTCAATAATATTTTATTTCATGAAATGTGGCGAACTACATTTTTATCGTAATTGCGGAAGAACACGCAAAAGCCTTCCTAATGTGATCGCAGAAGTGTAGAGTTTGCTTTTTAGCCTTCAAAACCGAAGAATGTATGACTTCGTAAAAGAAAGACTTCACAGGTGGAATTTGCAAGATTTCATTGACAATTTTGAAGGTAATTTCATTAATTTTGTTGTTTCGAAATATTTATCCCTATTTTTATTGAATGCACACGTAATTTCTGTAAGTTACCGTAAAATTAGGGTTAGCTATGTACCATGTTGCGTACACTCTAAAAACGACATTTTCAAAACTGAGCAAAAAATACTCAAATCTGAGTATGTCGCATAGTCAAAATGGCTCCGAATCAAAATTACTCAAGTTTGAAAATCGTATATACTCATTTCTGAAAACACAGACATACTCAAATATGAGCATTCACACACTCAATAATAAAACATCATGTGCTCATATTTGACTATGTCCGTGTTTTCAGAGATGAGTATATACGATTTTCAAACTTGAGTAATTTTGTTTCGGAGCCATTTTGACTATGCGACATACCCAGGTTTGAGTATTTTTTGCTGTTTTGAAAATGTCGTTTTTAGAGCGTAGGTGTAAAAATTTCTACTTAGAGCTCAAGAGATTATTACCTTTCCAAGATAATAAACTACATCAGTATAAAAAACATGATAAATAATTAAAAAGACGTTCCTTGTTAGAAATGCTTTCAAAGAATTTTCAGAAGTGTGGCGGGCATTTTCAATGAGCATTTGTTGATGAAATGATTGTTCGGCATTATGGTCGTCATTCACTGAAATGCTTTATAAAATCTAAACCTATTAGATATTACTGTTATAACTTTACACTGTATTGTGGAAAAGAATCAAATACTTCTGAATCTTAAAAACTTCCGTTAGGTGCAAAAGTAGTGTTAAATTTACTATCTATTGTTCAAGATCTAAAGCGCCATCATATTTATTTTGATAACTTCTCTGCCAGTCAAATGTTGCTAAAAACTGAAAGAAATGCAATTAAGAGTTAGTGGAACAACACGAGAAAATCTTACTGAAAAATTCCCAAAAATAGATGATAAGAAAATGAGTAAAAAAGAGAAACCGTCTTAGGATATTAAATTTGACAAAATAAATAGAATTCTTTTTGTTACATGAAAGGACACTATGTGTATTTCTTTGGCCACTAATTTTTATACCATATTGCACATTTTTTCAGTACAAAGGTGGAGTGCAGAAAAAAATGTGAAAGTGAAACAGACTCATTCAATAAGTTCTTATACATCCCTTATAGGGGGTGTTGATCTTCATGATTGGCTTCTTGAGAAACATTCTATAGCCATACATGGAATGAAATGGAAGTTTTGCATTATTACTATGTTAATAGTTATGACTGTTGTAAATGGTATTGTCATTTATAAAAAAGGATTCATGTTTCTAAATTACTGACGATGCTTCTTGACTTAAAATTCGATAAATACAGCATGTTATTGGCAAAAGAAAGTAACAAAGGCGTTGCCAATATGATCACTGTTCTTTAAAGCCATGTATACATTGTATGAAATGTAAATAAACATTATGCATAAAATGTTTTCCTCCCTTTCACACAAAAAATCGACCTTAAAAATGTAATAAAAAAATGTTCTTATTTGTCTAAAAATAAATATTGATTTTTAAAGTTATTTTTCCCAATAATTTATGTATCAAAACTAAATAATTCTATGTAAGAAGTTTTCATTTTTACATCAAACGCCCAGCTTCATGAAATGAGGGTGGCTTAAAAAATGTGGATACACTTAAAAATTCTAAAAATCCTTTTCAAATAATTTTAATTTATGTATTTTTACTCACATATATCAATTTCAAGGAAATTTTTCAACATTTGTTAATTTGGGTGTTAATGGTTTTTATAAAAAATGTATATATAACACAAAATACTTCAATGGCTCTTTCATAGTGATTGTGAAGTGTTGAAACTCTGATACTTCAAAATAATTTTTAGTATGTTTATTAGATTTATTCCTTAATGTTATCCAGTGAAGCCTTTTATTACAAAGCTTTTAAAACATATTATGTTTCTGCTACTAGTTTTGTTTTGGCTTAATCGGTATAAAATTCAAATACCACAATATTAAAATGATTGTGCGGTGGTTTTCCTAAACATTTATTTTTCTAACTGATTAAATAAATTGTTGTTCACGACAAATGTATCATGTATAATGATTTCTATTTTATCTAAAATAGGCTGTAATATACTATACATAATTTTAAATGTAATTATAATTTTTAATTACTTTTTTCATAATGCTAAATGCTTTATGGGAATATATGTATCACAATTTTCATACAATTTTTTCCACTTTATTTAATTTCGGAAATATGTACCATATAACGTCATACTTTTAAACGCACACATTCTGCTAATCTAATATAAATGCAAATATTTTAAATGTCAAATAATGGTACCATACTCCTTGAACATTGTAAGAAGTGTAAGCACATGTATAATTACATGTGTACATAAGCAGAAGTACGACATTCATTTGAATAAATTTAAAGAAAAATTCGCCGCACAATCTTTTTAAATGCATTTTTGTGTTGACTTCCAAGCAGTTTTTCTGTTACATTTCATAATTAAGTACGATCTTGAATATAATAGTTTAACGTAGTTTTATTTGTTAAAAGAATAAAACTGGAATTGATTTTTGTGGCTTTGATCTTTCAAATGTTAAAAAAAAGCATATATATCATATATTGAATTAACCAGAACGATCATTAAGCTTGAATAGTTGCGATAGTTCGATGGCTTCTGGGTCCCGAGCCTAACCCTTTCCTCTTTTCGACGTCTTTAATTTAATGAAGTTCCCTTTTAAATTTGTCAATAAATTGTTTCAATATTCTATTTTTTTCTTCTTTTCATTCCGATCAAGTATCAGAAAGTGCTCGACGATGGAAAAAAAGTGAAAGGACTCCTGGCGGACACGAATTCAAATTCTTCAGCGGGATCATGCACTCATACGCACTCCATTCCGTCCATTGAATTTACAAATATGTTTTTAATCTGTTTTAAGGGAATTCCACATGTATATAAATTAAATCAAACATGAAAATAAACTATGTCATTTTCTAGGAAGCTGCTATCCTTGCTTGTAAACTTAGGCGGGGTTATATTTCGTTTCTGATAATTAGCATTTAAATTGCCAGTTTCAGAACACCAGATTTAAGAATAAAGTGTACTTTGATAGTTTTTTTTTTTATCTCATATAATAAGGAATATTATGCATTTTCTTAATGAAATGTAAAACGAAATGCATTTCCAAATAAACGTATCTTTTGCTTGCCAGATACCACTTGACAATTGTCAAGAACGTTTGACTGCATTATCAATGTTCTCTTTTTATTGGTGTCTTCCAACTTGCTTACAGTCATATGACAAACACGAAAAGAAAGATTTTTTTATGCAAAGTTATTGTGTGGATCGCAGAACGAACGATTAAAAACATTTTTGTACATAATATATTTATTCGTTAAATAGATGGATAAATTAAATTGGATAAATTAAAAAATCATTTATTTAAAATACGGGCAAATATCGATATCTACTTCTTTATCTAGATTCCTGTTTACCTCATTAAAGTAAATAGTCCTGAAAATTTCACATAAATACTTTATATGTTCTCATATATATCTCAGCATTCAAAACCCTCCCATACAGTTATTAATTTCTAACAGAGAAATGGAGTAGCATGATTTTCTTCGACTCGGATTCAGACATATTTTCTATCGTTTTTTAATTTTAGTTTTTAATTTTCGCTAATTTGCAAAGTTTTTTCTGAAAATCTAATTATTGGAATGGATGAACCATTAAATCTAAATTTAAACTCAAAACACAGACTCATTACTAAATGTAATTAAACAGACTTGAATTTACTTACTATTTAGTCATTTGTCGCATTTGTATTTCTATACATTTTGCTAAAGAAAATATTAGTCTATAGTAAACGTCAACTTCCCTTTTTATATTCCTTCTATGTAACTTGGTGTCCTTATCAAGAAGTAAATAGTTGTTTTTTTTAATGCATTCAAATTATGATTTTTTTTATTAAGAAAGGTAAATTGATATTATATATAATTATATTGCACATTATAGACTTGCTAAATTTCTATATTAGTAATTAGAAACATAAAAAATGCATTTAAAATAAAAACAATAGATATCGAATTAGCGTGAATTTAAACTGAATTATAATTAGTTAATTTAAGCTAAAATACGCTATTCGGTGACTTTAATGCGAAATATTAAACGTAAAATTTGTTAAATATTTTATGTTAAATATTTCACAGACAATGTAAAACATTTATAATTGTTCATTATCCAAGGAATAACATACATTCTCGTCCTCTGAATTCAATTGAAATCGAATAAAATATAAAAAAATGTCTTACATTTATCATTTTTGACATTCAGTTTCGAAATATGATTCGATGATTTCAGAAATTTTTCTTTATTTAATTCCTTTATTACTTTCTTATAAAGAAGACATTCAAAATGTTTATGTATATTTAACTTCAAAATATTAATTTTTTTAATAAAAAAATTAAAATGTTACTATATAATTAATTTTATTACAAATTATCCAAAAAAAAAAAATTAAGTTAAGTGAAACGGGAATAAATAATTTCCATGTGAAATATAAACATAAGATATAGCGATTGTGTGAATTAAACAGAAATACAATTAGTTAAACTAAGCGAAAATATGCTCCGCGGTATCTTTAATTTGAAATATTAAATAATTTAAAATTCGCTATATATTTTATTTTAAATATTTCACAGATAGTAAGAAGCACTTATAATTCTTCACTTATCCAAACAGTCACGTACTTTCTCATCCTCCGAATTCAATTGAAATCGAATAAAACATAAAAAAAAGTCTTACATTTATCATTTTTGACATTCACTTTCGAAATATTTTTCGATGATTGAAATTTTTTTTCTTTATTTAATTCAGGATTTTTTTTTTTTATTAGTTTCTTATACCGAATACTATTGAAATTTTTTAATATATTTAACTTGTTACTTCAAAATATTATTTTTTCTATTAAGAAATCTAAAACGTTTTATATGTAACTATATTACAATTTATACACTTGCTACATTTCTTTCTGAGTAGAGGGATTTGAAAAAAATAAATAAATAAATAAATAAATAAATAATAATAAAAAAAAAATTTCATGTAAATTAAAAATATCTCCTTTGTGTGAATTTAAACTGAATTATAGTTAATTAAACTAAGCTAAAATACGCAATTATGTGTCTTTTTATAATATTAAATGTAAATTTCGATAAATATTTTGCGTTAAATATTTTACAGATAATATTAAATACCTGTTAGTCTTCACGTATCCAAATAGTCACATCCGTCGAATTGAATTAAAAACTAATAAAACATAAAATATGTCTTACATTTATATTTTTTTTACATTCACTTGCGAAATATATTTCGAAGATTGAAGAAACTTTAATAATTTAATTATGTTTTGTTTATTAGTTTCTTATAAAAAATACTTTTGACGTTTTATATATACAGGATGCAAAGGAAAGTCCCTTTAACCTGAAAATACTAGCGAACGGAGAGAGCTACAGCTATGCAAGTGAGGTAACGGTATAGTAAAGTGACTACGCCCGACCTTATGCAAACGACAGCAGCGCCCCCTAGTGGCGAAATTTGAAAGATAGCTATTGCAAATCGGAAACGAAAAGAGTTAGAGCAAAATTTCCAATTAGAAAGTTTTAGAGCATCAATTAATTAGTATGAAACGACATTTGGTTCACACGGATAAGATAAATCGTCACCAGTGTGCCCAAAAATTTCCGAAATCGATGACTGACTATTCTACATTGCATATTCACATATCGGAAATGTGGCAGTGCGCAATTGCAAATTGTGACGTTGTACTGTACTGCAATGTCTGCAAAAATTTAATTTACAATGCATTTAAAATTTTATTTTAATCCCTTCAGGGGCAAAAGACTTATGTTCGTAAAATGATGAAATAATTGACTGACACCAGAATAGTCAAACGAATTTCTTTAAATTTTTTAATTAATTTCTTTTAAATCCCGCTAATTTGCACTTTCATTACAAAGCAAAATTTTATTAAAATATCCTTGGTGTAATTTATCAGTTTTGGAATTAAAATTAGGTGGCTAGACCGTCTATCCATCGCCCTTGAAAGTTTTAAACCTATGTCGTCGTATTGAAGAGGCTAACAATAGACGTCACATGCTGAGAAATGTGCATGCAAATTTTCTCTCACGAATACAAATGTGCATCGTGAGCAATGGCGAACTCTTCGAACATACTGAATATTAACTTTTTGTCACTGTGAGACAGTCTGTCTTTTTTGTTTTTTGTGTGATGTTATCAAAATTTATTGAGATAAGTACGTGTTTGTACAATAAACTGTGCGTATTTCGTAATACGTCTGGCTATTCCATTCAAACTTTTACACAAAATAGAGTGCATCGATTTCGGACATGTTTTGGGTATACAGGTGAAAATTTATCTTATCGATCTAAACCAAATGTCATTTCGTATTAATTAATTGATGCTCTAAATCTTTCTCATTTGACATTGTGCTCTATCCCTTTTTGTTTTCGAATTGCAATGGCTATCTTCCAAATTTTGCCATTACGTAGCTTCTGTGGTTTGTATTAAATCGGGCGTAGTCGCTTTACTATACCGTTAACTCACTTGCATAGTTGTAGCTCTATCCGTTCGCAAGTATTTTCATGTTAAAGTAACTTTCCTTTGCACCCTATATTTAATTCGTTACCTCAAAATATTATTTTTTTGTTTAAAACAAACTGAAATAGTATTGTATATAATTACATTACAATTTATACTCTTGCTAAATTTCTTTCTGAGTAAAGTGAAACTGTAGAAAAACAATTTTCATGTCAAATAAAAACGAAGGATCTCGCGATTGTGTGAATTTAAACGGAATTATAATTAGTTAAACTAAGCTAAAATATGGTTTGGGGACACTTTAATTTGAAATATTGAATGTAAAATTCCTTAAATATTCTACGTTAAATATTTCACATGTAATATAAAATACTTATAATTCTTTAATTATTGAAACAGCCATGTACTTTCTCATCTTCCGAATTCAATTGAAATCGAATAAAATATTTTAAAGAAGTCTTACATTTACCATTTTTTACGTTCACGTTTGAAATATCTTTCAAAGATTGAAGAAACTTTTCTTTATTTAATTCTTTTTTTTTAATATTGATTTATAAAGGATAATTTGAAGTTTTTGAATGTATTTAACTTGTTACATCAATATATATATATATATATATATATATATTTATTTATTTATTTATCAAGAAAATTAAAATATTGCTATATATAATGATATTACAATTTATACACTAACTAAATTTCTTTCTGGATAAAGTAAAACGGAAAAAAATAAATGTCAAGTAAAATAGAAACATGATATCTCGTAACTGCGTGAATTTAAACTGAATTATAATTAGTTAAGCAAAGCTAATATATGCTCTTCGGTGTCTTTAATTTTTAAATTATAAATGCAAATTTCGTTAAATATTTTACGTTAAATATTTCACAGATAATATAAAACACTTATAATTATTTCCTTATCCAAACAGTCACGTACTATCTTATCCTCCAAATTCATTTGAAATCGAACAAAGCATGAAAAAATAAATTCTTACATTTATCATTTTTTACATTCACTTTCGAAATATGTTTCGTTGATTGAAGATACTATCTGTTTTTTGTAGTTTCTTATAAAGAATACTTTTGAAGTTTTAAGTATATTTCACTTGTTTCTTTCCAATTTATGATTAATTTTATTAAGAAAAGTGAAATGTTACTATGTATCATTATATTAAAAATTATACACATGCTACATTTCTTTCTGAGTAAAGTGAAACTGGAAGAAAAATAATTTTCATGCAAAATAAAAACAGAAAATCTCGCGATTGTGTGAATTTAAAATTAATGTACTTTCTCATCATCCGAATTCAATTGAAATCGAGTGAAATATTAAAAAAATACATGTATCATTTTTTGCATTCACTTTCAAAATTTGTTTCGACAGTTGAAGAAACTTTCATTTATTTAATGTAGGTTTTTTTTTAATAGTTTCTTATAAGGAATACTTTTGAAATTTTTAAATATATTTAATTTGTTACTTCAAAAGTTTATATATATTTATTATTTTTTACAATATTGTAGTTAATTAAAGCCTGATATGTTTTTTTCTGAATTACTAAAAAGTTTTATGAAAAAATATTTGTCTGAAATTTATTAAAAATATTCCATTTCATTAAACTTGTAATTTTTTTCAGGAAACAAAAATGTAGTACACATTTTTTTAGCGAAGAAAAAGTATTATTTTTTGAGGGGTTTATTTTACAACTTATTAATATTTGCCTGTTTATTAATTTTTTTCATATTATGAAATGCTAAGAAATTAGAAGAATGAGATTTGGTAGGAAATTTAGGAAAAATTATCAATTTATTAAAATTGCTTTTTTTCTAAGAAATAAAAATGTTGCACAATCTTCTATAGTAAAATTTCAATTCAGTTTTAATATTTTTACTAAGGCATTTTTACAAAATATTAATATTTGTTTTATTAAAGGTTTTACCAATTTTAAACACATAAATGAAAAAAAAAAGAAAAAAAAGAGAAAATATCAGAAAATTTTCAAAATTGCTCAAAAATGGAAGCTAAACATAGATTTAAACATACATGACTAGCTAACAGGTGGACACGTACATACACAAACGCATTATACAACTAGATCTAGAACAATATCTATATCTATATCTACTTATGTGATACAATGAATCAATTTTTAATCCTCCATTGATTATCATTTATATGATTATTTAAAGTAAATTAATGAAAATCCTCTTAAATTATAAATTTCTTCGTTAAACTGCATTGCGAATATGCAATGTTTAAACTATTGGAATAATTGTGAGCTTCTATTCTAACTGATACTTAATTTTAAATATATCTATTTTTACTTTCTTCTATCTTCAATAGAAGAAAGTATTGTAATCGAAATTTTTTCCGACTTCCGGTTTTCGACGGATTTACATGTTTTAGGGGTCAGAGATCCCAAAAAACACGTTTATAGAAAATGTCTGTCTGTCCGTGTGTCCGTCTGTCTGTCGCCATTGTACCATCAAAAAGTGTAGCAAGTTATGAATAGAATTGAACCAAATTTTTATTTTAAGTTTTTGGATATGGCAGGTAGGTCCTCCCTGAATTTGAAAAAAATTCGCCGGTAGGAGGCGCTGTAACAGCGATTTTTGTGCGATTTGGAATATTGTACCATCCAAAAGTGTATGAAGTTACGCATAGAAATGAACCAAATTTTTATTTTAAGTTTATGGCTATGACAAGCAGGTCCTCCCTGAATTTGGAAAAAAATCGCCGCTAGGAGGCACTGTAATAGCGATTTTGCATATTGTATCATCGAAAAGTGTATGAAGTTATGCATAGAATTGAACCAAATTTTTATTTTAAGTTCTTGGCTATGGCAAGCAGGTCCTTCCTTAATTTGGAAAAAATTCGCCCGTAGGGGGCGCTTTAATAGCGATTTTTGCGCCATTTTAAATATTGTACCATCGAAAAGTGTATGAAGTTATGCATAGAATTGAGCCAAATTTTTTGTGTTTCTTTTTGGTCATAGCATGAAGGTCCTACCTGAATTTGGAAAAATTCCACTGGAAGGGGGCGCTATAATTACGATGTCTGTACCATTTTCTTTATTGTACAATCTAAAAGTGTATAAAATTATGCATACAATTGAACCAAATTTTTTGTGCATGTTTTTGGCTTTGGCCAACAGGTCCTCCTTGAATTTGGAAATATCGCGCGGTAAAGGGGCTCTGTGATAGCGATTTTTGTATACTTTTCTTGATTTTTCGTAGTTCTATTGTCCATCGGCGGCTCGAGCAAAGGCGGGAACTCACTTTCTGCTAAGCCGGCTATTCGCAAACATCTGATAACAACAGAATAAAGAAAAACTATTAATTTGAACAAATATCATGATATAGATTAACTCGTTTTTAGTTCATTTAATTGACTGAAGCAGGAATTTAAGATGAAAATCAAAGTTGGTATAGTAATGAACTAATAATATTGAAGTATTAACATGTGTAACTAGTTTTTGAAATATTAAGATGTATAAGATAGAAGAAAGTTTTGGGATTGGCACATCCAACTAGTTAATTTTCATTTTGCTATGTGTTTTTAAAAAGGTTTAATGAAGTAAATTATAAGTTTTAAACGCGCTCAGTTTAATATTATATAAACGTATGATGCTCATTATTCCATAAGCTGTTACACAACTATCTATAAGTTTATTTTTGAAAACAGCAGTAATTCAAATTCCAAATTAGATTCTATTTTTTATATTTGAATATAAATTACCCTTAACCCCTGAACATACTTGCCTGTGCGCAGTACGGGCAAAAAGAGTTAGCTTGTTTCATTACTAAAAGCTTTTCTACACCATTAATTTCAATCTTAAATATTCTCTTTGTTTATTGGCAGACATATATCGATTGTATAAGGCGAATGTATAATACATATATATACCATAAGAGTTACGTATAGAACCTATTTCGGGTTTATTAACTCAAAACAAATTAACCACTTAAGGGGTTAAACTAATTTCTTAACACATTAATTTTAAGTAAAATGTATAAATTCTTTGCAATTTTCGCAAATAATGTGAACACATCATTATTGCGTTTGAATCAAAAGAGTATATAAAATGAAACTTAAAAATAAATAAAATAATTCTAAAGGTAATACCTTATTCGAAATTCAATTCCTTAACTAATGAAATTTAAGCATATGAAGAAGTTAAAGCAATTGGATTAAAGATAATAGAAACCTGCATTTATGAAATACATATTTCTATTACATTTTACTAAATAATTTAACGACAAGATGAATTCAATTAGGATATATTCTGTAATCCCTAATTACATTAAATTGTAATGTAAAACTATATTTATTGAATTAATGGAAACGTTTCAGTAATTGCAGAAATTATAAAAGAAATTAATGAGGTTTCTGTTTAAATATGCATTATGTGTTAACAGTATATTCGATATAATCATGACAAAACTAGGTAATAATTACATGCTGTAATCTTATTCAAAATTTACAATAATTATTATCTCTGTTTTTCTATATTTGATTCATTAAATTATCTTAAAATAAATTTAATTAAACACTTATTCTTCTGGTGTATTTAATTAAATCTTATGATAAATTTAAGTAATACATTCAGTTACATCTACAACCAAAAAAAATTAATTTTGCTATTAAATGTCGAATAAATTATGAATTTTACATATATTGTTTTTACCATACATTAAAAATACTTCTTATATTATCTGGAATAAATAAGTAGTTAAATGTTGCGCCATCTCACATTATACCGCGCAACTGCAAACGTGACACATCCATAGATATAGTAAAATAACTATTTTACTATATCTATGTACACATCTCGTAAAAGTGACACATCTCGTAAATATTCGTTTTGCGTTTTATTCCACTAACAGGTCTGTCAAAAATGCGTTTCGCACAAAACTACCACACAAAACACTTTTACACAACAAGTTTCATTAGTGTAGTTATATCGGAAATCACTTTAATAAGCTATATGTCTATTTGTGACCACAGAAGAGGGGTGAATTTTACGGGGAGATAAAACTATTCACTTACACTTACATGTGATTACATTGTGATACAATATGTGTTAGAGTTGTGGCAACGAGGTAGTGATAAACTTATATTAGGTTGTTTATTTGTGGTATCGTCGGCAGTAGTTGTCGACTCACGATCTCTTATGGTTACCACAGAAGAAGAAATAGGAGTATTTCGAGCCCGAAGCACACGAAATGTATATGAACTGCATTTAGAGCACAACTTAGAACCATTCTGCAGATCGCAGTTTTTAAAACTTTTAAGGATCGACATAAATTTTGTGTTAGAAAAGATACAAAAATCGCTATTTGTTTTTCACCACGTTTTACAAGAATCACACTGACTTCCAGGAATTATTTATTATTAAATTTTTCAATAAATATTTGCAACAGTTTTAGAACAGAAAGTTGACATCTGAACCACGTAAATACTTTTTGAGCACAGCAAAACAAATCTGAACACGCTCCGACAGCAGTGCATCTGATACTTGCTTTGAGAAGTCTATGATACTCGCAAGAAATATATTTTTCTGTAATAGGTAGAAGCACACACAGAACCAAAATAAAATAATGCTCATATGAAAGTTTATACAAAAAGTTGACATCTGAACTACGTAAATACTTTTTGAGCACAGCAAAACAAATCTGAACACGCTCCGACAGCAGTGCATCTGATACTTGCTTTGAGAAGTCTATGATACTCGCAAGAAATATATTTTTCTGTAATAGGTAGAAGCACACACAGAACCAGAATAAAATAATGCTCATATGAAAGTTTATAATGAGTATTATCATGACAAGTCAAAATTAATTTGGCTCATGGAACGCTTCTTAAAGAAAATATAATTCAAAGATGAAAAAAAATGACAAAAATATATGAAAAAGACGAAACACTCTATTTTCGGGCTGTAATTTCTTCGACTTATTATTTTATTTAGCACGTAAATCTTATATTATATAAAAAAAATACATATCTTTAAGGGTACAGTGAACTTTGAAATTCGCGAAAATATATCGAAAAGTCGATTTTTGATTTTTAATGTAAAAATAACCCATATAATCGTACCTACCGGATGCACTTTTTTTTTTCAAATATGCTGATTTTTGCCGGAGTTATGGCCATTTTAATTTTAACAGCTGATGCGCCACACCCCTTTGTTTACATTTCTGCCATTCTTTTTCTTCTTTCGGTCGTAGATACGCCTAATCTAAAAAGTGTGAAATCATGCTTACATGATTTTCTTAAGCTTATTCCAAGTAATTTTCATAAAGTATATATATTTCTTTATTATTTGGCAACAGCGTATTTTAACTGGGACCTAAACTGGTTGATTCTGGTTTGTTTACCTCGTTTGTTTTCGTCTGTTGTATTTCGTTGCAGTCGCCCAGTGGCGTGATCAGTAGCGACAGCTTCTGCCACTCCGGGGGCCCGGGTCCGAATCCTCGGGTAAGACATGGATGTTATTGTGAATGTCCATTATATGGATATGCAATAGAAAAAGAAATAAAAATTGTTGTGGCTTGTTGTTGTTTCTGTGTATAATAACAACCATTCGAGGCGAAAGCCATAGTTGGTATAGGTCTCAAAGCAATCTCCACTACGGTGGATTTCAAATGTCAAATTTCGTTGCAGTTCTGTCTAGTTATAATTTCAGTTTAACAAACAGTTCTTTTAAGAACTAGAACTGCCTATTGTTAACAACATTGTTTTTAGATTTTTTTAAAAGCATTTGTTAGGGTAATTTACTAAATTATCTTTTTAATTTGTTTTGTTCCTGAATGCATTTGTAAACATGCATTGCATAACTTCAAAATATTGGAAGCCCAAAGGCCCACCAACTAAGCTAAGCAAGGCTGGTTCTGTAAATATTTTAAAGTGGAAATATAGTTTGAAATGCAGTCAATTGATGGTAATTCCATCGAGAATATTAATCCTGAAACTGTTCCTGGAAATTCATTGAATACAACCGATCATTGTGATAGTTTATATGCCATGTCTACTGAATACAGTGTAGTAAGCAACTCTATTTGTGCAGATTTACTTCAGAAAGTACCTTGTGGTGAGTGCCGGCAATGTAAATTAAATATTTTGAAGTATAATTATTTTGGATTCTCGTCGAAATTAGAACTTGTATGTGAAACCTGTGCAAAATCTTATGGATGTGTTTATAACCGTGAACGTGAAGTATCAACGAAAAAGTTTGATATAAAAAGAAAACTTACTGCTACATTTTTATCATTTGGGGAGGGTCATGCCGCATTGGAAAAAATTCGAATTATTTTATTGTGTATTATAATTAAAAATAGATTTTTTACCTGGTAGTGGTGTCTGAAACAGTGATAGTAAGTGATTTGAAAAGCCAAATATTTAGAAATGATATATGCTTATACGCTATATATATTTTTTGCAAGCATTCATTATTAATTTATATATCAAATATTCAATAAAAGGGAATCTGAGTCGCTTGGCAAAGCAATGAGTTATCTAAAAGGTATGTGTTGAAAGTTTTTACTATCATTACTGTGAACGATAAAATGCATAGATATCTTTTATTTCATCGTTTACATTCATTGTATGTCTTGTAATTAGAAACATTTGGCAATATTTCAATTTATTATACTTTTGACTCTTGATAGAATTGCTTGCTATTTCTAAAATTAATATAGTTTAATTACGTATCCATCGTTTCCTGGAGTTTCAATACCTGCGTTTTCTTTTGTTGAGTTAGTTCAGATATCAGACCGGATGACTTACTAAACAATGTTCTCTGGATTATAAAAGTCCACCAGATTTGTCCAGGATGGCTCAATTAGTAAACTAGAGGCATCTCACACCAAAGGTTCCTGCTTTAAAACAAGGACACTTTTATCACTAAGTTGGAAAATTGCAACTCGAATGATTTATTTAGCAATTACAATAATTGTGCTAAAATTAATATAGTTTAATTACGTATCCATCGTTTCATGGAGTTTCAATACCTGCGTTTTCTTTTGTTGAGTTAGTTCAGATATCAGACCGGATGACTTACTAAACAATGTTCTCTGGATTATAAAAGTCCACCAGATTTGTCCAGGATGGCTCAATTAGTAAACTATAGGCATCTCACACCAAAGGTTCCTGCTTTAAATCAAGGACACTTTTATCACTAAGTTGGAAAATTGCAACTCGGATGATTTATTTAGCAATTACAATAATTGTGCTAAAATTAATATAGTTTAATTACGTATCCATCGTTTCCTGGAGTTTCAATACCTGCGTTTTCTTTTGTTGAGTTAGTTCAGATATCAGACCGGATGACTTACTAAACAATGTTCTCTGGATTATAAAGGTCCACCAGATTTGTCCAGGATGGCTCAATTAGTAAACTAGAGGCATCTCACACCAAAGGTTCCTGCTCTAAATCAAGGACACTTTTATCACTAAGTTGGAAAATTGCAACTCTAATGATTTATTTAGCAATTACAATAATTGTGCTAAAATTAATATAGTTTAATTACGTATCCATCGTTTCCTGGAGTTTCAATACCTGCGTTTTCTTTTGTTGAGTTAGTTCAGATATCGACCGGATGACTTACTAAACAATGTTCTCTGGATTATAAAAGTCCATTAGATTTGTCCAGGATGGCTCAATTAGTAAACTATAGGCATCTCACACCAAAGGTTCCTGCTTTAAATCAAGGACACTTTTATCACTAAGTTGGAAAATTGCAACTCGAATGATTTATTTAGCAATTACAATAATTGTGCTAAAATTAATATAGTTTAATTACGTATCCATCGTTTCCTGGAGTTTCAATACCTGCGTTTTCTTTTGTTGAGTTAGTTCAGATATCAGACCGGATGACTTACTAAACAATGTTCTCTGGATTATAAAAGTCCACCAGATTTGTCCAGGATGGCTCAATTAGTAAACTATAGCCATCTCACACCAAAGGTTCCTGCTCTAAATCAAGGACACTTTTATCACTAAGTTGGAAAATTGCAACTCGAATGATTTATTTAGCAATTACAATAATTGTGCTAAAATTAATATAGTTTAATTACGTATCCATCGTTTCTTGGAGTTCCAATACCTGCGATTTATCATGTTGAGTTGATTAAGATATCAGACCAGGTATCGTACTAAACAAGGTTCTTTTGGCCAAAGAGTTCCGCCAAATTTTCCCAAGGTAGCTCACCCCACCAGTGGCCAGAAGTTTTTCTCTCGAAGCTGATAGACGGAAATAACTGGGTTCGAACCCAATCGCGCTCGTCGGCCGAATCATTCGAAGTTTTCCGTGGTTTTCTTTGAACCATGGATTTCAATGCGTAAATACGGGTTATGTTCCTTTAGGAAGACCCCCAAAACTGCACACTCCCCTATATACCTTTGATAATTGGCCGTCAAAAAACAATACCAACACACCCAAGGTAGCTCAGTTGGTAGAACATGGACAGCTTAGGCCAAAGGTTCCTGTTTCGAATACCGGACACGTTTTCGCTCAGTTAGAAAATTACAACTAGAATAATTTATTTACCATTTCGAATAATTGTGTAACAATGAATAGAGACTAAATTTATCAATAAGTTTTTCAACGACAGTTAAAAAATCAGTCACGTTATCAATTTTTTTTTCCTATTTGAAAGAGTCGCAAGTATTTCCATTGATTTTTTCGATGCAGATATTAACATAAAAATGGTTATAACTATTAAAAGAAAAATGGTTATATTAATAATAAATGCTTGTGCAGAATGATAATTTTTTTTTCTAATTTCTTTGTATCACGTATTACTCAAAACTCAACATTAGACATGACACCTTAGTTACCAATAACTATAATTCGTAATATTTTTAGCACATTCGTTTACAATATTTGTTGGTTCTCTAAAAGATAAATTTATATTTTTATGATTATATATAAATACAACATCGGATTATTTAAATCAGTAAATTATTTTTAATATCTGTACAAAAATAATTTTCTTGGTAAAGGGTTATATGAATATGTTTCATTGTATCAAACTCACTAGGAAATTTGGAAATGTAATATATAGATTTTCATATTATAGAAATTGTCATTCCGGTAATGAAATATTACTTTCTTCTATCTTCAATAGAAGAAAGTATTGTAATCGAAATTTTTTTCGACTTCCGGTTTTCGACGGATTTGCATGTTTTAGGGGTCAGAGATTCCAAAAAACATGTTTATAGAAAATGTCTGTCTGTCTGTGTGTCCGTCTGTCCGTCTGTCCGTCTGTCTGTCGCCATTGTACCATCAAAAAGTGTATGAAGTTATGTATAGAATTAAACCAAAATTTTATTATAAGTTTTTGGCTATGGCAATCAGGTCCTCCCGGAATTTGGAAAAAATTCACCGGTAGGGGGCTCTGATATAACAATTTTTGTGCGATTTTGAGTATTGTACCATCCAAAAGTGTATGGAGTTATGCATAGAATTAAACCAAATTTTTAATTTAAGTTTTTGGCTATAGCAAGCTGGTCCTCCCTGAATTTGGAAAACAATTCGCCGGTAGGGGGCGCTGTAATAGCGATTTTTGTGCGATTTTGAATATTGTACCGTCCAAAAGTGTATGAAGTTATGCATAGAATTAAACCAAATTTTTATTTTAAGTTTTTGGATATGGCAAGCAGGTCCTCCATGAATTTGCAAAAAATTCGCCGTTAGGGGGCGCTGTAATAGCGATTTTTGTGCGATTTTGAATATTGTACCATCGAAAAGTGTATGAAGTTATGTATAGAATTGAACCAAAAAAAAATTTTAAGTTCTTGGCTATGGCAAGGAGGTCCTCCCTTAATTTGTAAAAAAATTGCTCGTAGAGGGCGCTGTAATAGCGATTTTTGTACAATTTTTGTGCCATTTTGAATAGTGTACCGCCGAAAAGTGTATGAAGTTGTGCATAGAATTGAACCAAATTTTACATGTTTATTTTTGGTCATGTCACGAAGGTCCTCCCTGAATTTGGAAAAATTCTGCCGGAAGGGGGCACTATAATTGCGATGTCTGTACCATTTTCATTATTGTACCATCGAAAAGTGTATGAAGTTATCCATATAATTGAACCAAATTTTTTGTGCATGTTTCTGGCTATGGCAAACAAATCCTCCCTGAACTTGAAAAAATTCCGAAAGATGGGGGCGCTATAATTCCGATCTCTGTGCCATTTTCCTTATTGTACCATCGAACAGCGTATAAAATTATGCATACAATTGAACCAAAATGTTTGTGCTTGTTTTTGGCTTTGGCCAACAGGTTCTCCTTGAATTTGGAAATATTGCGCGGTAAAGGGGCTCCGTGCTAGCGATTTTTGTATACTTTTCTTGATTTTTCGTAGTTCTATTGTGCATCGGCGGCTCATGCAGCGGCGGGAACTCGCTTCCTGCTATGCCGGCTATTCGCAAACAGCTGATAACGACAGAAAAAGGAAAAATTAATAATTTTAACAAATATCATGATATAGATTAACTCGTTTTTATTCCGTTTAATTGATTTGAGCAGAAATTTAAGATGAAAATCAAAGTTGGTATAGTATTGAACTAATAATATTGAAGTATTAACATGTGTAACTAGGTTTTGAAATATTAAGATGTATAAGATAGAAGAAAGTTTTGGGATTGGCACATCCAACTAGTTTTTATAGTATTTTCCAAGTCTAGTTTTATTATATCGATAAAATTGCACGAAAATGTTTCCAAAAATTTTACATACATTAAAAATAATATACATACATCTTTATCGCTTTGAACAGAACAGATAATTAAATTAGAATAAATTAAATAACAAGATTGTATCAGTAGATTAATGAAAATATATAACTCGATAATATCTTATTGGGAATTAATTTATATCTTAAGAAATTTTTAAATGTAAAACAATATTAAGGTAGTGTGGCTTAAACAAAAAAATTGGCATGTATTAACGGAATACATATTTCTATTATATTTAGAAATATAAATTAATTACCAGATGAAACGCTTTAGGATATTTTCTGTCCCTGCATAATCCAATTACATATTAATGTTACATTATAATTATTGATTTAACGAAAATATTGAATTTTCTGCAGTAAGAGTTTTATCAAAAGACCTTTAATGAGATTTCTTTTCTCGAATAAATTTACATGTTATATTTCCTAGTAAATATAAAAATGATAAAACTGTTGAATGAAATGTGATCTTCTAATCAAACTCAAACTTTATATTAAATATTCCGTATTCCTTTTTTTTTTTTTTTATCTTACTTTCCTAAAGGTTTCTTTAATTAAATTGTATTAAATGTTCGTTCATCATGACATAACTAATTATGTAGGATAACGTAATATTATGGTTTCATTTACAATTATAAAAAGTATATCAAAATTTCTAAATAACCTCGGAAACTTATATTTTAAATGAACGCATTTAATTTAAATATTAAATAGGAAAAAAATCGATTTGACTCAAAAAAACCCTCGGAAACTTATATTTTAAATGAACGCATTTAATTTAAATATTAAATAGGAAAAAAATCGATTTGACTCAAAAAAAATCTTATCGAATAAAAATATACTATTCATATTTTACATTTAGCAATCTACTTAAAATATTTATAATTTATATTTTTATCCTATCCTATATATTAAAACGTAAGTCCGATTCTGTAAGTTCAGTCAAAAAAATTCAAGCATTTGCGCATGCGTGAAGTTAAATTTACTAGATCTTCCATTTAGGGAAACGAAAGAACAGGTCTGGTTAGCAGAGTGGTCTAAAGCACCAGTTTAAATCTCTGAACTTTTGTAGACGACGCATGTTCGAACCCAACGTCCGATAAAATGATTTCTGTACCATTTTCGCCGATAATTCTTTTCGACGATGATACATTTTATTAGGGGGAGAAGCTATATGATTTTGATTTTATTATTATTATTATTATTTGAATGGTTTATCATTAAATAAAATTTAACACTTAAAACATTTTGAAAAAATAATAATCTTATATTTAAAATATTTAATCTAAAATATTTTGCATGTAATTATAAATTAAATAAATTGAGCTGAGCAACAACTTTTGTTTTCTGACTATTATCAACAATATATAGGTGTGAGAGCCAGTAAGAAAGGTTTGCCATTCTTTTCCGTAATAAATAAATAAATAAAACGGAAAGAAAGGAAAATATTCATATAAGAACTATAAAATAAATTATCTTGATACCCATGGTTTAATATTTAAAATATGAAGAAAAAAGTATAATAAAATTCAAGTAATAAAAAATATATATTATAAATCGTTAGTTGCATAAATTTTCAAAATTAGGCTTTTAGAGAATGAGACTGATATAAATAAAATTCATGGCAGCTTTTAAAGGTGGTGTAGTTAAAAAAATAAAAAAAGATATTGTTATTTAAAAAATGAAACCGTAGCAAGTAAAAATAAATGCTCTGCCCAGTATTTTTAGTAAATTTCTGATAAAAGGCAAGCATAATTAGTTGTAAATTATAAACTTAAAGTTCTTTCACTTCATTCAATAGGTTTGATTGACAGCACCCTCTATCTCGCCTTCAAGAAATAGGAATCCCTTATGCAATATAAAAATTTGTCACGATTTCAATAATTAATTTAAAAACAACCAATTAAAAATTCAAGAATTTTTCTAATGTAACATTCAAGTTATTTACCGTCAAATCTTGACGGGTACTATCTAGTTTTAACCTTTGACCGGAAACGTATATCTGCGAGATGTTTGCGTCTACATATCTGCCCTTAATATTTTCTCTCTCCGACATTCCAAACTAATTTTTATGCTGTTATATTAAAAAGAAATGGTCCTGTTCATGCATTACTAATTAAATGTTCACTATTTAGTGAATTATTAAGTGTTCTGTTTGTGCACGGGATTTTCACGTTTCCGGTTAAGGATTAATTTTAAAGTATTAAATCACCAGACAATTTCAAAGACGAAATCTTAACGAAATTAACTTCAAAATTCAAAGCTTTTAAAAGACATTCATCAAACCATTTAAAGCAAACGTATTTACTTCAAAGCATTTTACTCTTGTCCAACCTTGGCGCTGTCATTATCGTAACCGTCTCGTAACACTGGGATGGCCGGTTTGATTACAATGTTTGCAAATTTAGTCTTTCCACACTTTCTACAATTGACGGATATTTTACCTTCTGAAACGGAGAAAAAATTAACGGATATTCGTCAACTAACGGGAAAAACCTGGCAGCAGCGCTGCCAGTATAATTTCCAGGAATTTAAGAAATATTTCTGAGAGTGTATAAAATGCATAACTTATCAACCCAAAACTAACAAAATTATTATTTGTATATAGAACAGTATAATAATCCAGTTAGAACTTATGTGTGTACATAAATAGTTTATGTCTCGATGCCCACCTGTTTCAGGTTTTTACTAAAAAATATGCCTGATACTCTCGATTTAAAAAGAAACAAAGTTCACAACGAATTTTACAATCTGATAACTTCCCGAATATAACATTACGTATACTTATGAAAATACACACACACACACAAAAAAAAAATTGCTAATTAGAATGAGATTGCTTATGAGACTTGCTTATGAGATTAAATTCAATATTTCTTGTTTAAGACTTAATAAAATTATCTAATTAATACAAACATTATTTATTTACAGTATAGTGTGCAAAAATGACGTTACAGAATGAACAGAATAAAAAAGAGTACTTCGCTTTGTATAACATTAACTTTACAATTAAGTAGGAAATGTTAAATATATTATAAAAATTGTCATTTCATTTAAAAAAAAAAAAAAAAAAAAGAAATGTATACTAGTGTCCAAAATCATGGAAACCTTTTTTGGTGAATACTATTTTTTAAGTTTCATGTTTCATAATACTGTAATTTATATTGATAATACCACCACAGTACATATTAATTTAGTAAAAAATATAATACGATACAGTTCAATTATTTATATTTTACTAGCTGTTTAATCCGTTCTACGCTCAGGAATTCAAGATTGACAAGTAAAACTATTTTTAGGAAAAAAGTTTTCTCCTGCTGTGCAATTTTTTTAAAGAAATTTAATTTATCATGTTGTTATGGCAGCAGACGATAAAATGATATCTCTGGAATAAGGGAATAAATAGAATATATTTTTTTTTAATATTTGTGATAAAATGTTTTTTTTTCTTTACTAGGGGGCTCGGCCCCCTACGAGCTACGCTCGCCAACCCCCGTCCAGACACCGCAGGCTCTAAATGCACGCTGATTTGATCGGCTTTAAAAAGATTTCGAAAGATTGAATTATAATTTAAAAAAACAGTGGCGATCTCCCTATAAACGAATTTCTATTCATTTCTCTTTGATTGGGGAATTTTAACGTAAAATCCGCTGTGGTACTACTTGATTATCCCTTCGACCAATTTCGCCAAATTATATAAATCGCCAAACCACTCGCCAAATTATACAAATTGACATAATTTTTATTTTAAATAACGAAAGAACAAATAAATTCGTACAACATTAATAAAAATACAAATAAAACGTCGAAATAAAAATAACTTGATGACGTAGACACGTGTAACAACATTTCAAAATAAGCTAATATAAAAGGAATTAAGTAAACAGAGTCTTTGTCTCCTGGTATTTTTTAACAAATCGAAAAGAAAGTCCTTTTAAATGAGACATTTTAAATTAATCGTTTTTAATCTGACGTAATTTTTACCAAGCTATTATTTCTCTTTTAAATAATCGCGTGAAAGTACTTTTGTTAGCAATGAAATATTATTTGCGCTTTCCTAACAAAAATAGTTGAGAATATCCGCTCAAAATATTAAATAAATATCTAGCGCAATTTCTAAATTTAAACTTTTTGCAATATTATTTTGTGTTCATTCTATGTAATAACTATAATGTGACGTAAATATGACGTAATTTCTCCTAAGACTTCTAACGCATGCTAATGAATTTATTATTTTACAATACTAGGGGGCTCGGCCCCCTACGAGCTACGCTCGCCAACCCCCCGTCCAGACACTGTAGACTCTAAATGCACGCTAATTTGATCGGCTTTAAAAAGTTTTTGAAAGATTGAATTATAATTTAAAAAACAGTGGCGATCTCCCTATAAACGGATTTCTATTCATTTCTCTTTGATTGGGGAATTTTAACGCCAAATCCGTTGCGGTACTACTTGATTATCCCGCCGACCAATTTCGCCAAATTATATAAATCGCCAAATTTTACAAATTGACATAATTTTTATTTTAAATAACAAAAAAACAAATAAATTAGTACAACATTAATAAAAATACAAATAAAACGTCGAAATAAAAATAACTTGATGACGTGGACACGTGTAACAACATTTCAAAATAAGCTAATATAAAAGGAATTAAGTAAACAGAGTCTTTGTCTCCTGGTATTTTTTAACAAAGTGAAAAGAAAGTTCTTTTAAATGAGACATTTTAAATTAATCGTTTTTAATCTGACGTAATTTTGACCAAACTATTCTTTCTCTTTTTAATATTCACGTGAAAATACTTGTGTTAGAAATTAAATATTATTTGCGCTTTCCTAACAAAAATAGTTGAAAAGTATCCTCTCAAAATATCAAATAAATGTCTAGCGCAATTTCTAAATTTAAACCGTTTCGCAATATTATTTTGTGTTCATTTTATGTAATAACTGAAATGTGACGTAAATATGACGTAATTTCTCCTATTTAAGGCTTCTAACGCATGATAATAAATTTATTATTTTACAAATTCCTTTCTCTCTTAAAATTCACGTGTAATTATAGTTTTTATGACGTAATTTTTAATAAGTTCCTGCTTTTTGTACATAATTATTTAATTCTAATTCAAAATGTTTTTTTCTGTTTATAATAGTCACGTGTAAATAAATTTTTAATTTATTTACACGTATAAATATATATATATTTTTTTTTTTGAAACAAACATTATTGTTTCCGCTGTTTATACAGTTGGCAACAGTTTAAATTAATATCACTTTCTAAAATCTGTTAAAAATATCTCTAGAAATGCTGAAAATTTGAATTTAAAATAGAAATAAAACCTCAAAAAATTAGTCAAAATAAAAAAATTAATGGAATCTGCACTCCGGCAAATTCTAACGCATAAAATGATCTAAAAATGATTAAATTCCTATGAATAGTTTTTGCTCCTATAAAACTTTTTTAGTGGAACGATTTTGTCCAACTTTAGCATTAAATATCTCTTAAAATAATTCTTCGATTTGAAAACTGTCTACATCAGCGTGTTTATCAAACATTTCTGTATAATACGACCGATTTTCATATTTTTGTATGCATTATTTTTCTTAATATTAACGAAGAAAGACCTCCGGTCACAAAAAATTCAAAACCGGCGGCAGCGGCGGCGGTGACAGCGGTAGTTACTTTTTTTTAGAATAGAGAGATCCTTTCTCTTTTAAAATTCACGTGTATACTTTTTATGACGTAATTTTTAATAAGTTCTTGCTTTTTATACTTAATTATTTAATTCTAATTTGAAAGTTTTTTTCCTGTTTATAATAGTCACGCGTAAATAAATTTTTAATTTGAAGCAAACATTATTGCTTGCGCTTTTTATACAGTTGGCAACAGTTTAAATTAGTACAATTTTCTGAAATCTGTAAAAAATATCTCTAGAAATGCTGAAAATTTGAATTTAAAATAGAAATAAAACCTGAAAAAATGAGTCAAAATAAAAAAATTAATGTAATCTGCACTCCGGCAAATTCTAACGCATAAAATTATCTAAAAATGATTACACTGCCATGTATAGATTTTGCTGCTATAAAACTTTTTTAGTGGAACGATTTTGTCCAAATTTAGCATTAAATATCTCTTAAAATAATTCTTCGATTTGAAAACTGTCTGCTTCAGCGTGTTTATCAAACATTTCTGTATAAAACCATTTATTTTCATATTTTTGTGTGCATTATTTTTCTTAATATTAACGAAGAAAGACCTCCGGTCACAAAAAATTCAAAACCGGCGGCGGCGGTGACAGCGGTAGTTACTTTTTTTTAGAATAGAGAGATTTTTTAGAAAAGGTAATATTTAAGCGCAGTTAAATAATCTCTAATTATTTGCATGCGAGGTAAAAGAATTATCGCAATATCCGCTACAGTTTCTTAGTACTGCAGCGTGGCGTACGTAATATGTCTATCTCACATTGCACTAAACATTTAGAACTGGTCAGAATTGGCGAGATTACGGGTTAAACATTTAAAATAAAGACAAAAATTTGTCAAATATATTAAAAAATTTTTTTTTTAATTTTGGAATTTTTTGTCCCATTCGTTCATGGTCCCCTACCAGCAGCCAGTGTGCAAATTTCGTAGCGCTGTGCCCTATGGATTAAGAGTTTTTGAGGTTACATAGATATGAGCACGGATTTTAATAGAGTGGATTATCTAATACAGCCAAATAAGAAAAATGCAGTAAAACATGGTTAGGGTTGTCTGACATATATTTCTTTCATATGAATGTAGTGAATATTTAGGAATGTTAAAAGGGCAAACGAATGTTAGTTTTGTTTAAAAATGAGTGAAAGAAGCCTAACATTAATGCTATTGTAAAACCATAGCTGCCAACTTGTACGGATTTTTGCTACTACTAAAATTTAATAGAAATTTTTTCCTAATTCAATCGCCAAATTCAGTGAAATTTGATAATTAAATAAGGCAGAATTTTCTGTTAAATTTTAGAGGTAGGAAAAATCCGTACAAGTTGGCAGCTATGTAAAACATTTGTGTCAAGTATGGAAAAAGGTAGTAGGAATTTTATGATTGATTTTCTTTATTTCTACCAATTTTGTACAACTTAATATGCCATTTCAATAATTTAGTTTTTTAAGCTTTAATGGAATTAATAACACGTTACGCCGACCGGTTATTCAGAAAACGATTTGTAATAGTAATATTATATAAAAAGTTATGAAGAAATTCGAAAGAAAAATGGAAGAACATCAACCAAGGGTGTATAAATCACACAAAACAGACGTCAAAGCATGAAAATTTTCGCGAATATAATCGAAGGTACACTGTTAAAAATTTGCAGCATTCTGTCCAGTCATTTGACCGTTTTTACCAAAAACGGTTACACAACCGTAATTTAACACTATTCTGACCATATTATTGGTCATTTTATGGTCAGAATATCGTTAAATTACGGTTATGTAACCGTTTTTAAAAAAAAAACGGTGGAATGACTGGACAGAATGCTGCAAATTTTTAACAGTGTAGATAGTATGCAGGGAATGTTTAGATGGGAGGAAAAATCCTTTATCTTTATAGAAAAACGGACAAAGAAAAAGTGGAGTAGTGTTATTTGTATTAAATTATTGCGATTGATAGGGATAAATGCGATGCATCCTTGAATTCAAAATGAAGCCGTCCATTCATAATTTTTTCGAAGATAATGAAGTGTTCATATATCCACCGAATTCAACATTGTGCCATATAGTGCCATATGAAAAAAATATAAAGTAATCACATTCTACCACTAGAATATTCTGAGATTTATACAAACTTTCAATAAACATATATTTCATGTTGATAACTAAATATTTTTTTTCGAAGGCAAATTTGCAATTATACTAACTTAACAAAATCAAAAACTGATTATTGGTTTTATATAAAAAATATTGCAGAACTAAATTTTGTTAACTTCACGGAAACATTTTAAGACTTCTATGTAAGCTTGAGGTTAATCACACAAGAATTAACTTTGTCAGAATTTTTTTTTTAACTAATTTTGTCTATATGTTCCAATTTCCTTTTGACAACAGGTTTTTAAGAAGAAATATCTTATAGATAATTATTGAATAACATTACGGATTAAATTATGTTTCCCTTTGAATATACTTTTGCGATATTACTTAGCAAGTTAAGTATCGTTACCAGCTGTTATACATTAGAAAGCGATGTTATATAAGAAAGTTCGGTTAATTTTGGCCACTACTGTAAATTCCGTACATGATGCAACAATATTTTAATGTTTACTACTTTTTTTAATTTCCTTTAAAAATGGATGTTTTCTGAACTTAAAATTAAGATTTACGAACTAAGCGTCATCCAGAATTTTGTTTTTATTATCTTTCTTTCTCGACATATAAATAGTTGTACAATAATTACGTGACAGCAGAAACTGTAGGATTTCAGTGAACATCCATCAAAAACATTAGCCTGACAATGATAAAATATAATACACTCTGAACGATGAGATATACAGTGCTGCTAAAGATAAAAATACTATTATAGCAGATAAGCTAGCATACAAATAGAATGTAAAGACACGACGCGTGACGCCAGTTTCAACAAAATGCAGTGGAGTGATTAAAACAATCGTGGGAAACGTTGAATAATGATCCTAAAATAAAATGATACAAAAGATTAGAATTAAACTGTTTATTATCATTCGTCTCTATAAAATCTATCAATCATTTTCAAATTAAAATAGCATGGCATTTTAATGTAAAATTATTTATGCAAAATTTTAAATGTCAGGAATAATAAGTTCTGATGCCGTGGCGATTTTTTCCCTACGATAACATTGAAAACGATTTGTACCGATCTCTTGCAGCTGGTTTTAAACCCCTATACGGACGCCAACTAACAGTGTGGAACTACAAATGAAATTTATTACAAATCAAAAGACTCGATTAAATTTCTAGGAATTAAACATAAACCATGAAGAAGACAGTCCCAAAAGGAGCAATAAAAATATTTCTAGAAACACCTAGAACAATCATGAAATGGTGCGAAATTTAAATACTTTGAAAAAGATGTATAACTGGCGCACGGCCAAATGGAAAATAAGATATCCCTCCCCCTCCCCGCGGTAGAATATTTTTAGGATTTTAGATCAGGAAAAAATGATAGCATTCAATACGAAATGTAGTAAAATTAAATTGGAAAAATTGAGGATGAATTCCAGTTAGGATAATATTTATAATTTATTATATGCATTGAATCCCTCCCACAAAAATGTATCGATGAAACTTGATGATCTTAATAGTTCTAGAAATGTACGGGCTCATATTACAAGTCGGCATGCAGAAGAAAACTACCAAAATTCTAATTATTTATTTTGCAGAAAAAAAAATTGAGAAAAGGTAGAATAGAGTACACGATAATCAAATAAAAAAAAAATCCTTACATTTTGTAATTTTGACATAACAATAATAGTATTCAAAAAAGGAAAACAATAATAAATAAAAGTTAATAATAATGACTTGCACAAACTGAACAATATAAACTTTAAAAAGTTCTATGTTTTTCTAAAAGGTGGCAAACAATAATAACACAGTCATTACAAGTTTAAAATGTACAGTTTATTTTATTGATTTAAATTTGCTGCTTATCATTTTATTTATTAACATTTACTTGTTTCAGAACTAAGAAAGACCATTTAGATCCGTTATTTGAAGAATATTAATATTTCACTAATGAACAAATTTTAACTCTTATGAAAAGTTTCACAATTCAATACAAAGTTCACAATATAACTTTATTAAAATGTTCATTATCGCCTTTCTCAATTGTGTATTTGCTTAATGAGCAGAAATATGCCATATTGTCCGGACTAAAGTGTCTAGACTTTTAATTTATTATTGTATTTAGTTACGTAAAAGCTAAATGTTACCATTCAGTTCAATACCAACTCATTTAGTCAACTCTCAACGTAAAAATTAGCCTTTACTATGATTTTTATTCGTCTTGGAAATACATATATAAAATATATAATGTGTGAGTTTATATATATAATCAAACAATCGTGTTTTGCTTAATTTTTTGAGATATTGCCCCTAATGAAAAATTCTACAATATAAGTGTTATTGATATTCTTGCTATTCATGATATTCATTCTTCTGTGTATTCCTTTCTTATTTTTTTTCCTCTCACACATATTGCTCCTCCACTTTTGTTTTATTCAACTATTTTATCAGATTTACATTATTATAATATTTAACTATCTAGGTTTTTAAATATTTTGAGATTTCTTAGTGGGTTCTGAATACCTATTTGCTTTACATAAATATTATATGAACTTGTAGGATAAATTTTGATTCAAAGGTATTTTACATATGTACGCATATATATATATATATATATATATATATATATATACATTTGCCATTTTATAAAAAAATATTTTCTTTTCTTTTTTTATAATTACAAATGTTATCAAAGCTAGAATCACACTTGGAATGGTTTTATGAAACATGGAGCACAGAGAAAGAAGCAACAAGGTGAATAAAGTTGCCACTTTGTAAATGTGATACAACGTACTTAAAACAATTTCTCTATAATTTTAGAATTACCGTATAGTCTGGCGTGTAAAACAAATATTTATTAAAAGCAGTAAACAAATTATTAAGAGCATTAAAACAAATATTTATTAAAAACAGTAATTTTTGTATTTTTGGTTCTATTCGCCATACAAGGCGCACTAGTGATGACGAGTACTCAGCCCAAGCCCGAAACGGGCTCAAGTGTTGCCAGTTTGCTATTTTGTTTTTTATTGTGATTATGTCATTCATATCACATATTCAAAACAGTGTAATTCGTTTTATTTTTGCCTTATATAATCTCTCATTTTCTGAATTTGTCTCCTTTCTTTTACTTATCTGTCATTTCTTTTCATGAATTATTTAGTTTATTTTTATGATATAGCTTCTGCCAACGTATTTTGCACCATAATTAATCCATTTTTATAGAATTTATTCTTATTTTCTGGTTAAAAAAATTCAATTGCTTTGTTTTTGTCACTTTTTGATCCACAGAATTTGATTCACTGAGATTTTGCAATTTTACTGGCTGCTGAATTTTTACGCCAAATAGGTTAATGAATTTTCATCTGATAGTTCAGTGAGAGATCCTCTTTCTCATGCTAGTGATAGATTTTCCGGCTTTCTGATTCGACGTCCTTTTTTGAAGAAAGTAACTGTCGGGGCCGTGATTGTAAATATTGTAATATAACTTTTAATTCTTAATTTTCATATTTTCTGTATTTTTAAGTTATTATATTAGTGAATTAATTTTAATAAATGAAGAACAAGTGGGTAAGAGTGATCACAGTTCGCACAGACGGTTTCGTTTAATATTCCTTTCAAAACACTTTATTCTTTTGCAAAATCTATTAGTTCCATATTTCGCAACAACGGGGCGTACTCTATTCTACACAAACCTCTATCCGAACGAAACTCCGTTTTACAACCTATCTGTAGCTATATTAATCGAGGGGATCGAGCCCATAGCACCCGAGATAGGTAGGCACCCCCTGGCGATAAAAAGTGGAACTGAAAGTTGTAAGGCTATGTGCATAATATGAAAGAGTGGTCAAAGGGTATTGGCAAAAGTTAGAAAAGTACTCACCGGTTGCAATGGGGGGGAGGTTAGAAAAATTGCTTAAAAATACACAAGTTAGAGCTCAGAGGGTTAAATATAAGACTTTTTCAAAATTTTATAATTTCTCGTTTGATGTGAGGTGTTCAGCTATAAGTATGCAAAATTTCAAGTCTTCAACTTAATTAGGAGATCAGTTAGGAAAAAAAGCTTAAAGTACACAAGTTAGATCCCAGAGGATTAAAAATAAGACTTTTTTCAAAATTTTATGATTCGTCGTTTGGTGTGAGGTGTTCATCTAAAAGTATGCACAATCTCAAGTATTCATCATAATTAGGTTCTCAGTTAGAAATAAATGCTTAAAATACACAAGTTAGAGCCCAGAAGGTTAAATATAAGACATTTTAAAAATTTTATGATTCGCCGTTTGGTGTGAGGTGTTCATCTAAAAGTACGCAAAATTTCAAGTATTCAACTTAATTAGGGGCTCAGTTAGAAAAACAAAAGCTTAAAATACGCAAGTTAGAGCCCAGATGGTTAAATATAAGACTTTTTCATTTTTTTATGATTTGTCGTTTGATGTGAGGTGTTCAGATATAAGTATGGAAAATTTCAAGTCTCCAATATATATAGTTTCTGAGAATGCGCTCTGTGACGGACAGACAGACATAGAAGCGAGACGAATACGGTTTCATCAGATGAACGAAACCCTAAAAAAATGTATGGCTCTGGGTCCCATTTGTTCTTTCCCTTAACCGAAGCTTCCTTGGCTTCACATTTTTTTTTTTTTCAAATATCACATTTTCAATACCACTCCATAAAATTGCTGGCAGCCTTGCTGCCTTCATTTTATTCAGTAATTTAACTGATATAACTGCTGTTACGTTACACTGTTGCGTCATGTTACACCAGTAATATTAGTTAAAATTACACCATTATATAAATTAAATTACTCCATATAATTGGAGGCAGCATGTTATCATCAATTTTATGGAGTAACGTTACATAATTTGTTTACAGTGAAGATAATTTGACCAATCATCTTCGTAGGTATGCAAATCAAGGCAGTAAGACCACCCAGTTACCTAGTTATACCAGTTATATCAGCTTAAATTACACAATAATATAAGTTAAATTACTCCACAAAATTGGAGACAGTATGTTAGCACAAATTTTATGGAGTAATGTACAGTGAAGATAATTTGATCAATCATCTTCGCTGTAAGGTAAATGAAGACAATAAGACCATCCAGTTACCCAGTTACACCAGTTGTGTCAGTTTAAAGTACACCAGTTAAATCAGGGTCGGACTGGGCCAGGGTAAAGGGCGCAGACCTTGTATTTTCAGAGGACGCAAAATTTTTAATGTAATAAGTCAATTTCGATTGTGTTGTATCTTGAATGACAAGATTTAACACATTCGTTTAGGATCTATATGAAAATGGTTTAAGGCTTAATATTATATTTTTGAGTCTAGATAGAAGACTTCACTTTATTCCCTTTGCATGTTTAAAGTTCCATCCACCCTGTACAATGCTACGCGATTTTCTATAACAAATCATGCAATATTTAAAAGCTCCGTCAAGTTGAACACATATTATCCTGTAGTTAATCAGTGATATCAAGGATAGCTCTTTCTTATTTTATACTTTTGTCAATAGATATCCTAGAAGAGAGATCACTCTACCAATTATCTTGCAAGTGACCGTATAAAAAATACCTAGTTTCCAATTGATTGGTAATAGTAATATCTACTATTAAATGATATTCATAAATTTTTCTTTGGGGATTATCTATTGTGTTATTTACTATCGATAAATACATATAGATTTTTCATGTTTATTTGTAGCTCTGTTATTAAGCCGTAACAACTTTTTCTCAACTTATCACCAGTGGTGCATTGAAGAGGGGTAGAAAAGCTAACACGGTTTTTTTGTACAAGGGGTCGAACAGAGTTGCTGCAGTGCTTGTAAGAGCTTCTAATTTAAAAAAAAAAAATACATTACTTTAATCTAATATGAATTAGTTAAATGAGATAAATTTAAAAATGAGATAAATTCAATTTCTGTTACAATCTGACAGCAATTACTGTTTATTTACTATAGCTTTAAAAAAAAAAATACAGCAGCATTTTTAAATGTATCTGCTGGTGTCTCTCTCACCACACCCACACAAAAAAATTCTGTATGTAAATTTCGTTTTAAAAATATTTGTTTCTCAACCAAAAATGCATTTTCCGTATGGAAATAAAACTTTTGAAAACTAAAGCTCACGCATCTTTTGTTCTTTATAAAAGTAGCACAATTTATAGGGTATTTGAAGGTTGGGATATAAGTTTATTTGAATGTGAAAATAGCACTTGCTTGTGTAAATAATACTGATTACACTTGCAACATATGTTATAAATATAGTAAGGAAAGAAAGGGGGATTTTATATCCTTAAAAATGCTTCTACAGAATAACTACACCAAAGAAAGCCGCCTTGTTAGTCTAAAAATACTAAAATAATTGAGCAAATTTACTCTTCACAGCACACTCTTCCCATGATTTGCAAAATTCTACCATAATTAGAAAACAAGGGAAATATTTAAGTTTATATAATTGAGAGAAGTGATCAGGGATTGTATTCATGCAAGTTGCATCATAATTTCTGAATAGTAATCAACGCTTTATTTCTCAAAAGTTTTAATTTAACAAATTAACAGCACATTGTGTTTTTAATTTTACTCAACTACTGTATTTTCCATGTTAATATAGTCAGGAAACCAATGAAAGATACAGCACATTAACTGTGATCGAGTTTGTTGTGGCAAATCTACAGTGTTTTTCTTTTACAGTATACATTTGATTGTTCCTGTAAATGACCTGTATCAAGTACTATAAATTTTATTTTAAAAATTGTCATGCTGTGGTAAACGTCAATAGCATATATAACTTATAGTGCAATGCGGGTATAGTTATTAATTTGACAGTACGGCTAGTCGGCTAGAGAAATCGAAGTCATAAACACGATGTCAGAGGGTTCAAAAAGTGATTATTGATTATTAGATGCAATTTCATACATGCGGTGCATTTAAAGAGGAAACGTTAACACTAGAAGTGTCAGAGCAGTCATTGTGACTGTTTTCACTATTTCAGCTTGGATTCCTAAAAAACCCTTTATCTTAGGAAGTCACAGTTTTTTGAATTTTCCTAAAAAACCTCGAAAATTATTGCTACCAAATATGAATCGAATGAAATTTAAATTAAAAAATATTTTTTTAGTTATACCTAAAAGCGCCAAGAGCTTTAATGACAAAGCAAAAATGAGCAAAATGACTGCTTGTGAAATTGAGTAGATTCATCATGTTTTCTCCATCAGATAACACTTTTTCTTGGAAAAACATATTCCCTACATATTCTTATCATTAACTGCTTCCATACAACAGGAAATAAGTATCATCCTATCTCTCCTTGTCTACTTTCTGCCCGTTTTTTGCTAAATATAAGGCAGGTCGCATACTGAGGCAACACATGGAATATGTTGCTCCATTTCGGAGAAAAAATAAGTTTGAAACAACTTACTTCTTTTCATCGACCCGTTTATTTCTCCTAAGTTGCACTTTCTTTTCCTCCTGTCGCCTCAATGTGTGTCGTGCCTAGCAAAAAACATTTCCCCTACACATTCCTCGTTCTTTTCAAACAGGAAATACTTTACACACAACCCTCTTCCATGCCTTTTTAGCGAAATATAACAGTTGGGAAATATGGAGCATAGAGTGTGCTAAAAGAAATACCGGGTCCAACGCCATATGCAAAACGAAATGTTGGGGACAATGTGTCCTGTGGTGCTTGGAAGTTGTTTCAATGAATCCATGTTACGCCATATAAAAAATGACCGGAAGCAGAGGCAATTTTGAACAATAAATGAAACTAAAAAATATCTTTGGAAGATCTTGATGCTTTTATTGCTATTATTTAAGCAGGAAGAGCATGCGTTTGCAATGATATGGATTCGGATTTTCTGTGGATTAGTATATTTCTTCAAGAAACAATGTCGCGCAACCGATTTCTAGATATAATTAAAAATCTAAACTTTGACTTGAAGTCAACTGGGACTCAGCGTTTAGAAAGTGATAAGTTCGCTATGTTTTCAGATGTTTGGGATAGATTTATAGAGGGGTTTACTATTTCTTATAAGTCAGGAGAAAATATAGTTGTGGATGAACAGTTATTTCCATCCAAAGTCAGATGTATCATTATACAGCGTATGACAAATAACAAGACAAATTCGATATCAAGTTTTGGATGCAAGTTGATGTAGGCTCAAAGTTAATGCACAATGCTTTTTCACACTTAAATCAAGAAATGAAGCTGAAAGCCTTCTTGAAATTATAGTAATGCTTTTTCTAAACCCTTATGTGAATACTGGTATAAATGTGACAGTGGATAAATATTTTTCTTCACTATCAATGGCTAAAAGACTTAAAATGAAAGAAATACAAGTTTTGTGGCACTGTAAGAAGACATCGATGCAAAATGAATGTGGTTCGCGTAGAGGGCCAGTCCATGTTTTCTATAATATGTTGGATTTAACAGGAATAAATGTCTTCGTTATCTATCGTGAATTAACTGGTTAAAATATTTAAAAGAATATTTTCCTATTTCAGTTAGTGGGGGAGTTAAGACAGCTTCATTTGAATAGACAAATCTGCTCAAGATTGCCCCAAGAAATTTACAACACTAGTAGTACACACTGAAAGAAAAGACGTCTGTGCCAGATTGGACTTTGTCACAACATCAAAAGAAGTGATGTATATAAAAAATGTTCCTATTACGTATGTGGGAAATGCACTTACAGTATTCGAAAAGTTGCATTGTGTAAAAATGGCGACTAGCAAGAAAATGTGTTTTATTAAAGATAAGTAGACATTTATTACAAAATTATCTATTTTTTATAAAAAAAAAAAAATAAGCTGTTATTCTTTGAAGACGTACTTAAAAGAAATAATTAAAAGTAATTAAAATATTATAAAGTAGTATAAAGCATTTACAATTTAAGATACGCATTTAATTCATTGAACAGTCAATTTGACTGTTGTTGGCGCTTTTAGGTAGGGAGAATGCTTGACGCTTCTAGTGTTAAAGACATAAAACACCGTTTCAAGTCTCGCACCAGTTCTACTTTTAGAGTGAAATTAAGAACAATAGCGAATCTTGTATCTTCCAAATATCATAAGGATTTTACATAAAAAAAAACCTTTGTGCAGGTACATGTGTTTATCAGTGTATAACCTACTCCTTATAAATAAACACCGATGTTTTCCAAGTAAAACTATACTTCATTAATCTTAATTAGTTTTTGTAAATCTTGCATATAATATTATACTTAAATAGTCTCAAAATATCAGAATTAATTCTTAGCTACATAAATTTTTTTCAAAATGGAATAAGCATTTGTAGGATATGAGATTAAAAAAGGAAACATTAGCTCTAAAAAAAATAAAAAATAAAAAATCATTAGTATATAAAATAACCTTATTTTATATTATTATTATAACAATGATGTTTTACAGATAAAAATATATTTCAATATCGCACCCCCTTTTTATAAACCTTGCATTTCGTGAAATAATTAAGTGGTTTGAAAACTTCTCAGTTGAACAAAAATACTTTAAAATAGAATCGGCAGCACTTGCATAATTTCATATAGAAATTAAAAAATATATCTTTAAAAAATAATTATTATTATTATAAAGTCGGTTTTAAAGAAATTCGCTCGTTGAGTTTTTCACTCATTGTAGGCAATCAAAATGAATGAGAGAAACGAATGCGTATCTTACCCTGTTCCGACAGACGGATGCATTTAAAGCGGAAACATTAATGGCGTCAAACATCGCCTCGCATGGATGCATTAGTTCCATTTCAAGCATTTTATCTTAATTATATATCTTTTATCGTTTTTGGAATGGACTTGGAGCATTTATGTTTACACGCTTCTGTAAATTCGACACATTCGGCAGGTTGTGAAATCTTATTAATATGAGCTGAACTATGAATTCTGAATTATGCAGGCTGATTGTGATGGCGATGCAGCCAATTTAGCTTATTCTGAGATATTTTAAATTATGACGAATTGCTCCATTATCCTCAATTTTATGCATCTTGCATAAAGATAACATACTCATATAAATAAATGGTTTAATAGCGAGGCAAACGCGGTAATATGACTAAAGCTTTTTAAATTAAGAACATGAAAATATTATCTTGCGAAGACGTCTGCAGGCCATTTGCTTTATTACTTGAATGAATGCAGATTTACGTACTGCTTAAAAAGGAAGTCAAAAAGAATTTTTTATATTCAGTATAAAAATTATTTTATATGCATTTCAGTATATATATTCGATATCAGCTACTTTTTTGGTTGCTGTTGCTGTTTGTTGGGAATATAATATTGTTAGTTTCTTCTTATAAAACTTGAAAAACAAAGAAAATCATCGAATTACATAAAACATTCTAATTTAGATATTGTTTTAAATAATATTTAAATTACAACCAAATTTTGTTTAGTGTTTAGAAGAATTTTCTGATTGAAGATACTTTTTAGCGATATACGTCAAGAGGATGAAATTTTATATCTTTACTATTGACACTTTTATTTACATTGAATTAAAGAATGTTATTAAATTTTTAATGAAATGAACTTTTGGATATTTGTATAATATAGAGAAAACATGTATTTTTACACATTTAGATTTTTTCCATATATGTGTGTTTCCGCCAAAAAACGTCAGTATATATATTTAACAGTGCATTTTTAAAAAGACGATATTGTTAATTACCATGTATATACATATATATATATATATACACTGTAAAATTACGTACTGACGTTTTTTTGACGTAAACAACGCACGTATGGAAAAAAGATAGATTTGTGGAAATATATTTTTCCTCTATATTACAAATATTGATAAGTTCATTTCACTAAAAATATAATAACATTCTTCAGTAAATAAAATTGTAAATATAAAAGCTATAAAATTTCATCGTCTTTTCCTAGACTGGTAAAAAGTATCTTCAATCCGAAAATTCACTTAAACCGAAAACAAAACCCTGTTGTAATTTGAATATTACTTAAAATAATTTCTAATATAGAAGGTTTTACATAATTCGACGGTTACCTTTGTTTATAGGTTACCTTTGTTTATAGTTTACCTTTGGTTAAATTTTATAATAACAAACTAAAACTATTACTTTTCCATCATATTTCGATAACAACAAAAACGGCTGTAATCTAAATATTTGAAAGAAAACTTAAAACAGGTACAATAAGAAATTAGTATGGCATATTAATAATGAATCTCGGGATATTTTACTTTATATATTGTGTGATTTTGTGATAGCACAGGATAAGTATTTTTTTTTTTTTGTAATGCTTTTGTACTTCTAACAAAGCAACCATAAATCTTCTGTTTAATAAATTCTTCATAAAAACCAAATGTGTAACAACAGGTGAACTGAAAAAAAAGTTGCGACATATTTTGTACTAGCGTGTAAAATCAATTTCCATATTGAAAAATTAATGATTAAATAGTACTTATTAAAAATTCATAACGAATATCTCTTACTGTAATTCTTGTCTAAAACATTATATTTTTTTAGAAATCCATTTTGAAATTTTGCTGGTATAGCTAAAACTATTAAATTAACCAAATAAAAATGTATCGAAATCATTTAATTTTTTTTGTTGATTAGTTTTGTTAAATAACAAGATTTTATTAAATAACAAAACAAAATAAATACAATTACGAGAAAATAATAATATTTTAATCATGTAAATTGCTTATCATGTATAAGCTAAATATATTTTTTAACCAATTTAATTAACACGATATTAATTTTATTAGCAACGTTATGGGGAAATATGTTGTTGAGTTGACGCATTTTAATTTAGTGCCACTGTGAGCTCTTTTAATGTTAGTCTTATACTATTTTTTATGCGCGATCAATTGCCAAATGTAGTAAGCTTACTATTAGTTCCTATAAAATACTGAAGCAAACAATTTATCATTGTTGATATAGACGTTTAAAAAAGTCATGCTTGAAAATTATTATAATACTGATCGACAGTTTTCTAAACAAATTTGAATGTAAAATATAGGTTTTTTTTTTATATTCGATAATATAAATATGAAAATTATTTTATATTTAGAAGTAATGTATGAGTGATAACAGGAAGAGATATGGCAGAGTATTGCAACCAATTGTTTATAGTTATTATAAAAACAACTTTTTTTTCTTTTTTTTTCAGTTGTCGATCAATATATTTTCATGACAACCGAAAAGTTGATAGTGGAAAAAATATATCACGCTCTGGTATGTAGGTTGAATAAATTGAAAGGAAATGATTTTCATTTGTAATCTAAACAATAATGGATTTAAATTGTCATTTTTACTATTTTTCCATAATTCGAAAAAAGAATTGTCTGATCCAGGACGTTTTTTAATGTGAGAACGAAGACCGGGGGGGGGGGGGGGTTAAATAAAATCTTCTGTTTTTTAATATATATAATCACATATTTAATTGATAATTACTAGTTCAGTAAGAATTTAACGAAAATGTTGCACACCGGCTGGGTTTGAGTTTTATTACAAATCACATAAAAAAGGTATTGAAAATATAAATATTCTTTGAGTTATATATAATACCTGACATTTCTATTAAATATTGTTCGATGAATATTTGAGAAATTCATAACTATTGCAAATTTACGAAACTTTTATATGTATACATTCCTAATATCACAAATGTAAATATAAATAAAGGAACGGTATTTCTATTAAACATTCTGATGCCGGTTTAATTTTTTTTTATGCACGTGGACCATTCTGCTGATGTTTTGAAAAAAAATCTCCATACACATATATAGAAATTCTACTAAAATAAGATGTATACATTTCTTTTTTTACACTCTTTTTGTTAACTCAACTGTGTTTTTGTATGTAAAGATGAAATTTTTCCTCGATTTTTAACCGACTTCGTGATAGGATAGAATAATAAAGAAACCTTAAAATACAGAAATACGAAATATAATTATTTTCTCTTTGCATGAATTGCAACTGGTGATACATTGTATCAAAAATGCAAATCCACATTAAACCAAAAACTAATTTTCGTTAATAACTTTGTAATAATGTATCGGACTAGCGATGTATAACAAACCGAATTTTCATATACGATATATCGGATTATGAAACATATCGAATTACCGTATATAATACATTGGATTGGATATGTGATATTGTGTCATAAATTTTAAAACATTGGAGTGAACCAGGAATACGCCAAGAGGCATGCCTGAAATTTCCGTAACAACAACTACGTCAAAAAGATTGAGTTAGACATATCTCTCTTCGAAATGTATCAATTAGTTTATGCCGTGTCATTCAGTGCATTGTATTGTATTTATTTCTTATGCTGCCTTGACAAACGAAGTATGTAAACTGAAAATATGAAAATGTGATTTAAACTTAACGCTTGATTACAGTAGCAAACAAACGCGTATTGGAGATGTAGCTGGTTTTAAAATATCATATTTGAGATTTTTTTGAAAACCCATAAATGTGAGTAATGCCTTGAAAAAAATTACATTTGGTAGTACATTTTTATTCCATTAGAAGCTACGAAAAATTGAAATTGTGAGACTTTTAGAAGCTAATAATTTTGCGTGAAAAAAAGCTAAATTTATTGCATATAGCATTGTCACTCAGTGTTGCCAGATTGGGGACTTTTTTTATTCAGATTATTTGACTGTCACCACTTTTTAAAAATTGTATAATTCGATTATTTTTCAGAATTTTCAATCTATTTTTAAATAGGTCGAGTATTTCTATTTCGAAAAGCGGTGACAATCAACAATCTGGGAATAAAAAAGTCCCTAATCTGGCAACACTGTTGTCACTGCCGATAATGAAACACATGTTTTTGCTTTATGATAGAAATTCAAAACAATGTTCTTTATATTTCAATGTACCTTTTTTAAAGCTTCATAATCACCTGTTATATATATAAAAATTGCAGATACTGGATTCCATATGCTTGATTGTAGATACACTTGGTTTGCTTTTTTTGTTTTGTAACAAGAAGTTGCAAACAAATTGACAGAAGAAAAAATAATTAAAAAGAGTAATAATAATAATAATAATTAGCAAAAGCCATGCTTTGTTTGGATTCGTGAAGCATTATTTAATAAGATAAATATTTGAAAGTAACAATATATTTTTTTTTTATATTATCTTTGCATTTTTATCAAACAAGAACGTTATTTTATGTTTTGGCGCATTTTAATTTTAGAAATGTAAATTCAGCCAAATAATTAAGAATTTCCTCGGAAATTTTTATTTATGAAATAAGACTGGTTCAAATAAAAATATTTTCGAAGCAAAATTTTACAAAATATTTTTTTAATTTTTAACTAAAATCTCTTTTAAAGATGTTTTTACATTTTACAATAGCCTCTGGTGGTTTCTCAAATGGTTTCAAATAGGTATGTTTCCAATCTTTCTAATTCACATCAAATAACCTTTGATAGCAATCTTAGAATAATATATTCAAAGAGAGCTTGAAGAAAGTTACTTCTTCAAAATCCTGTTTTCTGGAAAAAAATTTGAAATCTGCCCTGGTTGGTACTAAGAATTATTAAATGTAAAACTTTTCATTCTAATTTCTTCTTTTTTTCTGCATGTTAGCATACGAGAATTTTTGATATTGTACAATCTCTCGTAAGGAAATTTTCTATTGAATGCTAAAGCTTGAAGGGTTTTCACTCTCGACAACGCTACGTACGTTGAGCCAAATGATACCTCTTTATCCCCAATACATACGACTGCTTTATCTAATGTCAAACCTTGGGATTTATGAATTGTAACTGCAAAAGTTAACTGCAGAGGAAATTGTTTTCTTGAGCAATTTATATTTCCATTTTTCCAGAATTTAGTTATTGGTGGAATCGGAACGAAGCCATTCTCATAAGTTGAATGACTGGAGTTTTCAAATTTAACCATGATTATTCGCGGCATCTGGTCTGGTGGCCCGTGATTTTCTTCATAAATAATATCTGCAACATAGCCTAAAGCCCCGTTTACTAAACCTTTTTCGGTCCACAAATTAGAACGTAACATTACTTTAGACCCAATTGATAAAGTAAGAAATGGTTCAAGTCCGTTTGTCATTTCAGAATCGGCCAAATTTGCTTTAGTACAATTATGAAGAGCTTGAATCAAGGCAACAGGTTGACGCAGTTCTTTTAATTTTTCATTATTATATTCTTTTACGTCTTTATTCGTTGAAAACAGCCTAACTGCATCTTTAAATAAATGCTATTCGTTTTTTGAAAGAGACTGTAAGCTTCTATTCATTAATATTTCATAGTCTTCAGTAGTGCATTCTCTATTGCTAATTCGATCAAGTATGTTACAAAATATTTGTTGAGTTTCATCTTGCCGGAAGGATGATGATAAAAAAAAATATTTTTAAATAGTCGAAGAAAATAACAATTTTCCTTCCAAAAGAAACTCACTTCCTTGATTATTAAGAGGCTTGTCGTTTACTGGAGGTAGTTATTTGATATTTCCAAATAGATATAAGAACATTCTACCAAAAAGTTCATCTTGTTTCGATGGCACAACACTATGTAATCGTAAATCTATTTTTCGCAAAAGACTGCATCCAATCATACTCATTTCATCTATAATTATAAATTTACAATTTCGAAACTCCTCTTGAAGTTGGCCAATCGAATATGGATTAAGATCGCTTAGCTTTTTATTTAGTCCCAATGAAAGTTTTGAACGAATCGTTGATCTATTTATATTGATTGCGGCAACACCAGTTGGTGCAAGTAATTGAAAAGAAGATGGACCAAATGTTTCATTTAATCGAGCAGTGAAGTAATGTATTAAAGTACTTTTGTCCAGAACCTTCTTTTCCTTGGACAACAATTCTTTTTATTGGCATTTCTCGCATATGACCTTGCAAGAAATTGGGCTGTTCTTCAAAAATATTTATTATTTTTTTCTGTTCATCGGAAAACACGAAATTTGGCAAATAAGAAGGAACAGTGACACAACCACTTTTTTCATTCTCTTTCACATTTTCATTTTCAATAAAATTCTGTAATTTATTAAGCAAACCTTGACTTTGAATAGTTTGCCAGTTATAACTTATATCAATGTCCCTTCTGTCCAAATCTAATTCATCCTGTGCATTATATTGTCTTGAAGCGACATTCATCCAGTCAAATGGTTGATTTATTTCAGTAGATTCAATTTCTTCAAATTCTTCCTCATCTTCTAAATTTTGCAACAGATATTCTAAATCCAATCTCTGAATTTCATTATTCTCAAAATGCTGTTCATATATAACTTTCCATGAAGTATTATTTGGATTCATAACTTGAAAATCACGCCAAGGAATATGCAGCATAACTTTTTGCTTATAGAAATCTTCATTATTTACATTACTGGGATCATATTTCAATTTCGGTAGAATTTTGGGGATAATTGGTTTTTTCTGATACTGAAATTTTCACCGCGTTTATAAACGTTTGTGAAATAATTCTGCAAGGACACATTTTCAAATCTCACTGGGCGTTGCTCGTACTTTTCTAAAATATTTGAAACAGATATGCTTCCATCTTCCTTATTCATATCTAATTGTTCCCATGCGTCCTTTGCTAAATTAATGGTGACAAACTGACGAGATGAATTTTACAAAGGCCATCCCATTAACACCCAAAATATTTCCTGGGCAGAATAATCACGTTCAGCACACATTTTTATTAAAATCTTCTGAATTATCTGCTGAACATTGATATTATTGCGTGATTCTTGAACTGTTTGTCTGATGAAATCTTTCATCCCTTCTGATCTGTGTTCAACTTTGCTAGCATATTTAGCAATATATTTTAGAACTGCGTGAATAGAAATGACTGCTTGGGAATCCATGTTTGCTCGCCAAATTTTTAAAATTTGTGGGCTATGACTGTTTAAATAAGGACTATTTCTTTTTTAAATGTATTCCGGTTCATTAGTATGGAACTGAATTTTACTTTCGGGAGAACATTCTTTGGGAAATTTAAAGTGGCATGTGACTTCAGAAGAATTCTTTCTCTTACAATAAGCTTTAGAACATTTATGCATTTGTACTGCACGTATTAAGTGAGTATAGTTAGCAGCTTCATCAGACACATCCGTAAAATGTAATTTAGATGGATATATATCATAAACTTGATTAGGATCTGGTTGCCAAGTCGATATGAATTCGTGAAAGTATTTTACAATTTTACTTATCTTTTCATCAGCATTTGAACTAAGATTGTTTACATCAGGAGCATCTTCAAACCAGAAAAGACCATGAATGTGAGTCCTACCTCTATGTTGAAACTCAATACGAAACCAGAAGTCCTTGACTTTGAAATATTTCTTGAAAAAATTTTCCATAAAAAAATCCAACCGCTTATGAAAAAAGTAAGCAACGATTAAAGGATTACAACTCAACAATTTTGATTTTCTGATGAATTCAGAATTTTGGTTACAATTAGTGTAAACATAGTCTGCATCAATAATGCGATAAATTTCAGGCCAGTATAAATCAGCTGCACAAAGTGTAATGAAAACAGTAGGAGTTCCCAATTCCTCAACCATGTCTAACGAATCTCGTGATTTGATAAACCAACAAGAGCTCGATGATCTTAAATTAGCATTGAAAGATAAAATCGACTTGTACAATGTAGGATCTTTCTGCAACCGTTCCTGGAGTTTTTCAACTGTTTCAACATCATGTAGGCGAGATTTTTTTTTTTATACAAATAATTCGATTTTGTAATGCTGTCCAACGCATTATGCTATTAAAAACAAAAAATCTAAATCATGGATGCCGTGCAAATGTTCCATCGTCATATATCATGTGAAATTTAAAGTATTCTTTTGGTGTAATTTTACGAACTCTATCATCTCTAAGATCACCTCTTCCTGTTGGAAATAACGTAGGAAAGCTCTACAAATATATCCATCGCATAAAAATTCATTTATAGGCTTAGTATCTATCTGAGGCCAAGGAATGACACTGCATTAATCATTTCCTTCTTTAATACCTAACATACTATTTAATGCCTCTCGATTACATCTGAAAGTCACTTTTGGGGTACCGGATTCATATATATTATTTGTCCATGGACATTGATCATCTACAGAATTCAAAGTTTTTTCAACTGGTGGTAAATAATTCTGCTGTTGCTCTTGACTGAGTATTATTCGCTGAAAAATATTTCCATTTTCGGGTAATCTTTGCAAATTATTTTCATCAATAGTAATATAACGATACCAAAGATTATTTTCCTTTAGATATTCTAAAACAAGACTTAACATTTTCACGATTTACTATAAAATTTTTGAATTTTTCACCATCTTGTCTTCTAACAAAGATGTACTGTGATATAGTATCTATGGAATGCGGTAATAAAGTACAAAATTCTGTAATAACTTGATGAAAATTAATAACTTACCCACTGTATCCAAGCTGACCACATTTAATGCGATAAACAGTAATAACTGGATGAACTTGGGCAATTAATTGCTCCTCAACAAAAGTTAAGTTCTTCAATATTTCCGGTTGTGGATCTGGATCCATATTATTAGCTACAGAAAAAATATTTAGTTCATTATTTACTACACATTTATGGCAAGTCTTACAAGATGCGTCAGACTGAATATGCATGCCAAACCAACGTCGATGACAAATTTTAAAAAATATATAATTTTTATTTTTTTTTGTGCATCTTCGAAATTTAAAGCATATTTCCGATCACATGCATTCTCTGTCAGAAGAGATTCGTCATGTCGTCGTTTTTTGCGCTGGTATCTAGTCTCTTGCCTTAAAACTAAATCATGTTCGCGTTCTTTTCGACCAGTAAGTGTACGTTTTCTCGGAATTCTTTATAATAGAACTAACACATTCCATAAATTGTTTTTAAACGGCCAAAATGTTAAAAATAATACTAATAGTAATTACTTCATAATAGTAAATATATTTCATTTGGTTAAATTTTCAACCTTCGAATTCGAATAACACTTTATATAACGAATTTAACATTTAATTTTATTTGTTTATAATTTTTTGTTGCCACTTTACAAAAAAAAAATCATAATATAATTCTTTTAAAATGATTAAGTTTCGTCTGAGTAAATTATTTCACATAATAAGAATAAGTTGTGTATTTGAATTCTTAACACTAAAAAATACATAATTTAATTAAATAATTGAATTTTCACTAATTTTAATTCATTAAAAATATGGTATAATTTTCCCCAAAACAGTATTTTAAAAATTTCACAAAAGAAATCGTGAAACTATTATATGATTAAAAGGAATGAGAGCCAAAATATGCGCCATCTCCAACCAATCTTAATAAAGTATTCTATTAAAATGTATATTTTCCTCTCAAATAACATACATTTTTAATATAAGAAAGTTTAATGTAAATAAAATTTTAAGCTGTAGCCGGTATTACGGTAATTCTTTTACCATACATATTACGTATGCCACTCTGAAATATTAAAAAGCTGTAGCCGGCATTACGATAATTCTTTTGCCTCACATGCAAATAATTAGAGATATACATATTATGTATGCCACGCTGCAATATTAAAAAGCTCCAGTGGGTATTACGATAATTCTTTTACCTCACATGCAAATAATTAGAGATTATTTACTTCCGCTTAATTATTACATTTTTTTTTTTTTTTTTTTTTAGATAAACGCAAACATTTTATCACAAACTCCAACAAAACTTTTTATTCTATTTATTCCTTAATCCAAAGATACTGCTTTATCGTCTGCTGCCATAGTAACATGAAAAATTAAATTTTATTAAAAAAATGAGCAGTAGTAGAAAATATTTTACTAAATCGAATAGTTATTTTTAATTTCGGTTTAAGAATTCAATTCATGAACTCCCGTGTATAGAACGAGTTAAACACACTGCAAATAGAGGCGTCTTAAATTCAGACACATATGTGACTGAAAAAGAAATTCAGACACTTAAACGTCTGAATATGAAATTTCAGACATCATAAGTGTCTAAATTTAAGGCACTTAGGTGTCTTACTGTGATCATGGTATAAATGAACTAAGAAAAATGTCTGAATAATGATCATGTGTCTGAAATTAAGACATGTAGAAATTCAGACACTTATATGTCTGAATGTAATACAATTGTATCATACTATATGTATGATGAAACGATGATTGTATATGAGGACCCCAGAGGCCAAGGGATACAAGTGACTTTAGATTTGGAGTAAAATGAATTTAAAGATGAACATCAATAGTATGTGTCTGACTTAAAATATGAAACTGTTCCTAATTTCATAGCGGTCTTTGAACTCTTATTTCAATAACTGTGGAAGAAAAGTGGAGTACAATATATTTTTTAAATTTTAAGTAGAGATTAAGGAGGTTAAGTAATTTATAGAGCTTGAGTAGTTGACCTCTAGAACGCAACAGATAATTAGAAAATCTCTTATATTTTGCGTTTTAGTTTGGCGAACTAGGCAAGGGACTCCAGGCACATCTGTCCAACGTTTCCCCTCCATACATTTTTTTTTTCTGAGAGCAATCATAAAACAAATAGCAATATTTCCAGATAGCCTGTGTACTTATCTCAGTTTTTTCAATTTTGTGACTTATACCCCTTCGCTTCTGGTGTCCTAATATGCAATTGTATCGCAATATATCTGGCAGCACCATCAGAAAATGTTTTCGAATGGATGAAATGCATTGCCATTTACTAAATTTGGTATTAGTGTAAAAAATAAGCAGCTTGATTTGACCATGAGGACGTCTGCCAAAATTCTAAATGCCCGTTTTCTAACTTTCGAACTAAATTATGTTTTGTGCAAAAGTACAAGCTAAAGAAACTTTTCACAAAATATAAAGTTTCTCAAAAACTACTTCCTCTCATCTGTATATGTAAAATCCGCTCCCTAAATACAAAGAGATATGATTGCACTCAGAAAAAAATGTATGGAGGGCAAAGGTTGAACAGATGTGCCTGGGGTCCCCTGCCTAGTTCGCCTAACTAAAATGCAAAATATAAACATGAAATAAGTTAAACTAAGAATCTTTTGTCAGAACACCTCGTACAAGAATTTTTATATAAAAGAAATATAAAAAAAATTAAGAAGTAAGAAGTATTAAATATTCAAAAATAAATTTCTAACAACATTTTTCAAAATGCAGAACATGTCTTTCCTTCTGGTTGGGGGTATTGCCCTTATGAACACCCCTTATCTTCCAATTTAAGATAAATTAAAATATATGAACGTCAAAAGGAAATAATTAAAAAAAATATTTCTATTTGTGGTTTAGGAAGGGAGGGGGGGGGGAGGTGTTTCTCTTACAAAAATTTATTAGTTCCTTTTTGTCTTAGTCTTTAATTATGTAATAATTTGGAAGAATAAATTTTATTATTATTTTTAAATATAAAGACAATTTAATTCAGTAAATTTCAAAATACAGGAAGGGAATATGGCCTGCAACTAATATAATGGCCTGCAACCGCCCTCCTGTCTGTGATTATTCATATTATTTAGAAGCGTTACGACGATTTTTTAAATTTATCATATGTTTTTCACTCTCTGCCTGAAAGTATAAAAACTGTAATAATTATATTCAGATAATTTATAAGTGTAAGCATTACGAAAAATGCCAAATAAAGAAAGTAAAATGCTTCTGATTTCTTCTTATACAACGTTCCATTTCCTGCTAATAAAAAAGTTTTAATGAACTTATCATACTGTAAACCCACACTGTGGTAAACCGTATGCTGACGTAATGACTGACGTAATGCTGACTCTTTTTTCCCTTTGTCAGCCGAATTCGAGTTCAAGAGTCCAATGTCGCTTTCAAATGTAAACGTTTTCCAACAGTTCACATATTTAACAGATCCTATCTTTTACTGTGAAAAGTTTTGTCATTATAATTCTACTGTGGCTGCGTTATTTCTAGAAGTGTTATATTTAGAAGTTTCTTGCATTTTGGATTTCTGCGTGAATCATATGTGTTTCAGATTTTTATATAACAACGGAAAAGAAACACTTGAAAATTACATCCAAGAATTCTACAAAGAGCGCGCAACAGAGATAGTATTACTTTTTATTACTTTTCATCGATAATATAAGGTTATTCATCTCGTCAGAACTTTGTGAATAAGAACTAGCCCCAGTCTTACAAACTAGTCCCACGGGTTGTGTTTTAAGAATGGAAAATTTTCATTATTTTAACACGACTAGTAGGATATATGAAGGGGTTTCTTTTAAAAAGCTGCAAGTATTTTGTTACTCATTCACTATGACAGTTATTTTAAATCAAGGCAAGGATATCGATAACAGTAAGTGGTTTTGATATTTTGTTTATAGTACCACATAAAATATTGCATGAAATATAAGTAAGGTTTGAATCTGTTTGCGAAAAAACAGCTAATTCTAGAAATATATATTCTTACATTCATGTAGTTATGCATGTTACTGTAACTTAAAAATCCTTAAAGATATACATATATATTTCATTTGAAATCAATTTTAATATTGATTCTTAATTATTTTTAGCAAAAAATAAATTTGAAATTTAAAAAGCTAGAGTTATATACATTTACTTTCATAACTAGTTTTGATTAAAATTGCGGTTTTTATCATTTTATTTATCACCACTTACATGAAATATTAAAACAAAATGACAATTAGATATTAAAATGTATGTTTAAGACGAAAGAAGTTTAAAAATTTGAAGTAATTTTTCTGCATGTTATTTAAAATAGAATATTTATTTATTTTTTATTTATTATTAAATAAATAGCTCTTGAGATTTTCATCTGATGAATAAAAAACTTGTCTATGTAGCAATATAAATTTAAAAGAAGAATTTAATTTTTAAATGATATTAATTTTCTTTTTTTCTGAAGGGGCGGGGGAATTTTTGTGCAATTTTGTAACGCTGATATTTTAAATCTCTTTCGACATTGCTCTGTTTATAATGAGTATTTCGAACTTTTAGAACAGGATAAGATTAGAAACAAAAAATATATATTTATCCGAATACCGTAAAGGACCTGCCTTCAATAGTGGACACTATGGGACTGTGGAATTTGTTCGATAATCACTGGTCGGTAAAAAATAAAAATTTTTCTCCCTGCAAACTAAATATGTAAAGTGTCTAAATATGTTATTGAAAATGCTCCAGTACGTACCATTTTTTCCGAGAAACAGTTTTATAATAATAACAAACATGGAAGGATTATTATATTAATTTGCAATGCTAGATAAAATTGAAATCATGAAAGAAATGTTTTGACTGTCTTAGATATCAAAGTGACAAAATATAGCATGGAAATTTTATTTGTTGATACTTGTGTAAAGCACTTTTTTATCCCCCCTCCCTTTTTTCATGTCCCAATTTACTATTTGCTATCCACTAGTATATTTTCATTCCTTATGCCACTGTAAATCTGGTAATCGTATTTATACATTTATTTGCAGGTAATTTACCTATTATTATCTATATTTTATGGTTTAAAAATTTTTCACTCATGTTTTAGGAAGATATAAAATATCTTAATTTTAAATTTAAAAGCAAAACTCTCCTACCAAAAAAATGGTACGTGATACAGTAATTTCATTACCATATTTTTATTTAGAAGATTAAAATCTATAAGAATCAACTATTATTTTTTACAGAGAGGATTTTGGTGCCGACCAATGAATCAGACATGTCTGTGTTTTTTTAGGTAAAAATAAACAAATGTGCATGCGTTTTGCTTTTAAAAAGTTTTCGTTAAATAGAGCTGTCCGGTATTAGGGAATGTCCATTAGTCTCCATAACGAACACTTTCGAATACCGGACATCTCTATTTAGCGAACATAATGCAGGGTTGGATTTTTTGCAGAAGAAGGATTTGATTGAAGCATGGGTGAACTGGGCAGTGTCCCCTACGCCCTCCCTACAATTTTAGGGGCCCCGAATTAGATATGCAATTATTGTAAAGTTTATATTTTAAATTTTTTCGATAGTGGGCCGATTATAATAAAAATCTTTAACATTTAAGGCCGACTAAGATTAAAAACTAAAAAAAAAAAAAAATCTAAATACAGTAAAACCTCTCAATCACATGCACCTCGGCAACGAATGGTGGATAAATTCCCTTGAAACCCCTATTGAGAGGTTTTATTGCATTTATATATTTTTTTGTAGTTTTTAATCGTATTCTACTCTAGAAGTTCAAAATATTGATTATGATGTACATTGTTGAAAAATATTTAAATTATCAGCTTTAAGAAAATTGCATACCAACTTTCAGAGCCCCTAAAATCGCAGTGTATGAGGGTGGAGGGGGCAGGACCATGGCCAAAAATTTTTCTAGGATTCAACGTGGTCAAACATGGCTGCGTATAATGCTTAAAAAATGGTTGCAATTAAGACGTTTGAAGTGTCTGAAATTCAGATGTTTGAAGTGTCTGAAAAAATTCAGACATTTTAAAATGTCTGAAAAATGAACACTCCGTTTCAGACACTTAAGTGTCTGAATTTCAGACATTTCAATTTGCAGTGCAGATAGTTAAATAAAAAAAAAAAAAACAGTTTTTGAGATATTTTGGCGAAATAATGAAAATATATTTTATTTATTCAATTAATCATGATTCTATCTATAAGTACTGACTTCATGATTTATTATTTTTTTTTCTGAAAATATACGTGTTTCATTTTTTTTAAATGCATCCGTAATGGGAAAACATGTAAAATAAATTAATTAAAATAATAATTTTTTTAAGGTTATTCTGTAAATAATAATAATAATAATAATAATAATAACATTGTACAAATCTATAGGTCAAAATGAATTTTTAAGTTTAATTTCAAGGTAAAATAATGGATAGTTTTTTTGTAAAGTGTACGACAAAATGTAATTTGAGTAGACTTGTAGAGGATTTGCTTCGCTCATCCTAGTAACAATAATAAGCATGAATTTATTTTTGTTGAAAAAATAAAGCATGCAATTTCTAAGGGAGTCAGTCACTCAATGTAATGTAGTGACTAAAAACTAAAAAAAAATCTTTTTGTTTAGTTTTACCTTAAAACGAATTTTTTTAATAAGAAAATGAAATAAATTTCACGTACTCTTAAGATATAGCGAATATTTTATGTTCAGTTTATAGAAGCAGTTCGAGGAAACAACATTCTAGTTAACAGTCAGATTAAGAAACCCTTAAATGTGGTTTTGACTAAAATTTTTATATTGAGTAAGAGTTTTTAATATATAAATATTTAATATATATATTTAATTTAATTTAAATTATTTTCTAATTATATCGTAGTATAATACTTTATTAAATTTAATCCATTTACTGTCTATTAATTTTCTGTTCATATATATTATAAATCTCCTTTCAATAATATATGAATCAAATGTGAATTTTTGAAAAAGATGAGATAAATATATATTTCTTAATACTCTCGTAGCATATTTAGCGAATAGTAAAAGACTTCCAAATTTAATTGTTCGAAACAGCTATCGTTCATCATTACATCCCGAATATTAAAAATACATTAAATATTATTTAGGGCAGCTTATTTTTCTTCTAGAATTTATAAATTAGAACTAAGATCATTTTAAAAGAAATATTTTGTAATTACCGATTAAATACTCCAAAATTCACCTTAATCTTTTTTATCACACAAAGATTTATTAGATGTGTTTTAATTATCTCCCTCTAGCACTCCATTTTTCACCCCTTAATTATAAGGTTTACGTTAATGGACTGCATATTGGATTGATAATTTATTACCTATTTAAAAAATATATATATTCGCTTTTTTTTAATAACTGACAAATTAAACAAAAGATCAGATAAAATATAAATATAAATCAAAATTATGAAAAATCCCATATAAAATCTAATAGTAAAAATTTAAATTGAAGTAAGTGTAAGATGTATGGCAAGAAAGATATAAATGAAAAGTGCAAAAGTACACTTTTATTTATAATAATTCAGGCATAAACAATAATACCAAAATATTATGCCGTGATTTAAAAATATAATAAATAAATTAAAAGTACAAAATTATTTTTCTAAATATATCAATTTTGATTTAAATAATTATGCGGCATTAAAAATTGAATTTAATAAAATATTTTAGTAAGTTCTTATATAACGATTTCTAAATTTTTATTGAAAATTCTACTAATTGAATGGTGCAATAATTCTGTTACCAGATGTGTCCGCTTCTGAGCATCACCCCAACGAAAAGTGGACTTTCCCAATTTTCGTTCTGCCATAGGAAACCATCTAGGAATGAGACGCTAGTGCTCTGGACGTCGAAGCACAATTTATAGGTATTGCGATTACAGTGCCATCTGTTAAAGGTTTTTTAAGATAAATTTTGGAACTTCTGTATAATATTTTTACAGCTTAGCTAATAAACAAACCGTTTACCGCATAATTCTATTGATCTTTGTTTTTGAGTTATTCATTTTGAAATCAGGATCTTATTCGCTAGACACCCTGTAAATTACGCAGTTTTGGAACAATTTATTATTAACTCTGTTTATATTTTGCTGCATTTAGATGTTAACTCATATAGATTACCGACAAAACAAATTTTGGACAACCAAAATTGAAGTAATCCTTTAAATATTGCCACATTTACTATATTACATACCAAATTATTATATTACATACCAAAACTTCATCAGCACCATTTTCTGTCTAGGTCTAACACGATCTAATGTGTTAAGAAAGTGCATGTATTGACACTTTAGATATAGTAGGTCCCAAAAAATGTGTGCAAGTTTCCCATAGACGTCAGAGAGACAGACATATAGACAGGCATCGTCCTAAAAAAATCGCATTATGTATAAAGAATAAAAAAAAAACATAACAAACAAAAACAAGTAAGAAAAATCATGCCTTAAGCATAAATTATGAAACACTCCCCAACACTTCCTGAATGCTTTAACAAAACTTCGCTATTTAGGGATATAAGGTAAATAAGATAACTAATTACACATTTTATAAAACGCATAAAAAATTTGAAATCTGATTTCAATAGTTACCGTCCATAGCCAAATATGTATTCCATTTCTTTTGAACAGCCCTGTATTTGATCTGTAGATTGATATATATATACTATATAATGGGGAAATTTAGTTCATCAAGACAATGCATAACAGGTTGAAATTCATCTTTCAGCAATTTATACTAATAGATGGAAATATACTTGAATACTTTTGTACAGCCCTGAAGTTTACCTAGTACCTTTATTACATGCCACTATTCAGCTAAAATTTAATTCAAACTAAAACACTCTTAAAACTACTGAAATTACATTTTCAGAAATTATCACCCATTGACGGCCATGTATTCAACTCTTTGCGTGGCACTGTATGTCATTTTATCTATATTCTACAAATATTTCTTAGTAAACTAAATTCAGTTCAGCGTAAAAATACATAACTCCTCTAAACCCCACCTTTAATCAATTTATGTTCATACTCAGTAGCCTTTACGAATTCATTTCTGTAGCCCTGTATATGAACTACAGCGTTTATACGCACTTTATAGTATGCATAAATATAGTGAAAAAAGCGCATACCATAATTAAAAATGCATTTCGAGCAATCATTACTAATATACAGTAATTCAGATACAATATAGTATCTGAAATCTTTTCAAATACACCGTAAACAATTTCCCCTATACCATTATGAACGGAATTCTTTTGTGTGGAACTGTAAATGAACAATAACTATTCTTTGCACCGCATATTCAACAGAATGCATATTTTAGTGGACTTCGTAAATGAATATCAATTTTACTATGTTTGAAAGTGTGTAACACCATTAAAAATCATTTGAAATGATTTTTTTTTTGCCATTGGCCGTAATGTAAAGGAAAACTTTTGATTGTCCCTGTAAATGAAGTAAACATGCTACAAATTTCATTTGAAATAGGGAACGTGCTGTGTTAGAGGTCACTAACATCCAAAAATTTCAGAACGATCCGAGCATATTTACGAGAGTTAGAACGCGGACACTCGGCCAGACGGACAGACAAACCGAAGTCAGAAACACTTTTCAACTTTGTTGGAAAGTGTTAAAAAACAGTGGTTTCCATGGCAATATTTCTTTTCACTGCTATCTCCATTACTAATGAACCCATTTGATTATACGGATTTTCACATTCCCTTCCGAGTCAGGCTGTTATTTTTTTTCTTTTAAATACCTCGCTAATTTTAATTTTAAATGATTAGTTTTAAAGCTATAATAAATGTTTAGCAAATGTTAAATACTGCTAAATGGCAGAATAATTGTACTTTGGAAAGCATATATAAATATTTAATAAATAAAAAATAATATGTATTGAACGATTTCCGATTAGCACATAAGAAAGAAATTTCCGTTTAAATCGTTTTTATTTGCTTGGTGACAAAACACAGAACGTAATTACTTAAATCTGCAAGTTCTTTTAGTATAATGAATGTGTTACTTCATAAAAGCGATAATGAAAAAAAAATAATTACTATTATAATACATGCTAAAATAAAATATAATTATTATGTTTTACTGTTTATATTTTGTCGTGAGTTTGGAAATAAATGTTAATAAAATTATTTTTTCCAATTAGTTTTGTTTTTTGTTGTTGTGCAAAAGATTGTAATAAAATGATGAAATATTTGAAATATAATAGAAATATAACACAGAAGGTGTGTTATATTTTATGGCTTAATATTTTTCCTTTCTTGTTAAGTTAAATTGTTAAGGAATATAGAAAATTAAAGTTAATCATTGGATAGAAGTAAACTGGTTTTTCTTTATACTCAATATTTATTGCATTGCTATTATAACAAATGCTTAATAAATTATTATATTAATTTTTAAAAAAGTATATATAAATAAATAAATAAATAAATAAATAAATAAATAGATAGATAGATAGATAAAATATAAAAGTTGGTTGATAATAAGGTTTTAATTAGTATGTAAAAAACTGCCTATTTTTCTATAAAAATAGGCAAAATACGAAGTAAATACTAAATAGTAAGTAAAGTTAAGTAAATATTATACGAAGTAAAATTGTAAGCTGATTACGTGAACATTTAGATTAATAGACAAATTTTCTAAAAGGACATATAGAATAGTATTTAATACATACAAAATCAAACATTAATTCCACTCGATTTTTATTGCTATTTTCATATATAATTAACCAGGTAGTCTTTATCTCCTTCAGTAATGTAACCTGTTAGAAAGAACATATTATCATTATACATGTACATTTAAATGTCGCATAATGAATAATAAATTACAAATTAAAAAACTTTAGATTGACTATATTCGTCTTTTCGAATGCTTTGTTGTACCTTCAAGTAAATAGTAATACTAGAATAAATAAAAACTTAGACATTAACAAATGTGAAATGTTTTTACTGCTGAAAATGATTTCATAATGTCAAGTTAACGTACACTTTCAGACATAAAGTTAAAGCATTTTTCTTACGACATAATTTTCCATAAATTTGTAATTCGCCGGTGCCGCAATTAAGGTTTATAAATTAAAAAAAAATATATAATAAAAATATAATAATAATTTTAATAACTTAACCCACTTTATGGTGGACTATTGATGTTGTATTGATATAATATGAACGCGAGCAGTAAAAGTAATTCTTGGTAGGCGTCTAATGTACTAGCGTTTGGAATTTTTAAGTCCGTATGTTAGGCCTCATATGCCATATAACGGAGAGAAAAATTGTCCAGTTGAAAGTGAATTTGTGTTATTTTTTGCGATATTTTTCTGAATTATCTTGTATTTCTGATTATTGCTAAGAAATGATGGAACTATAACCTTACTCTTTTTTAAATACTCTTTTTAAACGTTAGTTTTCTGCTTTTTAATATTCCAGCACAAAGGCTTTAATTGCTATTTTAACCTACTTTTTTGTTTGTATTTTCTGTAATGTCGGCTTTCGTTAGTCATTGTTCAATGTCAAATGACTTTTATGATGGATTCTTGTGAATCCAAGCGCGGGGACTTCAGATATCTCAGTTAGAAAATGACCTAATATTTTCTATCCTTGAATTAACGATTCCGATCGTTTACGGGGATTGTGATTTAAGGAATTTAGAAAATTTGCAATGTTTTCATGTAGTAAAAGTTTCATTTAAATAATAAGACAACCTATGTCGAGTAAAAAGATAAAAGAATACGTATCGAAAAAAAAAAAAAAAAAAAAAGCCTATGAAATATAAGGAATAATCATAACATATTTTAAGTTTGGTAAAAAAAAACATTTCTTTATATTTTATTTAAAAATGTCTTACTTGTTGATAAAATAATAGTACACTACATTTTTGGCGTACCTTTCATTACATTTATTGTTTGTTATTAAGGTTAAAAAGAACAGTTTATAAAAAAATATATAAACGTTCAGCGACCAAATTTTTAAATTCTTGAACTAAAAAAATATATTTATCTGAAGACGCTTATGATTGGTGACCATTCAGCTGAAACCTGAAAGCTTTTTATCTAGAAAATCTTTCAGATTAAAAATAAATCATTCATTTTTTTTTAAAACGTTAAGTACTTGCTTTTAAGAAAAATCAGTCTAACCTTCAAAGCGGGAAAAATATTTATGTTTTTTTTTTTTTTTTAAGTAATATTGTAATTTAATTTTTAAAAAATCTATAATAATAAAGATAAGCATACGGGCGTACGGCAGATTGTATTTGTATATTTTTAAGCGATGGATTGGAAAGTCTGTCACACTTATAGTTGAGTAATTTTTTTCCGTGTAGATTAGGGTAGTTTCCAATGCACCTGACACTCATATTTGCATTAAAGGGATATATTTGTATATTGCCTTGATTTCCGAAGTTTGTCGGCGATATTGAGTCATACGTAAAAGCAATCCAAATTCAATTATTTTGCCTTAAATAGTTAATAATTTTCTCTTTTCCATAAAGTTTTTTTTCATAATTCCTATTGTGATTTTTGATTTTTTTTGCGAATTTAGAAGTAAAATTGCACTTTACGCCTAAAATGAGGATTTCGTTTTTGTTTAAGCTATTTCAATTTGAAATTTTACATCGCTTATAATATGAAATATCCCATATTAATTCAATGAAATAAAGAAATATAAATATATCATTTATTGCCGAATTTTTAAAGGCGATTTTTAAGAAAACGAAATAAGGTATTCAAGAGCTTTTTTTAATTCTTCCCGAGGAATTTTAAGACGTTAAAAGAGTTTCTACTGTGACCAAGTACAAAATTTCTATTATATTAATATCGTTCTATGTTCTGCTACCATAGCCAAAGGTAGCTATATCTTCAACACTATGCTAGTTTGTATAATATATTGAAGGTAATTTTAGGCTAACTGCATATATTTATTACAATTTACATGGTTGTTTAGCACATTTTAAAATTCTGCCGGATCATAAACGATTAGATTTGTTTGTATATTTCCTTAAATCATTTTAAATATATTTAATGCAAGTCAGAACAACGCCTGGGCTGTAAGCTAGTAATTAACACTAGAACTGCGATATTTTCTGTATATCTAGAACATCATAATTAACTTTAATATAATAAAAATATTGTCTAAGAATTTAAATTAAATATTTCGTATAAATCAACAGAAACAACCTAGATGTTTAAAAAATGGTATAATTAAAAATTTTATTTTTTTAAGCATAACATATTACTTAAACGGACATAAACTTAGACTTTATCACATCATAAAGAAACAAAAAAGTACATTATCTCATTCAAATAATTTTAATTAATTTTAAGAGAAATTAAATTTTTTTACTAGTATTACAGATTTTAATCCAATTTATTGTTAGTTCTTTGTCCAAAACTGGGTATTAAGTTATGCACGTTTACCAGAAATTTGCGTTTCACATTTTCAGCAAATATCTTGAGTTTTTATTTAACATTTTTAAATGTGACGTCGGACATGTTTACACTTATTTTGTGGTTTTCAAATTTTTTTTTTTATTCGTAGATTCACAACAAAGCGCACGCTTATTTGTCTGGAGAGAATAAACAATCTAGTTATTCAGCTACTAATTCTTGAAAAAAAAAATCCATATACTAATAGATTTTAAGTTATGGCTTTGTATAAAGCCCAATCTCTAATATCAGCAAGATCCAAATTCATTTAAAAAACCTGCATCGACAAACTATGTGAAGCAGACTTTACAGTAAACTTTCTTGTCATCTGCTCAATCACATCTACACCGTATATAAATATAAATATAAATATAAATATAAATATAAATATCTATAAATATAGTGTTGTAGAAATTAATTGTATCAGGTGGTTATTTAGGATTAGCAACAAAATATTTTTCATATATTTTTTTTCTTCCTTGTAAACTATTAGACTAATGTCTTTATGGATTCGTACAGCGCTCGCATGTAATTGTATTTTGACATTTTTGTACAGACTGGTAATTCTATTCTTGAGTGTTTCGCAGTTCGAACCAAGTCTGATGTCATTTAATTTCAATGTTTCGGCAAGATTCAGTATTGTAAAAAAAACTTGTCTTTTGTGACATTCCTAAGTATGTTCTCACATGGTTTATTAGTTGCAGCAGACCAAGTTTAGAAAGCGAAACAATGGATTGAGATTCATTATTATTTACAAGATTAAAAAATCCATTCATTTGATATTTTGAATGACAGCCTCTAGCAAACCAGAACTAAAGACCAAATTTATATACATTTTTAATGATATATCGGATAAACCTACGCCTACCCTTTTGCAGAAAATAACTGTTAAGGTTCCTGTCCCTGCCGGCGAAAACAATCACGAGGTAATGCTAATCGTCACGGGATTATTCTATGGGGTTATCTAACATCTCGTTTGCATTTCAACTTTTTTTTTTTTTTTTTTTTTTTTTTTTTGCATTGGATAGACGAGGTCCGTCTCCTGTCTCAACTTTTCTACTTTTTCCACTTTGTTCACAGATATTTATAAAGTTACTTTCATTTTCAAAACCGGTTTTGAAAATGAAAGTGTCATTGTAAACAATATCTGCAACCGAAATTACAAAAGTAAAAAATGTGAGATGTAGTGACGGATCTTGGCCATCCCATGCAAATAAAAAATAAATATATAAATATATAAATAAATAAAAATGTCGAAATGCAACGAGATATTAGAAAAATCCCTCCCCATATGATTAGCATTAGGTCGTGAGAGCCTTCAAATGCAGGGACAGGAGCCTAACATAGGCTTGTGTTTAGCTCTCGAACATAATTATGCTTGCAGTTTTCAAGGAAAAGATCGTTTTTTATATCTGTTTATCTCAGAGTAATTTTGTTTATTTCTAGAGGATTTTATACGATTGATAGTATACAGAAACGTAGATATCTCATGTATCGTAAAAATTGTTTCTTGGCATTTTATTTCGAAAACACTGTGGTTCCCTGTTCATTCACCAGAAACTGTTCTGTTCAAGTAATTTTCATAATGCATATAAAACATGCACATTGCACATATCCAAGCGCATATAAAATTGATACTCAAACGTCAGTTTCTTCCAATTCATTTATTTTCATGAATCTGTCGATGAGCTTCATCTTCAGTCCATTTCTTTAAATACTCCAATATACATTTATCTATGAAAGGTCTCCATCACAAACATTTTTATAATAAATTATGAGTAAAACATATTTTTAAGACTAGCTGTCTATATATTATAAATGACAAACATATCTGTACGTAACGCTGACGTCATTTTGCGAATGGCAACATTAGACGATGAAATTTTGGTTTTGCAATTTTTTGCTACTGCTAATTTTTAACCTTTTAAACATCGCACATTTTCAATTTTTACACCGTCCGTCATGAAGTGCTAGGGGGGGGGGGGGGAGTACATTCAAAAACAATTTGTTTTGCAACAGTATCTCAATTTACTCATTTTTTATGGCTTATAAATTAACCTTGAAGCAAGATTTCTTTTAAATCTATCTCTATCGCATGCAGACTCAATTATTGAAGGGTAATAATCCATTATCACTTAAAGCAATACAGATAGTATCAATAATAAAAATGTCTCCAGCTAATATTCCGTATCAAAATTATAAAACGAACAATAAAATAAAATAAATGAAACAAAATTTTAACATCTATGTAGTCGCGAAAAATTCAAACTATATACCGTCCAATAGGAGGATTTTATACTTCCAAATATAATTTGTTTGAAAACTGCATATAATTTTACGTATTAGGAGTCTTAATTACTTAAATTAGTGTTAAAATTTTTTAAAAATGTATAACCAAAATCAAAATAGAAAAAGAAAGAGAAAGGTAAGACATTTTTTTTTTTTAAATAAATGATGAAATAAATAAGAAAAATAGGGATTACAGGATAAAAATAAATAAAAGTAAAAAAAAAAAAAAAAGAGGTTAAGCGTATTTTTAAAATAATTCTCCGTTCAGCTTTACATTTTCTATGTTGCTTTCATTCTTTTATACCCTTTGAATTTAGCACGAAATAGAATGAAGGGCTAAGAAATAAAAACTAAGGAATAAAACATACCTATCTGTACACATTCATCTTCGCGAAGCAACTTAGGCTAATGTCAGACGAACGTCTTTTTACACGTTTTTTTCCCTACACATCATCCCTACACAATGTCGCTAGCATTGTGTAGAAATGTTGTGTAGGGGAAAAAACGGACGAAAAAACGTTCGTCTGACATTAGCCTTAATCTAAACGAAAAAAATTCGTCTGCCAACATATTGTCATCTACAAAAATTATATCGTAGATTTTTTTTATTGCTAATATTTAACTATAGACTCAACAAAAACAAATATAAGTTTTTTGCGTATATCTGTAGCATTATTGATCTATATTTAGAGCAAATAAGTTTAAAGAAGAAGCACTGATTTTCAAATAGCTTTTCTGAATGAGCATGCGCTTAAAATTTCTCACAAAGTCACTATAGGAAGAATGATTAAGTGCAATGTGTCACTTGGTAAGCATTTTTTTTAAATTCACAAATCTGAAATGTTTCTTTTAGGTTCGCCAAATGACGTCATATTTATCTAATTTCATCAAAATGACTTGTGGGTTTCAGCAGTTTCGAAATAAAAAGTCGCAATAAAAGAACGCAATGCTTTTTACAAATGAATTTTTAAAATGTGAATTTTAATTTATTTTTAACCTACCTTATAAAGTTACTTATTAGTAGAAATTCAGTATTCAATAAAATTAATGTTATAGTTTTGTCTAAACATATAATAAATACATATTTACACTTCCAAAAAAAAAATCGTAAGATCTTGTGAAATTTAAATGCAACACAGCGGGTTGCTATGCCTGCTAGTTATTACAATGTTCTATAAGGGAGCCCAAAATGTTGATGGGCAATAGATAGAAATAAATACCTTTAATAATAATTAAATTGCCCAGTGATTTTATTAAAAGTTCGTTTAAAAACGTTGAAATTTGTATCCAGTTTTAAATCGAGTTTCCTAGTAAGAAAAAAAAATCGATGAACTCCTCTAGGACCAAGCCCACATTCATTCACACACTGCGCAGAACTTAAAGATGGTGCATTTATCAGCCATGCCACGACGCAATCGTAGAACATCAGCTAGTTTCTAAAGCGATCAAGGACAGCTTTAGCACATTCATTTTCTAGTTAATTTTAGCTAAGTTTTTTTCTTATTATATATAAGTACAACTTTGGGTTATATATATATCAATAGATTATTTGTATTAAATCTCTTTCGATCCTTTTCGCTGTTTAAATATTATATCTACGTTATGTATACGAAAATCATTTTCCTTGGTACATTGTTTTATGAATATTTTATATAATATCAAAAAATAATTTACAATGAAATTTGGAACTTTATTACAGTCGGATCTCGTTATCACGACATCCGGTTTTCCGTTCACTCCGCTTATCATGTCAGTTTTGCAAAATCCCGATTTTCTGTATATGACTTTAATGTAAATAAACTCCAGATTTTACGTCGTTGTATAATTTTCAACTCCGGATATCCCGATGGTTTAGGAAAATTGTCCATTTTTCATAATCTATCATATAAGCACGGAAATTAGGCGGTAAGAAATATCTTAGCCTAACTTTTCACAAAAGTGTCTAAAATACCCAATGAGATAAATCAGAAATTTTACTTTAATCCTTTATCTGAATAAATAAACCCTAACACTATAAATGACCCACTTAAGCTCCAGATAGACGTATCAGTCTACTCGCGGTCTTTTGTTCTGGTCAGGTGGCGCTTTCTTTTGGTTACAAGGCATTTTTCATCCGACTAAAACCGAAGCATTGCATTGCATTGAAACGATCAGAAATTATCAAACACCTTCTGAAACAACGAATATTGATTACAATTCATTATATAATATTGAAAAAAGAATTGTAGGAAGCACATCTAGGGATAAGCAATCCTTAATTCATCAATATTTCATGTAACAATAAAAAAACATGTCACCACAAATCTGATTTTTATTCTTTTCAATTTTGTTTTTGTGTTTATTTTGTTTACTGATAATGTTTTATTGCTTAAAACTGCAAGAACAGTTATGAATTTGAAATTGTTTTAAATTACGAAAAAATACAGCTTTTTATAAACATTTTTCTCCAACTCCGGTTACCGCGACACCCCGCTTATGACGACACTTTGTTCTGGTCCTTAGAGTGTCGGAATAACGAGGTTCGACTGTATATTGATTTTAATTTTATAGAAGTTTTCATCCAAGTAATGAAATATTTTTGTACTATTAGGTCCACCGGAAAGTTCTGTCCGATAATGTTATTTCAGGCCTACTTTTTTTTGGATTCAGATGTTTTCATTGACACCACTTTTTTTAAATTGTATAATTCACCTTATTTAATGAACTTTCCGGTAGACATAATATTTTCCAAGTATAATTTCGTTACATCATTAAAACTGCACGGTAACTCTTCTATAAAATAGTGAACATTTTACTAAGAATATGCGTACGTCTTTATTGCTTTGAGCAGAAGAATTAATTCAATTGAAGTGAATTAAATAACTAGATTGTATCAGTAGATTAATAAATTATTTAATTCGATAATATCTTATTGGGAATTCTGTTTTATCTTAAGAAATATTTAAAGATAAAGCGAAATTAATGTAACTCGCATTTAAAAAATGACATGCATTAATAAAATACATATATCTATTATATTTAGAAATATAAATCAATTAGACGATGAAACTCTTTAGGATAATTTCTGTCTCTTCATAATCCAATTTCATACTAATGCAATATTATATTTATTGATTTAATGAAAATATCGCCTTAAATTTTCTCCAGTAAGAGTTTTTTCGAATAATCGTAATGGTATTTTTGAAGAATAAATTTACATGTTAATTTTCCTTAAACGTGAAAATGTTAAAACTACTGAAAAATGTGACTTTCTAAAGATATCCAACCTTTATGTTACATATCCACTACTTTATTTCATTTTTATATGAGTTTCTTAAATGTTTCTTTAATTAAATCGCATTAAATATTCGTTTATCAAGACACGTCTAATGATTTAGGATAACTTTAGTTTAATTTTAATTTGCATTTATTAAGTATGTTAAAATTTAAAAAAGAAGCTTAGAAACTGTTAGTGAACTTATGTATTTATTATCTATGAACTAACACGCCCGGCGCTGCTCGGGCCCGTGATGAATGATCCTTAAACGAACCTAAATTTATACATGATTTTACATTTTACATCTTTAACTCCATTTTGGTAGAATTCATATTTTTAAATACAAAAATCGCAAAAAAATATTATTTTATATTTTAAAGGGAAAAAATATTGCATTGAATGTATATGCTATTTGGTATTTTATTTTCTGAGTAATTTGGGCTTTGGAGTCTATGAGTGCAAAAGGCAACGAAACCGCGATGAAACGCTGAGGTTTTTATTGTTTCCATCGAAATGTTCACACTTTGTTTTTCTAAAAAAATATTTCTACCCGTCCGTATATTTAAAAACTTTTGTATGTGATATAAATCTGCTCTATTGAGATGCTTTTAAAATATGGCTAAAATACGGACGTTTAATTACTAATAGCGTTGAAAAAATATCGTCTGCTCAAGGTGCGAGGTGATCAGAGTTCGCTATTGTATTTGAAGGGTTAAAATTCATATTGTTTTTTTAAAAATACACCATAGATTAGAAGAGGGTTTCTCCGTTAAGAACATATTTTTGTTTGCCAGTACCTTTTAAAATTGCGCGCTGTAGAAAAAAAAAAAAAAATGGAAAAACGTCCCTTTTCGATTTTTTTACCAAAGGGTTAATTGCAATATTTATTTGTATTGATTATTGCATTTGAGACTTAAAGGTACGATCTTTTAGAATATGTCTTCCGTTTTTAACTTTGCTAAGTGGTTTGGCAGATGTAAGCTGATAAATAATGACAAAATAACGCCAGAAATTCCTTCTTTCGATCTTCCTTTTCTGTCGATGCGTAAATATGACTTCTACACGTACGCCAACGTTTTTTCCTCTTTCGACAGGGCCGTGATAAGTTTTTAATGAGAGTGAATTGCGACTCTTAATTAATAACTCTTCATATAATTAGAATTTTTAAATTCTAAGTGTGAGGTGCGTCAGGAGAGATCTTGTTCTACCCTTGCAAAAATTTTGTCCATTGTACGTGTGGTAGATTTCGCTAGCCATCCTGGGACACACACACTCACACATAGACACGTAGAACGACTCTTAATTTTATTAGTACAGAACATTAATCAGTAAAATGCATCACCTATAAATCAAAATATTAAAATATTATTATTTGAGTGTGAAATAATATAATAATTCACGCATAAATGATGTGTGTTCCTAAATAGCTTACTTCTGCGCAGTCGGCCTGTATCAGATAATTATTAAAATATACCTGATATATCAACAATAAGAACTTCACTGTCCTTTTTAAAAGAGGCACGGTTTAGGTACTATTAATTTTACATTCAGATAACTTTCAGAATGTAAGATCTGTCAGATAAAAAAAAATACAAAATACCAAGAAATGCGTTGTAATAAAAACCATACATGATTTTATATTCACTAACTTCATGTTTAGAACTAAATAAAATTATGTATGTATTGTGTTTAATTAATGAATATTTATAATGGTGTTATAAAGAAGAAATGCGGACGTGAATTTCAAAACTCCCTTTATCCCAAAACTGAAATTTTGGGAAATCGTGAAAAAACTCAAACTGTGTCCGTTGGTTTTAATTGTATACCGAGATTCTGCAATGGCAAAAATACAGAAAAAAACCACTAAACCACTTTTTTGCAGATTATTGAGTTTTTTCTTTGCATGTTTAGAAGTAGACCAGATTGATAGAGAAAACAAGTTTTTTTTTTTTTTTTTAATTTTGGGTCAAGGCGAGTTTTGAAACGCACATCCTCAAATGTCTGTTTGATTGTTTGTAGGGGGACTACCAAATCAATTTTTAATTTTATGGTAACTATGTATGTTCTATCATAAATTATACTTTATGTCGGTTACACTACACCGAAGGGGCGCTGCAGGAGAAAAACACGTTCTGAAATTGAGATTTTTTATTAAAAACTTGAAATTTCGTACGAAGGTTGCATTCAGATTTAAATGCTCGCTAAGAAATTCTTCTAAAATGGTTGAAATTTACAATTACAAAATGAGCAAAAAACGTTCTAATTTACGATTTATTTTTAATTGTTATGACAAGAAACTTGAAATTTGAAATGGTTGTTCATTTAAAGACGTAAATGGATACACAGAAAAGTTTTTTAATCTAAATTTATAAGGATGCAGGAGAAATAAAAGTTCCAAAATTATGATTTCTCTTATACTAATTGAGGTAGAAACTTGTAGTTTGGCATGTGGTTACTTTTAAGATGTAACGGCTCGCTACGTACTGATTCTAAAAAAGGTTAAAATGTGTAAAAGGTGTTTTTAGAAAACGTTCAAAAAAACTTTCTAAATTAAGATTTAGTTGGATTTGTAAAGGTTAGTAACTTGAAATTTGGCATGATTGTAATTTTTAATATGTCAGTGAGGATAGAAACTTAAAATTTGTCATATATTTTACTTTTAAGGCGTAATTTCTCGCAAAGGACATATTTTACAAAATTTGAAATTTTAGCCTCTTCGTTACTCAACAAAAAATATTTTTTGAAAAAATGTTGGAATAGGTTTTCCTACTTATTTTGGCTTAAAAAATGATAATAATAAAATAATTTTAAAAACTGATGCACCAGGATACTGGTAAATGGTGGCCCACGTATGTGGACCTTGGGACTCAATTGCGTAAAAAGATCAAAATTTTGGAAAATCATTGTAAATACTTGTTTCTTTTTAAAATTGCGAAAATAAATGTTTTTTTAATATAACATAATTAAATATTATATATATTGCTTTAAATGTATTAAATTAATTAAATCGAAAATTTTCTTTATTAGGTACGTTATCATTTCTTTGCTTCTTTGGAATTTCATCTTTCATACCATGAACGTATTCGTGTCCTACGTCTCCGGGGGTTTATATGATTTTTCCTTCATACTGCATCAGAAGTGTATCAACACACATCCCATAATCTATTAATGACATGTATTTTCATCTTCATCGCTTTATTATCTCATAATAATGTATCCAGCAATTAGAAATCCTTAGATATACAAAGTAATTAAACATCCGCGTTGGTTGTTCGTTTGCTTTTGTTGCACAGTGACAATATGCTAGGTACCGATAAAAGATATGTACCACGCATAGATATGTTGTACATCTCTGGAACAGCTGGCTGACTAGTTTTTATTTTTTCTTATCCTTGTTCGACCATCTCATGCATGTATAAGTTACTTCATTTTCAACAAATGTAGAAAGAAAAGTAACTGATTTGTTATATTCCCACATTAAAACGAAATCTCATCTTTTCTAAGTACCTCATCCCACTTTTTTTCTGTTCTGTATCAGCTCTCAATTCTTGTTTAGCAGAACCAATTCTATTTGACGTAATAGTTCCGCGAAAATAATTATTTTGCAAAAGGTATTCTGCACATTTCAATCTACACTGTAAAAAAAATACGACCAGTTTTCCTGTAGGAATCGGAAAAATAGTTTCCCATATCGTACCGGAAAAATGTCCGACCCAGGTCGGAATAAAATCCGTAAAATACCGTTTTATTGACTATTTCCTTTTTTACGGATTTTAGTCCGAGCTAGGTCGGAAAATTTTCTGGTACGATAAGGGCAACTATTTTTCCAAATCCTACCAGAAAACTGGTCGGATTTTTTTTACAGTGTAGTAAAAAATCGGTGTAAATTATATGGTTAAAATATTGCGGCACACTTTAACGCAATAATTTAACACTACCCCCGAACTAAACAAAAATCCCGCATATCATTTGAGGAAATACTGCCATTGCTAACATATGTATGTACAGAAATCTAATACCAATCCATCTCTAACAGACAGAACAAATGTTTTATACCTAGAGGATTTGGTTTTGAAGCAACATATTGTGGGAAATCACATTGCCCAGAAAGGGAATCATTTTCTAGTCCAAAGAAATATGTTTAGGTCGAGGTAAGCTTAAACACTTTTCTCCTATTAAATCTAAAAAGAGTGGCACACGGAAATGCAGATAGTTCCTTAGTTTAAAGAATCTATTTTGTCATTGTATCAACAAATTGCTGGATTGTTTTTTGATCAATATAATTTGGCTTGGGGCAGTCTCGATACAACCATGAGAATATGCCGGCCTGTAAGCTTCACCAAATCATAAACTCGTATTTACTGTCTAATCCTATTTATTGACCTGTGCTCTAGATTTTGTATGGAATGTAAATTTCTTTGTACAGCTAGTTCCTCAGAAAGCTCTATACTCATAACTGATGGTTAAATTTTATTTTGAAGAAAATTATTAATTTTAACAGTATTAAGCAATATTTTTGTACACTTAAAAATAAACAGCCATTGCATTCCCATCATGTAGTTTAACATGAATAAATAAGAATAAAATGTACGCATTAGTATTAATAGAATTGGGATAAAAAGAAAAGTAAACTCAAAAGTTAGCCTAAGGAAATCATTTAATATTTTATTATTATTATGTAATATTTATGCGAAAGAATAATTTGAAAATGTAACTATATAAAAATAACTATCATTATTTATTTGAATAAAATGTACATTATATATCTGGCTATGGTGTCCAATGTGGCTATGTATTTTCAATAAAATTGCAGAATTTAATCAGCATTAAATATTATTTAATCAAACAAATATACAAAATTCTCTTACTCTAGCTTCAATTGCATAGTATGTTAAAAAAACACATATTTTGAGTTAATTGCCGAAACGTCAGTGAAGGCTTACTGTGGAGACACGAAAAGTTTTGATTTCCGTTTGTCTGTCTGTCTGTCTGTTCCGCGATAACTGACGCAAAAAGCACCCGATCAGCTTGAAATTAATTGGGCATATTCGTGAGATACCCGGACGTAGCTGTATAGTTTTTGGTTAAATTTGGTTCATTCGTTCGGAAAATATGGAAGATTTTATTTTTCTTTATAATGCTTTTCTACGGCAAGTCAGACGATTTTCAAATTTCCATTTGTTGAAAGAAAATGGCACGTTTGATTAATGGATTTAAATGTCAAATTATGGATACTAAAATTCCAAATAAGGGTTTTAAATTATTCCTATTATATTGAAGTTGTATCAATATATCTATCAGATTTTTTTATTTACGTGTATAATGTTTTGAGGACATTTATACATGTATTCCAATAATATAAAGAATTTTTAAATTATTTTTCTTGTTTTACATGATACACATTTCTTTTTTTTTTTCTTTTTCTTCGTTGCCTAGCGACTGTTATTCGTAGCCTATCATTGCGTCAAATATGAATGAAGTTAGTAAATTACGTTAATTTTGTTGCAGGTACTATTAAAAGGCTATCACAAAAAATATTTTATCGCGCCAAATCGATGCAATTTATGCAATTAACAGTGGGCACGATAATGAATTATTTTCCAGTAGATTTATAGATCTCCAGATATGCATATTTTGGGGGGCTTTTAATATGTTATTGCTATCGCATGGATTAGGATGTTTAAACTAATGTTTAACCATGCTATAAGTGAAAAAAAAGTACAGTTAAAGGCATGTAAATCCTTTTTAACACTTTCCAACATGGATGAAAAGTATTTATGACTTCAGTTTTTCTATCTGTCGCCTGCCGTGTTTCTCTACGTGCTCTAACTCGCGTAAATATAGTCGGGATTACATGTAATTGATATACGTTATTGAGGTTTACCAAAGTATGTTTAGTATTAAAAATGAAGAGTGTAGCATTCATAGCTTAATTACAGGGGCACTCAAAACTATTCCGTTACATTATAGTCTTTGGGAAAAATCGTCTGCGGTGTATTTAAATAATGTTACACAATTTTAAACGTAATGAAATTTATATACTTTATTAAGGTTCAGTAGAACCTGGTTACTATAAAATAAGTTATGTGTAGCATTTACAGCATGCGTACAGGGAACTCAAACGTATTCATAATATTACAATCTTTGAAGAAAATCCTTTTGTGGCGTTTTTTAATGATGTTACTCTGTTACAAAATAATAAAATTGATATGTATTTTTGAAACATTTTTGTAGTATATGGGGTGCAAAGCACATGTTTTTTTCAGGGTCACACAAAAGTGGTCGATTAAAATGTGGTCTACGGGGGAAAAAACTCTTCACAGCTTATTTTAACACATTAGCGACGGGAAACGAGAATTCTCGTTTTTATTCAGAATACATCATTGGCTAAGGGAGTGACTTCTACCTTACAGAAAAGACATTTATATTGTGTTGTCCATATTTTTTATAGATTGTAAGACATTATATATTACATCCGTACATTGAAAGATATTTACTGCTGCATAAACATGAAAAACATATCTCAGAAACCAATTTCCGAGACACTTTCAGAAGAGGGAGGAGCTTCTATTGTTTTTAAACCCAGATTTAATTAAATTACCTGTCGTCAGTGTGTTAATTGTGTTGCACTAATTCAAACATTATGAAATTAAATTACATTACTGTGATTGACTACAAGAAGCTTGAATATGATTTGTATCGTATTTATCGTTCATTTATAGGGTCGCATAAAAAATTTCGGATACAGTTCTGGTCTATTAGGGATGATTGCTGAAGAGCATTTTCGATTATGGTGTGCATTTTAACGTTAAGTAAATTTGTGCTTAATAAGTAGTGCTTAAATATTGTACAGACCATGTACAGGGATACACAAATGAATTCGTAAGTATAAATGAAAATGAGCACAAATTGCTTCGGTGTTTTTTTTTTTTTTTTTTTTTTTTTTTTTTTTTTTTTTTTTTTTTTTTTTTTATTTGAGTTATGTATTTCCCAGCCCAATTACATTTAGTATACTAACAAATGTTTGCAGAATTTAAATAGAACCATATACAGGACTCCGCAAAAACTGGATATATGGTGCACACTATGCATACTAATCCCCGGAAATGTGATATGAACAGTTTTAAGAGGGTTTTTTGTCTGCATTAAATTTAAATGTTATAGACGACGCGTAAAAATCTTCACGTAATATACAGGGCTGTAGAAAAGAATTCATGTACGTTTCCGTCTATTGGTAGAATTTACTAAAGGACATTAACACAATTAATTGATAATTACAAATGTAAATTAAATTACACTACGAAGGGGTTCAGGGGGCTCTGCCCCCCTGAAGAAATCTACTTTATTATCTAAAAATTACCAGAATAAGTAGCTCATGAGATTTTCAGAATACCATTACATAACAAGGGGTTTAATTTAACGCTTCTAATGTCAGAAACCTTCGAAATATTTTTTCGTTTTATAAATGTTTATGTAATTTCAAAACTTTAAATTTCGTTTTTTGTAGAAAGATTAATATTACTCAAAGGGTGCTAAACACAATGAATTGTAGAACTGACGTTGAGGCTCCTGATCTGCAGATTTACTAGTTATGAAAATTATTGAATTAAAAATATATTTGCCGAAATGTCAGTGAAGGCTTACTCTGGAGACACGAAAAGTTTTGGTTTCCGTTAGTCTGTCTGTTAGTCTGTCTGTTAGTCTGTCTGTTACTCTGTCTGTCTGTTCCGCGATAACTGCCGCAAAAAGCATCCGATTAGCTTGAAATTAAGTGGGTATGTTGGTGAAGTACCCGGATTTAGCGGTATAGTTTTTTGTTATATTTGGTTCATTCGTTCGGAAAATATAGAATATTTTATTTTGCGCAATAATTCTTTTCTATAGCAATTCAGACGATTTTTCCATTTTCATTTGTTGAAAGGAAATGGCTAATATGATTGAAGGATTTAAATGGTAAATTATGGATGATGAAATTTCCTAATTAGAACCATACATTATTCATATTAGTTTGAAATTTTATGTATACATTTGTCAGAGTTTTTTTTTTTTTTGGTGTATAACATATGGAGGGAGTTTATATGTTTGTTCCAATAATATAAAATATTCTCATTTACAAATTTAATTAAAATAAATGCTCATATTTCATTGTTTTAATTTTCTTTTAATTGTAACCTAGCAACGAAATTACACTTAAAATATCGTAAATGTGAAAGTGTGTGTAATTCTTTGAAGTCAAATCAACGTCAAAAGAGATGAATTAATTAATGCCTTTGTGTCTTTACATATAGATGGAATTTACCCCAGAAATAAAGACAGGTTGTGTTCTATTTATTTTGTCCAAATGTTTTTCTTTTAAATTAAAAAGCGCATTATATTCATAAGGAATAAATTGACATTTTGCTATAAAATATCTTTTTATTTACCTTTGCCAAGGAAATCAAATCGCGGAATAATAATTTATCCTAAACAGTTAATTTTGATTTCAAAGATTTTCATGTACAAGAGGGTTGGGTTGGGTTGGGTTAATTGTTGACGGCCAATTATCTACACGAGGGATATGGGCCCTAGGGGGAGTGCCTTCCGTGGAGGTCTTTCTAAGGGAACCTAATCCGTATTAACGCATGGAAATCCACGGTTCGAAGAAAACCACGAAAACTCCGAACGATTAGGCCGACGGGCGCGATTGGGTTCGAACCCAGCACCTCCCGTCTACCAGCTTCGAGAGCAGAACCTCTCAGCCACTGGTGGGGCTCATGTACAAGAAGAAAATGAAAAAAAAAAGGCATGAATACGTCTTCATATTGGAAATACGAATGTACGAAAAGAAGGTGAATTTGACCTCCTATATGAAAACTAAAACGAATACGCTTTGAGGTTGAAATAAAAGGGCCTTGTGTTATGATATTAATTCTTATTATTAAAAATAAAATACCAATATCTCACGTTTTATCGTCTGCACGGCTAACAGAAATTTTTAATTTTAAATCGAAAATTTCAATGACAAAAAAAAAAAAAAAAAAATCTTTTCAAAAGCAAATAGATAGTAAATGTCAAAATTATGCATCTCAAAATGATCTCTGTCGAAAATGACGTCACTGTATCGGGAAATAAATATTTTCATTCTTGAAAACCAAACATTAACTAGATTAACTGCCTGCAAAAATATATTTTGACGAGTGTTACTTCTTAATACCTCATTACCTCATTTCAGAAAATATGAATGAAAAGTATTTTATTTTTTAAGGTAAATTACATTTCGTTCATAAAACCTAAACTTTTAATATAATAGCCTCAATGTAAATCCTTTTCTGTCCACCGGTATTGAAAAATAAGGCTCGGAAGTGCAAAAAGAAATCAAAGATTTACAATAACCATTAGCGCAATCAATAAAAAGTTACATATGTAAATTTAATGAGACCACGGAGGCTCCGCCCCCCTGAAGAAATCTTCTTTATTATATATAAAAAAAAATACCAGAATTTGTAGCTCATGAAAATTTCAAAATATCCTTACATAACGTTTTCAATTTAACGCCTCTAATGTCTGAAAATTTCGTATTTTTTTATTCTTATAAATAATTACTTAATTCGAGAACTTTAAATTGCGTTTCGCAGGAAATGAAATATTACGAAATTGTGTTTAAAAAAAGACTTGCAGAGCTGACGTTGAGGCTCCTGATCTGCAGATTTACTAGTTAAATATAATAGGACATTATTATTATTTCTAAATACGATAACAGTATTTCCAGAGTTTAAGCCTATTTATAGTCATTGAGTACTGCCGTCCACGTATGTGGAACTCGATAAAATGTAACTTTTAAAATTAAAAATAAATCACAAAATAAACAAAAAGAAGCTATCTAGTGATTATTAATAATGTTCTTAACAATAAAAAAAATATGACATCTTAATTAAAATTTTAATATATATAAATATTACTTGCTTTTATGCAATCGCTGAATTGACGACATTTTTCAAAACCTCACTTGCAACCAGTAGTTTAAGCCAAGAAAATAAGTCAATTGTTAAAATCTGTTGGAATCATTTTGAAGCGTAAACAATCATAAATGTGAATTGATAATCAAAATTTAGATATCTTTCGTGGTTTTAGTACAATGGGCTAAGATCCAAGGTTCACACGTGTGGACCTCAGTAGTGAAGAGGTTACAGAAAGAAAGGATGAAGGATTTAAGGATAATAAAAGTTCTAAAACTGACACTTTTGCTAGGACCAGAAACTTAGAATTTAGCATGTAGATTACTTTTTGGATATAAATACTCGCTAAAATGGTTTTTAAAAATTTTCGAAATTTAAACATGTATTGAGCGGAAAATGTTCTATATTATGATTTATTAAGAATAATTAGGAATAGAGTCTTAAAATTTGACAAGAAATACTTTCAAGTCGTATGTTCTCGCACATAACAGTGTTTTCCAAATTCAAAATTTAACAGAGTGCAGGAGCATAAAATGTTCTAAATTTTCCATTTCTGTGAGAGTGTCGGGGCAAAATATGGTTACTTTGAGATGAAATTGCTCTCTAAAAACGAATTAAAAAACCTACGAAATTTAAAAGGTCAAATAACGGGAAAACTTTATAAAACATTCTAATATACACTTGATCTGATATTATTGTGTACAGAAACTGCTATTTGACAAAGCTGCTATTTTAAAAACGTACATGCATATGCAAAACAGGTTTCTTTTTTTTAACTTTTGAAATTCAAAAGGTTGCGGGAGGGAAAAACGTTCTAAAATTGCAATATATGCCGTGCTGTTGATATAGAAGTTTTGATTAATCGAGAGCCTCAATCAATACCGTGCAGAAAATATCCAATCCGGCAATGCACCCTGCCAAAGTTCGCTGTTCTTGCACAATGGCATACGTGATAAAAAAAATCAAATTCTTTAAAATATATTCTACAATTCTTAAAAGTATGATGCTTCTCACTTTGTATTATGGTCCCTTTTTTAATATATATACATTGATATGTTTTCTTGGATAGTATATGTATCCCCCCAAATCTAACTTGCAATAAAACTATGAAGCTATAAAACTTAGCTTTCTGATGTGATTAACCATTACCCACTTCAATGAATATCCAGATTCGTTTTTTCTTGAAAATCTTCCTACTATTAACAAAGTTATGTGGTATTCTATGTCCAGGTGTGATTTTCGTTTGCTTCCATAGGCCTGATGCCCTTCTTTTCCGTCATATATTTTAGAAACACTGTGTATTTACCTTTATATTTTATATTTTTATGTAGCATTTATAGAACAATCATTATAATTCACGAATATAAAATTTGTATTCGGAAGCAATTTCTGTAAAGTTCCAACAAATTTCTTAAAATTTTTACTACTCCGGCACCTATTAAATCATTGTCAACATTCTCCTACTTAAGAATTAAGGAAACCAATTTAATTACAAACATATTTTATTAAAAATGTATTTTAATTACATAAAAACGGTTATACAATGAAATATACAATGTGAACCTTAATAGAATTGATTAAACAAACTGATTTTCAGTAAAATTGTTTTCTCAGTAACCATTTTAATTTTGTATGAATTAATGCGAAAGTTATGTCAATTTGAAAGCAGACATATGATGAGCTTTAGTATGATTTTAGAAGAAAGGGCAATTCGACACAACGTGCTACATTTTCACTGCATGAGATCTTTTAATTTTGGGAATTAAATATTTTTTCCTTTTTTTTTACATTAAGACATTTATAATTACCTGCGGATCCAACTCTGGTCCCTCGGTTACACAATAGAGAAAACCATTATTTTTACATTAATATATATATTTTTTAGCATGAACAGTAACAACACCCAAAAGCGTATTTATTTTAAAAGTATCAATTTGTATTCAAATAATGTTTTGAAATTTATTAAAATCAACTCTTTCGAAGATAATAGTCGTTAATAGTCGAAGAAATCAACAAAGATTTCGTGACTTACAGCAGTTCATTTTATTTCTGATCATTTCATTTGCTTAAGCGCGTAGTTCGATTACATGTTTGCTAAATTTCTGTTTATATTATTTTGTTTTATTGATGAAATTTTAACCATGTTATAATATATTAGACGGAAAAAATACTGAACTATTTGCATTAGGTTAACCCTTTATCTACTGAATTATGAATTCATAAAAAAATTTCTAAGGCATTTTTCGTGAATTGTTTAATCTACATTAGAAGATTTACATAATCATTTAATAAATTTTAGAAAGATTTTAGAAGGACTGAAGGACTTACAGGGATTTTGTGCACTATTTATAACCCCACTCAAATCCTTTATTTTAAATATTTTTCTTAGTATTTTGTAGAATTAGGAAATGTACAGATATAATGTTCTGACAATAGAAATATTTCCGAGTCGAACCCCCTCCCCCTCCCTCCCTCAACGCCAAAAAGCTGAAAAGATGCAAAGGCAAAAGAAATCAACATTTTAAAAGTATTTTCGCTTTGTGTAACCATAATGGTTTTGTAACAAGATAAATTAATATATTTATAACTCATTCTAAACTGTATTACAACGAATCGATGTATTAAATGAATTATATAATAAGTTATTTTAATTGCAATTATAAGTAGCGTCAGTAGATAAAGGGTTAAATGCAAACGGATGTGTCATTGATAATCGTCTCAAAGCGTAAGAGATAGATAATAATTTTTAAAATCATAAAAAATCAGTAAATTGTGATACAGTTTTCATATAAATTGCAATACTCTTTTGAATCAAATTGTATTTGTAAGTAATTTTTTCCCCCATTCAACGATGTAAACATTGAAAATATGCAATGTGTAGAGGTTAAAAAAAAATTACTGTAAAAGAGAAATTTAGTCATATGGTGTTGCCACCTTCAAAATGACGTCTATATATATAATAATCATAATATAATATATATGTAAGCTATAATAATAATCTATATATATATAATATCTATATAATAATTTCATCCTATTTTTTATAATACTTAATAAATCATATAACTAGCATACTTGAAACCAAAAATTACAAAAAAATACATTTTACAATTAGAAAAATAATTAATAAATGCGTAAAAATGTATTGCACCAGAAATATATATTTTTTTCTGTATATGATATCGCATGCCAAAAAGTTTAATTAAGCGCGCTTTAAATTTATTAAAAAATTAATAAATTATTTTAATTGTTTTATGTTTTTTTTAATTATTTAATTTTATTAAAATTGCCAGAAAATTTATCAAAATTGAAAAAAAAGTTTAAATATACAGTCATGAAATAAATACTTTTAGCAATATTTACGGTTTTTCTATAAAATAATTTTTTTTAATTCAGAATGATTAAGAATAATTATTGAAAACTGTGAATTGCGTCACTTTTCTTCAATTTATAAAATTTTAAAAACCTCTTAAAAACATTTTACGAGAAAATTTCATATTTTAACTGGAATGAAAAAAGATATATATTTTATGTTATGAAATAAAACTTTCAAAAAAACTTTCTTTTTAGTCTGAGGCTTTGAATAGCCATTCAAATTTATAAAAAAGATAGGCTCAAACAGTTATCACTTTTCCGTTTGAAAAGGTTTCTTCTGAAGTGTCAAAAAGGACTTTGAAAAGAAAAACGACCTGAAATCTTTTAAAAAATTATGCCTCTTTTTTTCTTGCAAATCTAAGGGTATTGAGAAAACCTAACAGTCTTTTAACGTGCATTTTTCTATAAAAAGGTATTCAGAAAAGAAATGTTATTCAAGATATAGTGTATGAGCACTAACATTTCACATCAACATGTTTTATAGGGTAGGAATTTTATAAATTTATAAAAACTGTCATTAAATGCAAAAATATAAATATAATGGCAAGATAATGAATGAGACAAGGAGACAGTAAAGGTACAGTAAAAATATTTAAAAAAGTTTTAGCTTAAAATGAATTTAAATTGAGTCATGTTTATTTGCGCTAATAGTTTAAGAAAATATTTTATCAGTTATATTTGTACCAGAACACATTGCTTTAAGTGTATTTTTTTTTCCTCTTTTCCTAAACGATTATTATCCTTTTAGATAAAAATTCTTTATTTTTCAAAATGGAACATAATTTTAAATTATTTATTTATAACTTTATTTAACGACGTGGATGTGATATGATTATGCTTTACCTCTATAAATAGCACATAATATATGATATTAATAGGTAGTATTGAATATGACGTACTTAATTTCCTTTTAATATGAGTCATGTTTGTTTGCTTTGACAAAATATTTTATACACTAGCATCAGTTTTAGTTGTAACACCGCTTTGTTTTTAAAGTAAATCTTTTTTTTCCAAGACGATTGCTAGCATTTTTGCTTAGAATTCTTTATTTTTCAAAACAGAAGACGTTTTAAAATTATTTATTTATAAGTTGACTTCACGACGTAGTTTTTCTTTACCTTTATAAGCAGCAAAAATATCATGTTAATAGAAGGGGTTGAATGTGACATATTTTGAGTTTTCTAAAAGTATGTTTTTCTTATTCTGATTTTTTTTAAATACGTGACTATTAGTATTGTTTACTGAACAATATTGGTGTGTTGATATAGTCGACTATGATGTTTTATTATTATTATTATTAGTTACATATTCATTAGTTTTAATCTCTAAATACTAATAAAATGTTCATTTTATTACATTTTTCAAACCACTACCCGCTGTGGTTGCGTTCACGCAACAGTAAAAATAATTGTTCATGCTTAAATTAATTACATTGCTACCACTATTTTAGAATAGAAAACATTGCTATATTTATTGGCAGAAACTTTGTGACTTACCTAAAGCAAGAATTGCTTTTCTGAATTTGTGGTGTCAAACGGATTCCAATAAGTAATTTTAAATTTTTTACTTTATAGTTTTGGCGGTTAATGGGTTAAAACGTAAAATTATAATACCTAATTTATGAATTGAGTGGAAAAAGTTATAATACATCTTCATTATGATAAGTACAAGTGGACTCGTGCGAAGAATTCGCCCTTTTCTGCATGGCCCCTGCCGCATCGTCGCATATCCCCAATTTTTAATATAAGTGAAATTTAGAACAAATAACGTCTTTTAACAAAAATTCGGCATTCAATGTCGGAGTGAGCAAACATTCGCCTACCCAATCATACTTCATTTGTTGTTGTACGCTACATATTACTTAGATTCAATATTTTATGTCAGATGCAGAGAAAAAATTCAGTCGAATGATACCTCATTCATCGTTGAACGCTACATATTAGTTTAGAAAAAAGAATGTTGACAACAGAAATAATATATAAGATAGAAGAAGAAGTAAGCAGAACATAAGAACTTTTGTTAGCACGGGCATAATATTAACATCTGGATTATTGCTTACAAGAATCAATCTAAAAAGCATCTAATTAAATATATTTTATAGCAAGTGAAATGGAAAAGTTTTTAAGGACACAGAGTATAAATATCTCATAAGAAAATCAGCGATAAGCATAAATATGCTAAAGATACTGAAGGCAAGGTTGAACATTAGGTGGTGTAAGTTCAGAGTGAATGCAGCATTTGCTTTTTTAATGATCGAATGATAAATTTCCACTTTGGAATTTTGTTTTAATATCTTTTTACAGATTACTTTCTTATATTGATATTGTAAAATGATCATTTTTAATCATTATGAGTTTTCATTATTTTAAAAGGTTTGTGTTTTCATTAATAAGAATGATCATATCAACATATGATTGATTTGGATTAATTTTTAATTTCTTATATTTATTGTCCTATAAAATATCATTATTTGAATAATTTCATTTTTTAGTTTGCTCCTTTATCATAAACAAATTAAAATTATCCAGAAAAGAAAGAACAAATTTTAGAAGTATAGAACTTTCAGTAAAACATAGGGTATTTAATTATACGAGGATAAGTCAAAAATTAGCTGCAATTTTGGCATAATTCTTCTTACGTTGTTCATACTAACCTCTGTCCTCGTTTTTTTTTTTTTTATTATTGTTATACTGTTGTGGTCATACTTTGAGAGTTTGATCGTAATTTCTCCATTTGTCTTCCTTTTGTTGCAGATAGATCGTGGTACTCCATTGGAAGTTTGCACCAAAGAGCAGCAACAAGCAGTGATCCGGTTTTTGTGGTCGGAATGTGTAACGGGGGCTGCAGTACATCGAAGACTTTCGGCGCAATACAAGAACAGAGTCTACTAATGGATTGAAAAATGGAAAAATAGTCACTCAAGTGTTACACATGAGGAAGGAGACGGATTACCATGTATGGCCACAAATGATGACAATATTGAGCAAGCACGTGACATGATTCTGTTAGACACATGAGTAACTATTCATGAACTGGAACCTCGTCTGCAAATTAGTCATGGTTTTGCCTACGAAATTATCCACACCAGACTTGGGTTTCATAAAGTCGGTGCATGAGTGAATCGTTGCTCAGCTGAAAACATTCTTTTGTGATGGCATCAGGGAGCTTGTGTAACCATGGACCAAGTGCGTTAAAAAGCAAGGGGACTATATTGAAAAATGATGTTAACGCTAGTTTCCATTTGTATTGCAATAAAATTTATAACTGCAATGCGGATAATTTTTGACTTACCCTCGTACTATACCTGAAAGATTCCAAGAAAAAAACGTACTGTTTCTTTTCAGGGATAGTTATTAACATTCGAAAATGTACGTTTAAACTGTTTTATTTTATTGCCATTTTTTGTTTATGTTATTAAAATTTATTATATGTTTTTAATAATAGCTTGCGTTTGTAATATTTTCCGTTATTTTCAGAATATTTTTAATTCCATGAATGGTAGTAAAGTCAGATACCATTTCTCATAACATATGTATTTTACTGAAAGATAATAACTAAATGTTCTCATTGTGCACGATCGTGATACACGATTTATGTGTCGCTATAATTAATAATAACTAGATATATATGAGATATATATAACTGATCGAAGATATATATAGCTAGATATATATCTTCAATCATACACATCTTCAAAGAAGAAACTTTTAAATAGAAAAATAGTGTAATTGTCTGCAGTGCTATTTAAAAAAATTAAGTAGCTGATGACCAATTTAAAAAAAAAGACATTTAAACATTATTTATAATATGTGTATTAAAAATGATTTGTAATTATTTTAGTTAAAAAAATTATAGATAAAATATCCAAAAATCTAAATTTTAAACATTATTTATAACATTATTTAAACATTATTTAAATATTATTAAAAACATTATTTATAACATTTAAAACATTATTTATAGTAGGAAAATAATTCATAACTTATTTTACATTATTTCTATTTTGAGATAGATTATATCCAAAGTTACATGCATTGTCTATGAAGTTTGCAGATGTTCTACTTATAAATATGATAATTTAAAGCAGTTTATACAGTGAAATAGTTTTGAAATGACAGCTTAAGTTTTCTCTTTGACATAATTTATAAAAATCGTCTGCTTGTGTCATTTTCAAAACTACGTGTTTCAGCTCGTAACTTTTCATTACACCAGTACATACGAACTTAACATTCCAGTGCTAATTGGAATGGCATTTACTGCAATATTCTTGACAGCCACAGTGACAGAATGATGAGTATGTTAATTATATCATTCTTTTAGCTTTTACTCTAAGTGGTATGCTTCATGCAACGTAGATCGTTGGACTTTCAGATAAGTGCAAAGCACAATGATGAATTTTAATTAATGTGACATTTTAGCTTATGATTTATGGTTTAAATGAAAATTTTGTTTTTAAAAAAAACTTTGTCTATGGCTTGAATACTTAACACTTCAGCAAATCAGTTTAAAAACGTCGTAAAATAATTGTTAACTTTATATAAATTTCATAAGATAATTAAAACCAGATTAAATAAACTAGCTCAAACATTTACTTTAAATACGTTCAAAAAATTTTACAATCTCCTTTAAAATACCTTTTTTTGGATACGTTCTATCACATAATGCAAATAGTTGGTTGAAAGCGTACATCTATGTGTTATTTTATAATGTGTTAAAATGGTATTTCGTAAACGGCTCTATAACGCTTCGAACTTCTCACGCTTTTATATGCAACTCAATTACATTGCTTAACTTATGATTCAAGCTTTAAAATACTCAACTTTTTATACCAAATTTAATCAATAGATTAAGTATTTAGACTTTTGTAAAAGGAGCTTAAAAGCATAGTAAAGTCATTTTTAACTTTATATAAAATCCACATAATATTTAAAACAAAACAAAATAAGCAAGTGCAAAAATTTACTTGAAAATATGTTTAGAAACTGCTACATTCTATTGAAATATCATACTATTTGCATCATATAATTTCGGAAGTGTAAAACTAAATGCTAATTCATACTAGGTTTTTTGACGGTAAAAAAAAAAAAAGATTGCCTCATACTTCAAAACTCTCAGACTTGTATATGGAGTATAAAGGGGATTTTAGCTTGTGTTTCATACTTCAAATAGAAATTTTTGTTTTTTAAAGAGTTTTATTAATAACTGGGGTACTTTCGACCTTTTAAAAAGTAGCCTGACGTGAGGAAATCATCTGAAATTTATAAAAACCTATGTAACAATTGAAATAAAGAATTGAATTAAATAAAAAACGAAAATATTAACGTCAAAATAAGTTCATAAGCAGCTATATTCTATTAGCACTATTAGTACAGCTGTCAAATGACACCTTTGAAGATTTTCATTTATGGTTATTTTATTTGCACTTCTAAAATTAACACATTAATATGTCAAGCAATATGTGTATTAAAAATGATTTGTGACTATTTTAGTTAAAAAAATTATAGATAAAATATCCAAGAATCTAAATCTTAAAAGGTGCCATTTGACTTTGTTAGAAATAGTGTTAAAATAGTACATTTTTGAATCTTAATTTATAATGCAAATAGTAGTTTGCAGAACGTGTAAATCGAAATAATGTTTTATAATAAGTTTCTAGGAGAAAAATGATATTTCGAAAACACTTCTAAATCATTTGTGAAATTTCCCATTTTTAGATGCAAGTTAGATATGCATGTTCTAAAAATACCTAAAATCCTACAGACACAATTTTTTACGTTAATATATTTTTAAATAAATCATTACTATTTGGATGTATTCTAGTATAAATAGGTTTAAAGGATAAATATAGAATATTTTTTCTTATAAAAATAAACCTAAATAAAAAATTGGATGTTTTAAAATGTTAGGCTATTTAAAGTAAACGTAGCGTCCCGTTTAGGTAATACCGGGTGTCCCAAAAATGACTGATTGATTTTAAAATTCAATAACTTGCAACCGGTGACAGATATTAAATATTTTGCAGGAGGGTTATGTAAGATGTCGGTATTTTTTATGCTGCTATGCTGCTTTTTAGTTCAAATAGCAGCAATAGATGGCGCTGCAAGCAGTAGGCGCTAAATTCAGGCTCGATCTTTCGGCATCTCTCTTCTCCCATGCGAAAAAAGAAGATTAAAATATTTTGAATGGATCTCGAAGTACCAAAGATTAGATCTGTTATCAGCACCGATTTCTCGCAGCACCATCTATTGTTTGAAAGTCGAAATAAAATCAAGAATCACAGTAAAAAAAACTCCTGGCATCATACATAACCCTCCTGCAAGACCTTTTTAAATATTTGTCACCGTTTGAAATTTAACGAATTTTAAAATCTATCAGTCATTTTTGGGACACTTGGTATATAATTGCTATTGTTATACGCTATAATCAGTAGACCCGTGAAAGGCTTTAGCACTGCATTACTGGAGCCCTTTTTCTGATACATTTTTCAAGAACTTATAATTAACTGCAATTGTTTTAATCAAATAACTTGTTTTAACGAAATATGAATATACTGTGTCAAAAGCCTCTTCAAAACTTTTTCTTGCAATACTCCATTCATCATTGTGCATGTTGTACGTTCATAGAAAAAGATATCGCACCCTTGCATCAAAAGTGACATAACTCAATAATCTTCGTCTCTCAGGAAATGCGAAAAAAAAAAAAAAAAAAAAAAAAAAAAAAAAAAAAAAGTTTGCTGGCTGCGTAGGGCCAATGGACATCTTGCAAACACAACTGCTATCTGATGCCTGGATATTCAGTGCACTATCTGGTACTTTAGGAAGTTAATAGAGGCGTAAAAACCAAGTAGAATGGTAGCATCAACTAAAAAAACCCAGTTTTTGAGTTGTGCCACTTTTCAAGAAAGGGTGCGATATGTTAACATCCGAAATTTTGCGTATGATGGTACTTAACAAAAAAGTATCACGAAAATGCAGTATGCAATGTCAGATGTACAAAATAACCTATAGAATACCTCATTTATACATGTACACTACATATTAGTTTTTTTAAAGGGGTGTTTACAACAGAAGTAATATACCGGGCATTTCAAAAGCCGGATGCGAAAGTAAAACACGATATAAAAAAAAAGATCTATGGATCGCAGAGGCAGGCGGTTTGCAGATAAATATTCAACATAGTTCGGTACTTTGTGTAACATCAACAAACATTAGTTCAACATCTCGACAATAGAGGGCGCTACTGCAGATAATTCCGTGGAATAATACAATATTGCTCGCACAACGCAAGATTTGGACACAAAAATTTGTATTCACTAATGTTCTTATTTTTCCAAATCTTGCGTTTTGTGAGCAATATGGAGTTATTCAATGAAATTATCTGCAGAGTAGCGCTCTCTATTGTCGAAATTTTGAACTAATTTTTGTTTGTATCATACAAAATCCCGTACATCGCTGAATATTTATCTGCAAACCGCGTGTTTCTCCGACCCAATTTTTTTTTTTTTTTTTTTTTTTTTTTTTTTTTTTTTTTTTAAATCGCGTTTTTCTTTTGCACCGAGTTTCTGAAACACACATTATATCATTTTATTAATGTATTCTAATATCCCGTTTTACTGTTAATTATTGTTGTAAACTTAAAAGATAATGATACATTTAGGAGATAATTAAAAATAAAAAATCTGAAACAGCTTTGCTAATTTCCTTACTCTTTAATTTGAAAAACTAATTAATTCTCTTCGTTACCTTTCATGGCAGTTCTAGACACGCTCTTCAAATTCTAAATGCTAATCTAGCTGTTATTAACTACAATGACCAGTTCAAAATTACAGAGTGCTAAGTATGTTAATTATTTCATACTTCTAACTTTCATTCTAAGCGGCATTTTTCATGCTACGTAGATCACTAAATAGTTCAACAAAGTACCATGCATACTTTTCGGGTTTAATGAATGAAGCTTTGTAGCTTATGAATCGTGCTTAAAATAACTAAAAGCATTTATGAGCAAACTTTTATCACAAGTATTTGATGGAAAGCATTCTTGTTAAACAGAACTTGGAAATGCAAAAAAAAAAAAAAAAAAAAAAAAAAAAAAAAAAATTAATTAAATTTAAAATATCATAAAACCCGACTGCGTAAAAAAACGAACTAATTAATTATTTCTCATCAATGTGAAACTATTTTTTATATTACTTACCTATATTTTTATTTAATTGTACTGATGACATTTAAGTTGTGTTTAATTGTTAGTTCCTATCTATAAACACTGTTTTGATGAGGACTCTAGACGTCTATGATGGTAGAGCTAGAGATCCTACCTACGCAACTTGTAGGTTGTGTAATTTTTAAACGGAGCTGCGACTGTAAAATAGTGAATGAAATATCGTCTTCATTTTGAAAGACCTATCCAATGATATAACACTCAATATGGTGAGAATTTTTTCTTTCGTCTCTACCGCCATTTTGAATTTATGAAAACTAATCTAGCCTATAACCATTGGACGGTTAAGACAAATCCGTAGAGACCTCATTCATTATAATCCATCCATGCGTTGAGATGTTTCTAGAGTTGAATAAATCTACATACACAGATACGCGTGAAACACATAACCCTTCTTGGTAGTCGGGTTAAAAGCATTCAGCTGTAAAAACACAGGGGTGAAAGATAGTTAACAAAAATAAATTTATAAATTGTTGATGGTGTTAAATAATTTATATAATATATAAAATTGTGTTTCTGCTATTTTGTCAAAATCTCGAAATAAATATTATTAAATAATATATATGATTTTAATAATGCATTTTAATATCACGTTCCTACTATTAATTATTTTTGGAAATTTCAAAAAATAGTACTTTTAGAAGATAATTAATAATAAAAAATACTGCACGGTTTAAATTTTTATTTACTTACATATTTGCTAACTTCCCAACTGCTTTAATTCCAAAAACTAATTAATCCACTTCGTTACATTTCATGGTAGTAATAGACACGCTATTGACATTCCAAAGGCTAATCTAGCTGTTATTAACAACAACAACAACCAATGCCTAATGACAGAGTGGTAAGCATGTTAATTATTCCATCCTTCTAACTTTCATTCTAAAGGACATAATTTATGCTACGTTGGTCACTGGATTGTTAGACAAAGTACCATGCATACTTTTGTTTTAATGAAAGGAGTTTTATAGTTTATGATTCACGCTTAAAATAACTAATATTATCAGCAAATCATTATCACAAGTATTTGTTGGAAAACATTAATTTAAAGTGAGCTTAAAAATGAATAAAAATGCAAATTGTTAAAAAGCATTTTTTAAAACATAAAGAAACAAGGGGGAAAATATATTTCTACCCTATATATATAAAATCCAAATGAAACGTATTTATGAAACGGATATATGAAACAAATTTATGTAATGATTCTTTGAAACGACTGATTAAACAACTGATTATGTTTCACGGCGTTATCTCCTAAAGTATGGAATAATTTTCGATGAAAATAACACCAAAAATCAGTATTGATCAGCAGATCTCAAAACTGGTATTAGAATTTTAAAATTCGAATTAGTTTTCGAAATATTATTTTTTTTTCTAATTTTAAATACATTTTTCTAATGATAGCAACTCAAATTTTAATCATAACAATTTTTTTCCATATTTCAGAAAAGGTTATTATTTTAAACTAATTTGGTAACCAGTTTGGCATCCGTTAAATGTATGCTAATAAATTTATACTTTTATTATTATATGTCTACTTTTATTCATAATTCGATTTACTTGAACAATCATTCGCCAAATCGAAAGATTCTGATAGAGAAATCAATTCTGACGGTACTTTTTATGTTATCCAGACGCAGGTGATAATTCACCAAACATTTTTCCCGTTGCATTTTTTTTTTATATTTCATTAATTTCATTTAAATTATAATCCTTTTATTCATTTTATTTAAAATACACAACTTTTATTTAAAATTGATGACTTTCAGATCTTTCTTTTTTAAAAAAGCAAAACAAAACAAAACAAAATTAGGCACAGATGTTATCTATGCACCGGGGTAACCTATGTTCACCAAAAAGGCATTATTGTGATTGACATGGTAACATGGCTGTTGTTGTTTATTTAATAATACGTATTTATTTGCTTTTATTTCTTTTTTGTAATTATATAAATTATTTTGTTTTATAGTTAATTATTATTATTTTTATTTCCTTCAGAAAATAATAGAAAATAATTAAAAAATACGGTACTACTTAGTTATTCTGTCGACCAGTTTTGCCAAATTATATAAATTGCCAAATTATACAAATTGACATAATTTTTATTTTAAATAACGAAAGAACAAATAAATTAGTATAACATTAATAAGTATACAAAGAAAACGTCGAAATAAAAATCCCTTGGTGACGTAAACACTTGTAAATTACTGAAAGTCAAGTGAATGTGACATTGAAGATCAACCGTTATTAGCAATTATTCTTATAGTTTGGCGATAGATTTTTGGTTGACGGGATAACTAAGTAGTGCCAAAAATGCATATGTAACTCGTATTTGAAAAGGAGGTTTTCACCAAATTTTCGTAAAAAAAAAAAAAAAAAAAAAAAAAAATCACGCCAAACCTGCAGTGCGTATATGACATCTGGCCAAATATTACCACTCGAAAAAAAAATGCTAACTGTCGAGTTGAAAAAAAAAACTATTGGCGAGATTTGCATCCGGCTAGCTTAACAGTACCAAGAATTCTTTCCGACCATGGCAACTTTTATGTACTTTTATTCGAAAAAATCTTTTTGATTTTTTAATCAAAATGGAAAACTTATGGCCCCATATTGGCGCTATTTTTTTCTGACGCCAATGTCATATTCGGAACTGGCACTTAACTGGCGCCAAAGTATCGTTATTTTGCTTGATATGGTAAGCCGGATGTTGTTCTTTATGCTGTTGATGCGTTAACCAAATTGGCGTCGGAAAAAAATCGCACTAATATGACATCTGTAGCAAACTTATGAAAAGCGAAGGGATCAGACCGTATTTGTTTATGGCAGTTGATGACTTGAACTATTATAATATAGATGAAATGATGGCACCTAGATCACATGAATTAGGCTTTTTATAGGGATTGTTTTAAAATACCGGGAGACAAAGACTCTGTATACTTAATTCATTTTATTTTAGCATCTTTTCAAATGTTTATCTGATCCTCTTTAATCAAAAACGAAAACAACCATTGGATATCTTAACAGCAACTGTTTCGCCCTAACATTTTTGCAATAAAAGGGAATTGAATGGAAACCAGTTTAGAGGGAGATTTGCACAACTTTTTTCAGTATAATTCAATCTTCCTTAATATTTTTAAAACCCATCAGATTAGCGTGTTTTTATATTCTCAAGTGTCTGAACGAGAGTTGGCGAGCGTAGCTTGCAGGGGCAGAACCCCCTAGTAACAAATATAAATTTATAACTTGTGAACGATGTGAAATAATTTATATAATGTATAAAATTGTGTTTCTGCTATTTTGTCAAAATCTGGAAATAAAAATTATTAAATAATATATATAATTTTAATAATGTATTTTAATATCAAGTTTCTACTATTAATTATTCTTGTAAATAAAAAAAAAAAAACAGTAACTTTTAGAAGATAATTAATGATAAAAAATTCTGCAATTTTAAAATTTTTATTTACTTACATATTTGCTAACTTCCCAACTCCTTTAATTTCAAAAACTAATTAATCCACTTTGTTACCTTTCATGGCAGTACTAGACACGCTCTTCACATTCCAAATGCTAATCTAGCTGTTATTAACTACAACAACCAATGCATAATGACAGAGCGGTAAGCATGTTAATTATTTTATTCTTCTATCTTCCATTCTAAGCGGCATGCTTCATGCTACGTTGATCACTTGATAGTTAAACAAAGTACTATGCATAACTTCTCGGGTTTAATGAATGAAGCTTTGTAGCTTATGATTCATGATTAAAATAACTAATAGCATTTCTGAGTAAACCATTATCATGAGTATTTGATAGAAAACATTATTTTTAAAATGAGCTTGAAAAAACATAAAAACACAATTAGTTAAAAACCATTAAGGTTTTTTTCAAATAAATAAACAAATGAACAGGGGACTGGAAGATATTAAATAAAAATAAATTATAGGTATTATAAAATAATGCATATTGCATATAAATTGTGTTTCTGCTATTTTATCAAAATCTCAAAATAATTTTATTAAAAAATATATTTGTTAAAGTTTAATGCTGTTTATAATGAATTTCTAGAAAATTTGAAATTAATTGGCACAAAAAGTTTCCGAACTGTTAAAAGGAATTATTGAATTTATTTTCAAAAAATTTCGTTGAATCTTACTGAGTAAGTTATAACTGTTTTAGTAGTAGTAGTACTGAACCGTAAAGAAATATGTTTAAATTGAATTTTAGTATCAGTCTGTCATTTTTTTTTTTACTTTGCTTTTAATTTAATATTCAATTCTTGAATTTTATCAATTATGAAATTACGGTTAAAAAATTTTAATTGTGAAAAAATATTTAATTGAATATAAATTATGTTTCTACTATTTTATCAAAATCTCAAAATAAATCATCTTATTAAATAAATATATTTGTTAAAGTTTAGTGCTGTGTTAAATGAATTTCTAGAAAATTTGAAATTAATTGGCAAAAATTTTTACTAACAGTTAAAAGGAATTACTGAATTTATTTTCATAAAATTTCGTTGAATCTTACTAAGTTATAACTGTAGTGCTGAACCGTAAAAAATGTGTTCTAATTGAATTTTAGTATTATTCTATCATTTTGTTTTACTTTGATTTTAATTTAATAATCAATTCTTGAATTTTATCAATTATGAAATGACGATTAAAAAGTTTTAATTGCGAACAAATATCTAATTGGATGTCCAATTAAATAAACATTTTTTCCAGATTTATTAGCTTACTGCGAAAGTTGTAACTATAGTAGAGGTACTAAACAGTAAAGAAATATGTTCTAATAGTGTGTGAGTATTTGTCTGTGATCTTATTTTCTTGGTATTTTATTAAAAATTCCATTTTTGCATTTTATCATTTACCAAATTAACATTAAAAACTTTTAATTCAGAAAAGAAAATTGAATTTCTAATGAAATCGAATACTTTTCTGATTGATTAGCTTACTGCGAAAGTTGTAACTATATTAGGTGCACTAAACAGTAAAGAAATATATTCTAATAACGTGTGAATTGGTATTTGATTTAAAATTCCATTCTTGCATTTTATTAATTACCAAACGAACAAAAAAATATTCAGAAAAATATTTAAATAAATTTCTACTTAAATATTTTTCAGGCTACTTAATTTACTGTGAATGTTGTAATGTAGTAATAGTACTGAACCGTATAGAAATGGGTTATAATTATATGTTAGTATTAATCAGTCATCTTTTATTCTTGGTATTTGATTTAAAAATCTATTCTTACGTTTTATCCATTTCCAAATTCCCATAAAAAATAATTTAGTTCTAAAGAAAATTTAGATGAAGCATTTGTTTTGAAGGTATTACTGACAAAGTAATGAGAATGGTTCATCGTAAATGTCAAAGCATGACATCATTCACAGCAGTAGGGTGGAATTTCTTAATATTTTGCTATATATCGAAAGTAACAACTACTAGCCTATCGAGACAACTTTTTTAGTCCGAAACTCAAACGAAGTCGAATTTTTGTCATGTCTTAAACATCTCGTGAAACCGAAACCGAAAATGAAATTTTACTGTTTTAATATATACATACAAGAATTTTATTACTTATTTATTTACAAATGCACGCAGCTCTCTTCTGAGACACTTATGCAAGAGCATATATTTATTTGGAATAAAAATTTTAAAAAGAAGCAAACACATTATTTCATCAATATTAAAAAAAAAAAAAATAAATAAAACCAAAAATCTGAAGAATTCATATAGCTGACCAGTCTTCAGAATTTTAGACACCACATTTTCCGAATAGAAATATTATCTTTATGTAATTGCAAAATTTATTCCGTTTTTAAAACTAATAATTTTATTTTGAAAAATTGGTGTCCACAACTCGAGTTGGAGCTACATGTCCCTAAATAATTTTGCGATATTAAATTCTATATAACCTCATAAAATTCGAGAGTCTTGAGATATTTGCATTTATTCATTATTAACTTCATTGTTGTTCAAGTAGTTAAAAGTACATAATATTAAGTAAAGTACATAATATTAAGTGAAATTAATAATATTAAGTAAAGTACATAAAATTAAATATGCATAATATTTAGCTTTTTAGTTTGATCTAAGAGCATTACATTTCCACTCTTAAAAAGGAATAAAATGTTTTTTTTTTTTTTTTTTTTTTTTCATTATGCAAATATTATTACTTCAGCAGAAATTTAGTGTACATCTTTATACATTTTTATAAAATACATGTTGAAGTTTGTTGATTAATTTTTTTTTGTCAAAACCTCGAAAAATTTTAATATAGAGAAAAAAATATAAATTATTTCAGTGTTTCTTTTTTATTAAAAACTTTCAAATTATTTTTAATAAATTAGTTTTTAATATTTATTAATTCACTTTTATTCATATTTGCCGTATAAAAAAATCTAAACAATATGTAGGAAAACAAAAAGAAAATGACTGTTAAAAAAATTCTTGGAGATGCTAAAGACGCAAGGGATGTCTATGGAACTTTATATATGGAAAATCTCTTAAGCCAGATCTCATTACACTGGAGTGTTGCAGGGCTAAACAGAAATCTTCTAGAACTATCTTATCTAGACCTGGGAATGTTGAGGATAAAGTAAATGCTTCAGACATTTTCCTGGTATAAAACATATGTATTCTGCATACAATAAATAAATAAATAAAAGTAGAATATTCTTCTCCACAAAGTCATCTTTGGGAATAAATTATTATTATTATTTTATATTGTTTATATAAAGAAAAATTTAAGCAAATTGTAAAAGTTCGCATGTTTTGTAAGTATGATATTTAAAGAATTCTTTTGCTACAAAAATACGAAATCTGGAACTAGAATTTAATTTTTTAGCCAAATGGTTTATATATATATATATATACAGGGTGCAATATGTTATCTATCGCCGACATTTAATTTCTCAACTGTTGGTCGTAGACATATAGTTCCAATTACAAAAACGTTTCAAATGAGGTAAATATTCATGTTTTGGCATTATTTAAAGTAAAAAATCAATTTTATAAAAATTACGAAATCTAACTTTTTATACGGTCCCCCAGTCCCTATAGTTATATTTAGTAAAAGTTTACACATGTCATAACATATATAACACAAAAAGATTGACATCTGTACTACAAAAATTGACAGAGTTATTAAATTTCAGAGTTTGGGATTATTTCGCATGATTTTTTCTTTCAATGAGGGATCTGTTAAAATATTAAATCAAGTAATTCTAGACGAAAATCAGGGTGCAATGTCCTTTTTACGGCGGAACCACCTTTAGCCGGCATCGCCAAATTGGGTTATCACCAAAGAGAGTTATTTCATTTAAAAATTTTAGCTGACTTTTAGGGGTCGTATACAAAGCGAAGAATAAAATACTGAAATTAAACTGAAAAAATAAATATCAATTTATTATAATATCAGAAAACGGTCTACTAAAAAATGAATATGTCAAATGACGGAATCTACTAGAGATACTGCTCAAAGTGTTGTTTAACACTTTTATTGGACGAACAACATTCAAACATCAAAGTAGGTAGAATCGATAACCGGAAAATAAAACATACTAAGGACTAGATAAATGGCAGCGGAATGCAAACGACCACTCAAGCAATAGCGAGCATGCAAATTAGGATTATGGAAATTACAATAGAGCCACATCACCACACGTTCGGGATAAAACACGAGCCATCTAGCAGTGGACCTGCTAGTTGGCGCTGCGATCGTGATGGCAAGCTACGCATGCATGCAATATGCCGAAATTATACATATTTATGGTGAATGTCAAAGGAATGCCAGAGAGGCTGCGAGTGTTTATTCAGAACTTTTCCCTAAGGATCTACACCCAACGCATGACACTATAAATAATGCATTGCACCATATTAGAGAGACCGGCTCTGTTTCACCACGACTCAGAACAAGTAGACGGGCAAGGTGTAATGTTCGAGTGACACCGGGTGAGGTGCTGCGATTCGCCCTTTTAATTCCACAACTGAGCAAAGCGGAAATAAGTGCGGAATGTGGTCAGCATGTCTGGCATTTTTTACATGCACTTGATGAGCATCCATACTATATCCGAGACTGGTGCAAGCATTGATGTTGGGTGATCACGCACGACGATTTGTTTATTGTAACATCATGCTCAACATCTTAGAGGAAAATCCGTCATTCCTTTGTGACATTCTGTGTGACAGGTTAGTCAATGTTTATACGGGGTGGCATTGTGAACGTGCACAATGTGGATTACTGGCCTCTGGAAAACCTCCAAATCGCCTGCGCAGTACGACACGTGTGGTGCGGTATATGGGGAACCCAGATTGTTGGACCCATCTTATATGGTGGGACCTTAACGGGCTATCGTCACCTTCATCTGCTACAAACACGGTACGTGATTGGTATGAAGAAATGCCTCTCCGACATGCATGCCGAGTGTGGTTTCAACATAATAAAGCCCTCTTCACACAAAACACCAAACATCCGGGCGTATCTGGCCACCGAATTCGGTCAACAGACCCTTGGATATGATGGTCCGTTAGAGTGGCAACCACGTTCGCCGGACTTGACACCCATGGACTTCTCCTCTAGGGTTACATCAAGGCATAGGTCTATGTGACTGAGACCACTTCTCTGGTTTATCTGAAGCAGCGCATCATCCTTGATTTCCGCACAGTTTACACATATTTTGAGCTGTAACGTGCACAGGACTCAGTACTGCCACGTATACATTTGTGCATTGCCACCAATGGGGAATTGAGAGTAGTATGAGCAGTATCTCTAGTAGATTCCGTCATCTGACATATTCATTTTTTATAGTAGACCGTTTTCTGATATTATAATAATTTGATATTTATTTGTCAGTTTAATTTCAATATTTCATTCTTCGCTTTGTATACGACCCCTAAAAGTGAGCTAAAATTTTAAAATTAAATAACCCTCTTTGGTGATACTCCAATTTGGCGATACCGGTTAAAGGTTGTTTAGCCGTAAAAAGGACTTTGCACCCCGATTTTGGTCTGGAATTACTTTAATTAATCTTTTAACAGATCCCTCATTGAAAGACAAAGTCATGCGAAAAAATCTCAAACTTTGAAATTTAATAACTCTGTCGATTTTTGTAGTACAGATGTCAAACTTTTTGTGCTATATCTGTTATGATATGTGTAACCTTTTACTAAACATAACTATAGGGACTGGGAAACCGTATAAAAATGCCACAACGTGAATTAATCTCAACCTTATTTGAAGCGTTTTTGTAATTGCAACTATATTTCTACGACCAACGGTTGAGAAATTAAAGGTCGGCGATAGATAACATATTGCACCGTGTATATATATATATTTACACTTATTTTCTTTTAGAAGATTAAACTCTCTAAAATAATAAGAATTAATTGTTTTGTACAATCTGTTTGAAAATTGCAATTACAAACCAAAGAACTTTGGTGATAATTTATACCTTGGGACTGCGAAATTTGTTTGCTATTCGGAGATGTCCTGTATACAGAGGTAAAAATATACAATAGGGTGGTGCGAAAAAAGGCAAGTTGATAATTCCGAGTCGCTATAGTGCAGAAACCTTGCGATTGGTCAATACAAGTAAAACAAAAAAAAAAAAATTCTTTAAATCGGACTTTATCTTCTGATCCCGCAAACCGCCTAAAAATTCAAAAAAATTGAAAATTTCCGATTTTTTCAGATTTTTTTTTACGTATATATATTTTTTTACCGTTATAGTTTAAAATATTTGCAGATGTGCAAATATTTGCAATATTGCAATATTGCAATACTGCAATATTTGCAGATTGCAGAATGTTTAATAATAATAATAATAATAAACAGTTACGTTTAAAGAATTTCTTCCGATCGCGCAAGCTGAATAAAAATCGGAAAAAATTCAATTTTCAGTGAATTTGATGAATAAAGAAAATAATCACCTGAGAACAGTTTGTGTTCCAATGTTAACATTTACATATAAATTGTACAGTTTTTTGCTTATTTAAATATTTAATAATATTTAAACAAATCAGAACTCATAACGGGAATGTAGCTGCACTTCGAGTTCAATCCACACCTTTCCTTTCATCCAACCAATGAGAGCGTTTGCTATTTACATTAATTAAATACATAATTTTTTATAACCGAGTCAAAACACTGTATTAAAAAACAAGTGTCGTGACAGTATAAGATATGTAATTTGTTTTTTTCATCTGTTTAAGTGTGACTTTTAGACGTAACTTTGTACTGCAAATTGGTGGTAATGTCTGGTATCATGGACATTGATTTCAGTGTAGCCCTGATGAATCCATCTCTTGATTGGGGCCTACAGACCTTAAACGATGCTTCCGTTACCACCGTTTGACGCACAGCTTGATAGCTTGCGTGTGGCAGGGAAGTTTTTATCATCCCAGCCTGAGATATCATCTGATTGAACGAAGAAATGTATTTCTTCATTAATTACTCTCCGAAAAAGAGGAGGAGATGATAATTTTGCTGTATTCCAATCAATCAATTCTGTATAGTCTGCCGCATCGAAGTTTAAAGTAAGTGTGATAAATATTCAGATGCCTTTACCCTTTGAAACATTCTGCCTGACTTGTAACACTCTTCTTAGTCCTAGCTCTCTTATGTGCCTCCTCTTACCAAAGACCATTGCCAACAGTAGGTTTTCCGGATGAGAAAAGAACCAGTTTCGTTCAATATCAGGGACTAAACTTTCTTCAGGTTGTCACGCAAGTATCGAGATGTTTCTATTGCTCTGTACAGATGAATAGGACCTTCTACCTTCTATACTTACTGCATTTTATTTCAAACCAAACTGGCATGTAGGATTTTAAAATAAATGTCAATATGGCTTTTAAGGCATCCGATGGGTTTTCCACGCTCACGTAAAGTCGAAGGATACTATTTGCACAAGTGAGCCATCTGGCATGTGAAATTGGGCTGGGGTTACACTTTGATAAGTCATTTGGAAAGTTGCCACTTTTTATTGCTTGACTTACGTCAATAAGATATCTTTAGTCCTTGCTCAATAGTTGTCTGTTCACGTCTGGAATTTCACAATCGGTCAATTAAAAATGTATCATCGAGAGCTTTACAAAACAATGAGATTCTGCCCAATTGGTCTACTAAATGATCTTGGGCCAGTTGTTTTACCATCCAAATGTTGAAAAAGTTGGCGGAAAAGTAATTCAACAAAATGGAATAAATAAAAAACCCACTGCAGCGGTCGTCCGAGATGCATTTCAAGCTGTCTAATAGCAACACCATTCTGTCCAGTATTGGTATTTGTACCACCACAGTATACCACCACAGTTCAGTAAGACATCATACTATGAAAGCTACAATGTCCTTTGCAGACCTGGAGGTTGGAGACACGTGGCCTAAATAACCTGAGTCACGTTCTTTTATGATAGAATAATGTCCCTCTTTAATACTTCGAAGAACCTATTTAGATCCAATATTGGATCTAAGGATATCCTTTCTTTAACTAGGGTATTTTCTTCCGTCAAAATACATGCCATGTACTTCATCTGAATCCATTTGACTTTGCTGTAAATTTTATGGAGTTAGTTGAGACTAGGTGGGAGTGCGAACGCCGACTTCAGCGCTGTTTTGCAACGTGGCTAACGGCAGTTGGGTGAACTACTAAACTTTTCAGACCTAGAACGAACTCTTCGTAGTGAGTTCTAGGTTGTTTAAAAATAACTTATTATGCTCAATAGCACGAATTAGCATTTAAATCTTAACCTGAGACCGAAAACTGACCTCAGTTGATTATATTCTTAATGCATGAAAATCACTCAAAAAGTGACATTTTGCCGATTTTTATTGAGCTTGCGCGATCGGAAGATATTCTCTAAACACAATTTTTATTATTATAATTATCAAACAGTACAATCTGCAAATATTTGTCACTATAGCGATAAAAAATATATAAACGCAAAAAAAATTAATTCTGGAAAAATCGGAAATTTTCAATTTTTCTGAATTTTCAGGCGGTTTGCGGGATAGAAAATAAAGTCTGATTTAAAGAATTTTTCTTTTGTTTTTCTTGTATTTACCAATCGCAACTTTTCCGCACTATAGCGACTCGGAAATATCAACTTGACTTTTTCGCACCACCCTAATATACAAGCAGTAAACCCGTCGGTGACGGGAAAAGTTACCTCTATATAGAGGATCTGAGATTCGAAAGTGTTAATTATTGTATCAATGTTTCCTTTTATTGCTTTTTCCCAAGATTGATATCATATAAAATACCATGTTTATACATATTTGCTGAATTTTAGTATAAAGTATTTGTACTGTGAAATTTCGTTTTTTTTTTCTTTAAACAAGCACTAGTGACATATTTTCGACAAATGCGGCAAACTGCTTAGTTAACGTCGATGAGTGCAGTATTAATCAGGTTTGGAATGATCACTAAATTATTAGCATGACGAATTATTTTTCACTTTTAGATTTGTAGGTGATTAAAACGATGTGTTAATATCGTCAATTGTCGTATGAGGGACAATCTGCCGTCAAATTGTTCCACTGCATGTTTATATTTCCTGTCGTCATATTTGTTCATCAATATATATCCAAAATACATTTGCGGAGCTCACAACCATAGTAGACCAAGTCCATTTTGAAAAAAAAATGTGAAAACAAGTCTGTTTTTCACATAATTTTACATATATGTCATCTGTTTATACATTTGGTATACTGTGGGAGTGGATAAAACAAATTTTTATATGCACCTTTTAAATGGACTATCTCATTTTTTTTTTCAAAATTGACTTGATCTACTATGGTTCTGAGCCCCTCATTTCTTGATTCTGATGCACCAAAATGGTGTATTAATCGAAGGAATTAGTGATATAAATATCCAAATCTGATTTAAAGATCATCTCATTTCTTTAATAAATGCTGTTTGAGTTCTATATTATAGTATTCATCGATTGATTTCTTTGAATTCGTATTTATTTGGATTCATACAGCGTCACTAACATGGAAAAATTGATATTTGCAGTAACCGTTTAATGAAATAACATACAATATACCTTCTGTGTAATGATATATTAATTATTTTTATCTTGTATGAAATTTCTTTACAATTTGAATTCAATAAAATAGTTATACCTATCGTTAAACCACGTATTTCGTTAGTGTTACCAGTTAAGTCTTCCTAGGTTTAGCGAAACATTTTGCAATGTATGCGAATGATGTCCCTTTTAGCTACGGCGCTAATTTTTGTGTACTTGGCACAAAGTGGTATACCTCTGACCGAAAGTAAGGACTTTCATTGCATTGGCTTTTAAATAGTATAAGCTGTCCTTCATACTTTAATCGAAAATCGACTAAAGCATTATTAACTGCTCACGAATGCAGTTAGTTTTTATCAAAAATGAAAAAATTATAACATTATTGAAAATACTCATATATTTAAAAGTTTATTAAAAACGGATAGTATAGATATCATAAATTACAATTTCCATCTTATTTTCATCCAGACATGTACTAAGTTTGAAGCTTATAACTTATAGCTAGAAGATAGTTTAGGACTTACAGCTACGTTTGAGAAGAAGACGTACAGCTACGTTACTGCCAAATCCTTAAACTCTGCCCAGCGTTTTCTTAAGAATACAGAATACAGACTCACGCATACATAGACTTAAAGACAGACAGAAAAAGATTTGTGCTCTAGATATATGTACAAAGGAAATTTTATCTAACGAGCTAGACGAAAATGGCTGATATAAGAGCACATGCTGAAAATAAAACACCTGAGCAATTCTGCTCTTTCTCTTTTCTAAACGTCATGGTGGACAGAATTGAATTTAAATCGTCAAATCTCAATACCTGTTAATTTGTTAGGTTCCTGAATTTTATACACGTAAAATAAGTACATATTTCGAAAGAAATCTTATGGTGATACCATTTACATCAAGATATTTGGATTAAACAGGCGCTAGCACAGGCGCTGAATCATTGAAGACCTGAAAAATCTGTAAGCGGAAATATCGAGAATTCTTCGATATACAATCTGCCAAATTTACGATAAACCTACCGTTTCACCAGATTTCGCAGTTCCAAGTCAGGAGTAATTTAGACTTTTGTTTTCAATACATCTCACTAATCACTCGAAATTGAATATATGTTAAATTAACAGAATTCGCATCGCTACACTCATGCTCAACAAAATCCGTTATGGACCGTTAGAGCAGGGTTTTAGATAAATGTTTGGATTGAACGGCTGGTGATCACTCGATAGTTCGACATACGTTCAAGAATCATATGACGAGCAATAAATATTTGAAATTCTATAAAATATCACCTTCAAGGATGTTTTGATTTCATTTTTAAACCCGACAAGGAGCATACATTTACTATAGCATGTTTGCTATTGAAAATGGAGTGAGTAATATTTATAGTGCGTTCAGACGTATACTAAAAATTATTCCGTTACATTATGGTCGAGAGAGATAAAAAATTTGCAGTGTATTTTAATGATGCTAGATCGTGTTAAAAATAATAAAATTCATATACCGTATATCTCGGAGTATAAGGCCTTTTTATGGATATGAACAAAAACACTTTTAACTCTAATAAATCGCTTTATTTTTCCATGAGCGCGTTATGCACGGAATGTAAAATGGTTGATGTAAAATAAGCAGAAAACATTCCAAATATTTAGAGGCATAATAAAATGCATTTATATATCAATATAAACAAAAAAAAATCACAATATATATTTTATAACAAAATCAATCTTCCTTATCAGCTAACACGAAATGTTCATTATACTCATCATTTATGTTTTCGGGAATGTCACCTTCTTCACGAAATGTCGATTTCGTGTATTTTATCCTCACTGTCGCTTTCATCTAGCCATAAATATGATTAGATTTGATTATTTACTTTTTAATTATGTCTGTTCTATGGGATCTAAACATATCACAAACTAACTGATTTTCTGTTTTTCAGAAAGCTGCTAGACGCTTTTCCAAAAAAATTTTTATCGACAATTTTAACCGTTTTTCGACCATCGAAGCCTTTTTATGGATATGAACAAAAACAATATTTGGAAAATTGCCAAGTGCCTTTGATTCCATTTGCAAATTAACACTGGTTTTAATTTGGTATTTTAGCTAAGCAAGAAAGAGCCACTGTGAAGAGTTTTCGTTTTCCGTAGTTTTAAATGGGACAGTTTTTACTTCTTTTGTTACTACACTTTTGATTCCTATTATGATGAAAATTACTGGCGTTTCGTCCATATTACCAATTTGAGACAATGATATATTTTTTTCTTTCGTTTATCAATGGCAAACTTCTGGAAAGTTAACAGTTTCTGTTCTAAGTATTTTTGGTTTGTTTTTGTAGGACAAACTTGATGCGTGTTATAAAGCAGTATATGCGTGAAATAAAAATATATACTCTCAAGTTAGTGATGAGTGTTATACGGCAGGGCGTGTTGTACGCCGGAATATACGGTACTTTTCTGAGGTGAACTATTACATGTTTTCTGTATAATATGGAGAGCTTAGCATTCATCTTTCTTTTACAGGATCAAAAATGTTCTTTACATTGTGGTTTATGGGGAAAATAGTTTACAGTGCATTTCAGAGCTTTTACATCATTTGAAACTTATTGAAAATATATAAATTTCGAGATGTACTACGAAGTTCATTTTATTGAAAATGGAGTGCATAGTGTTTATCGATCATTTACATGGACATGCAAAAGAATCATTTAAGGTACAATCCATGAGATATAATTTTTGGAATTGAGTTTTAAATTGTAGTATGCGTTTTTAATTTTATATAAATTCTCTTACACCACGCAATGGATATAAGTTCTATAGATCATGCACAGGGCTTCACAAAATATTTCGAAGTATTCACTGTCTTCTGTCTTCACATGATTAAATGTGGGTTTTTCAGTTATGCAAGTTCCAGTTAAACTATATTTAGGTAACTAAAATATGTAAGAAATCAATACTAATATCAATATAAATACCTCTTGTCATTTTTAAATGCTTTTAAACAAAGTACGTTTATTCAACAATAGATGCCTATACTATGATGATTTAAGATATCCCTGATTTTGTGAATACTAAGGTAGTTTAACTAAATTGCAGTAGCTTCAAAACTGAATATTACTTCAGTCATGGTATACGAATTCAGCCAATAATCCAAATAATGAATCAGATCAAATCCAATCTAAATATTATGTTTTGTTGTACAGTGAACTTCAGAATGAACTGTCCTGATGCGTCACTTCAGTTTGTATGTTGTTTTCCTCATATTTTGTGCTTTTACGTTGTATATTACATAGGATGGATGGATTCTTGTACAAAAGTTCTACTCTACAACCCTTGGCAAAAAGTATCCGATCAGTGTTTTCAGGTTTATGATTTTTGCATGCCGAAGCATATATTTCGCGATTCATGAGCATATGGGCGTTTTACAATATGCCAAATAGAAGAACACGTATTAAAATATAAATGAAAAGTGAATTCAATATAACAATCATATAATTTATAATTATACTGCAGGCGAAAAAGTTTTCTGGTGAGAAAAAATATCCGATCAAAACGGAAGTTGGAAAATAGTAATCGATCACTGAGGAAACAAGATTTAAATTTGCATCTAGAAGACAGATAAGAGTGCCTGCGCATGCGTACAATATCTGAATCCTATTTTTAAAAAAATCTTCCAGCTGCGAGATCAAAATCAGCTCTGAAGTGCTGGATAATGGCTCGTGGGAAAAACCTGTCTCGGGATATAAAAAATTATCCTGATTAAATTTTTGCAAGAGGGAAATTCACAAAGGAAAGTGGCTGCTTTATTAAATTGTGCTCAAAGTACGGTATGCGATATTTGGAAAAAATATCAGTTGGCTAACAGCGTGGAAAATGTCCCTCGAAATGGACGTCCACGAATGACAAAGCGTAGAGATGACAGAAAACTTGTGGAAATAACGAAAAGAAAGCGGCGTGCAACCTCAAAACAACTCAATGTTGAATGGTCTAAGTGTAACGTAAAGGTGTGTGACCGCACTGTACGTAATCGTCTAAATACAGCAGGATTTAAATTCTGTAAAGTTAAAATGAAACCTTACTTGACAAAGAAGCATAGAAAAGATCGCTTGCAATGGTGTAAAAAACATGTACAATGGCCACTTGATAAATGGAATAAAGTTATTTTTAGCGATGAATCTCCCATATCTCTCGGAACAGGTGGTGACTGTGGGACATTTGTTTGGAGGAGAGTTGCTGAAAAGTTCAATGATAAATGTGTCAATACGAAGACTAAATTTTCACATGCATTTACAGTTTGAAGTTGTATGCCATCACAAGGCGTCGGCAAGTTGTGTATTGCGTTACGTACAGTAAACTCCAAAGTTTGCATTGACATTTTTGAGAATTTTGTGATTCCCAGCATCGATCAATGGTTCGGGATTCAAAATAACTTATCAATTCAAGATGATAACGCAGCTCCCCATCGCACCAAATCAGTGAAGAAATTTCTACAAAATGTAGGTATTAACCCAAATAAAACCATGACCTGGACACCCAAGAGTCTGGATCTTATTCCCATCAAAAATCTGTGGAATATATTAAAAAGAAAAATCGATTTTCGAAGGATCACAAATGCCATAGAACTACGTAAAGCTATAAGGGAATCTGGTGTGAAATTGCTCCCAATGAGTGTAAAAAGCTTATTGAGTCCATTCCACGAAGAATTTCGGCTGTCATCAGAGCTAAAGGTGGATTTACTAAATATTGAGTACAGTGATCAGTTATTTTTTTCCAAATCAAAGCGTGAATGGATAATTTTTTCTTTGGTTTTTAAATTTCAATCACCATTTTTCTGTTTCTAAATTCATGTATAATGATTTTGCTTTATTGCACATTGTTGTTCATTATGTATAATACAAATGTATTATCGCTAATAATCGTTTAATTTTTATGCAGTAAGAATATATAATCCTTTCTTACAATAAATGGTAGTGTTGGTGTAATGATCGGAAACTTTGTGCCAAGGGTTGTATAGTTTTTAATATGTATTACGTGTACTTTAAAAATGAAACTGTCTGAAATTTTAGTATAGTTTTATTTCAAACTATGAGATGTTTGTGTAAGAGAAATGAATTCATATTCAAAGCTGCTCGAAAAACTGAAAAAATTTAATTCTATTAATGGTAATTACTGGAGATGAATTTTCAAATAAGAGTTTTGTAGGCGAAATAATATTCAGCATGTTATATCATGTTTAGAAATGAATATATACAGGGTTGTAAAAAAAGATTTAGTTTCTTACAGGGTGTAGTCTGTAATTGATTAAATGTGTATATCTAATGTATTATGTTTTGTCTTAGTCTTATATTTATATAACTTGTTTCACCTTATCAAATGTTGAAGCTTCATTAAAGTATTCATGAAGTGTTGGAAGGGGTTTTATAGTCTATGCGTAATGAATGATTTTATTTCTTGTTTATTTATAAGTGACTATCCAGTGTCTAGATTAATTTACACTATATCCAAATAATAACTCTCCTGTTTCTCCGAGAATATTAATGTATATTCGTTAGCGTCGTAAAATCTGTGTATGTCAGAAATGCTAGTGAGCATATTATTATGCAATAAATCTCAAGTTGAATTTAGATTGCCTGTAACAATAGTAAACTGTAACACTTCATTTGTAGGCACGGAACTATGCAGTTTGCTTATCTTCTGCTTGTGGCAAAAGGTTAGCATGAATGTTCAGTTTACAGCTTAACTATAGGTTCAAATGAGGGTACAATTTTATCGTTATCGTTTAGAACTTTCTATATTTCTTTTTATTAATTTTATTAATTTTATTATATTTTATATTATATATTTTCCAATATTATAAATAATATTTATAAATAATTGTTGTCTTAGAGCAGAGAAGATATGTGCAAGCTTATTAAAGAAACAAAGAAGAACCCTATTTTTTACATTTGCCTTATTTTGTTATTATTATTATAATTACCATCAGTATTATCATTGTTATTATTATTATTATTATTATTATTATTATTATTATTATTATTATTATTATTATCATTTTCAAAATTTTAGATAATCCCTTTGAACTTCAATATAGTATTTATAAATGTATATCATAGTATTTTTTTTTAATTCTACAATAACACTTCAAAGTTTACTTTGGGTTCTTCATAAATTTTTGTTTATTCAACACTGTCCACTATGCTCATCGTCCATCAATCCACAAGACTTTCCTTTTGATACCAATTCATGTTGTGCGCATTTGATAGCAATTTATCCATTATCCAGAAACATTGTTATCTATCATAATACCAAATAAAATTTATCAGAATTGGAGCACTCAACGAAATTTAAATCTCGTATGGATAGACAGGACTGCAGAGGGATTAGTTACATATACCTTGCATTTGAAATTTTCTTTGCATTAAGATAATAGTCCAGGCAAAAGATGATTTTACCTGGCAAAATTAATGGTAGTTCTGGACATCGGCTTACTTTATGTTTTTGGGTCGCTGAATCCGAATTTGTAACTTCCCTACAAAATTACCCAAGTCAACCCCTCCCAAATTTTGGTAAAATCTCCCCCCCCCCCCCCAAAAAAAGGCTTTTATAAAAAAAAATCTTTTTTTTTTAAATTTTAGGGGAAAAGTTTCTAGAAATTCAGAAAGTAGACAAAATGTGCAACAAATAAGATATAAGACATTATGACGTATGATGAATGGGGAGGGGGGTATCTGCCTCGAAACATGCTCCGCGGTGTTGCGTGAACTAAGTTGTGCAATTCCACTTAACCACTCACATCGTTTACATTAACCCTCCCGTCTCTCGCCCCTTTTTTGGGTCACTTAATTTAATTTTTAGCTTACCCTCAAAATTTCCCCCCCCCCCCCCAATATAGTTGCTTTTTAAATAAAATTTTTATTGTTTTAGGGGAAAAGTGTGTAGAAATTCAGAAAGTAGACAAAGTTTGAAACAAATACGATATATGACATTACCACGTAGGATAAACGGAGAGAGGGGCTGCCTATGAACATTCCCCGCGCGTTGTTCTCCAAAACCAAATTTTCTCAAAAAATAAATTTTTTCGGGAGGTTGCCGGGTGAAATTTTGGTGGGAAATTACAAATTCGGATTCAGCGGCCTAAAAAACATAAAGTGTGTCGAAAACCAGAACTAGCAGGGTATTTGGCAGGTACAATACCATATTGTCCGGACTGTCATAACTTAGGGCACGTAGCGTCGCAGTGCATGTTCAGAGGCAGCCCTCCCCCTTCCCGTTCATCCTACGTCATAATGTCATGTATCCTATTTGTTGAAAATTCTGTCTACTTTCTGAATTTCTACATACTTTTCCCCTAAAACAATAAAAAATTTAATGTAAAAACAACTTTGTTTTTGGGGGGGGGGGGGGGCTGCGGAGTTGGATTTTGGGGAAAGTTAAAAATCGGATTCAGCGACTCAAAAAACTTAAAGTAAACATTATAGGTAAAGTTCGGAGGGGAGACGGGAGGGAGAATGTGAACGCTGTGAGTGTTTATGTGGAATTGTACAACTTACTCCACGCAGCACCGCGGCTCAGGTTCCGAGGCAGATACCCCCTCCCCATTCATCCTACGTCATAATGTCATATATCTTATTTGTTGCAAATTTTGTCTACTTTCTGAATTTCTAGATACTTTTACCCTAAAACAATAAAAAAATTGATTTTTTAAAAACTGTTTTGGGGGAGCATTTAAAAAAAAAAGTTGTGGGGTTTGCCGGCGGTAATTTTCGTGGGAAGTTAAAAATTCGGATTCAGCGATCCAAAAAACATATAGTAAGCCTTTTTCCAGAACTACCATGAATTGTGCTAGGTAGAGTCCCTATACGGTCTCTATTGCCTGGACTATTGCCTGGATGTCTTCATACATTGAAGCAAAGCAAAACTCAATTTATTAGAATGTAGCTTGATTGTTTACCGGCAAAGTTTTAGGCTTGATTTCAAACGCCAAAGATAATTCTTTTGAATCAGTACTGCATATATTTATCTTTAATATCGTCGTATACATCATACTTTTTTTTTCATTGACGTTAACCTATCTAATTTTAACTTTGGGTACCGTTCCCAAATTAGAAAACATATAAACATTCACAATAAATTTCTAGTTATAAACTTTTCCAACAGTGTCGCTACCAACGTAAAAAATACATTTTTTTTTTTTTTTAATCAAAATTTAAATTGCCGTTTCAGAAGACTGAATATAAAATATAAAACAATATGAAACATTATGTATGAGAAAACATAAAATACCAAACTTATTTAATTTCATTTACGATGCTTCCGGTCAGGAGACGTTATAAATGCCATCGTAAGTAGCGTAAAATCTGTAGTACCTAATTTTAACTTCCAATATGGTTCCAACATGAGAAAACATTTAAAAAAAATTGTTTTATAAATCCAAGTTTTTGTGATGCAATTTTTGAGCAATGCCACTTCCAGAGTTTAAAAAACAATCTATAATGTACATTTTTTTTTTATTAAAACATAAATTTATGGCAGTAACTTATTCTAAAAATTCATTATAAAAAGATAAAACATAATTTTAAATTCAATTTAGTTACCCTATCCCCTCCCCAGTGGAGGCTATAAGCGCAAAAGAAAATTGTGTTAAATAGGGGAGTTTAGCCGAATTTGGACCACTTTACTTATTTTCAAATGTAACTCGCTTCATTTTTGGAATATCTGCAATATGTCACTGCACGTGGTGAATCTATTTATTCAGTAACTAAATAAGTCTTTAGAACAACATCTTTCTGAAAATCTTTATTTTATTTAATTTGAAAAAAATGTTAAAAGAGGTCCAAATTAAGTGACTGGTCGCCTAAGTTGTCGTTCTAAATTTGACCAAACAATATTAGTCTGTAATAAAACACTCATACTACAATACATATTAAAACACACATACACACATAAATAACGCCTGCATTTAACAGTTAAAGGTATATATAAATATTATACAGACATACATACAATAAGTACAATAAACCCAACTGGAGTGAAAAATTAGCCAGAGCCAGGAATCGAACCCGAGACCACAATGTATTGTAGTATGAGTGTTTTATTATAATTATCGTAGATCGATGTAATAGTAAAATCTATTCATCATTGTCCGGTCACCCAAGGCAGTCGTATAGATGGCTGGTGACTTCCCCAACATGGTTTATTAGTGAGAAATTGCAGAATCAGGTATCGGCCGGAGTAACCCAGTGGTTAGAGCAGCAATCTTGTATACTGTGGTCCCGGGTTCGATTCCTGACTCTGGCTAATTTTTCACTCCAGTTGGGTTTATTGTATTTATTGTATGTATGTATGTATAATATTTATATACAGGGTGATTCATAAAAGATGGGCAGAACTTTAAGGGGTTATAGTACACTTAAAGACAAATAATATTAAATAGGAGACTAAGGGTCCCAGACGTATTCCCAAGGAGATAGGGGGCATTAAAGTTTAGGGTCCGAAATTTTAAATGATTATAAAACATGGAAAAATTGGTCGATTCGTTTGCGGTTTTTGCAAAAAATTTTCTTTATGCCAGTATTTTCTTGAAATAAAATTTTAAAGTTCAATTTCAAAAAATGCCGATAGGGGGCGCTTTAGACTTTGGAGTAACAAACAACTATTTTTTAACGTTATTTTTTGTATTTCTTTAAATGATTTCGAAAGCTTAGACTTAAACTTAAATTTTGATCTAAAAATCTGAGTCCTAACGAGTAGTTAAGTAGCATAAACTGAAATTTGAAATTTGAAACCCTTCTCCCCCCAGAACAAAAATCAGTTATTCCCGATCTTTGTGTCGTAGATTAGGCTCTAACTACTGCCGCGTTTTGCTAAAATTATTCTTTATTTCAGTATTTTCTTGAAAATAAATTTTAAAGAAAATTTTCAAAAAATTCCGATAGAGGGCGCTTTAGACTTTGGAGTAACGAACAACTATTTTATACGGTTATTTTTTGTGTCTCATTAAATGCTTTCTAAAGCTTAGACTTAAACTTAAATTTTCAGCTCAAAATCTGAATCGCTGAGCGTTGTTCAGTAGCGAGGGGAGGGGGTTCAAATTTCAACTTCTGAACATAGTTCAGTTTGCACTACTTAACCATGCCCAACGATTCTGTGCTGTGATACGAGGCAAAAATACAACTTTCGTCAAGGACTGCATAGTCGGAATTCACTCATAAAGGCACTGGCACAGTTGGAAACGTCGCTCATGCAAACGTTAAAGCTCCATTCCTGACGCTAGTCACCGGGTGAAGAAGGAAACAGAAAGTATGCAAATGTCAAATGGGGAAGAAGAAGAACACGTATGCAAAATTTCGACACGATTCAGGCATAAAAACCACTGAACGGTGAGTCAAGTGTAAGTCGCTGTAGTAATGAATCGGAAGATGGTGCCCTTCACGAATAAGGAAAAGGCTGAGATGCATTTAATTTACGGAGCGGCAGATGGAAATGGTGCAGAGGCACAACGAATGTACGGAAAGCGATTTCCCAACAGGCGGTTGCCTAACCGCAAAACTTTCGAGCGCTTGCACAGACAGTTGTGTGAGACGGGATCATTTCTCGCTTCCCGGTCGAATGCAGGTCGTGCAAAAAAGGACGAATCAGTAGTTGTTGCAGAAGCCATTCTGGATGTAGTAGCGGCGCAGCCAAGTACAAGTACACGAACAGTGGCTAGGCAGGTGGATACCTCACAGTCCATGACTTGGAGGGTACTGAAGGATGAACATTTGCTCCCGTTTCATGTGCAACGAGTCCAGAAACTGTCTCCAGGGGATTATCCAAATCGTATTGAATTCGCCCGCTGGTTTCTGCATCAGAACGCGCTAAATCCACATTTTGGAAGAACTGTGCTTTTCACCGATGAATGTACCTTCACACGTGAAGGTACATTTAACACACACAATGCACATGTATGGGTGGATGTCAATCCACATGCTACGTATCCACATGCTCATCAGAGACGCTTTTCCATCAATGTTTGGGCAGGAATCCTCGGAGACCACCTAATCGGACCGTACCTTCTTCCTGAACGCCTCAACAGTAAAACATACCTCACATTTCTGCAACATGTGCTGCCAGACCTGTTAAACGTTGTTCCTCCACGCATCCGGCGGGTCATGTGGTTCCAGCACGATGGAGCGCCAGCCCATTACGTACGAGACGTCCGCAACTATCTGGACATCACATTTCCGAACAGATGGATTGGTCGAGGTGGTCCTGTTGCTTGGCCTGCTCGCTCGCCAGATCTTTCACCCCTCGATTTCTTTTTTTGGGGACGATTGAAGGCTCTTATGTATGAGACACCCATTGAATCCCCCGAGGAACTGGTCGCCAGACTTTCCGCCGCTGTAGGGGAAGTGCTCGAAAAGCCTGATGTTTTCGCGAATGTTCGCCGTTCCATTCTTCGCCGTTGTTCTGCGTGCATAACCTCTGGTGGTCACAATTTTGAACATTTATTGTAATTACATGTTAATAAATATGCTTTGGTAACATAATCCTAATTTGTGTCTTTTTACCTCGTACCACAGCACACAATGTGTGGACATGGTAAACTGAACTGTGCTCAGGAGTAGAAATTTCAAACCCCTCTCCCCAGAAACTTAACCACGTCTAACGATTCAGATTTTGGGCTGAAAATTTAAGTATAAGCTTTAGAAAGCATTTAATGAGACACAAAAAATAACGGTATAAAATAGTTGTTCGTTACTCCAAAGTGTAAAGCGCCCTCTATCGGAATTTTTTGAAAATTTTCTTTAAAATTTATTTTCAAGAAAATACTGACATAAAGAATAATTTTAGCAAAACGCGGCAGTAGTTAGAGCCTAATCTACGACACAAAGATCGGGAATAACTGATTTTTGTTCTGGGGGGAGAAGGGTTTCAAATTTCAAATTTCAGTTTACGCTACTTAACTACTCGTTAGGACTCAGATTTTTAGATCAAAATTTAAGTTTAAGATTAAGCTTTCGAAATCATTTAAAGAAATACAAAAAATAACGTTAAAAAATAGTTGTTTGTTACTCCAAAGTCTAAAGCGCCCCCTATCGGCATTTTTTGAAATTGAACTTTAAAATTTTATTTCAAGAAAATACTGGCATAAAGAAAATTTTTTGCAAAAACCGCAAACGAATCGACCAATTTTTCCATGTTTTATAATCATTTGAAATTTCGGACCCTAAACTTTAATGCCCCCTATCTCCTTGGGAATACGTCTGGGACCCTTAGTCTCCTATTTAATATTATTTGTCTTTAAGTGTACTATAACCCCTTAAAGTTCTGCCCATCTTTTATGAATCACCCTGTATACCTTTAAATATTAGTCTGTTTTAGTAAGTAGGGATTATAACTAATTTCATCAGAAGCAAAGTTTGCAATTAATGCAATAATCAAACAAAGTAACAGCAATGAAATGACATGAAATGAAATGCCTGAAAGTGAGAGTAATAGTTTTAAATCAAAATGTATTTAAATTATTTTCAAACAAATCAAAGACATAAGTAACTAAGAGTAGAAACTATAGAACTAATTGCCAGTAACTTGAATATCGTGTAAATTATGCACATGCATTTATTTTGTTTATTTTTTTATTCCAGCGCACACAGCATGGAACTGTATTTGGCAAGCTGAACATTTTTTTTTTATTATTTTACGTTCCAATTGCTTTTGTGCTTTGAGAGCTTCCTTTTTATCGTTTTTTTTTTTTTTTTTTTGTCATAGTTTAAGTCACAAAGCTGTTTTTTTTTCATTTCAAAGATGTAAATACAGTTGCTTTTTGCCTATGGCTGTACATTGCCTTAACTGATTTTAGAAAGGGGGATAACATTTCTAATGATTCTTTGACTTTATGGGGGGGGGGGGGGTTGTTTCCGAACAAAATTAATTACATAAACATGTAAAAGATATGTTTTATATTGGTATATGTCTAAACTGAATTAAAAATATATCCGGATACACACAAAAAAAGTTTAAAATATTCAAAACTTGGATGGAAATATTAATCCATTACATTTTTTTAATAAAAAATAATGTCCAAAGCGTACATTACTCGAAATTCATTACTTACTTGTCAAATTTATGATCAAATCTGGTCCAATTTAAGCAACTAAAATTGCTCCAATTAAGGCAAATACGCCATTTTTTAAAACAGATAATCTCAAGACTAAGAACAGGAACGAAAGCAAGCAAATCGGCGTGGAAAATATGCGCAATGAACGCAAGAATTTACATATGTATATGAAAACATAACTTGCTTTAGTTTTAAATTATTCTCTGAAGTTTAGTAGTACAAAATAGTTAAAAAGAGCTCATTTTCGCATTTAAAAAATTATCTGAAACAGCAAATGGAAGTCGGGTACTTCTTTAATCATAAATGACGTAATTCTGATGAGTAGGATTTCAGCGGTAGATGGCGTCTCTTTCTGTAATTAACGACAGAATTGCAGCGGTCCAAATATGACTACTCTACCCAATATACTATTTTTTAATAAAATTTAAAAGCAGTAAAAACAGTTTTATTGAACTGTTTACATTTTAGGCTTTATCCGAGCCATTTTTGAAACGAATAAATAACAATATTCTAAAATTGCACAATTTATGATGCAGCGATCTGAAACGCCATCATTCAATTTTCCACGTACTGCTCCAGATCACGGACGTTATTTTTTATTTTACCTGGGAAGTTTATTTCCATATTTTTAACCATGGATTATCTCGAGCCATAATTTTGGTAAATTAATTGATGCTACATTATTGTTTATTGAATTTTCACGTGTTACAATTTCTGTGTTTTCTCTTATAATAGATGGATAGTATAGATTTGCGGGTAAAATTGTCTTACTTTCATTGAAATTCATTTGGATACTTCTTGACATCAAGAAAAAATCAACAATGAAATTCTAATATACTCTCATATATGAAGATCACTAAGCTCGACAATAATACGAAGGGCTATGTCCTATTCTGATATGTTGATGTGGACCGCTCATGAATACAATGCCAGAGTATTGCAAAACGAAAATCTTTGGCAAAACATGGATTTCCTCCCATGCACTAATACTGTGTCGATATTTTCAAATTAGATCTTCTTTTAAAAAGAGAACGAGGTTGATACAATTTTCAAATATATATTAATTTTATTAAAAAAACTTTAGATTTTATATAAATTCATCGCAAATTTTTAATTTGACATTCTTTTGAAATAGAATTGTAGGTCATCTTAACGAATAACAAAAATTGTTAGTATTGATCATGAAAATATCAAAAGGCGTAGAAATAACAAAAATTGTTGAAAAGTACGCGGAGATGTTTGCAAAAATGCTCCTATTATCAAGAAAAATAGAAGATTATTTACTTGGGCGCACTGAATGTGCGATGCGATCGCGGCAAAAAGTACACCGATGAGTTTCCTTTCCGTACTATTATGGAGCACAGTCATTCATATATACATATGGAATCATTATAAAAACAGTCAACATCGATTCAAAGAAACTCAAAATGTGTAAATATTCAAATATTTATGTAATCTGTTTTCCTATCCGTCATGATTACTATACAGAGTTATTCAAAGTCATTTACGGTATTTTACAATACTATAATAAACTCATTTAGAAACATACCCTTTCCAGAATGGGTCTAAATTGAAAAAAAAAAATCTCAAACAGTTTCACATTCCTATTGGCCCTACGGAAGTTGTGGTGGCGTTGCTATCGCTATAACCTAAAATGGGGTTCTAAGGAAGAAAAGACTTTTTGAGTTGTGCAACATACGAAAACGGAAGATGTAATTTTTCTCCAAATTGCGGTTCATGAGCTTTTTAGGAAATATGGGTCAGTATCTGAAAACTGGACAATTGCATTCCAAAATTTTTACCTTTTTAAATTAACGTACCAACAAACACATACAACTAAATACTATGATGCATGTTTTTTCATTTAAATGATGATGTGTTTTGAGATCAAGGATGTATATTTTATGGAAGAAAGTGTCTGTTAACACCAGTGTCTAATAATTGGGACTGAAATGACGGAGACTGAGGTGATGTTTTTGTCTTAAAAACTGCACAGTCATTTTATTCAATCATTTTGCACTGATGTAAATGATTATATATGCCATGTAACATTTGTATGTTACATAAATAAAGTTGCAATAAGCTTTTTATAAATAAAAAGTTAAATACGGGACATGATTGATGCTAAAAAAAAAAGTACTCATCCCTATTCAGAACAAAAACTAAAAATTTCTAAATATGAAATAAAGAGAAAAACAACTTACACCTTCATCCATGGTGGTTAGTTGAACTTTTAAGTGCTGTTGCAATGGAAATAATTCTGCCAGTGCCACCAAATATCTGTTAACCTAAATGTGTGTTTAGAGGGACTGAGATGATGGTCAACCTCAGGGACAAATATATTTATTACAATATTTTACTATACAATCTATACTAATAAAATAAAATTACATTTTTCCATACTGTGTATATATAGGTACAAATATATAATAGTAAAATTTAAAAATAGTTATAGAAATTTTTACAGCATACATTTAATATTAGATATTTGAACCTGAAAGGTGGATTTCGTTTGTTTAAAGGTTAAAATTAATTATTTATGCATCATTATATGTCCATGTATCATTAGTAATTGTCATAACAAATGTTACAATATATTAATTTTTTCAATTTTTGTTTTAGTATAATTAATGAAATATTATTGGCAGTGGACGCAAATTGTCCAATTTTCAGATATTGACCCTATAGTTCTAATGACAAAAGCATTTGTAACTGATATCATCAATCTCAAGAAACAGGCTGCAACTCTTCTTTGCAACCATGTGACTCTTTTTGTATCTTTGCAATCGTGACACCCTGAGGCTTTTTTGTGAGGCATTGTGAAAGACGATGTGTATGTGGTAGGGCTACGAGAGCAACTTGGACGATACAAAAACACGTTTGTAATTTTTTGAGTTATTACCACATTTTTAAATGAGTGAATAACTCGAATATTGACTGGTCCGTGTCATTGGAAGAAGTCATGCAGAACTCAAAAAATATTTGAGTGTTCTTTCATTTTAAGCACGTTTTGTAAGTATATTATTACAGTGTTTTGAAACACTTTACATCATTTTGGGTAACCTTACTTTCCTTAAACTGTATGATTACGCACAATAATAAAGCAAGACAAAAAATAAAAGAAAGCATAACATCAACTATGTATATATATTAGCATAAAACAGATGCTATACAACGTTATATGTGCACTTAAAAGAATCATGTTTAACATTTTATCTTTTCCTTTAAAACAATCCAAATTTTATTTTAATTCTTACTCAAACAAGGATTTATATACAAGGCTTTTTTATAAATATTCCATTGATATGTCAGATTTATGTAAATTATTTTTGCGAATATTTTATCAGAAATAGTAAGTATTAGCATTTGTTCTTCTAAACTTGTTCTGAGTGATTCGAATTTTTATTAATGAAATTTAGAAATATATAGCCGAATCAATGTATTGAAGACACGTATTTCAATTTTTGTTTTGATAAAAATCCGATTGTGTTATTTGCATTTTATGTTTAAAATAAACCGAGTGCAGAAATGTAAATTTGGATTTTGATATGCTTATAAATTAAATATATATGTAGGTACATATAATATACAGAACAAATGTCAATGAAACGAAAAGAAAATATCTGTTTTCAGCTGCAAGAAAAGATTTTTTGTAAATGGAGACAAAATAAAAACAGTACAGATATTCAAATAGTCGAGTTCTATGGCTGAAAAGGACATCAAAGATCAAAATAAATTAACAAAATATCTTTGAGAAGGAAAATATTCGAAATTTTAAATCTCACACTTTAAAGGGGTAATAAAATTAAAAAAGCAGAATTATTTTTAAAGCTATGTGAGGGAATATCTTGCTTGCTATATGTTGCCAAAACATGGAGTATAAAATTTTAAAAATAGAAAAAATTGACTAGTCGAGGGTACTAATGAAAAGCATGAAAATTTACTAAAATTGACAAATACATCAATAATGTATAGGTGCAGAACTCTAAAATAAATATAAATTTACACATAAAAGCAGGTATATCGATGATACAAAAACTATTTGTCTGTGTGCAGTAGTGTGTAAATTGTCAAAATACACACGTAATGCGTAAATTTCAAAATACGCATTTTAATGTGTAATTTTATCATAACAATAAATGTGTAAAAGTTATCTGATCGTTCTTGAAATGCACACTTTATTGCGTAAATTGCAAAAGACTACACAGATGTCTGTATTATACACATACAGATTTATCTGTGTAATCGTCTGTGATTACACATATTTTTGTGTGCTGAGCAAAAAACATATATTTTTGTGTTATACGTAAATTATAGTTTTTGTGTATTATGTAAAATACAATATATTTGTGGAATATGCAAAATACACATATTTGTGTATATTGTTCTGTTTTAACACGTATATCTGCATAACATGCCAAACACTGACTTGTATAAATTGCAAATACATAGCTTTTTGTGTACTATTCCAGGTAAAGAGACTTTTTGTGTACATAGCTTTCTTTACCTTTATACTTTAGTATGTTTAAATTGTGAACTAAATGTTTTTTATGATCGAGAAAAAAATTGCACGAAAAACAATCTCATATGCAGGATATGATGATTTTTTGGTTGGTTTATTTTACGAAGAGGATCAACTGAAATTATAGTTACTACAAACTATATTTCTGTTAGCGTTCGTTTGGAATCCTAAAATCGTATCGTAACAATTTATGCTCAAAACCTGAAAAATCTGATTTTCACATACAATATAAAGACAGTCTTCTAAATTAATATTTTTAAGCAATTTCCTTTACTTACCTTTACAACTATAACAGCTCATATTGGTTTTAATATTTTAAAAGATTTTTCAGAAATATTTATGCATTTCCACCTGACAAATTCCACATATTAAAAATCTTTACTTGATTCAATGGAGGCCAATTTTATAGTAATTCCATAGATAACAATGAACAAAGGAGAAATTCGAAATATCTCTGGATGCTCAATGTTAGAATATAACAGAAACTTCCAAAAATCGGAAATCGTTTTTCAATAATGACACTTGAAAAATGTCTCACACGCATGCTATACAAGTGGGAAAGCAACTACAAAAGAAAAAAAAAAACGTAACATGATACATTGAAACAAAAATATCCAAAAGAACTTCGAAAGTATATTAAAGATAATGAAAGTTCTCACTTCAGCGTTGAGCTGTTTAATTTTCTTCTGCTCTCCTTTTTGGCAAACCGCAGTTTTACGTTCGACCAACAAACGCGATTTCTCTAAAAATTTCACAATGGCCTTAGCCACGTGGATTTTTAAGCCCGCATTACATATCTCTACCGAACTTCTGGCGAACATTGCCTCCCACCCAGAACAATCCTCTATCAGCGCGACAAATAAAGCTGTTCAACTAAACATGAGATTCGCATGCAGTAAGTGGTAATTTTTATGTTTTACGGGAAGCTGAAAAACAATATGGCAATAAAATGTTTCCAGACATTACAGATATTGGGAAAAAATTATAAAAATGAATGTAAATTTAATACATATTTATAGTGGGTAATATAACGCATTTTTTTAATTTAGAAATATAATAAAGGATTAAATAAAATGTTACATAACTCTAAAGTATAATTAAAGGATTTAAAAATGTGTAGTATTAATCAAGTTTCACAGTAGTTACTAATTATTTTAAAATCATTTCATGCAACATGTAATGTAGAAGGAATAAACTTTTTATGTGATAAAATATTTTTTCAAGACTTGCCATATAAAAACAAATAAACAAATAAATAAAAAGTATTGCATATTTACAGTTATCTTAGATTGATACATTAAGTTACTGAGTATTTTAATAGTGTTGCGTTAAAAAAACTAACAAAATAATCCATTATTTCTAATTGCTAAAAATGCATAATGTAACAAAATTTAAAACAGTAAAATAGCCTACGTAATAAAACAGTAACAAACTCTCCAACCAATATTATCCATCCATCATAAGAGAAGCAATAGAGATTCTAACACGAAAAAATTCCATATGTAAGGATACAGCTTCATTCGACTTACCAAAACTGTGGCTAGAGTTACTCCATTGTTTTGAAAATAAAAATAAACATCCAAGTAAAATAAAAAAAAATAACGTTCTTTACATGAAAAACTGAATGATGGCGTTTCATTTCAATGCATCACAGACCGTGCAGTTTCTGAATATCATTATTTATCTGTTTTGAAAATGACTGGGGATGAGTTAAAAAAAATGTCAACAGTCAAATAAAACTATTTTACTGTTTTTAAAAATTTAATTTTACACCTTTTTAGCAATTCGAAATAATATATTACTACAAAGTGTTAATTTGTTATACGTTAACAAAATAATCATTAAAAACCTATTTCTAAACGTGTGCAATTGCATGTTTTAGACCAATATATCTCGGGCATAAATACAGTCTTTGATTTATCATTATAAAAATATATTTCTTATCATTTTAATTTACAAATTCAAACTAAAAAACCGGAATATACTTTTTACATAAAAAAGTACCTAAATTTATTTTGCAAGAATTTATCTGCACTGTCTTGTTTTTATTTACGCTGATAAAACAAACCATCAGATTTACCAAGACAATTAAGTCCTGCCTTTGTGCTTGAATAACTTAACTTGGGGATAGTGTTTTTTATATCTAAATCTTCGATTTAAATGTACGCATAATTAGTTCATTAGTGGCCTGTGTAATATCGAATGTAGAATGCTATTATAATTTATTTATTTCTAACAATTGTTTCTTTATTAAAGTATACTTTAATGAAACTTCTATTAAAGAATCAAAATCTTATATATGCTATTGATGAAACGAGAAATTTTATTTTCGTTTTTTTTTATTATTATAATAATATAAACGTTTTTATATTTGATTAATTTTGATATTTTAATGGTAATTAAAACGTAATATATAATACTTGTTTATTTTTTTTTATTCTTTAATACGATTGCTTCTTATTATAATCAAAATTTAGAATATTTTTTTTCAAGGAAAGGTGTACCTCAATACACACATATCAATAGCATTAGAACATAAAATAATAAATTTGGGAAGAGAAAGTCTGTACAAACATTAAATATTTTTATTATTTCTTTGAAAAATCTCTTTTAAAGAAAAAATTTTTAAAATGTCAGTGCATTTCACAGTTGTTCAATTATTAGTATTTGTTTGCTGTATATTATTAACATTAATAAAATTCCTTCTCAATTAAAAAAACGAAGTTAAATTCACCGTCTAATGTTTTAAATAAAGAGGCAAACATTTAGAAAAAATTCCACAGCTATTTAAACGGGAATTCCAGATGGATTTGCTGTTTTGTGTTACCCAATTTGGTAATTTCAAAGTAGCATGTTTTTTCCGGAAATTTAAACATGCATTCTTTTATGGCAGGTGCCATTGAAACAATAAGAAAAGGGCTTCTGATACATTTGACCTATCATTTATCTCCTTCCTTATCGTTTTATTTATCAGTAATTCCATTTAATATATCTGACCAGAAACTATTTAGATCATAAAATTTCACTTTCCCTCCTAGTTGAGTGGTCGATTTATTGAAACGTAATCCTTATAACTGGCGGAGTTGTTCATTTAAACTGAAAAAATCAATGAATAAACGCCTATTTATATATTTTAAATTTTTCATTCTTATAAATAAAACATTCTTACATTATTTTAACACTTTAAAAGGCTGTTATTGCATTTGCAATTTTTTCGAAGCATAATTAATAAAAATCATTAACCCATTTATGCCTAGCGTCCCAATTTCGGGACGCTTTGAATTAAAAAAAATGTATATTAAAAATGTATCATAGAATAAAAAAAAAAGTATTTCTTCTTATTAATAACATGAAAGCTGTATGAAATTATTATCTATAAATGTATTTCTCTGTTACCGAGAGATGACATGAATATTTAATTTTTCTTAAGGGATTTTCTTAATAATGAAAAAAAAAGACCATTTTCAATATTTAATATCTTAAAATGTATTTGATTTTAAGACACAATTTTAATTGGAATAAAATATATAAGTATGTTCTTTCATTTCATGTATTTAGAAAATTAGCAGAATTAGCATTTACATGGAGCTCCAAACTGTTAGACATTTGACGAGCAAAAAATCGGCATAACTGCTTACGCGCACGATTACAAAATAATTATTGCAACTAGAATGAAAATTTGATACCTACTTATACTTCAGATTATAATAATTACCCTGAACCCAAATAAATTTGTATTTAAAGCATTTTTATATTTTTAATACAACGTTGTATTTACCTAATGCAAAATTAAGAAAATTTTAAAAGTATAATCACCTAAAAAAATATTGCTTTGAGCAATAAAAGGAAAATTTTAGGTTCAGTTTATACAGACTAACATGAAACATATGTTTTGAAAATTTCATGAAAAAATACTCAGAACTTTTTGAGATATCGTGCGCGTTATGCCCAAAAACGTCATTTGGAGAAAAATGGCTTCAAAGTTTCCGAAACGACGCTTCAGCTATTGAACGTGTATAAATGTAAAAGCCATAACTTCAGTTCTAATAGCAATTTCAAGGAAACAATTATATCAAAATATTCTGAAAAGATAGGAGTTTAACATCTAAAAAAATTAAAATTTCGAAATTTTAAAGCTTTATGAGTCCTGAGACCACTTAAATGAAGTTTTTTCCGGTGTTTATATATTTTTTTTTATTTTTCAAGGTGGCGAAATGAAAAAAGTAAGTTTATTTGTTTTGTTTTTCTATCAAGCATCAAAATAAATAAGTCATTACTTTAACTTGTATACTTCGTTGAAATACGCATTTTTTGAAATTGTGATATTATATGTTCAAGCCTATTTTTTATGTTTTTTGTAACCAAAATATAGGTCGCTAGGATCAAAGGGTACATATATTTGTTAACCATTTAGGCGAGAGTTATTTATGAAAAGTCCTTTCAAGATGATTATGAAAAAAAAAATTAAGTCTCAAATACGATTATTCTTATTTTATTATTAATAATACTTACAATGTTATTAGTCTCTGTAAAAAAATAAATATAATTTTTAGTAGTTCATAAAAATACCAATTATAGTATATAATATAACTATTTAAAAGTTTATTTTTTATTAATTTAGACAAAACATATAATTATGAATATTATATTATTATAAATATTATGCATATCCCCATATTCAGTGTTTACATTTTATCAAATAAATACAAACATTATGTAGCGTATTTTTTTTTTTTTTTTCCAGTTCTTTTTTCAAAATTTTAAAGTAATTATACCAACAAATTTGAAAAAGAAAAAATTTCAGGCACAAATTTAAATTGTTTTATTTGAAACCAGTCAATGAATTTTAACGTTTATAAACAAGAACATAAATTAAGAAATATGCATGTGTACTGTAGTATATGCTACGCATCTCTATTTCATCGTGTAAATGCAGATCCATTTCATTTTAATACATTTATGATAGAAAACGAGGAGGTGTATTTCTTTATAAATAAATCTGTAGAAGTAGAAAATAGCATTAAATCATTCTTTGAATTTTATTCAGAATTCTCTTAGAAGAATTTCATTACGTTTACTGCTTCGCACAATTCTATTTTCTTTTAATACAGCAACTTGAATGGAATAGTAACATTTGAATAATCCTTGTCATGTGCTTGAAAAGCTTATAGTTAAGAAAAATCTAAGCGTAATTCAATATGCTACCCACCTTAAGATTTGCATGAATGTATTTGTTTCGTTTAACCGAATTAAAGAACTACACATTTGATTTTATTTGCATTTGAATGTTTCGTTATTGTATTCTTTAATCTTTACATAAGCTAAGTATGAGAAATTTTAATTACTCGATAGTGTTTTTTATTTTTATTCATCCATTTGTTTTTTAATGTTTGGGGAATTATATTTTGTATGATTATGTAGGTGTAAGAATATTTGAGTAATTATATTTTGTATCATTGTATATTGCGTATAGTTTGTATTTTGAATCTCATTACAATTACTGCTACGTTCAAATCTATTTTTTTATCATACTTGAGAGTATTTTTTATTCTTAACCTTCCATTTGTTTTTTAATGTCTGAGAAATTACATTTTGTATCATTGTATACATGTAGGCGTGTTTGTGGAATCACCTTTTGTATTAATGTGTAAACGTATAGATTATATTTTGGATCTCATCACATTTACTTCTACGCTCAAATCTTTTTTTTTTATCATACTTGAGAGTGTTTTTTATTGTTATTCATCCATTTGTGTTTTAATGTTTGAGAAATTACATTTTGAATCATTGTATACGTCTAGGAGTGTTAGAGGAATCACATTTTGTATCAATGTGTATGTCTATAGTTTGTATTTTGAATCTCGTTTCATTTAATTTTACCCTCAAATGTATTTTCTTACCATACTTTAACGTGTTAATTTCTGTTATTTATACATTTGTTTTTTTTTAGTGTTTCAGAAATTACATTTTGTATAATTGTATAAGTGTAGGAGTGTTTGCGGAATCACATTTCGTATCAATGTGTATGTATATAGTTTGTATTTTGAATCGCATTTCATTTACTTCTACACTCAAATCTATTTTCGTATCATACTTGAGTGTGTTTTTATTGTTAATCTTCCTTTTTTTTAATGTTTGAGAAATTACATTTTGTATCATTGTATACCTCTAGAACTGTTTGCGGAACCACATTTTGTATCAATGTGTATGCGTATAGATTATATTTTGGATCTCATCACATTTACTTCTACGCTCAAATCTTTTTCTTATCATACTTCAGAGTGTTTTTTATTGTTATTCATCCGTTTTTTTTTTTAATGTTTGAGAAATTAAATTTTGTATCACAGTATACGGGTAGGGGTGTTGTATTTTGTATTTTGTAGAGTTTGTATTTTGAATTTCATTACATTTACTTCTACCTTCAAATCTATTTTTTTACTATACTCGAGAATGTTTTTTATTGTTATTCCTTTATTTGTTTTTTAATGTTGGGGAAATTATATTTTGTATTATTGTCCAGACTGCTACGCACAGAACTTTTTCTTCTAACACAGTAACTTGAATAGAATAGTACTTTAGAATAATCATTTTCTTACGAAAAATATAAACATACTTCAAAATGCTACCCACCTTAAAATTTACATGAATTTATTTGTTTCATTTAACAGAATTAAAGAACTACACATTTAGTTTTATTTGAAAAAAACATTTTGCTTGTTTCGGTACTCTATTCTTTAGATCAGCTAAGTGTAAAAGAATTTTTAATTATTCGACAGTTTTTTGTTCATTTTTAGGGTTCCGTACTTAAAAGTAAAAACGGAACCATTATGAGATCACTCCTGTATCTGTCCGTATGTCTGTCTGTCACAGCCATTTTACTCGTAAACTATGGAACGCGGAACGTTCAAATTCGGGGAAGTAATAAAGACCATTGACCCACATATTTTCAGATTAATAAACATTCATAAATATATTTAGTAAAAGTGTAGAGGGTCTAATTAGGCTACTTGAAAAAAAATCTTTTCTTTGTATATCATGTGGAATATCCTGTGAAAGCTTTCGTAATGCTGAACTCAAAAATACATTCCTTTTAATTTTAGGTACTATAATTTCAAAGTTATTGTTGAAAATGTAGCGCAGACATATATCCCCCCCCCCATCTAATTCCAAATCTACTGAAACTAAAATTATGAAAAAAAATAGAGGTAGTAGACGTTAATATAAACTTTGCCGAAATATTATAGCGATTACCCTAGGACACATGGTTTTTGAGAAATTAGCATTTTTCTGTTATACACAAATTTCGAATTACGGGCATTCAGAAAAATTGTTGAGCATCGCTGGATATACCTATCGTTGCAGAAGTATAAAAGCATTGTGAATAATGATTTTCGAAAAAAATCAGCGGTAATTAGCCGAGATATTAACCCTTAAAGATACGGCCAATGTCGAGATACACAAGGACAGGGGCGGCGTACTCTATGCCTAGTTAACACATTTTAATGATATGTATGTGTAATATAATGTCCAGTAACAGTATCAAAGCAATAAACGTCAAATTCTTAAAAACATACTAATTTAAGGGGTCTTGGAACTCTAAAAAGTGGAAAAAATGAAAAAAAAGACCATTTACAACATTTAATGTCTTAAAATGTATATGATTTTAAAACACAATTTTAATTGGGATGAAAGATATAAGTATGTTCTTTCATTTCATGTATTTAAAAAACTGCAAGATACAGAATTTGTAATTATAGGGGGCTCGAAACCGTTAGACATTTGTCGAACAAAAAATTGGCATAATAGTTTACGCCCAGGATTACAAAATAAATATTGCAACTAGAATGAAAATTTTGGTGCTTACTTATACTTCAGATTGTAATAATTTCCCTGAACTTAAATAAATTTGTATTTAAAGCATTTTTATATTTTTAATGCAATGTTGCATTTAGCTAATGCAAAATTTTGAAAATTTCAACAGTAAAATCACCTAAAAATATATATTTTTGAACAATAAAAAGGCAGTTTTAGGTTCAGTTTATACAGACTAACATGAAATATATGTTTTGAAATTTTCATGAAAAAATATTCAGAAGTTTTTGAGGTATCCTGCGCATTATGCACAAAAAACGCTATTTGGAGAAAAATGACTTCAAAGTTTCGAAAACCCCGCTTCAGCTATTGAGCGGGTATAATTCTAAAAGCCGTTATATCAAAATATTCAGAATACATAGGAATTTAACTTCTAATTTTTTTTTTTTAATTTTAAAGCTTTAAGAGTCTTGCGACTACTTACCCCTTTCCGGCGCGGAGTAATTCTATTGATTAACTTATGAAATAATGAACTGACACCAGAATTTATAAACGAATTTATTAGAAAATGCGATATTGCTTATTTTCACGTACATGGTAAAAGGAAAATTTTAATTAAATATTCTTGGTGCCGTTTGTCTGTTTCGGAATTAAAATTAGGTGTCCTTTTTTAAGGGCACCGCCCTCGAAAGGTTTAGTTAGAATGAATCGCATAAATACTGTGGGATTCGCTATAGTTTGCGTTGAGTGTATCACTCAATACGCTTCGAGCGACTTTAAAAGTTAACTAAACACTTCTCTGGAAAAACGCGGCACTGACCAAGGCGGCGTTGCAACTTTGAGACCTCCTTTCGAAGCGCGCTTAGCACAATGCCAAATTTAAACTTTGAACAAAGGTTTTGTTTTAGCTTCACTGTAGAAATAAAGGTTATTACTACGCTGAATTTAGTTTTATGAAATGCCAAATGAAATTTAACTATGCATTGCTCTTATTGTCAGTACCGAATTAACTTCATCATAAACAGATTAAAATAATATTAAAAAGGAGTTATACGAATAGTTATATTTGATATTATTTAGGTTCCATATCTCTTTGAACTTTCATGGTATACCCATTTACACTTTTCTAATATATACAGTTATACCCAACCTTATGTTGTATAGTTTTTCACAAAGTCCTAATATTCTTTTAGCAACGGTTTTTTTTATAATACAATTACAAATTCATATATTTATTCTACGGAACCCTCTGTGCGCGAGTAATACTCGCACTTCACCGTTTATTATTTTTTAAACAAACTTTAATTTCTCAATGTATTGTGCATTTAATTTTATGTAATATTACATACTACAATTTGGAATGCAAACACCCATTTACACTTTTCTAATATATACATTTATACCCAGCCCTACGTTGTATAGTTTTTTACAAAATCTTAGTATTCTTTTAGCAACGGTTTTTTTTAATAATACAATTACAAATTCATATACTTATTCTACGGAACCCTCTGTACGCAAGTACTCGCACTTCACCGTTTATTATTTGAGGACGTGAGTTTCAAAACTCGTCTTATCTAAAAAATTAAATTTTGGGAAATCGCGAAAAACCTGTAACTGCGACCCCGTGCATCGAATACCTCCAATTTTTTGTCTACTTATAGCTAGTTGCTCTGTGATATCATTGCGTTAAGTTGGAAAATCTACTTTAATTCATTTAATTAATTAATTGGAAAAAGTTTCGGATAAGAAGAGTTTTGTTTCCAACCTATGAATAAGAAGAGTTTTGTTGCCAATCGTCTATCATACTTGCGAAAAGAAATTAACCCGAGAGTAGTCGCGACATTTTTTAGAACGTTAGTAGTCGCGCTCGGTCCATTTGCCGCCGTTACCAACAGGCCGAAAACGAAGGGGAAACTTGCCGGTGTTATCAGATGATCGAAAACGGATAACGTAGGGTGAAAATATTGACTGAACTTTAAAAGATTACAGCAATTATTCTTTTTACAACCTTTTACAGCAATTATTTATTTCGCTTAAGTATATATTCATTTGGCATCTAGATAAATATTTTTAATAACTCTTTCTTCGTTTTGCATAAATACTTAAAAGTAAATAGTAAATGATTTGATTGAATTTCTGATGTTACTATGAATCAATAATTAGTAGGAAAATATTTACTAATATGAATCTAAATTTATGATAGGGGTATTTTTATTTATTTATTTATTTATTTATTTATTTATTTTTGGAAGGACAGAATCAGAGTCAGGTAGAATTTTTTAATACTCCGGCACACTATATCCATTTAATAAAATAAAATTAATAAATTTAGCATTAATATATTACACTGACATTAAATTGAACAATTAAACTGAAAATAAAAATGGAACCTATGACATGCAGCAGAAAATCAAATACAATACCAATAATTCACCAGCATATTGCGGACGATTAATTCATTTAAAACATATGAAAAACCATCAAATTTGATGCCATAAACAATTAAAGACAATATATATATATATATATATATATATATAGAATTTCTGTACAATAATACCATTGCAAAATAAGGAAAATGACCAATAATTATGAAATCACAAATAGCACATAAACCAAATATTATTAAAAATGTATAATTATATATATATATAATAAAGAAAAAGGTAAAAAATACTTAACTTCGAAATTATAAATGTAAATGTTGTAACTACGTTTTATTTATTTATTTATTTTGTGGGGTGTCTGTGTGTGTGTATGAGGGGGGAGATGAGGGGGGAGGGGCTCTCGAGATTTTGTGATTAAATCCATTTTTCAAATGCACGAATTGTAGTTTTTCTACTTATTTCAGGGTGAGAGCAGCGCCCTTGAATAAAAACTCTGGATACGAATTTCGCTCATATAAAGTAAATAATAAATAAGTTATTGAAATTATATATTTAATTTAAATACATTTGCAATTGCAAATTTAAATCCTAAGATGGATAAATTATTTTAATTAATAGAATCACTGAAAGGTTCATCTTAATAGGGATGTATTTTACAGAAACTATTTAATTAAAATGAATATTCAATTGTACATTTCATAATAAGGTATTAATGTTATAATTTATTGTTTTATAATAACGTTCATTAAATTAATAAAAACAATAAGAAAATTTTCTCCGAAATTATAAATATGCAGAAATAATTTAATTTAAATGAATTTTCTCTCATATGCTGGAAAACATTATTCTGAAAAATAGTTTGAACAATTGATGAAGGACAACAAATTTAAATTTGTTAGATACTGTCCCCAAGCCTCTATTGGATTTCAATAATAATTTCTGCGGCATTGTTAAAAAAATGTGTTTTTACTTACAGTATGAAAATTTAAAAATAGATAAATTTTATAAAAAATACTTAAAATATTTTTTTTTAAATCGTAGTATAAACATTCACTGAATTATCCAAAAGAGATTTTTATTTGCGTAATTTCTACCCTACATTATAAAATTCTCATTATTTTTCTTATTGTACAAATAAATTATGTGTATGTTCTTCGCAAATATACACACTACATTTCTGAGAAGATTGATTTATCTTTAGAATTTGTTTTATTGTACAAAAACGATACTTTTCAGATTTTGGATATACGGCAATTTTTTTTACTGATTCTCACAAAATTCTCTTCTCTTTTTTTTAATGGTTTTGCAGTGTTATTGTCTATTTTCTTTCATTTATATGTTCGGATAATAAATGGAAAGCAAGTTCTTTCAAATAAGGATGATGAATTTCCTTTTTTTCCCATATTTAAATAATTATCGATTTGAGAATTTATTCCCGCAATATTTGACAATGAAAAAAAAATGTAAGTGACCATCCATCATTTTTTTGTGCGAACTGACTACACAACTAATATAATAAAACAATTTTAAGTCACATTCTAAAAGTAAAAAAAGCACTCTTTGAACGAATTATATAGTAGAAGGAAAGAAAGACGAAATAACAACAGACAGAGAGTCCGTACTTCGAAGAAAGCTTCCCCACAGATTTCGCGGAAATGGGAAAGGGTGAACACGAGGGGGAAAAATTCAACTAACGTAAGTGGTCGCAACGCGGTCATTTAGACCGATTGAAACTTAAGAATGCGATAAAATGCTAAGAAATAGCAGGAATGACTTGCCATTTTACTACACAAGAGTGTGAACACTCAAGGTCAGCTACCCGGAATCTGGCTATCGTAACTTTAACGGGAAATGAGTTACAGGAAGATAACGAATTTCGGGCGGGGAAAAGACCAACGCGCGACTATTAACGGGTTAATAGTTTCTATTTTTGATCATCGGATGATAATATTTTGGATTAAAAAATAAACCTTACGAGAGCAATAAGTATGACTAAAATTTAGTATTACTTTTTATTATAAAAAAGCAAACTTAACAATAATGAAATAAAACTTACCTAAAATAGCTTTTAATTAAAATAACTTTTTTAAGAATGTAATATAATATAATTTATATAACATATAATACTATATACATACACCATCTCCTTCTGTTCTGGTTCCTTAGATATAATATTTTTATAGTAAGTAAGCACCTCCATTTCTGACCAGTTTTCATCAAAATGTTTTTTTTAACAATCCGTGGACATCCTTAAGTTTCTTTTGCTTCTCGGGGACTCCCTCCCCCTTCTTTTTAAGAGGAAAGTTTATTTTTTACATGCCTCTAGCACAAGTTTTACACTCTGGTATTGATATTCCAAGAATCTTCCGAAATGCACTTCCACAAATTTGAAGATGGCCATGGTTCTTAGTCTTTATAGTATCTTATCGTATTGCCTTTGAAAGCGCACTAAGATGTGCTTAAAAAAAACTTTCAAGGTGAAAATTTTACTTTTCTGGATGTTTCATGGAAGGAAAGAAACGTGCACGGTTTCTTGAAGGAGGTGTTTGAGATGTGAATTTCAAAATAAAGTTATCTTATGCAATTTTATTTTTGCTTGAAAAAAAAGCTTTGTGGAAGAATTATACACCTTGCATTGAGACACTTGAATACCTGAGATTCGCTTTCTGGTGAGTGCACTTTGAGAGGACCGGAAAGGCCTAGGTTTATGCCTGAGAATAAAAATTAAATCTTTTAACATCTTCTCACAGTAAGAAATAAAGAGAACGATTCCCCATTTTGAATTACATTTTTATCTTCATTTGCGTGTATTCTTTACTAGCCCATGTGTTCGTATTTCTTTTTCTATTCTTCACCCATCCGCTACAAAATGCAACAGTTTATTCACTGTCCATTATACATAAGACATGCTGTAAAACTTATTTAATTAGTTTGTATGAATAGAGCAGGTAAAATCTTTAAACGAAAATAGCAACAGGTCGCAGAGAAATGAAGGAAAATTACTGTAATTGTAGCTGATAAGCTAATCGTCCGTTGGTCTTACGCATGCGTAGGGATAAAGTTAGTTTTGTTGCGAACTCCCTAGTGGATAAGGCGAGTTTTGAAGCCAAACCAATATTTTAAGAACCCAAAAATAAAGGATAAAAATATTTTTTTTTTATAGATTATAGGGTTTTTTCTGTGCAGGTTTACCAATAGAATAGATTGGTAGAGAAAACTCGATTTTTTTAATTTTGGATAAGGCGAGTTTTGAAATTCACGTCCTCATTTCTTAAACAAACTTTAATTCCTCAATGTATTGTGCATTCAATTTTATGTAATATTACATACTACAATTTGGAATGCAAACATATTTTAACGCAGTTTCTTTTACTATACATTTTGCCTTCATTCTTAAAGTTCTCATAAAGTCAAATTTGCTTAGCCAAGACAACCCCATGAACATTATCCAAAATATAATGGAATCAAATATGAATTTAGTGATTTAATGCGCCAGATAACAAAAAAAGAAATGCATTCATATGCTATCAATTTATCCAGAATTTATGATCCATTTCATGAATTACTCAATATCAGCTGTACAAGAAGACAAAATAACGTTTCTTCAAACATGTGTCTACGAAGAAAAGGCATGGAGTGCTACCATAGTATTTTTTTTTTTACAGTTGTAGTACTTTTTCCGGTTGGTAAGTTTCTTTTTATTTAATCGATCAAAGTCTGTAAGCAAAAATTAAGTATGTTCTGGTTTTTAAAAAAACTCCAACCTTATCAATACTGAAGTGCCGTGACTGTGTGCGAACTTATTTTCCAAAATATTCAGCAAAATTAAACAATAAATTTTAAATACTATAAACAATTCGAACTAAAACAAACATACAGATTATGCATTTTCATCACCAAATTATCACAGAGAAAACTGGAAGTAGCTATTCAATCGGGATCTATGTGTTATTTTTATTCATATGGAAAATGTAATCTTAAGGGTAGTCTTTATATTAAAATGGCAGTAAACATTGAAAATGTCAATACGAAAACTCGCTTCAGAATTTATATTTGGAATTTTTGCAAAATTTCACCTTGTGATTCTAAACATTTTGATTATTTCTCTAAATGCTCCTAAATGTAATTCATTCGGCAAAGTAGTTTAGGAACTACGCTGACTCAAATTTTCGTACTCCGAATGTAAAATTCATTTTTAAATGATATTATTATGTTTAAAATATTGTAACATCAATAAAATGCACCGAAAACAATTTCCCCTTATATAGACCGCATGGTCATGTAATGTAATGGAATACTTTTCAGCGTCCCTGTAAACGAAATTTGCATGCTGCATACTTCATTAAATACCGAACATTCTATAGTGAACGAAAAAAAAACATATACAATTTACATGGGAATCCGAGGAAATTTACGAGAGTTAGAACACGGACAGACTGGCGTCAGACCAAGGACAGACAAACAAACCGATTTCACAAACACTTTTAATACTTAAGTGCGCTATTTTTTATTTTGTTTCAAAAAAAGTATATATGATTCTCTGAAAGGTTCATTAGACAGGAAAAATAATGAAAAAATCACAGATGCATTTTTCATATAATACGTCAATCTTTTCTACTGTTGCACATCTACAATAAAAGTAAAAACTACTGTCATGTGGTGGCTGTTTTACGCTAAAATATTGCAAATTAGTAAATATTTAAGAAGTATGTCTCCAGATACCTTATTTTATATAATTATTTATTTTATAAAACCTCACCTTTAACCCCTTAATTCATATTATAGAATACGTTCTAGAAATTACGTAGTTCAGAGAATCTAACTCAGTTTTGTCAGATAGTCAAAAGTCAATTTCCCCAAAATTTCTGAAATTTTCCCCAAATCAGTGGGTTTTTTTTTTTTTCGAAAAAATCCCCAACTCAGTTTTTACTCAAAAAGGGAATTTTAAAATTTTCAATTTACCTCTATAAAAAATATTTAAGTAATTTAATCTCAAAAAGTTTCCCCAAAATAGGCCTTTTTTTGAAAAAATTCCCCATTTACAAAAAACAAACTTTTAAACTGGACTGAATGCATATTCTGTAGCTACATTAAAAGATTGAGAGATATATTTTGCAGTGACAAGTTATTTTACATTTGTTTTTAAAAGTATTGTCTAACAATGTTGGACAATTATTACATTTAGCTCCATATCTTTAAACAATCTCTTATCAGTTAAGATTTGAATGAATCCGAGATGGTAGCTGTTTTAATTTTTTTTGTCATCCCTATACTGAAGTTCATGATCATAATGAAAAGTATTTTCGCTGTATCAATCGATGTGCTTTTGTATATCATCAGATAAAAATATCTGCTTTCCACATGTTTAAATTTAAAAAAAATTAAGTACAGCGAAAGAATCTTTCGTATAAGTCCTTCAGATTTAGTCGTATGCAGGTTTAAGTTGGTTGAGGTTTAAGCTTATAAAGAGTCTGATGCATCTATAATGCGTGTGAACTGTAATGTAGTATACAACGAACACGACCACATCCGGGAGAATAATGATTGATTTTTCGGATTTCTGGATTATATTTTCGTTTTTCAAATCAAATTTGAGTTTGAGACAGATCAAGTTTTTCTATGGGACTACAAGAAATCTTTACAGAAAATAGTTAAAAGAAAAATCCCCAAGTTTTTCCCCAAAATTGTTTGTAGTCCCCAAAAATTTTCCCACGAACTACTTGTCCCCAAAATATTCCCCAAAATGGGGACAAAATCCCCAATCGGGCAACACTGATCTGACTTTACACCAGAAAGTTTCAATGGCTAACTTACCTTTATTTAAATACGGATTCGAAGATGGTTTGGTCGAGGAGCCCGGGGCCACTTGCCCCACATCCCCGTCACATAAGATTGTGCAGGTTAAATGGAATAGCAAAATATACGGAATGTCTGTTTTATAATTAAAACACATATTACTATTTTAATTTTCTGGTGTGAATTAGATATATACGAATAAAAAATATCTATTAAATTCAAAACACTGTTGTTTACATATAGGCAAAGCTGCGCACTAAAGTGTTAAATTACTATATATAAAAGTATTTAAAAAGGCAGTTTATTAACATGCGTATACAACATTATAAATAATTAAGCTATTTTTCCAAATTTTGTTGAAGAAAACTTAAAAAATTTACACATTATTTTTTATTTATTAAAAATGACCGCCATTCCAGAATCATATTAGCGAATATGTAAAAATCTTTAAAGCAATGGAACATATTGTTTCTACGTATATTAATTAAAAATATATTTACAAATTTGATAATTAACACGCATATTTTTCCTAAAATTTCCCCAGCCTTTTATGTCAACTGCATTTTTTAGGAATCACATTAAAAATACTTTCAATATTGTTACTCTATGTATCTTTCACCGAGTTTTATCTTTTATATTTCCGACATCAATAATAACAGCGAACGCTTCTGCATATTCTTTGGCGTGGTATTTTTCCCTTAGCAAGCAGTTATATCATAGACCATTTAAGTAATGGGGCAACATTAAAAGTAATGGGTTTTCTTTGTTTCTAAATTTCAACTGAAATGCTGCTGACGCATGTCACAAACTTCGTAATTTATTTTTATTGATTTACGTTACAATTGAAAGGAAATAGTTTGGAAATTTTAAACTTTCAGAAAATCTATTAATTCCGTTTTGAAATCTTTAAATTATTACTACCCTTCCGATTAAAAAGTTTAGAAGGAATACAAATGGTAAAATACATGTACGTTTAAAGTGAATGATACTTTTTTTATGTATGAATAATAAAAAATACATCTAGAAAATAAAATAAATTACGAAAAAGTTTGTTTTAAATACTATCGAAACAAAGCATGCTCTTGTGACTATTACAGTGATTTATTTTCAAACGCTTATATGTATAATTATTAAAACATAAAACAACAACATGTGATTTTTTCTTTCAAATAGCTTATTTGATTGATTTGATTGAACACATACATCAGAATTGTGTGCTTGACACCAGGGCCCACTTATAAGTCATCGTCTATATACAGGGACGAGATAGCACAATGAAATTTACGACACCAGAGAATTACATCCTGGTGGCTCCACAAAGAGTGTGCAACTGAACCGGCGGGATTCGAACCCGAACCACCTACGCTCTCAAGCAATTAGCGGCGTGGTGTCTTATCCACTCAGCCACGGAGGATCCAAATAGCTTATTTATTTAGTTAAAAGTAATATGTTATTTTTTTAATTAACAGTTTTTTCTAGATCACTAGTCCTATCTCGCTATTTATCTTTCCTGCCATAAAGTTACCACAGACATTAGTGTGTTCTTTTACGTAGGTTTAATTGTGTTCTTTTGCGTAGAATATACTCATAAAAAACTAATGACAGGATATAGAATTCAGTAAAACACAAACAATATTTTAGGTTGAACTGTAAATATTTTGATTATGATTTATATTGATTTACGTTGCTATTGAAAGAAAATATTTTGGACATTTTAAACTCACAGAAAATTAATTTCGTTTTGAATTCTTTAAATTATTTATAACCTTTCGATTAAAAAGTTTATAAGTAATACGATTTGTAAAATGCATTTATGTTTAACACGCTCACGCCGGCGCGGTAAGTCACACTTGACTGTCTCGGAGCTGCCAAGTCTCCGGCTTTTTGGATACCAGTATTTTAATACAGAAATTGTTGTTTTATTTAATTAGAACAAATGAGCGATTTAAAGGAGAAATTTATAGTGGTGTGCAAAAAGCCGGAGACTTGAAAACTCTGAAACAGTTGAGTGTGACCCACCGCGCCGGCATGAACTTGTTAAAGTGAATAAAAGTTATGCTTTTTATGTAATAATAATAAAAAATTGAACGTTGAAAACATTTCAAGAATGTTTCTTCTAAATACTATGGATACAGTGCATATCATTGACTTTATTTGAATGTTTAATTTGGAAATGCTTAGAAGTATACTTAATAAAGAATAAAGCAATAGCATGTGAGTTTTTAATCTCACATAGATTATTTATTAAGCTAAATGCAATCTAAGCTAAATAATGCTATAAAAAGGGATAAAATATCTTTATTTAAAGTGACGAACGTTTCATCGCACAAACGGAGACATTTTCAAAATCATTCATGATAGATATTTTTTCACAAAATTTAAAACAATTACTTGGTAAACAATATCACGAGACATCATTCATAATGAAAATTATTGCAAACATAAAATGAAATGAAACTGGATATTTGTGAGCGTGGATTAATTTTTACTATTATTACTAAAATTGCATAGCATCTCTTTCCAAATTTTAGATAAATCAAGGGGCACTGAATCATTACTGAATCATTGCAAATATTCTCGCTGCGTAAAAATATCTCTATTTATTCTCGGATAATGGATGGCAAATAAAATCATGATGGATAAATTATTCTGCTAATTTAAAAATCGGTCTGTAAAGGTACTCTGCTGCTTTTTGAGCCAGCATGTTGAGATGGTCTCCACGGCGACTTGGACATTTTCGTTGGGATGGAAACGCTGTTCTCCTAGACCAGGGACGGTGAACCTATGGCACGCTGCAGATTATTTTTGGCACGGAATACATTCAGGTTCTCCATCAAAATATAGTACAATTTCATAAAATGCAATAATGCAGCTGGATATTGTCTTTGTTTGTCTGAATTCTATCAGTTCGGTTGGCAGTCAATGCCAAGCAGATTGAAAAAACTAAAATATAACTTAATTTATCCCGATCTAGCTCAATACTGGCTCAGAAAATTTTAAGAATAAGAGAGAATTATGAGATTATTGCAAAAGAAAGATTTAAAGGCATTATAAGCAAAAATGTCGATGGTAAAATTATAACAACTTGGAACTGAATTCCAGACACTGAAAGTTCTATATTCTGAAGCTTGCTGTTTTGGCAATTTTTTATGCGACACATTCTTTTCGGAAATAAATAATATGAAAAATTCAAGTAAAACATCTTGTCAAATGAGTCCAATTAAACTTTCTCTTTAAAATAACTAAGTACGAAACTGATATAAATTATTTGACATCTAAAATGAGACAACAGAAATAATATTTTTAAAATAAATTTCTAAAGTATAACATCAAATATTACCCGTAGATTTTAAATGCTAAAAGCAAAATTTTAAGTAATTTTGATTCGTTATCTGATTCATTAATTTTTTTTATTCTTGGCCCGTCATGATTACGTAAAACATAATTTTGGAAAATTTTGACACTTGCATGTGAAAAGGTTCTCCGTCCCTGTCCTAGACATCTCTTTAACTCTCGGAAAATGTGAAAATCACTCGGTGCCAGACCGAACTGATGGCCCAACAGCTTCTTTCACAATTTTGATGAGAAATCTTCAATCATCCGACTTTTCATCCCACATCTCGCACCAAGTGAGTTTTACCTACTCCAACAACTGAAAGTAGGTCTGAAGGACAGCGCTTTCCAACGAGAAAAAATCTTCAAGTCTTTATGAAGACATAACGCAACACACTGTCAGCAACCTTCTATGAAGAAGTGTTTGGAACAGTCGCCAGCGTTATGAAAAATGTCTCCATCTTCAAAGTGAATATGTGTAAAATTAACTTTGATAGTACTTGACTCCCCATTTTAAAACTATTTGTTATCCAGATTTTACTTTAATTTACGCCCCACATATGTTGATAAAAAACTCTCCTCGTATTTATATTCTAATTATCTTATATAGTATCTACTGAATTTTATCAAGTTTCCTGAAAGTGGCTTTAGTTTTATTTTAAAGCCCTGCATGTTCTATACAAAAAATGTAAGGAGATTTTTAATTTTTTTTTTAAAGAAACTTTTTAATATGTATGGTTCGTACGGGTACCGTTATTTCTCCAGGAAACTATCAGTATTTTTTTATAGAAAAATAAATCTAGGTTAAACGCGCAAAATTTCGACTTCTTTTAAGAAATGATTTTCTATAAAATAATACTGGTGCCGAAATATTTTCTCGTCTGAAAAATTCAAGGAGGCATACGAACCATGGTATATGTATGAATGCTTGTACTATGGTTACACAAATGTCCAAGATATTGTAAAGGATTAACATTCCGTATGTTGAAGATACGGATAATTTCGAGCTTTTTATTTTAATGTGGGATCTCAAAAATTGCTATTATTTATACGATTTGTTTCGGGATACTTAAATCTTGGTAGGAAAATATGAGGTCAGACAAGTTCTTTATGTTCCTGGATTTCCAGCAGAATTCTCATATATTTCGATATATATTCGACTTAATGTCTTAAAAAACTATTGCCCGGTGATTTTTTAAAAATAATGTACACTATATAGTCATTAATCATCGGACATTTTCAATCGTAGACATTGTGTTGAATATTTAAAGATATACTTGTCAGATTTTTCTAGAACTTTAGGATTATAAAGAATATATTTGGCTTCATATTTATCAACGACGATTTGATCGGAAGGACAATAGGGGTGACGGGGGACAAATAAAAATAATAATAATTGAGATAACACTGTAAAATAAAATGCACGAAATGATCTATTGCCAGAGCATACGAATTTGGGGATATTGTACAATATGTGAATTCATATGTGTAAGAATAGCATGTATATATTCATTCAGATATATCGATTTTTTTAAGTTAAAAAATGCTTTGCATATTTTTTGTTTATGCCACGCAGAAGTTTCTGCCAAATTTAATTCCAGATTCAAGAAATTCGACAAAATATAGTAGAAATAACATAGTTCAATTGGAATGCGCACTTCTAGATACACAAACCTAGATATACACAAATGTTCCCAACTCAGATTATTGCCATCAGTCAATTTCGACAGCGTGTAGTAGCGGTTATTGCAGCTGGTGATAGTTTTAGAGAATGAAGCCATCCATTTTGTATGTGGTCACCTGTACATAACTTATTTTTATGATTTTACTATTTTTTAATAATGTTTTATAAAACAAAATGCCGTTATAAATTCAAATTTTGAAAAGAAGAAAAAAATATTTTTCCGAAACTATACAGACACTTTAAGTGACTAAAAGTACTTGTATAATTTTAAACCGATAAAAGTGAGGTTACGAAACTTAACATTGCTCTAAGGCACATCTGCAGGCTTCTGAAAATGAATTCAGGACGTCTTGCCTAAAATGGACCTTAAAATTTAAATTTCGCTTCAAAATGGTTATGATTAACAAGGGAAACACGTGTCTTGCTTGGATAAAAACATAATCTAGATCTGATTTAAAATTTGAAATGCGGCGCTTATTTCAATTCGAAAATTTCCTTCTAATAACGTTCACAGTAAGTCCTGTGAGTTTGTTTCCTAATTAACTGAACATACACTGTACTACATATTCTGATTTTATATACAGACACTCTACAGTATGCTTATTTTTATAATCGCACTACCTTTGTTTATTGATTGATAAGAAAGAGTTTTACCACAATATATTTCACAAAATAAATTTATTCCAAAGGGAAATTCCAAAATATTCTAATGTGCATAATATAAATTACGCAAAAGATTCATTCTTTTGTGCTATAATGGGAGATAATGAAAGATCCTTAAAACGTCAGAAGTTTTAAAAGTCTTAAAGCAGCCTTTTGAAATTTATCGGTAGAATTTTAAGTGACTAAATGACAAGTTTCAATGGATAAAATAGCTTTGTTAATGCTTTTGAGAAATGCAGAATAGTTAAAAAACAGTTTTAAACAACTTATTACGATTTCGCATTTTGAAGGCACATAAACATGATAAATATGTTGAAAGCATTTATTTTATATTTTATAGTACAGAATTTTATGAGATTTATGTATGTGTATTGTATATATTACAAGAATTTTATCAAAAGTGAGCATATAAATTTAGTGTTAAATGACATTAATAAGCTTTTTTTTAAATTTTAATTTGTTTTTTTAATTAAAATTTTAAATTAATTAAATTTTAAATTAGATAAATTAATTAAATTAAATTAATTTTAAATTAAAATTTTAATTACAAATTTTTTAATTTGTAAAAATAATTTTTTTTATGTTTGTTGCCTTCAATCCCATTGGCGATATCTGCGCCACGGTTCCGTCCGAATCTTCCACTTTGCAGAGCAGTGCTAGAATTCATGATATGTCATTTTTATGAATGTCTCCGCCGCTTTTACGTTGACCGATTCTACGCTCTCAAATCTTGTTCTCTTCATCTCCAATTTGATCTTTGAAAATAAATGTAAGTTATGGTGACTACGTGGATCGAATGCGGTGGTTGTTGCAACATGGGGATGATGTGCTTTTCCAACAACGCCTTCAAAGCCGCAGAGAAATGGGATGACGCATCATCGATCCAGGAAAGATTCTTCCATAAACACAGTTTCGTTATTTACCCCTTTACGAAGCGCAGTTCGAATATGATGATGACTGAAAACGTTGATACTCTGACGATTGTTTTCACTGATCAACCGGCCATTTTCTAAATGTTTGCATACGTTTTTGATGCATGGTTGTCCAGAGTACGTATCCAGAGGAGCACCACTGAAAAAATTATATGCGCAATAGACATTCATGACTCAAACACTTTTTTAACATAAAATCGGCTTCAGTGGTGGTTTTCTTGAGTTTCACAAGAAACTTGATGTCAAAACGTCTGAAAACTTATCGTTCTTCCAGCGTGGGACTGCCGTTTGTTCATTTTAAAGAAATGATACAGCTAAACTAAGCAACACGTGACCTTGAAGTTCAAGCGGAAGAAGGGGAAATTTCAACGTAACCGCATCAAGATACTTTCTACTGCACCGCAATCTTTGTTTGTCGTTGGCAGCACCAGTCTGGTTTTTTAATAGCCACATCTTGTAGTTACCGTTTAAGATTTTGCACAGGGCCTTGTTTGAGCAATATATCGTCGAGTGAAACGACATATTTTATAAACGAATCCTGTATTTTAAGTCCCAAAACTTAGATAAATTTTATATGAGATCCAAAATTACGTCAGTATTATTAAAAAGCTCTGAAATTGGATGCTTAATGTTGAAGTGATGAGATATTTTTAACTAATATAACATTTCAAAAATGACACTATGAAATTTGCACGTTTTGAAGTAAAATGTAAACGCTTAGCATGAATAAAAATCCCGAAATTTGTTTAATGAAATGTTAGAAAAAACTACTTTACAAAACTGAATTTCTCCTTATCCGAATATAGTAATAAAATTAATCTTGTTTTATTCTAAGTGCACTGATCTTTTTTTGAAATATTAATAAAAGAAAAAAGTAAGTGCAACGGTTCAAATATAATTTCATAGTTTATTATTTAGGACAAATGATGTGAAATTCTAGTTGAATATATATATATATAAAATATCTGTCATTTTTTTTAGTTGTACTTCAGTTACTTTCCATAAAAGTGTTACGTTAAGGAATACTTTAAATGTTGCATTTGTGTAAAATACATTATTATGAATAAATAAATGAATGTTAAGCAGTATATATCGTGTAATGTATCTAATTTAAACATGAGTATCTAAATTTTACATTTGTAACATTTCTGCAATAAAGTGTAACTATTCCGTTGTAATAAAAATCACTGCTAGTTAAAAAAAAATCAAAATGATACAAGTACTGTAAGAAATAAGTGAAATGCAGCTGAATGTTAACGTGAGTGTAATCAACTGTCCGATCGCTCTGCTATTTCACCGAATGGATGTATCTTCAATGACCGGAGGGTCCGATTTCACGTGTCCGAGTAATGATTTGAGCCGTTCTCCTTCTATTTTTCTTTGTAGCTTCCTCAATTAACGCTCATGTTAGTAAATTAAATCGTTAAACTATTGCTAAAATTGGATAATATAATATTCTAAAAATGATTAATTATTCTGGTAACAGTAAATGTAATTACACTATTGGCCATAAGGACACTGATGAGATTTTTTACCTTTGTTATGTCTAAGAAACGTAAAAGTAAATTGTCCAGTAAAGCTGCAGTTAAATCTGATAAAATCGCGCGAATTTATATTTCAGAAAATAACGTTGACGATAGGCAAACTGTATCTGTCGAAAGTGTTTTAGAGAATTACTTCCTTAGTGTGAATGAAGAAATTCCCACACAAGCAGTTACTATGAAATAGGCCAAAACCAATTATGGTTAAAGAAATCTCCAACATTATTCAATTTTTTAACGAACTATCCTCTAGTGATAAGTTAAAACTGAAACTAAAGTAGTTGGAAATTACGTCAAATTCACCCTGAAATTATCCGCGATGTAATGTCGATTTAAGTATATTTTAAGCAAAATAATATGCAACATTATATTGTTTCTGATCATAAAATACAATTCAAAGTTCTTGTTAGAGATCTTCCAATGACCTTCGACATGAACACTGTAAAAGAAATTCTCTCCTGTAGACGTTTCACTATTCTTAAATGATCGAAAATGAAAAAATGCCACATAGACGGGAGCCCCCCCCCATATCATATAGAACTCCCTAAAAGCGATATTTCATATACAATATTCAACGTCCATTCGTCTGCAATTTACGGGTTCAAACTGAGAAATTTTACCCGGCAAAGCAAGCTACTCAATGTTATCGTTGCCAGAAGGTATTTGATGTAAGTGCTAATTGACTTATCATCTCTAAATGTGTGAGATGTGGAGGCCTACACTTGTGTCTAGATTGTAATGTTATAAAAAAAAATGTCTCAACTGAGGAGCCCGATACCCCTCCTAAATGCGCTAACTGTTCCTTAGAACATTCCTCCGGTTACAAGGGCTAATCGCAAATTCCTGTAAAACCCCTATTTCAAAAATCATATGCTACTGTCACTGAACTTCAAAAAATTAAATATCAGGAATGAAAATTAAAAAAAAAAAAAAAAAAAAAAAAGATTCAAAAGTTCTTAAAACTAATCCACTCAGCGCTCAATTAAATTTATGGAAAACTAAAGCTCTTCCACAATCTCAGCAACTCTGCGAGTAGCTAGAATTCTATTAAAAATCATGTATGTTCTTTTCTGGAAATTCTCCAAAAACGCAACAGTTTCCTCGAACCTATTTAAAGTAACAAGATCCTATATCTAAAATTCTTGCCTTCAGTGAGCTCTTGCTACGCTTAAGTATGTTTTCTTCTAGTAGCGAGTAATAAGTTTACTTTTGAACCCTACTCTATATTCAAAATTTCTTAAACTGTCATTTGTATGGTCACTGAAATGCGTCTTTTTTTAGGTATTGGGCTTTGCGTAACTTTTTCGTCTGTTTTAAACTTGTGAACAGTTTATCTTATGCTTTTCCATACATTTTTAATTATTCTACTGTGGATTTTTAATTACTGGTGAAGTCACACTCTCTCTCTATTTGAATTGACTGATTATGTGATCGTCTGCTTAACTAAAACTTTTTATCGATTTTCTACTATTTTTTCTGTCGTTTTCAAATCTCCAGGTGTTTGCATCGTGTGGTTGTTCTGTGGACGGGGCATTTCTTTTAAGGACTATGGGTGTGTGCTACCGGTAATTGTATGGTTGTGGGTGCTTGACTGAGTTGTCGGCATTTTCTACATTATGCTTTTTGCTATCCATTAGACATTTTAAGGGGCCTCAAGACTCTTAAAATTGGAAAAATCGAAAAAAAAGACCATTTTCAAAATATAATATCTTAAAATTTATTTTATTTTAAGACAGAATTTTATATTGGGATGAAAGATATAAGTATGTTCTTTCATTTCATGTATTTAAAAAATTAGAAGATGCAGAATTAAAATTTGCAGTGGGCTCCAAAATGTCAGACATTTGACAAGCCGGAAATCGGTATAACAGATTACGCGCACGATTACAAAATAAATTTTGCAACTAGAAGGAAAACTATGAGTTCCGCGTATGCTTCAGATTGTATTAATTACTCTGAACCTAAATAAATTTGTATTTAGAGCATTTTTATATTTTTAATACAAAGTTGTATTTAGTTAACGCAAAATTTAGAAAACTTCAACAGTATAATCACCTATAAAGAATATTTTTTTAACAATAAAAAGGAAATTTTAGGTGCAGTTTATACAGACTAACGTGAAACATATGTTTTGAAAATTTCATAAAAAAATTTCAGAAGTTTTTGAGATATCGTGCGCGTTATGCCCGAAAACGTAATTTGGAGAAAATTTACTTCAAAGTTTCTGAAACGCCGCTTCAGCTATTGATCGCTTATAATTTTAAAAGCCATAATTATTGTTCTAATAGGAATTTCAAAGTAACATTTATATCAAAATGTTCAGAAAATATAGTAGTTAAACATAAAAAAAAAAATTAAAGTTTCGTAAATTTTAAAGCTTTAAGAGTCCTGAGACCCCTTAAACTTTCTTTTTTAAATAGTTGCGTGAAGCACAACAGTTATACTTTTATCACTTCTGGTTCAAGTTATTCTATGCCATTACTCATATACAGTGCGTGCAGTTGCTTCGCAACTAGGATGCGCCATGAGACTCTCACCTGTTGATCTTTTGTTGCAGTTCAATATATCACTCATATCTTTCAAAGTTTTCAAGGTACGTGCGCTCAATATTTTAAACTTTATCTAAATATTTGGCTGCAAAATTATGAAATTAAAAAAAAATGTTAAATATGGCTCATGTGAAAAAAAATACATATATTGTATGAATATCATTATCGAATCGACTCTTCAATATTTGCATTGCATTTAAATGTTCATTTTACAGTTTCTCTTGGGATCTTTCAACTTTTCTATAAATATCGAGAAATGCATTTGAAAATTTAATTTATCATAAACAAATCATATGCGAAAGATATTGAAAATTAAAATTATAATAAACAAATACGTGATATACTACAGGGAAAGTAAAAATCATTTGTGAAAGCGACATGCCATTTTATGTTTATCCTATACCTTATCAAAATATAATTTCTTATTTAATTTCTTATTGTTAACTAAACGCATTATTGACTGTTTTTTAAATCCAAGTTCAAGAAATTGTCATACTGATGAAGAAAAATTTGAAGAACAGTTTGCATTATATTTTCTTGAACTAGAACATAAAATTCTAGAACCGAGAAAGACCGTTCAAATTGACATTTTATATAATACAATTACTGTTTCTCAACCTATTTTATAACTCACTGCAGTAATCGTTTAACATTCCTGGATTTAACATTCGCGAGTTTTGATTATTGGTGAAATAAAAAATGAAGAGAATTTAAACATTCGTTAATACTTTACTTGGTAATTCGCGATTTTTGTTTCGTAAGGAATATTTTTTTTTTTTTTTTTTTTTTTTTTACAAAGTTAACTCGCTTTCACCAATTCCATAAATATCTTGACATTGGACAGCTGCATTATATTGTATGGCCTACGTTTCGAGAACTTCAACCATTCTATTGAGCAAAATATATTGTAATTCCCAGAAACTGAAAACATGACTTGATGCGAAAAAAAAATCCTAAATTTTTGAATTTCGAAAATTTTGTTTAATTGAAATTTTTTCTGAAAATATTGTATGTCAAATTAAAACTTCAACAACTTCTTTAGAAAGCAATAGAATGCGATCCTTAACTTATGAGGCGACTTAAATTTAAAGAGAGAAATCGAGACCGCAACTTTTTCTTATATGGAAATACATAAACAGCACATCTGTATTGCAAAACAATCGTATATCAATAAATTTTTCAGCCATCAAATAACAACTAAACTTCATACAATATGTTTATAATTATTCAATTTTTTTTTACAGAATGAGCTTTGTAATGCTTAATAAATACATTTTTACTTTTCTATGGCTTTTCTCTATTAAACAAAATCTTAAACTCTAACCTCCTTTTATGCACGAGAAGATAGTCTCAACATTCGCGGAGGTTTCTGCAAACCTAATTCTCGCGAATGTTAATAGTTTACTGTAGTTCTTTATAACAATTTACAATCAGCTTAAATCCGTCACTTTGTAAATTATTTGTCCATATTCCTAGAAGAACCCAAAAATATCTTATAAATCTTGCTACATTAATATTTTTTGAGTGATATTTAAATCAGTCTATAAATACCCTACGTCATTAAACATAATTTTTACATATTGTTTTCTTGTCTCTTTCGGGTCATTCCATGTCAGTTCAGGCAGGCATGTAACCCACCATCACAGATTTTGATGAAACTGCGTGTGTTTGTTCCTTTTATTAAGATATGATTCCCAGTATTTCTTTTTACTCCTTGGTCAAATAGTTTCTGAGAAAAAAATTGTCAAAATTTTGAAAAACTGCCATCAGTTGGCATTCTTGACTGCTCGATTTTCAAATGTAGCACGACATAAATATGATCATATTTCAATATCTATTCCACAAATCATCTTCAAATAATTTATGCATAATATATAGGGTACGTATTTTATGAAAAAAAAAAACTGTTACGCTTATATAACATTTTAAGTGTGTCTAAAAAAATATTTAAACTTTGAAGTCGTGAATTTTTTATGAAAAATAATGCATTAACAAAAAAAGCATTATCAACAAAAGGCGGTATTTTTATTAAATTTATTTTTTATGGTAGATATACTTAAAGATGTCCTTTACCTGATTCTGAAATAAAAGTAGTGGGATTTTGGGTGTTTTTAGTAGTATTTCATATTTAAAAATATTTTGAGGCGTATTTCAAATCAAATCAAGCAGAGTCATTCCATGTCAGTTCGCCTAAGACATTTAATTCACTGTCACAAATTTCAATGAAACTAGGTATGTTTATAGCTCATTTTAAGACAGGATCAAGGAAATTAAAGGTGATTACAAGTAAAATATTTTTTAAGATTAAAAAAAAATATCTAAATTTTGAAATTTTTTAAAAAATGTTTTTAATGACAGATCTATATTCAAAGACTGCATAAAAAAAAGTCATTTCAATATAAAATCACTAAATAAGTTTCAAATAATGTATATGTGACAAATAATGTAGGCAGATTATTATTTATTGTTGTTTGTCATGTTTAAATGCTAAGAGTGTGTTTAATCTTGTGAATTCTTAAAATCAAGAATTTTGTGAAAAATAATGTGTTAATCAAAACTTTATTATTAACCAAAGGCAGGCTGTTATTACTTTTTTTAATTGTACGTACAAATATCTTTTCAATAGTTATAAAATAAAAATAGTGAAAAATATGAGCAATTTTAACAAAATTTTCATAAAATGTGAATGTTTAGTGATAAATATTGAAGCTTTTCATGCTAAGATGTACTAAAATGACTACGATATCGTGTATTTCTACTGTTGCTTAAATATAATACATACAATAATAAAATAACAAATATTATTTATAGCAATAAAAATTAAATTAAATAGTATCAGTTCCTTTACCAACACTACATTGCTCAACAGCCGACTTAAAATCAACAGCCCACTCTTATTGAAAAATACTTTCAACTGTTCAAATAATAAATAAACTGCATTTAAAAATTTTAATATCAACTTATTATCTTAAGACGATAATAATAACTAAACAACATGATGAATTTATAAATCAGCTTTTAATTGAAAAGTCATGAAATGGTCCCTTTAAATATTGTTGTTCATCGAGTCAATCAAAACAAATTATATAAAAAAAAATAGTGAGCCTAATATGCTGACTGCAGTGACACTTCTAACAAAACTAATTAATTCATTACCATCTGAAATCAAACCCGAAAGATCAAAAAGAAAAAAAAATCATCTGTAGTGTGAATGTGACATACTCAGTGGTTGTTGAGGTAGGAATGTCTTTGTGACATTTTCACCTGTACTTCAATAAAATATAAACATGTAAGCTTTTTTCATTCACCCAAATTAAGTAAAACAATTATAAAATTTTGTTGTCATTACACCAGATGTTAAATTTTTCGTTACATACTATTAGATAAGTTCTTTACTTTTAGACATTATTGACATAATATCATAAAATTTACTATATGTATTTTCTATAAGTGTATAAACAATATATATAGGCTTTATTAAACATAAATGAATAATTTTTAACCCCTTGGGGACGAGCGACACGTATACGTGCCGCATGAAGCGCTCAGAATCCTTGTTATTCCTCACCAGTAAAATTTTACTGTAAAATTTGCCTTATTTAATCAACGCATTTTCTCGATTCAAGAAGACACAAATTTCTGTTTTTAAAAAACGGTGACAAAAGATTAAAAATTCGTAAAAGGCTCCCGTCCCGAAGGGGTTAAATAATTTGTTTGAGAACAGGGATATATATACACACATATATATGTTGAAAATCCATCTTTCAGCAATATTGTGATGAAATAAATCAAATTACCGTAATTTCCGGTATATAGCCCGCGGATCAAACAATCGTGTTTCGACCCAGAAATTTTTAAAAATAAAATGTAACTTTTTAGATCACAGTAAATATTGGTCTTCAAATACTGAATAAAATTTCTGGGTCCAAACTGAATTGTTTGATCTGCGGGCTATACATCCGAAATTACGGTACATATCATTAGAAACTGAATAAAGTTACAAAAATGCAACTCATTAAGTTTTAAATATTTTTTTAGATATAGTTATTTGAAAGATATAAATATAAAGAATTATGCATTTTTTGCATATATTTAAAGCACAATTTTGTGAAATTTGGTATTTTTTTTTCAATATTAGCAGCTCAATGCTAAATTTTCAATATTAACAGCCAAATATGAGTTTAAAGATTAGGTCTGTCATTTTGAAAATTTCTATTGGGCGGTGAGGAGCTAGTGATTTTTCTCTTTTTTGGAAAGGGATAATTGCTCTTCGCCCTAGAAGTTTTACTAAAAAACAATATTGTTTATTTTTTTTCCTTAAGAAACGAACATAAAAGATAATTTGAAAAATAAAATAAATGTATAAATAAAAATATTTCCAGGGATGATACATTGGATAGGTTTTACATTTCAAAATATTGATAATTTTAAATATGATTTAAATACTACTAAAACCAACCAAAATCCCACTATTTTTATTTCAGATCCAGTTATAATGTAGTATTATGTACAATTTAAAATTAAAAAATAGTCATAGAAACTCCGCCTCTGATTGATAAAGATTTTTTAATAATTTCATTATTTTTTGTAAAATATTTTTGATTTCAAAGATTATACAATTTTTTAGACACATTTAAATATTTTTTAACATTACAGCAATATTTTTTTCATAATCTACATACTTTATTTACCTTGTTTAAATTATTTCAAGAAGATTTTTTTATTAGTTATTGAAATATGATTTTATATATAAAATGAGGCCTTTGAAAATTGAACAATCATTAATGACAACTCGTGGCATTTTTACAAAATTTTGATAATTTTTTCTCATATGTTCACTATTTTTATTTTATAACCATTTAAAAGATATTTTTACGTACAATTAAAAAAAAAGCAATAACACCCTGCCTTCGGTTAATAATAAATTTTTGATTAACACATTATTTTTGACAAAATTCTTGATTTTAAAAATTCATAAGATAAAAGACACTCTTAGTGTTTAAACATGATAAAAAACAAGAAATAATAATCAGCCTACATTATTTGTCACATATACATTATTTGAAACCTATTTAGTGATTTTATATTGAAATGACTTTTTTTTTTTTTTTTTTTTTTTTTTTTTTTTTTTTTTTTTTAATGCAGTCTTTGAATATCGAACTGTCATTAAAAAAATTTAAAACAATTTTTCAAAATTTTGATATTTTTTATCTTAAAAAATATTTTACTTAGGATCAAGAAAATTAAAGGTGATTACGTCTTAAAATAAGCTATAAACAAACCCAATTTCATTGAAATTTGTGACAGTGATTAAATGGCTTAAGGGAACTGAAATGGAATGACTCTGCTTGATTTGATATGAAATGCACCTCAAAATATTTTTAAATAGAAAATACTACCAAAAACACCCAAAATCCCACTATTTTTATTTCAGAATCAGGTAAAGGACACCTTTAAGTATATCTACCATAAAAAATAAATTTAATAAAAATACCGCCTTTTGTTGATAATGCTTTTTTTGTTAATGCATTATTTTTCATAAAAAATTCACGACTTCAAAGTTTAAATATTTTTTTAGACACACTTAAAATGTTATAAGCGTAACAATATATTTTTTTCATAAGCTGCGTACCCTAAATATTGTGCATAAATTATTTGAAGATGATTTGTAGAGTAGATATTGAAATATGATTATATATATGACATGCTACATTTGAAAACCGAGCTATCAAGAATGCCAACTGACGGCAGTTTTTCAAAATTTTGACATTTTTTTTCTCAGAAACTATTTCACCAAGGAGCAAAAAAAAAAAATTACTGGTGATCATATCTTAATAGTAAGAACAAACACACGCAGTTTCATTAAAATCTGTGATGGTGGGCTACATATTGATATTTTACTGCCTGATTTGAGGTGGAATGCCCCTTTCTCTATATTTCATACATGGATAGTAAATGTACAAAAACTAATTTCCAGACAAAGTTGCATATTTTAATTCAGTGATAAAGGGTCTAGCCGGATAAGCATAGAGAAATGGCCCCCGCTGCCGATGTTTGAAATAACATGTGTGTTAATAAGGGTCAGCATGAGATTGCAATATAGAGTGTTTTACCCTCTGCCCTTGAACTGTCCTTGACATAATCGGGAAAGTAAGTGCCGGAGTTGCTTTTTTTTCAAATACATTTTTCTCAAAAAGTACTAAAGTTAAAAAAATAAAAGCAATGCCAATTATTGAAGGATGTACCAATTCATATTATATATATATTTTTTTTTCACATCTTTACACAAATTTTAACATAGAAAAATAAACAATAATATTTTTTTTTCATTTTTAATGTAGTAATTTTATATTTACACCAACCAAAAAATTACAGAATAATGCCCAAATTATATACTTTTAAGAAAAAAAGTTTCGTTGAAATCGAATTTGCGCTTTTTGAGTTATAACAAAAATAATGCTAGCAACTTACTAAACTATTCGTAACTTTCCCTGTTTGTATTTGCAGAAATACGCTGCTATCAATGCATTGGTTGATTCGTGACATTTCCACTCGGGCAAGATGCGCAGTGCGCCAAAATAAGAGAATATTTCGATACATAACATTTCCCTATAAGTTTGTTTCGTGTTTGTAAATATTCTGTTATTTTGGCGTAATGCGCACCCTTCTCGTGTAATAATATAAAGAAATGACAAACAAAATTGTAACATTTGCCTACGATGATTTTCACACAGAATAAGGCTATGTGGCTAAACAGTGTACATATAAAACGTTTCACTTTAGGGGTGGGGTGGGGGTTGGCACTTGACATCGAAAGTTATCTGTAGGAGGAGGGATGTTTGCCATTTCATATTGTTATCATTGTTCATCAAACCAAAATTTACTTTTTGGTATCTTTTTCTTTACATATGTTGTCTTGATTTTAAGTCTGTTTTCTTCTTTTTTATGAGAACTAGGGGGCTCGGCCCCCTACGAGCTATGCTCGTCAACCCCCGTTCAGACACCACAGTCTCTAAAACCACGCTAATTTGATTGGCTTTAAAAAGATTTTGAACGATTGAATTATAATTTAAAAAACAGTGGCGATCTCCCTATAAATGGGTTTCTATTCATTTTTGTTCAATTGGAGAATTTAAAGGAAACATCAGCTGCTGTTAAAAGATACAATGGCTGTTTTTGTCTTTGATTAAATAAAATCAGTTAAACATTTCAAAATAAGCTAATATAATAAGCAAATCTGCATCAAAATGCAAATATATTTAACAAATACTAATGCCTTCTTTTGACGGAAACGACACAGAAGGTTAACGAATCTTAACTAAACCATTCAAGCAATTTCTTTATTTTCTGCTTTACAGATTTTTCTCTTTCAAATCACATTTTTTGTTGATGACACTTCATTTTCAGCTTGTAATCTTTTTTATTTTTATTACATTACTAAATAATCGCTCGAAAGTAGTATAAACGCGTTCAATAAAATTAACATTAATCTTATTAATATAAGCTCAAAATATTAAATTAATGTCTTGCGCAATTTTTAAATTTAAACTGTTTTGCAATATTACTTTTTTTTTCATTTTACGTAATAAGTGTAATATGACGTAAATTTGACGCAATTTCTCCTATTTAAGACTTCTAACGCATGTTAATGAATTTATTATTTTACAATATCCTTATAAAATTCACGTGTAAATATAGTTTTTATGAAGTAATTTTCAATAAGTTCCTGCTTTTCACACGTAATTATTTAATTCTAATATGAAAGTTTTTTTCTGTTAATAATAGTCACGTGTAAATAAATTTTTAATTTGAAGCAAACATTATTATTTGCACTGTTTGTACAGTTGGAAACAATTTAAATTAATACCATTTCCTAAAATAAGTAAAAAATATATCTCGAAATGCTGAAAATTGGAATTTAAAATAGAAATAAAACCTCAAAAAATGAGTCAAATTAAAAAAGTGAATGCAGTCCGCACGCCGGAAAATTCTAACGTATAAAATGATCTAAAAATGAATTCATTCCCATGCATAGTTTTTGCTACTATAAAACTTTTTTAACGGAACGATTTGTCCAAATTTAGCATTAAATGTCTCTTAAAATAATTATTCGATTTGAAAACTGTCTGCATCAGCGTGTTTATCAAACATTTTTCTATAACACCGCCAATTTTCATATTTTTGTACGCAGTATTTTTCTTAATATTAACGGAGAAAAAACTCCAGTCACAAAAAATTCAAAACCGGTGGCTGCGGCGGTGACAGCGTAAGTTAATTTTTTTAGAATTTTAGAATATGAAAATACAATATTATTACTAAAACCATTGAATGATTATAAAACATTTCATTCCAAAATATGGTATAACCCAAAGTTCGCCATTAACATTCTGCTGCCATATGCGTACATAATTCTTTGTTAGAGAACAGATACGAAATGAAACTTGTTATTTTTTCTAGTAAAAGATGGGAAAGAATGTTTGTTGTCCACCTGTTTTGTTTACAAGAAGTTCTGTTAAGCCCCATGCAAGGGCAAATTGCAAGAAGACAATATTACTGTTCAGTGAAATAAATATACAATATGAATTGGTACATTTTTCAATAATTGGCATTAGGTGTTTTTTTTTTTTTTTTTTTTTGTTTTTTTTTTTTTTTTTTTTTTTTTTTTTTTTTTTTAATTTTAGCACTTTTTGAGAAAAATGTATTTAAAAAATAGTAGCGGCGGCGCATACTTCCCCGATTATCTCAAGTACAGTTCAAGGTCAGAGGCTAAAAACACTCTATTTTGTATTCTCATGGTGAGCCTTATTAACGCACATGTTATTTCAAACATCGGATTTGTTGGCCATTTCGTTATGGTTATCCGGCTGACCCTTTGACTCAGATACTCAGATTTTAAATACCGGGTGCTCCAAAAGTAAGGACGAACTTTAAAAATGAATAATTCGAAAACGAATCGAGATAAAAAGATACGGTTTGCACCAAACGGATGGAAAAGAAACCGGGTTTTGTGTGGCAACGAAAAAAATAGTTCTGTTGGCGACCAAGAGATGGCTCTATAGTGTTTTATTGCACCAAAAGATGATTTAAAAATGAAAAAATGTTGAAAACTTACAATTCAGCTTAGTTACAGTTAATTAGTACTACAGTAAGTGTTCAGTGTGCTGTCCATCATTCAGAAGTACAGCTGTGATACGAGGCACCACGCCGTTCACAGCATTTAGTAGCATTTCTTGCATTATGGCAGACCCATTTTGGCGGATGACATCTTTCAGTGCTGCTAGTGATGCCGGTTGGTCGCGGTACACTTTAGACTTCAAGAACTCCACAACCAAAAGTCACAGGGTGTCAGATCGGGAGATCTTGGAGGCCATGTTTGATTAAAGTAGCGACTGATAATGCGATCTTCCCAAATATTGTGCGTAGCAGGAGTTGCACAAGCAGAGCAATATGAGGTGGTGCTCCATCTTGCATAAAGTGACTATTTTTAGTTCCTGTCGCGCTTGCATTTCAGGAATAATGTTGTTCTGTAACAGTGACACATATCGCTGACCAGTGACAGAAACTGTTTTGAAACCCGTCTTTGTGACTTCCTCGAAAATAAATGGACCAATTATGAAATAAGCAGTACAGCCACACCAAACTGTCACTTTAGGCTGTTGCAAGGGAACCTCGATAAATGCATGTGGATTTTTTGTGGCCCACACTCGACAATTTTGGGTGTTATCAGCGCCAGACAGTGTAGAATGGGCTTAATCTGTCCAAAGCACAGTGTGAAGCCAGTCGTGCTGCTCTTCCATCTTATTGAATACCAAATTCTCAAAATATCGGCGATAGTCGAAATCAGGATGTTTCAGGTCTTCGTTATGTTGCAACTTGAGGGATACCATTGCAAAGTTATTCGCAGTGCTCTCCAGATACTTCCGTACGATACACCTGCCTACCTCGAAACTTCTCGAGCACTGTACTCCCCATGTGCAGCAATCACCGACATGGATTGCACAGTCTGCTCCACTGTCGTGGCAACAGCAGCGGCTATTGAGGGAGTTCACTTCTTTGACGTGATGCCAAAGAACTTGTAGCTTCAAATTTCTTCATCATTTTGTTCAATACAGAAGACGTTATTGGTCCTTTGCTATCTCGCATACCTTTCATGTAGAGATATGCTTGCAATGCTGTAATGGCACTTTCCGAATTCTTATAATACGAATTAATTAAGAGGGCTGTCTCAAGTATGGACAGCATCTCGGTGCATACAAGCTTCGATTTCAATTTCCTGCTGAAGTTTCTCCTTTTTATATAGTCTATTGCTTTGCATAATCCTACATCACATATCCGACAGCGTCATCTGTTGGTCACCAACAGAACTTTTTTTTTCGTTGCCGCACAAAACCCGGTTACTTTTCCATCCGTTTGGTGCAAACCGTACCTTTGTATCTTGATTCGTTTTCGAATTATTCATTTTTAAAGTTCGTCCTGACTTTTGGACACCCGGTATTTAATATTTTTTTGAAGAAAAAAATATTAATATTGAATTCTTTTATTTAATATATTTTAAAGTTTATTGAACTATTTGTGTAAATATTTGTTAGAAATATACTTTTTTTTTCCAAAAAAAGAAAACTAAATTGTTATAGAATCATATTATAAATAAATGTAATAATACAAATAAATTGTTCGACGTTAGTCCCTTTAGAGAGAATAATTAAATCATAAAAAGTCCTACCGGCCAGTGCCGGGAGGAAGATGTAGCTTTAATATTCCTTATTTTAAAAAAGCCAACTTATATTATTCAAACACACGAAGCTCAATTTAGTGGAAACCGAATATAGGAGATTCAATACTAAATCATTATGAATGAGAATTTCGCGAAATTAGTCAGCTTTATCAAAGCTGCTGTTATTTAAAGTAACTTATATTTGGCTGCCAAATTCGGCGATTTATTAAAGTGCCTGCCATTTTAAGACAACATGGTGGATGAGGCTAAGCAGTGAACTTCGTCGAGACCTTAGCAATTGCTGTGTACATACTCACTCACATCGGAATCGGTTGATATATACAAGTGCTGTCGCAGGCAAAAATCAGATTTTTCAAAATGTCACCAACATTAGAAATTGAAACTGCTATATCTGAGCCATTTTTTAAGATAAAGACAAACAAAAAATGCTCCTGAATCCTTATATCATGTTCAAATACTTAAGAAAGAAACCTTTTTCAATTTCTAATTTTTTTGCACCTCACTTTAAATATATATTTTTTAATTTAATGGCCGCCATTTTGAAACAAGATGGCTGATGAAGCTGGCCAGCGAACTTGGACGATATATTGATGTATACTATCCACATGCCTTTTTACATCAAAATAGGCGAATACGTGTGTTATCGCGTGACAAATACAAGATCGTTTCAAAATCTTATCCATGCTAGAAATTCAAAGTGCTATAATTCAACCATTTTTTTAAGATATAAACAAAAGAAAACAAATTTTCAGAAACAAAAACTGCCCCGGAATCTTTGTATCAAGGCCAAACACATAAAAAAAAATCTTTTTCATTTTCCAATTTTTTAATACCTCATTTTAAATTTTAAATTTAATTTTTTTAATGACAAAACTTTTGAAACAAGATGGCGAATGAAGCTGGCCAACGAACTCGGTCGAGACATTGGTATGTACAATGTACAGACGAAGTTACATCTAATTCGTTCATAAATACGCCTGTTATCGCGTGACAAATATCAGGTCGTTTTAAAATGTGAGCCACAATAGAAATTCAAAATGCTATAACTCAGCCATGTTTTTAGATATAGACGAAACAAAAACTGTTCCAGAATCTTTGTATTAAGGTCAAACACATACAAAAAAAAATCTTTTTCATTTTCCAATTTTTTGGTATCTCATTTTAAATTTTAAATTTTTTAAATGACCACCATTTTGAAACAAGATGGCGGATGAAGCTGGCCAACGAACTGGGTCGATATATTTGTATGTACCATGTACACACCAAGGTACATCCAAATCGATTCATAAATAAGCCTGTTATCACGTGACAAAAATCAGGACGTTTCAAAATGTCAGCCACGCTAGAAATTCAAAATGCTATAACTCAGCCACTTTTTAAGATATAGACGAAACAAAAACTGCTCCCGAATCTTTTTATCAAGGTCAAACGCATAAGAAAATTTTTTTTTTTCAATTTTCAATTTTTTGGTACCACATTTCAAACTTAAATTTTTCTTAAAAATTTACATGGCCGCCATTTTTAACGAAGATGGCGGATGAAGCTGGCCAACGAACTCGGTCGAGACGTTGGTATGTACTATGAATAAACGAAGTTACATCCAAATCGGTTCATAAATACGCCTTTTATCGCGTGACAAAATTCAGGACGTTTCAAAGTGTCTGCCACGCTAGAAATTCAAAATGCTATAACTCAGCCACTTTTTAAGATATAGACGAAACAAAAACTGTTCCGGAATCTTTGTATAAAGTTCAAATACATAAGAAAAAAATATTTTTCCATTTTCAATTTTTTGGCACCACTTTTCCAATTTTAAATTTTTAAAATTTTTTTAAATGGCCGCCATTTTGAAACAAAATGGTGGATGATGCTGTCCAACGAACACGGTCGAGACATTGGTATGTACTATGTACACACCGAATTACATCCAAATCGGTTCATAAATACGAGAGTTACAGTGTGACATAGGTCAGATATATATATATATATATATATCAATTTTGAACGGAGGGTGGTTTCGGGGTCTGGGGGTCATGATCGATGAAAATATACCAAACTTTTTTGAAACAGCTTTCCTCCGAACGGCTGCAATAGGTAGCTTTTTGTAAAGAAAGCTACCTAAAAGTTACAAATCTTAATATAAACACTATTTTTATATGTATATTTCTTTAGTATCTACAGTCTGTTGGCGACCAGTTTTTATAAAATAAGAGGGCTAATTGAACAACTGGATAAAATAATTTTGTTCTGAAAATCATGGCTACAGTTTATGTTATTTAATGTATAGGATATATTCACTCCAATGTATAAAAATTTAATATTTATATAGTTTTCTAAAATTTTAAAAGGTACTAACGTTGTTTATTCTGAAATGAATGGCATCACTAAATAAATTAGATTACTAAGCAATATAACAGACTGACTACTCTTCGTGTCTAATGATCACTGAAGGAGACTTTTCATAATTTGAAATATAGTTTACAATACACTGTAAAAACAGGCAAGTCAAATGTTTGTAACGAGGAAGGAATGAACTATCCTACTTAGGTAAATTAAAAAACATTCTACATATGACAAGTAACTTTTTACGAAATATACGCAGGGGAAACTTGCAAAATATAGACTAAGGTATATTTAATACCTATATACTCGCACGAGCAAACCTAGATGAAAATATTTTAAAAATAAATAAAAAATTGAAATTATTGCCCTGAAAGTTTCTTTGCCTTTTACCCCGTGGTTTAGCTAACTCCTTATTTCTTAGACTGTCCTACACTGACGTCAGTGTATTTAAGAACTAATTTCCTTTTTTAATATTTTAACAAACTTCATTTCGCATTTACTCAGTAGTTTTCAAAATTACAACGTTACTCTTCTTACCAAAACAGAAAGCTAATATTTTTATTAGTGTTATATCTTATATATCATATCATTTCTCCATAAACTTAGCTCTTAGCTTTGGATCACATAATAGCAAGAGCCAACCGTAGGCAGAGTGTGAAGTCAGCTGAAACTAGGAAGCACCTAAATGCTACTCCATTGCTAAGCACTATTCAACTTTAAAGTTCGAGAAAGTTTAGAAATAAAAAAAAGAAAGAATAAAGAAAGAAATCTTAAACATTTTTTCATGCTACACCCAACAAACACAGAACTTGTGGTTCACTGGCAGATACATTAGCGTTGGCACAAAGATTCACAATCAATACCCGTAATTATACCAGCAAAAAAGTTTGACACAGGCCGCAATTATGCCGAATATCAATTGACTGAAAATACATGAAGATGCTCACAATTAAGCCATCAGATATTTATTATAAATGAAAAATAGTCTAAAAATGGCCGAATTTATTTATTTAATGGCCATTAAAAATGAAAGTTAGCCAGAAGCTTGTTGTAGTCTGCCATTTGTGGTTGTCAAGAATTAAATCCAGGTCAAAGCTTCGCATAAGAAATCCTTTGATGATTATTTTAAATGTAAACTTGCTTAAAGCCAGCAGCTGTCATGCCATGAAGATTATATCGGAATAAATCAAAAATTTTTCTATAAAAGAAAATACTTTTTATAAGGTCAATTAAATCATAATATGTTTTTGCATAAAAAATATCCTAATAACCATTTAGCTACATTTTTCAAGAAAAATGTATATTCAGTTACATTAAGCTTTTTTCAAAAATTCCTAAACACTCTATGCTTCATACAGGGAATTTATTAATTTGTATAATATTTCCATTAAAATGTATATGAAATGTCATTTTTCAATAATTGAATTTCATACAAATTTTTAAATGTATAATTGAAAAACTTAAGTACATAATTTATTGCCAAGCATTGTGTTTTGGATGTTTTTTGAAAATTTTCAATGTAAGGGCACATATATATATGTATTATTCTTGAAAACTGCACTTATATGAAAATTAAGTTTTTTTCACGCAAAAATACTTTACTATCAAAATAATCTCCAAAAAAGAATTTTTGTATATAATAAAACTTTTATTCATGTCTAATTATTTTTTCTTTATGTGTATAGTTAATGGCAGTTTTTTTGTTCACGACGGTTTTAAAAATTACTTATTGTGAAGTTGTTTATGGGTATATGATGCATATTCATAAAGCATTATTAAATTATATTTATCTGACACAAGTTATATATTTTTGCTATATTTTAGTTCTATGAACACTAATTTTGATCCAAGTATTATAAAACTACAATTTACTGTTTATACATTTCACAAATAACAGCTTTTACAGTTTGTTACATTATGCAGTAAAATATATTGTGTTTGTTTTCTATTCTAACTTGATTGTTTTTCTTTTGACCTCCAAATTATTTTATAATAATTTCTTCTATTATTTATAGCAATACATTTTTTTTTTTTTTTTTTTTTTTTTTTTTTTTTTACATATATGTATACTTGTAATAAAGTTCAAGATGACTTCGACACTTTCGTTTTTCATCTCAAAAGGCGACACAACACATCTTTAATCAAACTTTTTCGTTAGTTGAAGAACTGAAAAAACAAATATTTCCCATTATAAATTCACACACAATAAAAATGTAGCTTATTTCTTTTAAGAATCATACATACCACCGATGCACATAATTTCTTCTATCTGCTTGTTTCGCAGCCATCTCTTTCATCCTTACTTGAAACATTTCTTCTCTTGATTACCAGGCTATTTCAGAATTTTTCTTCTAATATTCACAGGAATGCACATTTTTAAAGCATCTTAAAAAAATACACATGCATTTTTTTAAGTAAAAAACTTCTAGATTACTTCATAATTTCTTCCCACAAGTCTAAAAGCAACATATCTTTCATGTATATTTTTAAATACTTTTAAACCTGAAAAAAATATATATATATATATATTAGAAATTCAAATCCAAAGAAAAATTTAAATTTATTACTGTTAAAAATTTTACACACTTCTAATTCATATGCATCTATAATAGAGGTTTCTAAAATTTAATCGTCAATACTTACCGGTTGTGGATAAATTGCGTGAGTCTTGACAGAGAAAGAGTATTTCCTAATGTATTCTGTATTAAGTAAAGTGTATAAATTTGTCTCAGATGAAGTGTAATTTCCTTACCTACAGAATTGGCGTCTTCTATGCAACTGTCGTCCAGTTATAGAAAGAACTTGTTTCATTCTTGCTTTATTGTGTGTCTAAATGTGATTGTTTGATTGATATGATTATTTAGCAATATTGCTATCCACGATCTGCTTACTCTTAAAATGTAAACAATGTGATAACGAACAAACATTTACTTTTGACGTATTCATTGTCTATATATTCTTGTAGAATTAAATTAGACGAACAATTTAAATTATAAATTTAATTCAAAGTATATTTAGAATATTGCTCTTAAGAAATGTATATACCTCGATATCCATCTCTGATCCTACTTTTCGTTGCCATAGCCACATTCTTATTTCGAAGATTTTTCTTTATGCCTCCAAATTACTTCACTTTGTTTCTTCTATAATGTACAGGGATACATATTTTTATGATATGTTATTTTTTTTAAATATGTATACGTGTAATAAAGTTGTATATCATTTCGATATTTTCCATTTTCATGTCAAAGGGGAATACATATTTGATCAAAATTTTTCATTCTTTCTCGACCTGAAACAAAAAAATATTTGACACTATAATTCAAACCTAATACAAAAATGATTGATTACTCTTAAGAATCATACATACCTATAATGCACATATTTTTCTAATCGTTTCTTTTTTCGACATCATCTTCATCCGCACTTGAAGCATTTCTTCTTTTGATGTCCAGGCAATTTCAGATTTCTTCTTTGATTTTCACAGGGATACATATTTTTAATGCATCTTTTTATTAAAAAAAATATGTAGACCTGTAATAAAGTTTCAGATACTCCATCGATATTTTTTTTTTCTTTATTTCGATGCGCAATATATTTTTGATCAACCTTTTTGATTATTTCTAGAGCTGAAACAAACACATATTTAACACTGTAATTCAAACAAAAGAAAAATGACTATTACTCATAAGAATCATAACTATATATATATATATATATATATATGTTTGCCTGTAATAAACTTATAGAGAAATTCATATAATTATTTTTATAATTCAATATCTATTTAAATATTTTTAGACATAAACAAAGAACTATTTGATCTTATAAATTAAAACTGAAGAAGCGTCACATGGTTTATTACTCCTAGAAATTATGCACACCTATAATATATATGCAACATTATACAGGTAACTAAAATATAATCGTCAAATACCAGTGGGAGATAAATTGCGTGAAACATGGGGAGAAAGTGTTTTTATGGTTCAATCTTTCTGAAGTAAAATTTATAAATTTGCCTTAGGAAAAGTGTATTTTCATTATGTACTGAAATGCCATGTTAACTAGAACTGGCGTGGCTGGAAAAATTTCATTTCCAGAATGAACATATCTCCTTTTCGTTACATTATTAAAGAAAAAAATGATTGTATTTATTGTTGTTATGTAGCTTTACTGGTTTACGGGATTTGGTTTTTGTGAAAATGTAAGCATTGTTATAACAAACAAACAATTATTCTCGACTAATCCATTGTTCATTTATTAATGTATAACTGAAATAGAAGAATAACGTATATTATATATTCAATTCCAAATATATTTAGATTATTATACTCTTAAGAAATTTAGACGTCTACTACAGTGCCTATTGATAGTTAAACCCAATAACAATTTTAAAATAAAATTTAAATATTCACTTTATTTCAATATATGTCTTATATAGGTTAAGAATAGAAGTTTTAACAACATATTCAATAAAATTATCTTTTTAATTTTATTTCAAACTATGGAGTTTAAGAATAGAACAAAAAAAAAGTTTCAAAAGTTTAAGTACAATATCGTTTTTATGCAAACATTATAAACTTATTTAAGCGGTTGCACACGCAAACGATTTCTGGGTCTATTACGATTTCTGGTAAACGATTTCTGGACTGCTTCTTAGCAGTCAGTTGTTGTTTTTGAGTTAATACAAAATGCCTAAATCGAAAGAATTTTCAGAGGAGAAGGCGATAAATATCTGTAATATGAGAGCAAAAAATAAGTCTGTTTCTGAAATTGCGAATGTAATAAAAAGATAAAAACGAGGTATTCATCAAGTTTGGGATCGTGGTAATGATTTCAAATGAAAATTCCATTCAAGAAGATCTCGAGTGACTACATTGTGAAAAGACGTCGCATCAGAAACTTTGCTTCTACTCGTAATTACCCTCTTTTACAAATAAAACATGCAGTTGGGGGGGGGGGGGGGAATATCGAAAAAACTGTTAGTAGAAGAGTTTTGGAAACGGAATACATCAAAAATCGTAAAATGGATGGGTTTACCATGTCTTAAACGACACCATAAATAAGCGAGATTACATTAGGCTAAAGAGAATATGTCATTTGGTGATAATTGGCTGAATGTCATATTCAGTGATGGAAAAATGGAGCCTCGATGACCCTGATGGGTTTAAGCACTATTGGTATGATCTCTGCAAAGAACACAGGAGTATATTTAGCCGACAACATGGTGGTGATTGTGTAATGGTATGGGAAGTGCTGTTTCTTTCAATGGTCAGACATCTCTAACATTCATCAGTGGTGGTGAAAACTATCAAGAGACACTTGGCAATCATTTGCTCCCTGTTGCCGAGGTTTTGAGTGGGAGAAAAATGTTTATTTCAACATGATAATGCTTTGATTCATACCACAAGCGTAACTTCAAAGTGCCTTAAGTAGAAAAAACACATGTTTTGAGATGGCCGGCAATTTGCCCTGATTAAAACCCTATAGAAAATATGTTGAGCATTCTCACTCATGCAGTTTACCAAATGCAAAACAGTATCCTTCAGTTTAAGATTTGAAAGATGCGATTCAGAACGCGTGGTTTAAAATTGAACTAGAAACAATACAGAATATCACTTTAACGATGGATGACCATATATTTAACCCTTAAATGCCTGATTTGTCAAAAATCCTTGTAATAATGTTTTTCGGCTTTCATTTTTTAAATAAATCATATTAAAAATACTTTAAAAATCCTATTTATTTTAAGTATGGTTTACGGCTAAAAAAAAGTTTGTTACTAATCAGTAATGCAGGTTTTTAACCTTCTCACCGCCGCGAACTGATATATCCATTCACTATGCTGTAGGTTTCGCTGTAATGGAAGAATTATTTAAATTTTCATAATTATACAGATATAATGCGGTTTTAAAAAATAATTTTCCTCGATAAAATTCTATTATGTTAAACACAATAATTTTAGGAACTACAATAAGAAATAAATTTTACTTGCTCACTGCAAAACAAAATAGGGTATTTCGCAAGCTTCCAAACAAAACAAAAAGAACAAGTAGCAACAATTGAAAAATAAATCTACCTTTATTCTTAAACATCACAAGTGTTGCCATATACATGTTGAAAATCGATTTAATAATATTTTCAGATTGTATTTTATTGGCAACGTTAGGCATTATAGATTCAATATTAGTCTAATAGTATTTTAGAACCTAAATTGGGTATGTTGCCGAAAGAAACACCCGGCATTTAAGCTTTAAAGTAATTCAGCAAAATGGAGCAATAATCAAGTAGTAATTTCTTAAATTCGTGTTCTACTAAAGACTAAAGAGATACTGCGCTTAAACTTTCGATGCACTTATTTTTGTTCTTTTGATAAATCCTGTTATTTGAGATAAATTTTAAAGCATAAATCTGTTAAATATCTTTTTCAACTACAATTTGTACGTCATGTGAAAAGCAAAGTAACTTTCAGTCAATAATAAAATTTTATTTTGAAATTTCATGTTCTGCTTGAAATTTTGGCACGCACTGTATATGCATCTGTTTTCCTTATTGTTTTAGTCATCGCCTGTATTCTCTCGCGAACTTATTTTCTTTTTGCCTTCATACTGCTTCATAATTTTTTCATCTAAAATTTACAGGGATACATTTTTTATGGCATTTCTTTTTTTTTTTCAATATACCTGTATGTTTTTTAAATCACTTCAATCCTTTCGCTGTTCCTGTTGTAGGGTATCTTTGATCTTTGATGAAACATTTTCTTGTTTGTAGAGCCGAAACAAAAAAAATATTTTACTATATAAATTCACACAAATAGGCATAATTTAATACTTTTATGAAATAAACATATCATCGAGCTGCATGGTTTCTTTTAATTGTGTGTTTCATGGTTGTTTTCAGTTTTCTTTCCATAAGTTAAAAAGCTGCATATATTTGATCTATCTTTTTTAAATATTGCTAGACAATAGAACAAAGAAATATCTGACATTATGAATTCAAACAAAGAAGAATTATAGTTTATAACTCATTGAGATATATATTCATCATTATACACGTAACTAAAATATAATTGTCAAATACTTACAAGTGACGGATAAATTGTATGTGGATTGATAGAGAGAGTATATTTCTGGTGCATACTTTGTTAAGTGTATAAATGTGCTTCATGAGAAATGTATTTTCCTTACATGATGAACTGGCGTTCTCTCGGAAATTAGCGTAAATCAGGAAATTTCATTCTAGAAAGAATTTTTTCACTCTTTTTTTTTTTTTTTTTGAAATAATAAATGTGATTGTTAATGTTACTGATATGGTGCATTGTTTATTTAGTCAATTTGTTTGTTGTTAAAATGTAAGCATTGTTATAGCAAACAAATTTTTATTGTTGACGGATTCATTATTCATATATTCTTGTATAACTAAAATAGACAAATAATTTAAATTATAAATTCCATTCGAAATATATTTAGATTATTACTCTTAAGGAATTTACATACCTCCAAAACACATCTTTGATTCTTCTTTATCTTATGAACGCCTGTATTTTCACTTGAAGGTTTTTTCTTTTGCACTTTCAAAGTGATTGATAATTTTTTCTTCTATATTGTACAGGGATACATATTTTTATGACATCTTCTTTTTAAAAGTATGTATAAGTGTAATAAATTTTGCATATCACTTCACTATTTTCCATCTTCATTTGGAAAGGCGATATATCTGTGATCAAGATTTTTCATCATTCCTCGACCTGAAACAAAACAAAATTAGACGCTGTCATTCAAACTCAAGAAAAATGTGGTTTATTACTCTTGATAATCATACACACCTTTAATGTACATACATCTTTCAAATCGTTTGTTTCTTCCTGATCTCCTTTGTCCCTACTCGAAAAACGTCTTCTATAAACTTTAAGAATATTTGAGTATTTTTCGAGTAGTATTTACAGGGATACATAGTTTTTATGCATCATAAATATATATATATATTTATACATGTAGTAAAGTTCCAGATCACTTCGTCATTTTCCTTCTCCATGGCGAAAGTCAAAATGTATTTACTCAAACTTTTTCATAATTTGTAGCATTGAAGCAAACATATATTTGACACTATGATTCCAACTCATGAAAATGTGGTTTATTACTCTTAAGAATCATACATGCCTCAATTATACGTAATTTTGTCTAATTGTTTGTATCTTCGTCATCTAATTCAACCTCACTTGAAACATTTCTTCTTTTGACTTCCGGGTTATTTCAGAATCGTTCTTCTACTAATCACAGGAATACATATTTTATCTGTTTTTTTTTTTTATTATACATGCCTGTAGTAAACTTTTAGATTACTTCATTATTATCTTTCTATAAGTTTAAAGGCAACATATCTTTAATCTTTTTTTTTTTTTTAAATATTTTTAGATCTGAAACATAGAAATATTCCACGTTATAAATTAAAACCCAAGAACAATTATAGTTTATAACTCTTAGAAATAATACACACATATATAAATATGCATAATTATCCTGATAAATAAAATATAATCGTGAAATATTTACCAGTGGCGGATAAATTGCATGAGGCATGGGGGAGAAAGTGTTTATCCTGATTCATTCATTGTTCAGTAAAGTTAATAAATGTCTCTTAGAAGAATTGTCTAGTCAATATTTTATCGCAGCAGGCTTTGCTTCCAAAGCTTAAAAACATCTTTAACTTCCTATGTGACCTTTATATTTTACACCATCACTGAGTCAGTGGCTCATTTTCCTCCTTATTCAATGTTCAATATCGGGTAGCAACTTTGTGTTATATTATCTTTATTATATTTTGTCTGTTTATTATCATTTTACAAATTTTATTATTGACACATTCATTTACATATTATTGTCATATTCATATTGTGTACACCACTCCCGTCATTTGTCGCGCTTATCGTAGTGCTCAGCTTTGTTTGAATTTTGGGGCATTCCACATCAAATCAGGCAGTAAAATATCAATATGTAACCCACCATCACAGATTTTAATGAAACTGCGTGTGTTTGTTCTTACTATTAAGATATGATCACCAGTAATTTTTTTTGCTCTTCAGTGAAATAGTTTCTGAGAAAAAAATTGTCAAAATTTTGAAAAACTGTCGTCAGTTGGCATTCTTGACTGCTCGGTTTTCAAATGTAGCATGACATATATATAATCATATTTCAATATCTACTCTACAAATCATCTTCAAATAATTTATGCATGATATTTAGGGTACGCAGTTAATGAAAAAAAAAATATTGTTACGCTTATAACATTTTAAGTGTGTCTAAAAAAATGTTTAATCTTTGAAGTCATGATTTTTTTATGAAAAATTATGCATTAACAAAAAAAGCATTATCAACAAAAGGCGGTATTTTTATTAAATTTATTTTTTGTGGAAAATGTACTTAAAGGTATCCTTTACCTGATTCTGAAATAAAAATAGTGGGATTTTGGGTGTTTTTAGTAGTATTTTCTAATTAAAAATATTTTGAGGTGCATTTCAAATCAAGTCAAGCAGAGTCATTCCATGTCAGTTCTCCTGAGCCATTTAATCACTGTCACAGATTTCAATGAAACTGGGTTTGTTTATAGCTCATTTTAAGACGTAATCACCTTAAATTTTTTGATCCTAAGTAAAATATTTTTTAAGATAAAAAAATATCAAAATTTTGAAAAATTGTTTTACATTTTTTTAATGACAGTTCTATATTCAAAGACTGCATTAAAAAGAAAAAAAGTCATTTCAATATAAAATCACTAAATAGGTTTCAAATAATGTATATGTGACAAGTAATGTAAGCAGATTATTATTTCTTGTTTTTTGTCATGTTTAAACACTAAGAGTGTCTTTTATCTTGTGAATTTTTAAAATCAAGAATTTTGTCAAAAATAATGTGTTAATTAAAAATTTATTATTAACCGAAGGCAGGGTGTTATTGCTTTTTTTAATTGTACGTAAAAATATCTTTTAAATGATTATAAAATAAAAATAGTGAATATATGAGAAAAAATTATCAAAGTTTTGGAAAATTGACATGAGTTGCCATTAATGATTGTTCAATTTTCAAAGGCCTCATTTTATATATAAAATACATATTTCAATAACTAATAAAGAAATCTTCTTCAAATAATTTAAGCATGGTAAATAAAGTATGTAGATTATGAAAAAAAATATTGCTGTAATGTTAAAAAATATTTAAATGTGTCTAAACAATTGTATAAACTTTGAAATCAAAAATATTTTACAAAAAATAATGAAATTATTAAAAAAGCTTTATTATCTGAGGCGGAGTTTCTATGACTAATTTTTTAATTTTAAGTTGTACATAATACTACATTATAACTGGATCTGAAATAAAAATAGTGGGATTTTGGTTGGTTTTAGCAGTATTTAAATCATATTTAAAATTATCCATATTTTCAGATGTAAAATCTATCCAATGTATCATCCCTAGAAATATTTTTATTTATACATTTACTTTATTTTTCAAATTATCTTTTATGTTCGTTTCTTAAGAAAAAAAATAAGCAATATTGTTTCATAGTAAAACTTCTAGGGCGAAGAGCAATTATCCTTTTCCAAACAAGAGAAAAATCACTAGCTCCTCACCGCCCAATAGAATTTTTCAAAATGACACTCCTAATGTTTAAACTCATATTTGACTGCTAATATTGAAAATTTAGCATTGAGCTGCTAATATTGAAAAAAATAACAAATTTCACTCTTTTGAAGAAATTTTTACATATTGCGCTTTAAATGTATGCAAAAATTGCATAATCCATTATATTTATATCTTTCAAATAACTATATCTAAAAAATTATTTAAAACTTAATGAATTGCACTTTTGTAACTTTATTCAGTTTCTAATGATATGTAATTTAATTTATTTCATCACAATATTGCTGAAAGATGGATTTTCAACATATACATGTATGTATATATATGTGCGTATATATATCCCTGTTCTCAAACAAATTATTTAAAAATTATTCATTTATGTTTAATAAAGCATATATATTGTTTATACACTTATAGAAAATACATATGGTAAATTTTATATGTCAATAATATCTAAAAGTAAAGAACTTATCTAATAGTATGTAACGAAAAATTTAACATCTGGTGTAATGACAACAAAATTTTATAATTGTTTTATTTAATTTGGATGAATGAAAAAAGCGTATATGTTTATATTTTATTGAAGTACAGGTGAAAACGTCACAAAGACATTCCTATCTCAACAAAAACTGAGTATGTCACATTCACACTACAGCTGATTTTTTCTTTTTGATCTTTCGGGTTTGAATTCAGTTGGTAATATATTAATTAGTTTTGTTAGAAGTGTCATTGCAGTCAGCATATTAGGTTCACCATTTTTTTAATAACTTATTTTGATTGACTCGATGAACAATAACATTTAAAGCGACCATTTCATGAATTTTCAATTAAAAGCTGATTTATAAATTCATGATGTTGTTTAGTTATTATTATCGTCTTAAAATAATAAGTTGGTATTAAGATTTTTAAATGTAGTTTAGTTATTATTTGAACAGTTGAAAGTATTTTTCAATAAGAGTGGGCTCTTGATTTTAAGTCGGTTGTTGAGTAGTGTAGTGTTGGTAAAGGAACTGGTACTATTTAATTTAATTTTTATTGCTGTAAATAATATTTGTTATTTTATTATTGTATGCATTATATTTAAGCAAGAGTAGCAATACACAATATCGTAGTCATTATAGTAAATCTTAGCCTGAAAAGCTTCAATACTTATCATTAAACATTCACATTTTTTGAAAATTTTGTTAAAATTGTTCATATTTTCACTATTTTTATTTTATAACTATTGAAAAGATATTTTTACGTATTATTAAAAAAAGTAATAACAGCCTGCCTTCGGTTAATTATAAATTTTTGATTAACACATTATTTTTCACAAAATTCTTGATTTTAAAAATTCACAAGTTGAAACACACTCTTAGTGTTTACACATGACAAACAACAATAAATAATAATCTGCCTACATTATTTGTCACATATACATTATTTGAAACTTATTTAGTGATTTTATATTGAACTGACTTTTTTTATGCAGTCTTTGAATATAGATCTGTCATTAAAAACATTTTGAAAAAAATTTCAAAATTTAGATTTTTTTTATCTTAAAAAATATTCTACTTAGGATCAAGGAAATTAAAGGTGATTACGTCTTAAAATGAGCTATAAACATACCCAGTTTCATTGAAATTTGTGACAGTGAATTAAATGTCTTAGGCGAAGTGACATGGAATAACTCTGCTTGATTTGATTTGAAATACGCCTCAAAATATTTTTAAATAGGAAATACTACTAAAAACACCCAAAATCCCACTATTTTTATTTCAGAATCAGGTAAAGGACACCTTTCAGTATATCCTCCACAAAAAATAAATTTAATAAAAATACCGCCTTTTGTTGATAATGCTTTTTTAGTTAATGCATTATTTTTCATAAAAAATTCATGACTGCAAAGTTTAAACATTTTTTTAGACACACTTAAAATGTTATAAGCGTAACAGTATTTTTTTTTCATAAACTGCGTACCCTATATATTATGCATAAATTATTTGAAGATGATTTCTAGAGTAGATATTGAAATATGATCATTTTTATGTCATGCTACATTTGAAAACCGAGCAGTCAAGAATGCCAACTGACGGCAGTTTTTCAAAATTTTGACAATATTTTTCTCAGAAACTATTTAATCAAGGAGTAAAAAAAAATACTGGTGATCATATCTTAATAATAGGAACAAACACACGCAGTTTCATAAAAATCTGTGATGGTGGGTTACATGCCTGCCTGAACTGACATTAAGACCTCAATAAAGGGGACCGGGAGGGACATCTATGGTCCACATACTTTATTCTTAGTCTGAGAAGTCTCTTTCGCGCAGTAACAGTGAAAGCGTATTTTCTCTGCATTCAGAACTGTCATTATCTCTGCAGCTGACGTAGATGAGATAGTTTCATTTCCAGAAAGAAACTGTCTCTTTTTTCTCTATTGTTTAAATAAATGTGATTTATACATTATTGTTATGTAACTTTCTTGGTAAACGAGATATATTTGTTGTTAAAATTTAAGCATTGTTATAGCAAACAAACAATTATTGGTGACGTTGACATTCGTAATATATTCTTGTATATTTGAAATAGACTAATATTATAATTTATAAATTCATTTCCAAATATATTTATTTTATTACACTTGAGAAACTTACCTTACTCCGAAATGCATCTCCGATTCTTGATTTCTTAATCATCGAATCTTCTATTATTTACAAAGATGCATATTTTTATGGCCTCTTTAATATATATATATATATATATACAGTAAAACCTCCCTGTACGACCACCTCCCTCAACGACCATTTTTTCATGGAACGAAATTTATTCCCATAGGCTCAATACTAATTTTACCTCCATTCAGAGACCATCCCAGATGAACTCCCTCCATAAGTGACCGGTTTATTTGAAGAAAATTCCATTTTTTCCTGGTCGCTTGAAGAAAGTTTTATTAGAAAAATAATCCATTATTCATCAAGCTTCTAAACTAAGTTTAGGTCTTTTTTTTTATCTCGCTTACTTTTAAGTGTTTAAACCACTTTTGTGCCTTTTTAGGCAATAAATTTAACATTAAGACATTAGACATTTAACATTAAGACATTTTAACATTAAGAATGACGGTTAATAAACTCCTCTGCCTTATTCTGTCGGGAAACTCTCAAAGAAATAGTAAATTAATGAAATCGTTATTTTTTGTTCCCGTCCAAAAAAAATTGCATTTATCTACTGAACTTCGAAAGGACTGGGGAATAAAAGTTTTAAAAGATAAAATCGTAAAATTAAAGCAAACGTCAATGTATTCACTTTTTAAACTCTGCAGTAATTAACTTGTGTAATTAACTTCTGTTTTAATACTTAAATTTTATATTTTTCCTAATGTGAAAAATAAATTTTAGTATCATTAATTGTTACCTTTTTTCAACAATTAAAATCTAGATTTAAACATGACCTCCATTAAGAGACCAACTCTCGGAGCGACCGATTTTTATTGGAACGGAATATGGTCGTTTTAGGTGGGTTTTATTGTATATGAAATAATAAAATTTTCGCCCTTTTATCTTAATTAAACTATTCCAAATTATTATAACAACTATATTTTTTACTTAGCTTTAATTCTATCTTAAATCTCATTTATCTTTTTTCCATTTTTCATCTTTTTTATCAGAAATGCATGCTTTATCAAAATGCGACGTACATGATTGTATATGCATCCCTGACTCAGGGTCAAAGGAGATTATATTTACTTCACCTTCATTCATTTTTACGCTAGAGCGTTTTACATATCTATTTCTTAACAATATAAAAGAGGGAGACCTCATTTAATTGCGAGTTCAAAATAATAAACTTTAATTGTATAAACATAATAAACACAGATAAAATAATTGTTAAACGAATGTAAATGTACTTTCTATGATATAAAATAATATAAAATAAACTATAAAATAATTTATTGCAATCAATATATAATGATAACAATATTGTAAAAAAATGCACCTAATCTTGCCACAATAACAGTATATCAATTTGATTTAGACATTGTAACAAAAATAATTGAACAAACTTTAACTTACAGATATGAAAATCCCAGCAACGTTAACCTATAACTTTATTAGTTCAAAATAAAAAAGAAAGTTTATTTTCTCTTCGAGCACTCACTTGCACATTTCTCACTTGTGATAGGGGTAAATCATCAAGTGTTCTAATATGCCACCGTATATTGGATATTAGGCTCAATATAGTAGACGAAACTTCAGAGATTGAGATTGCAGATGCACAAATTATACTGCGTAATTCCATTCAGTCAGAATTTCACTGGTTTTATTTAGACTTTGAGAACGCCACCGGCTCCAACTATTATTATATTTCCTCAAGAACGTAAGATCCTGTCGACTAATTAATACGTATTCACTAGTATCATATAAACATATCTGTCTTAAGCAGCAGCCATACACTCGTTATCGAACTCAACCGAGAAATCAAAGTTTTCAGTCGTAAAATCATGGTTAAAGGTGGAAGTTCAGGCCAAAGTTTATTGGTAGTTTCCCGTAAATAATAACTGAAGCCTTTAGATTCATGAAATATTTATTAGATTTTCCTAAAAGGCACTAACTCCACTACATGCTATATTCGGGTCGTTGTTACGTCGTAAAATGTAGATAGTTGTTAAATATTAGAACAACTTCACGAAGATGCAGGAAACAAATTTCTCCAGGTGACATAGGTTATTTAAGTAACTCAATAATCGTGAATTTCTCTCTCTCCTAGCCAATGCAACCGGTTAAATACTTGCGAAAAATGCACGGGTATGAATATATTACAAGATGAACCACCCCGTAAAAATAGCGGGAGGACGCGACGAGAGGAAGGCTTCCGATAGGACTTGCTCCGGAGGAAGAGGGGAAGTACGCATGACGCGATGATGAACCCTTTAGTCTTGACATCAGATTAATAAGTAAACAAATGTTGGCGGGCTTTGCAAGGAATTATGTGAAATAGAACAGGAGAGAACAAATGCCATTAAAAACATTCGAAACAAAAAGAATGTAGTCTCAGACTAAAATGAAAAAACGTAATTTAATGGGTTTTATAAGATTAGGCGAATGGATTTAAGGTTTTTAGAATAATAAAATAATACGCATTTAAAGCGGGGAAAAAGATAAAAGATATTTAAGCTAGTATTAAAGCTAAGTAAAAAAGTCCTTCCGGTCAGTGCCGGGAGGAAGAGGTAGCTTTCATATTCCTTATTTTTTACACGATTGCCAAGAATGGTTATATGTTTCACGTGTATCTGGGTATATGGATTTTTTTATATCTTCGAAACATCCGAACGGCTGGATGTATTTTAATGAATGAGGTCTCTATCGATTCCTCTTAACCGTCCGATGATTATAGGCTAGTTTTTAAAATTAAAAATGGCGGTCGTTAAATACAATATAGCGGTAGAGAGGAAAATTGACTACGTTGCAGGCAGAAGCTCTATTTAAATATTACATAACCAGGAAGTTGTGTAGGTAGGAACTCTAACCTTCATAAACATTTAAAGGCCTCATCAAAACAGCGTTTATAGATAGGATCTAACAATTAAACAAAACTTAAAAATCATCAATACAAATAAATAAAAGAAATGGGTAAGTAATATAAAAAATAATTTCATATTCATGAGAAATAATTAATTAGTTCGTTCTTTAAGCAGTCGGGTTTTTTGATTTTTTAAATTTAATTTTTACTTGTTAAAAGCCAGCTTATATTATTCAAACACACGGAGCTCAAATTAGTTGAACCCGAATATAGAAGATTAAATACATTAATATGGAATGATTAATACAGAACATTAATTTTTGTCAGTACTGAATATGAATGAGAAATTCGCGGAATTAGTTAACGTTATCAAAGCTGGCTTTATTTAAAGTGATTTATATTTGGTTGCCAAATTCGGAGATATTTTGAAGTGCCCGCACATTTTAAAACCACATAATGGGTGCAACAAAGCTAACTAATGAACTTGGTCGAGACCTTAGTAATTCATGTGCACATACTCACTCACATCTAAACCGGTTGATACAGGCGAGTGCTGAAGCAGGCAAAAAATCAGATTTTTCAAAATGTCACCCACATTAGAAATTCAAACTGCTATACCTCAGCCACTTTTTAAAATAAAGACAAAACAAAAAATACCCCTGAATGTTTGTATCAAGCTCAAACACATATGAAAAAAATATTTTCAATTTCTAATTTTTTGTACCTCATTTTAAAATATTTTTTTTTTTATTTTAAATGGCCGCCATTTTGAAACAAATCTCGCATGAAGCTGACCTACGAACTCGGTCGAGACATTTCTTTGCAGTATGTAGATGCCCTGTGACATCCAAATCGGTTCATAAGTACACGTGTTCTCGCATGACAAAAATCAGACCGTTTCAAAATGCCAGCCATGCCAGAAATTAAAAGTGCTGTAACTCAGCCCTTTTTTAAGATATAGACGAAAAAAATGCTCCGGAATCTTTGTATCAAGCTCAAACAGATAAGTAAAATCTTTTTCAATTTCTAAATTTTTTTGAACCTCAAATTAAAGTTTATTTTTTTTTAATTTTTAAATGGCCGCCATTTTGAAACAAGATGGCGGATGAAGCTGGCCAATGAACCCGATCGAGATATTACTATGTACTATGCACATGCCTTGTCACATCAAAATCTATTCATACATAAATACGCGTATTAATGCGTGAAAAATTTAGATCTTTTCAGAATGCCAGAAATTCAAAGTGCTATAACGCAGCCATTTTTTAAGATATAGACGAAACAACAGAAAATGCTCCGTAATCTTTGTATCAAGCTCAAACACAGAAGAAAAAAATATTTTTCAATTTCTAATATCTTTTTACCTCCTTTTAAATTTTTTAAATGACCGGCATTTTGAAGCAAGATGGTGGATGAATCTGACCAACGAACTCGGCCGAAACGTTGGTATATATTGTATACGCGCCAAATTATATGCATATCGGATCATAAATACGAGAGTTACAGTATCACAAAGATTATATATATATATACATACATATGTATATATATATATATATATATATATATATATATATATATATCCTTCGTTTTTGACTGTGCCAGTCATAGGGCGGGATTTTTGTTGTGATTAAATTGGTTAAATTTTTGAGTCATGGTCAATATGTTCATGCAGTACTCTCGCTGGTTATGTCTTTGATTTCAAATTGTTTCATAGTTTAATGTTGTTCATTGATGCGGATATTGCATTGATTAATAATTTTTCTTAATTCAATTTATTTGGCATGGTGGTTTTATAATTATTGGAGTATAGTCGATAGGGTACGTAATGGAATTCAATTTTTAGCTTATTGCAATTATTAGATTATTCTATTACAGAAATAGACTTTTTTTTTTTGCTTATACAGTCGAACCTCGTTAAGACGAAGTAGCAGGGCAGCAATAATCTTTTCGTATTAACCGAAATTCGTATTAACCGATAAAACAACAAAATGAATTTAGGATGATTTTAAAAATAAATCACTAAAACAAAGATATCAAAGAATGTAAATGATATCTGCAGAGAAATATTTTATAGTCATTTTATGTTAATTAGTATGTATGTGCAAAAAGGTACATTTCTAGCATCACAATAAAAACACAAAACATATTCCCACAAAGATACACAGATGAGGATAGTAGTACTATATGTACTGTAATATTCTTATAAAAAATAAATGTTATAAGAGAAATAAAATGTAAAACCATATTTACCTCTTTAAGTTAGACATAAAGAATTTTTTTTTTTTTTTTTTTTTTTTTTTTTGCCTTCTACATTTGTTTATAAAGGCGTCCACTTTTCCCAAAGTGCCGAAAGTACAATTAGCATTTTCTTTTTGAAGTAGAAACCACTGAACAGTTTTAAACGCTTCTGACGCTCCATTGAAGGACTCGTAAGGGATTTCGACCTCTCCATCAGCCTCTATTTTTTTCAGCTCTTCCCCTTCATTCTCCTTTTTAGTTAAATCGGCCAGAATATCTTCATCTGTCATGGTGAGACATTACACTTTCATCAATTCGAATGTAAACCTGAAACGACAAGGGCGAAATTATTCCTCAATTTTAAACTTCTTCGTCTATCATATCGCTTATTTCTCTTTCATCTGTTTGTGCAACATCTTCCTCTGAAAAACCATCATGCCTAAAAAAGCAGTGGAAGTGACAGAGTTCCAGACACTTCTTATGAAACAGCTTCTAAGAGATAGATAGAAATTTGTGTCTGTTTGTCAAAGCACCCGATAAGTTTTTTTATTACTTCTTTTCTGTTGTGAGTTTTTAAACAGTGAATAAAACCTTGATCGCATGATTGAAACTTTGCTGTAGTATTTGCCAAGAGGGAAACGCATTTTCTTGATTTTAGCACTTTTACATCTTTGTGGGCTGTACAATTGTCCAACAAAATGCGTATCTTTCTCTTTTGATTGTTAAATCTTAAGTCTAATTCTAATAACCATTTTGCAAAAATTTCCTTATTAATCCATGCTTTTTTAGTGAATATGTACAGATTACGTACTGTGATTACACGCTTAAAGCAACGGGGTTTTGCAAATTTTCCAATAACATAGACAGGTAATTTTTCATTACATATTGCAGGCTACCAGTACTGTGACTCTTGCATTATTACATGTTAAACCGGAATTACATTTTACACTCTGCTTTAAAATTTAATGTAGATGAAGGTTGTGCTTTATTAAAAGAGTAGTTTCATCTGCATTGAATATATGCACGGGGTGCATAATCTCTTTTAATAGCCGGGGCATTCTTTAGAGAAAAACAAATCTAAACTACCCTGATTAACTGCAGACTTTTCACCACATATCCTTTTAGAGACAATACCATAGCGTCCTTTAAACATTGACAGACATTCATTTGAACATGTAAAATCATCGACACCATGAGCTTCTGCAAAAAACATTGCTTTTTCTAGTAAAACAGCACCAGTTAAAATGATATTCTGGTTCCTAGCTCCTCTTATCCATCTTAATAAATCAACTTCAATTTCTTCATTCTTAGCATTTCTCATTCGTTTTCTTGCAGGCTCGAACTCATTGCTAGCACAAGCCGTTTCAATTTGTTTTCAATTCTTAATGACTGTCGAAAGAGTACTATCAGGTAATCTGTACTTTGCTGCAAACTCTTTTTTTTATTATTCCTATTACTAACATCACACAAAATCTTCTGCTTAGTTTCCAAAACAAGAGCCTTTTTCCCACTCATTTTCACAACTAGAGCTCCAATACAATTAGAATTCAATCAATAAAATTTTTCAAGCAAAGAACTTCATTCATATCGAGTGATTAACCATCTGCTAGTAACGAAATGAATCGCCCACAACAGAATTTCAACATCAGCAGAGAAAGAATGCAACTTTTTTTCTTCCCATTTAATCACCATTACACCCACCCCACTTCACCCAAATCAGTTACAAACAAGTACAATATCCTCCCTCGTCCAGTCACAGAAAAACGATAAACTCGTTTAAAAGTGGAAGGTCACAACGAGAATTTTTTTTTATATTATGTGCAATATTTACTTCGTCTTAAACGGGAAAAGTTCGTCTTCATGTTCGTATTAAACTATGCAATTAATATTGTTTTTCAAGATAACGTAATGGGGAAACTATTTTCCTTCGTCTTAAGCAAAATTTCGTGTTAAGAGTTTTCGTCTTAACGAGGTTCAACTGTATATGTATTTTATGTACCCTTGAAAAAGTGAAATACTATATAAGCTTCCAGCTTCATTCATCCATTTAATCTATTGTTTGTTTATGATACGTCTTTTTGTGGTTCAACATTATTCAGCTGTTTATTTGTATCTTTTCCCTTTAATAGGATATTTTATCAAAATTTGGTGGTTTTTCATATGTTTATATGGATTTATCTTCCGCAATATGCTAGTGAATTCGTGATATTGTGTTTGATTCAGTATTACTAGTTAAAGGTTCCATCTTTATTTTGTATAATGTCAGTGTTATGAATTGTAGCTACTTTTATTATTTAATTTTAGTTATAGGAAATCGATGATGATTTGTAATTATGTAATGGTTATATATATATATAACCATTAAATTAACATTACCGACCACCAACAAAAACTGTGAAATTATGAATAAAATGACATTAACAAATTTAGTTCCCCCCAGCGCACTTCACATAGATTCCAAAAAAATATTAAAAACCAGCAGATTTTGAATAACATAAATGACAAAATATATATATACCTTATGTTATGTAAAAAGTACAGTCCCTTGTACTATCTTATGAGTATTAAAATGTAAGAAAAAAAATATGGATACCGGTAAAAATAAATGAAAGTCTTATATATAGAGTTACTTTATCAACGGTAAAAAATACACATATATAAGCAAAGCAGTCGTTTTCTGTGAGAAAAAAGCTAAAAGATGAATTTTTTTCCCTGTACCCAATTGACTACTAGACCTTAATAATAGAAGAAAAATGAAAACAGAATAATATGAAATGCCTTGAAATGAAAAAAAAACAATATAACCTATTAAATAATTTATAATATCTTGTATAAATGAAATAAAGTAATATTACTATGCTTACCCTATATAACCCCACATTATTCGCTCCTGCACATGTTGTACCTACCGCTATAACTTTAAGGTTATTTTTGCAGTTAAGTCAAATCATACATTGTATCTAATGGTGGCAGTTATTCTTTTTTTTAAACCGTGATAAATGCATATATAAATAGAAAATCATTTCAATATTAGTATTTAAATTACATATTGACACTTTTAAATTTATTTAACTAAACAAAAAATTCCCAAATCTCTTAACCGACATGATAACCATTAATTGGCAACACTGCCATCTAGTTTTGATTGAAAAAATGAAAGAATGTTACATTTTATAAATTAATTTTTGGTGCTGCCATCTATTATGTAGGTTTAAAAGTATTTTGATCTAAATTCAAAAGCTTCCAATTTTTCTTTTACAATTACCAATATTTAAAAGAGAAAAAATAAATAACTAAATAAAAATCAAAAATCACATTAATTGAATTAAAAAAAATAATAATGGTTTTTCTTTCGTTACTCCCTCCATACCTTTTCTATTCCATACCCTATTAACAGTCTTTAACCCATTTGACAATTATTATTATTCAATTTACGGACCAATTATATCATTATATTTAGTTGTAGTGTAAAAAGATATGATATCCCTAGTAATTGATTTCCCCATGTATTTAAATAAAGACATCATAGTAACATTATTGAAGCTAATGCACTCAAATTTTACCATCTGCTTTTCCCAACATATCCTAACAACGAAATATTTCAATAATATATATCATTATTCACAAAATTATTAAATAAATATCAATGTTATTAGATTAGCCACATTATTATTCTTAAGATACTATGTATCATAAAAACATAAATACACATGCCTATAATGAAATTTAACTATAACAGATGTAATATCAAGTTATTATAACATAAATAATATATTAATGCATGCAATTTATTCAGCTGAACTAACCAATTAATCTATATGGACAATTTAAAAAAAATTTGTAACATTGATAATAATATATAGCAATATGCTAAAATATATAAAATAAATGTCCCAAATGCCTAAAGTGTCACGAATAAACTGTGTGGCTTTATCTTCATATTAGCCATAAAAAAGCTAAAGAATATCAATTTGGAACTGACACACACAGAAAACCGAGAAATAAACCATTAAACACCCATTAAGTTCAAATTTAAACAAGATTAGAAAGAATAGATGAAAAATAAAAAAACAAATTACCAAGTTATAATACATACTGTCATAGCATTAGGTACAACAAACACACTCATTGTGCATTTTATTCTAATTTAAGATAGTATACGGTTAGAAATTAATATGATATTGTCCTGAGTAGACTAAAATTTAAATACAATTTAATCGTTATCTTTATTAAATATTAATGAATGTGAATATCTTTAATATGAATTGATATATAAATAAATATGACTACACCATTATACATATAAATGAATCGAATCAACATCCATTATAAAATGTGTATTAGGAATATATATGTATATGGATATATATCACATTTGAATGGAGGGTGGTTTCTGGTTCATGATCGGTGAAAATATACCAAAATTTTTCGGAATCTTTTTCCTTTGAACGGCTGCAATAGGTATTTTTTTGTAATGGAAGCTACATAAAAGATAGGTATTATAATGATTTGGAATAGTTTAATTAAGATAAAAGGGCGAAAATTTTATTATTACACACACATATATATATATATATATATATATATGTGTGTGTGTGTGTGTGTGTGTCAGCAATAACGTTCAAGATCTCTTCTACATCTTTCTACTTTATGTCTACGGGCAGCACACATTTGGTTGCACATTTTTATTATTTGTATAACTAAAACAAACAAATATTTGGCACTAAAAATTCGCACAAAAGAGAAAATGTAGTTTATTACTTTTACGAATCACACATATCTCCGATGTACATAGTTTCTCCCATTTCACTGTTTCGTGATTATATCTGTCATCTTCACTTTGACTATTTCTTCTTTTGATCCTTAAAATAATATATGTATACCTGTAATAAATTTTCTTTCTATAAGTTAAAATTTAACATATCTTTAGTTTATCTTTTTAAATATTTTTAGACCTGGAACAAAGAAACATTTGAAAATGTAAATTCAACCACAAGAAAATTATAGTTTATTACTCTTTGAAATTCTACACACCGGATACGTTAATTCATTATTATGCAGGTAACTAAAATATAATTGTGATATATGTACCAGTGGCGGGTGAATTGCGTGTGGATAGCCAGGAAAAGTATTTTTCTTGATTCACACTTTTTTCATTTAAGTGTATAAATGTGTCTCAAGACAAGTGTATTTTCCCTATTACTAAACTGGCGTCTTCTATGCAACTAGACTGGATGCAAGCATATTATTTCTAAAGCGAACGTTTCTCATTCTTGTGCCGTTATTAAAACAAATGTGATTGTTCATATTATACTTTTGGTGCTTTGTTGTATTACTTGATTTGTTTTTTGCTAAAATGTATGCATTGCTGTAACGAACAAACTTTTATTGTTGACGAATTCATTGTTTATATATTGATATGTAACTAAAATAGACAGATAATATAAAACATAAATACAATTCCAAATTTATTTAGATTATTACTCTTCAGAAATTTACATCGCCGACATACATGTCTGATTCTTTTTTTCTTAATCAACGCCTGTATTCTCATTTGGATTTTTGATGGCATCTTTTATTTAAATCAATGTTTATATCTGTAATCAAGCTCCATATCACTTCAACATTTCTCTTCTTCATTTCGAAGAGCAACATATCTTTGATGAAACTTCTTCTTTGCTTGTCGAGCTGAAACAAAGAAATATTTGACACTATAAATTTTCACAATAAAATGTCTTTTTTTTTATTTTTAAGAAACATACATACCTCCGATATACAAGGTTTCTTTTAATTATTTCTATCGATGTCATCTGTTTCATCCTCGATTCAAATTTTCCTTCTATTGACGCACCACATTAAATCAGAATTTCCCTTCTAATATCCATAGTGTTACATAATTTTACTGTATCTTCTCTTCAATTAAAAGCATTTATGTTTGTAATAATAGTCAAGGCCACTTCATAATTTTTATCTATATGTCGAAAAACAACACCTTTATAAATAATTTTAGAACTGAAAAAAAGAAATGTTTGACTCTTAAAATTCAAACATATAAAGAATCGTAGTTTCTTACTCTAAAAAATTATACACAAATCTAATATGTATGCATCATTATACAAGTAACAAAATTATAATCTCCAAATACCTACCAGAGGCGGATAAATTGCTAGTGGTCTGCCAGATAACGTTTATTCCTCATACAATGTCTAATAAATAAAGTAAAAAAATATGTCTCAGGAGAAGTACATTTTCCCTACCTATGGAACTGGCGCCTTCTCTGTAACTGTTGTGGATGAGGAAATTTCATTTCCCGAATAAACTTGTCTCATTTTTGTTCTATTGTTAAAATAAATACGATTATTTATATTATTGTTTTGTAGCTTTGTTGATGTACGCGATCTGCTGTTAAAATGCAATCATTGTTATAACAAACAAACTTTTATTGTTGACGTATCCATTGTTCATATATTCTTGTGTAACTGAAATATGTGAAAATTTTAAATTATAAATCCAATATCAATTAAAATTAGTTTATTAGTCTTAAGGAAAATTCATGCCTCCGCATTTCTGATTCTTATAATAGTCATTACCTGAATGCAACAAACACAGTATTTAATGGCCACTGATGCCTACATTTGCCTTTGTCCAAAGGTGCTTGATAGCGGACGAATATCATTTGGCGTAACAGCTCTGTTAAAAATGTGACATGACGGTCGTAATGAGTCTCCATTTCAATGACCGCAAATACATGACGATGCCTACACTCATGTTAGGAAAAACTCATTATTTTCCACACTCAGAAAAAGAGAAAAAAATATTTCCTTTAAAATCATATTTTTAAAATTATTGTTAGAATAAAACAATTTATTATAACTTTCCTACCCTGCTAAAATTTTACTCAACTTTAAAAAAACATTTCGCACCAGAATTTGTTTTAAAACTATTTAATGTATTTATTTATATTAGTTTTAGGGACTTTTTATTTATCTGTCTTTACTAAAATATTTTTGGTTCAAATCGATTGAAATGAATTATAGAAATGGGTCGATTAGACCCATTCAGGCTAGGAAGGTTAAACCAATTAGAGGATTAGAAAAGTTATTTCGGTAATCTAAACATTAGAAATTATCAATTTAGTTAACTTCTATAACAAGATTTTTTTAAAGGAATCATCCATCCGAATGAAATTTTGCACAATTTAAAATAAATAATGTGTGAAACGTAAAGTACTGTTTAATAGTAATAATAATAAAAATAATAAATTGTGTTTGAATTAAAATGCTGCTGAAGCTTTCAAAAATTGCAGAACTTATAAAAATCTCAATATTTTCTTATTTCTTCTTATTATTATTTACATATAATTAATACTAGGAATCACATGAAACACGTAATATAAGTTAAATATTAACGTACGTTTGCCAAAATAAAAATATGTTTAAAAGTTAGAGTAACTCATTTAAAAAACTACTAATGTTAACATTTAGTTTTAAATACTTATTTATACGAGGGTGGTTCAATAATTATTGTCCCTAGTGTATGTAAAATATTTGTACCGCGATGGATGTTGTGGAATATTGAAGCCAAATGTCTTAGATGCCCATACGCTTCAGAACCATAACTGCTATATTCACATAGTTTTGGGAGGAGGAGTAAAAGGGGGTGGGGGGTGAAAGGCTGATTTTTAGCTTATGGGTCTAGATTTGTGACAGTGAATGAGACGTAACTACTGTTGTTTTTAAACTCGGGATCATAGCGAAGTAGCCACTTCTCACCCACTGTCACAAATGTAGCCTCATAAGCTCCAAACCTGTATTTCACCCTCATTCCCTCGTTAAAAACTCCCCCCAAAAATAGTTCTTTAAAAATCCTCTTTTCACCCCTCCCTCCGAAACTATGTTAATATAGCAGCTACGATTCTGAAATTGAGCATATAGGCATTTAAGAGATTAGGCTTCGATATTTGACATCACACCAACCATCGCAGTACAAATATTTTATATACATTAGGGACCATAGTTATTGAACCACCCACGTATAGTTCGTGAATATAAACTAGTGCAATCAAACGATGCAGAAATATTATTTTTGCATTATTTTAATGAATAAACAAACAACAAACTTAAAATACTTTAATTATGTACATAATACAACATATTAAACATATAATGCTCATCACGATTCGGGGTTTAGCGTCCAACTTTCAAATAAGATATCGGAATGATATATTTTTACTAGTTATTATTTACCAGTTTTTATTGTAATAAATTTAAGAAAATAATCAGCCCTCAATTTTTTTAACACTTAATTCTTTTGTTACATGGAATTCCTTTCTTTATTTTCGAAAGAAGAAGAAAGTTTTTATAAAATTTCAACATTCAATTGGGGGCGGGGCATATAATAGGAAAATTTTGTAAATAATCAAAATTTGATAATCGTTCCATTCAATTGATAATATTTTTTGTAAGAAATTAATTTCTAAACAAGTTATAATCATATAAAAATACAAAATAAAATAAAAATATAAAATAAATATGAATTATATCTTATAAGGTATTGATAATAAAAATCTTGTAAGATATAGTGTTTGTTTGTAAAAAAGTAAAAAAAAGAACTTCCCACAGTGTTATGTTTGACAAAAACATATAGATCAACTTTTTGTACCTTTAACAAATAACTTTAATATCGTTGATTACTTTCGTAGTGAAAATTAATTTTCGGTATCATATTTTATTTCTATATCAAATTTCAAAAGATATTAAACATTCGTTACCGGCAATCTGTAATTATGAATTGTTTTTTATTAGAAGCTTGTCCATATCTGAGTTTGTTTAATGTTTAAAGAATTTTTTAAAGAATTTTTTTAGTGTATTCAAATAATATATTTTGCTTTTGTTTATAATTTCGTATACTTGTAAGCCTTTGAATCTTAAAAATTAATATTGAAATTTTTGTTAGTTTTTTTAGTGCGTGAAATTATATTGAAACAGTGAAGAAACTTTTTTTTTTTATTTCTTATTATAATATATATGTACCAGATGGACACTGGCAGTATCTTATACTATAATGTGAGCAAAAATTGTGTGTGTGTGTGTGTGTATCTAAATTTATCTTGAAAACGGCTCTAACGATTTTCATTAAATTTTGCACCCTTCCGTTTTCGGGCACGAAAAGACCATTGGGATGGGTCACGTGTTCGAGAAAATTTGATTAGTGAGTCATTTTGGGTTATAATGGGTCAGGATCAAGCTAATTATATCTAAAGAACGGCTCAATCGATTTTGACTAAATTTTGTATCCAACAATTTTCGGGTACGAGAAGACTATTGGACTAGGTCACATGTTCAAGAAATTTAGATTTGGGGGTCATTTTTGGGTCACTGTGGGCCAAGCTATTTTTATCTAGAAAACGGCTGTAACGATTTTCACTAAACTCTATATTCTACAGTTTTGGATTACGGGAAGATCATTGGGCTAAGTCACATGTTCGAGAAAATTCGATCAGTGGGTCGTTTTTGGGTCACCGTGGGTCAAGCTAAGTTTATCTAGATAACGGCTGTAACGATTTTGACGAAATTTTATAATATATCGTTTTCGGGCACGAAAAGACCATTGGGATGGGTCACGTGTTCGAGAAAATTCACTTAGTGGGTCATTATGCGTCATTATGTGTCAGAGTCAAGCTAAGTTTATCTAGATAATGGCTCAAGACATTTTCACAAAATGTTATGTAATATACCGTTTCTGGGCATGAGATGACCATTGAGGTAAGTCAAATGTTCGAGAAAATTCGATTAATCGTTCATTTTGGGTCACAATGGGTCATGGTCAAGCTAATTGTATCTAAAAACGGCTTAAACGATTTTGACTATATTTTATATTTTATCGTTTTCGGGCTCTAGAAGACCATTGGGCAAGGTCGTATGTTCAAGAAAATTCGATTATTGGGTCATTTTGGGTCACAATGGGTCAGGGTCAAGCTAATTCTATTTAAAAAGCTGTACAAAACATTTTGACAAAATTTTGTATAACACCGTTTCTGGGCATGATAAGACCATTGGGCAAGGTCGCATGTTCGTGAAAATTCGATTAGTGGGACATTTTGGGTCACAATGTGTCAGGGTCAAGCTAATTGAATCTAAAAAAGGGCTCAAGACATTTTCACAAAATTTTATAATATACCGTTTCTGGGCATGAGAAGAGAATTGGGCTAGGTTATGTGTTTGAGAAAATTCGATAAGTGGGTCATTTTGGGTCACAATGGGTCGGGATCAAGCTAATTGAATCTAAAAAGATGCTTAAAACATTTTGACCAAATTTTGTATTATACCGTTTCTGGGCATGAGAAGAGAATTGGGCTAAGACACATGTTCATGAAAATTCGATTAGAGGGTCATTTTGGGTCACAATAGGTCAGGGTCAAGCTAATTGTATCTAAAAAACGGCTAAAACGATTTTGACTAAATTTTGTATTCTATCGTTTTCGGGCTCGAGTAGACCATTTGGCTAGGTCGCATGCTCAAGAAAATTCGATTAGTGGGTCACAATGGGTTTGGGTCAAGCTAATTGTATTAAAAAAGCAGTACAAAACATTTTGACAAAAATTTGTATAATACCATTTCCGGGAATGATAAGGCACGGTCGCATGTTCAAGAAAATTCAATCATGGGTCATTTTGGGTCCTAATGGATTAGGATCAAGCTAAATGTATCTAAAAAACGGCTCAAACGATTTTGACAAATCTTTGTATTACCCAGTTTCTAGACAAGATAAAACCATTGGACTGGTCGCATGCTCAAGAAAATTGTATTAATGGGTCATTTTGGTGATAATGTGTCGGGGTCAAGCTAACTGTATCTCAAAAAGGTTCAAACGATTTGGAAAAATTTTGTATTATACCATTTCACAGTACAAAAAGACCATTGGAATAGGTTACATGTTCGATAAATTTCGGTTAGTGGGTAATTTTTGAATAACGTGGGTCAAGCTTATTTTATCCAGAAAACGACTAACGATTTTCACTAAATTTTGTATTCCATCGTTTTCAGGGTCAAGAAAGGCATTGTGTTAGGTCACATGTTCGAAAAAATTCGATTAGTGCGTTATTTTAGGTAAATATGGATCAGGGTCAAGCTAATTGCATCTAAAACACAAGAATGATTCAGTGGGAATAATATATCGAGATAAACACATAGCTAATTTTGACCGAGCTTAGCTCTGTCATTCCTGCTAGTGCTTTCTAAACGATACTAGCCTCTTATATGTTGCTGGAATATTTTACTTCAGTAGCCACTGAGCACGAAAAATCTATTTCTCCCCAATTGTCCGTTATCAGTAAAGGGATTGTTACCGGATGCAGTGTCTAATCAAATGATATAAAATGATGGTTTGATACAAATTGTTAGAATTCTGTTCTGTCATAATGCTCACAAAATAAGACCAAACATCTTGTGTTTGTTGGGTATAGTCTTATCAGTAAGCCTAAAAATATTGCACTTCTTGTTACCTGCATGCACTGTTTATATGTAGCTGTTAAGAAACAGAAAACCACAGGGAGACATTCTATCACAGCTCATAATAGCCCGTGAATACGTCAATTAAATGGACGCAGTGACGAAGGACGTAGGCTTGTAAGAAGCTCATCTCTACTTCCCCAATCATAATACTGCGATAAATAATTTGATGCTGAACTTGCCACTGAAATTGATACATAAGTATGGAAGCATTGGGAAGCGATGAATGGGTAAGAAATAATCATCATTTTAAGTGACTTTGGCGGTAACTGTGGAATTGGTTAAAAAAAACATTGCCTACGTTGCAAAGTGCCATCCATATTTTTCCTTAAATCGATTTACTGGTAACTTCAAAACTAGATACTATTCCAGCTTCTGTAAAGGCTTTTTGTAAAGAAAAATAAAAGTTTAGTAATGTCTATGTAATCACTACATCATTATCAACAGTTTTTACTGTGCATTCAGGAACATGCCGAAAATAATTTAACAAATGGTCATCAGATTTTTCGTGGGATACGGGAAACTGTCCTTCCTCGATCCATTACCATATCTATGCAGGTGTAAAAGACGCAAAGAATGACGTGTTTCGCAAAGAATTTTTATAGTAACTAAATGAAGGATTTCCATATTCCAACACTGTATTTCACATTTACTGTTAACAAATATACCATTTTGTGCCTCACGTCTAAATAGCGGTAAAAAAACCAAACTGACTTTTACTGTGTTTTTTAGTTTCATTAAAACATATAGTCTAGCAATCTCATCACTGCCAATTGTTTCACTGTGAATTCAGTAACATGCCGAAAATAAAATAACAAACGGTCACATATTTTTCGTGGGATACGGGAAAATGGCTGCAAACAGTCCCTACTCGATCCATTACCATATCTCTGCAGATGTAAATGACGTGTTTACCAAGTGACAGATTCCTCTTGACGAGGTTTTCACAAAGAATCTTTACAGTAACTAAATGAAGAATTTTCACATGACAACACTGGATTTCACATTTACTGTTAACAAATATGTCATTTTGTACCTCATTTCAAAATAGCGGTAAAAAACCAAATCAACTTTCACTGTGTTTTTTAGTGCCATCAAAACGTATAGTCTAACAATCTTATCACAGTACATTTAAAAGGTTTTACTGGGTTAAGTGATAAATATATGAAATAATGTAGCTTCATCGATGATGAAGAAAGAAATATTAGGTTAAATGACAGCTGTCTCAGAAACTCTACTTGAATTTATGATTCAACAGACTGCATCAGATTTGTTCCAGCGCTTTCGAAGTTTACCAAGGTCATATTTAAAAGGTGAACGAGAGCAGGTTTCACTGGCAAAACACTCTTTGAATTCCACCTTGGTAAAAATGGAACCGTCTTGTCTCAGGGCCATAATCTTTTGTTTATCCTCGGACATTATAGAAACTTTTTTATGCTAACACGTGAAAGTTTTTTTAAGTTATGGACTGATACCTTTCTTAGTACTGAGAGGTTTTCAACATTTATGAAACTGACTTGTATCTATTACATTCAATGACATGACAGACTTCACACCTTCTTCCGGGTGTACCTGTACAAGCATACTGCTGTCGACTCTACTAAATTTACTGTATTCGAAGGAACTACGATGTTCTTGAAATGCTTAAACAAAAGCAGAATCTCGGGTCCTAAAGCTGTTTTAAAAACTTGCAATATTTTCATGATGCTCTTCAGAAGTGATGTCTGACTTTAGTTTATGCTTTCCAACAAATTCTTCAAAAAATCATGCAACGTAAGTTGTATGAAATTAACCACTTAAAAAATTAGTAAATGCTTTAGATTGCGATTTTAAAAAGCTGCTTTATTTCGCAGAAATGCAAATTTTCGTTATGCTGAATGAACAGACAAAAATTATTATAATTTCAATAGAGATTTAGAATATATTGTGTTACAGAATTAAAAGTCATAGATATTACACTCATACAGAAAAAAATGTTCTTACTAACATTCGGTAGTCTACATATTTTAAATCCGCCATCTTCAAATTACTGATTGGCAATGGAAATTCCGCTTATTTGTATTTAACAACACCCTAAGTGTCAAAAACACAGCAATTAAACATGTTCGAAGGATCCTTTTGTTAGATAGCTCATTGTGTTTTAGGTAAGCCCGTGACTCTCACGTCACTTTTATCCACGTTAGGTGGCCGTAACCTCTGATTGTGTCTCCCGGTGCTTTTTTAATTATTATCTATATACGTTCTGTGAAAATCTCATACTTTTATGCGAAATAAAACATTTTGGTCAAATGTATCACTAATTCCGCCAACTATGTCATCAAACATTTTGATGTAATCTTTTTGAACACATTTTATACATAAACAGATTGATATTACATCGCATTTAGCTGTACTATTGACTTTATTTTTAATGACCCACTTGACGATTGCATAGAATTTTTTTTTTTAACATAGAAAAATATATTTTTAAATCGTAACAAAGCTAAAAAAAATCTTCCAGTGCTCAACTCTAAGCAAACTCAGCTTATGTTGAGTCGAACTAATTTATAATCAATACTCTTATTCTGCTGACGTTGCGCGAACGCAACACTCGATTTTCGGTAAGTAAGACAGTTTTTGTTATTTTCACAATAAATTAATGTTATATATGTACAAATGAACAACAGATATCATTTTTATATAAAAAAATTAAAGCCTTGTAGTTTTAATAGTTAATGGGTTAATAAATAAAGTGTAATAATTAAAAATAAATATAACAATTAATAGATAAATATTATATTAGCATTTTTCAACGAAATTTATTGTTATGATTTTCTGTTTATTTAAAATAATTAAATCTAATTAAAATTATTCTACAATATATCTATGAAAACCGTTAAAATATCGATTTAATTGAGATATTTAAAGCAGCATAATGTAATGTTCTGCAAAACAATAGACAAAATAACATAAATACTAAAAAAAAATTCCACGTCTTTTTCAACATATCCCTAAAAGAGAATCTCATTACATTTAAGTGTGTACCGAAATATATTTTATTCAAGTCCCGTAAATTTAGGAAAATACTGCATCTAGATAATACTTGTTCTCTGTTGAGAAACTTAAAATTAAGAAAAAGAAGTACGCACACCAATGAGTTACTGTCCCTTATATTTACTTGAATTTATATACATCACTTAAGAGAATTGCGTGTAGTATTTTATTTTAAAACATTGATTTGGGAGTAGTTTCTTTTATAAGAATATCTCAGTAAAACAGCTACGAAAGATTACTACTTATGCTGGAAAAAAAAAAAAAAAATCCTCCTATTTTATCGTATTAACATTACGTATAAAGCACTCATAGGTAATATTTTATTTTCTTGAAGCATAATACTTTTAATGAAACATCTTTATTATTTAAAAAAAAAGTTTTATACATACTGTTCTTCTATTGAAAAAGCTACATAGTTGTGCATAGTACACATCTTATTTTGTTACTAACACATTTTTAAGTTTATGAATGGAGATCTCATCAAATACAGAGATAATAATTAAATATCCAATACACTGTTAAAAATTTCTGTAAAAACACAGAAAAAAACCGGAGACTCTCTGTAAATTTACACTAGTTCTCGGTTAAATGAATTCGATTGAGTTTCTCGGTCAAGACTCAGTCTAAGTTTACACCAGTTTTCGGTTAAATACATTCGACTGAATTTCTCGGTCAAGACTCTCTGTAAATGTGCACTAGTTCTTCGTTAAGTGCAATCGGTTGAATTTCTCACTTATCGTTTTACAAACATTTCTCTTATCTTGTATCTAATTTCCTGGAGGGATTTTCATATCTTTTAATCAAATTTAGATAGAGTAGAGAAATAGTCGAATGTAAATATTTTCAAAAAGTGGTCGTTTTCTTAATCATTTCCATATATATAATTTTTCTTTAAAAAAAAGTTACATGAAACATTTTCAACTGAAAAAGCATTTCCATTTACAGAGAGGATCATACAAGGTGCGTCAAAAAAGTTCAGTGAATGGATGGATATCTCATAGACAACGCGAGTAAAAAATGCGCCCCTGCTAGTGCGCAGGAAGAGGCCAATGGAGCGATTCACTTAGCAAGAAGCGCAAGAAACCAAGGCAGAATTGTCTGCTATGGGCAGTCGAACGGTACATGTTTGAAAATTCGCGTCTTAGCCATACAACGCAGAAACAAACAACGTCAATCGCCACATAAAAGCGTTTAGTCCACGTGTACGGAACAGATGCATTGAGCAAAAAATGCATGTACGGCTGGTTATCATCCCGACCGCCGAGCATAACGGCAAAATTTTAATGTTGTTTTCTCTGTTGTTTTTTTAAATGCTAAAAAAAATAATTTTTTCAACTAAATATAAAAAATTTAATTATGTATAGGAACATAATCCTTGAGAGTATTATTCATAATTTAATCTTTCAAAACTGAATTATATCGTAGAATTATATTAATTTTAAAAAATGCTTCTATTACAGTGAAACCTACAGCTTAGTGAACGGCGGTGAGAAGGTTAAACGTTTTCGGGGGGCGGGGGGGGGGGCTGTTGAATCCGTGGATGACGAATAACGTTGAGCCACGTTGAGCCTTAACAACTTTGACGACAGACAACATCAATAGGGTACAACAGATGCTGTTAAATAATCGCCGACTGTCTTTACGATGGATATCCGAGGAATTGGGATTCAGCAAGGACGTCTATCCGACGAAGTGTGACATCTGTGCTTCGGTCGATCCCAAAAGAGGCTTTCGCTGACTTATTCCAGAAGCTTTATCAACGATGTCATAAGTGTATTGTGGACAACAGATATTACTTTGAGTGTGATTAAAGGTATTTTGTTTCCATGTTTTGCTTTATTTGTTTTATGCTTCTATTCACCGAACTTTTTAGACGCACCTTGTAATACATTTAAATACATTGCTTTTATAAGAATTGTTATATAACCATAAAAGTATTTTTTGTTACTTTGTCTGATTATTTTTGTATTTTTTTTTTTTAAGTTATAACTACCGATATATTTACCCAGTTTTAATGAAAAAATATACCTAAATTTCACATCATTATTATTTAAAAATTCCAGTATATCTTCAGATATTAACCCCTTCGGGACGGGAGCCTTTTACGAAATGTTTAATCTTTTGTCACCGTTTTTTTTTAAAAACAGAAATTTGTGTCTTCTTGAATCGATAAAATGTGCTGATTAAATAAGGCAAATTTTACAGTAAAATTTTACTGGTGAGTAAAAACAAGGAATCTGAGCACTTCATGCGGCACGTATACGTGTCGCTCGTCCCCAATAGGTTAACCCATTGAGGGCCAACTTGTTGTACAGGAATTCTATTCAGTTAACATCACTTTTTGTTAAACACTTACTTTTACTTTATGAATCACTGAAATGTGTTAATTAAATAAGGCAAATTTTACTTTTCTCTTTTACTGGTATAAAAAAAAGTGAAAAAATCACAAATATAATGTTGCGAAAACGCAACGTCAGTCTTTAATGGACTAAAGAAGATAATTATTCAGAAGAAGCAATTTCTTGATAAATAATTCTTTAAATAAAGGATTAAAAAATTAAATTTGATAAAAAGAATAATAGGTATTATGTATCGGTCCAGACTGCATTAAACTAAGCCGTTTAATAAATTTTCTAACGAATATATTTGAAGCGAAATCATTGAAAATTACAAATACAATAGATTTTTCCCTGATTCATTATAAAAACATCCTTTGTACACGACAGCAACAGCTCCTATGGCGCATTCAGCAAGGTGTTTTTCCCAGAGGTCTCGGGTTCAAACCCCAAGCCAACTAGAAGCAAATTGTATAAAAAATTAAATTAAATGGTACAGCAGTTCGAATTTACTCGAAAAATTTTGATACTTCGAATTTCTAAAATTGATTAATTTCAAGAGCTATGTTAAGTTATTTTCATTAAAAATAAATTGATTTACAGAGTCTTGTGTATTTTTAACGATGTTAATTTACTGTAAATTTACTGAATATCTCCTCTATTATTTAATAGGATCTCTGTTTTTGTCATCTATGTAATTTCAAATAAGACATAAGATAATGGATTACCAGTAGATTCTCTGTAATTTCACAGAAAATTTTTTAACAGTGTACTTCAATTAATACGCATAATATTTTGAATAGTAAAATTTTTGTATATAGATAGTATTTGTCCCACGGCCATGTATATAACAAAATGATGAACTGAATTGTGTTAATACTACATTTATTAAAATATCTTCTTCTTACAGGGGTTTCAAGTTGCACTATATGTACGGAAAAACTCATTTCCTACTTATTCCTATACAAAACGCACTATCTGTCTCTGTCAAATTTACACAAGTTGTATTGTCACATCTGGTAATGAGTAATGTCCATAAAGAAAAACATTTAAAGAAAGTAATTTCTTTCTTACAAGCCTATCGATTGATATTTTATTTGGCACAATTCTAAAATTTATAAAAAATGTAAGTGTTAAGATTGTGAAAAAGCATATTGGTTGTTGTATTTTTCATAAAACGTATAAAATATTCCTCTCGACGACTCTTGCAATAAACTGAAAGAAGGAGATGAATTTTATTTCCTCCGATAATTATCTTATGCACGTTGTCTGATATCACGAAATGTAAATTTTGATTAATAAGGTGATACTTGGCGCAATATAATATAAATAGGAAAACAACGATAATAGCGCCAGAACTTTAAATTTTAAAGCATACCACTTTCGGTAGCATTAAGCTTACCGTCCTCAGTTCAAAGAATGACGGAAATTTCTCGAATATATAGGAGAGAAGCGAATCCATGTGAAATGTTTATTCGCCATTAGGAAAACAAGAGATTGCGGGTAAAAGCCAATAATAAAGTAGCATTAGGCATGGACTGGAAAATGTGAAAAATGAAGAAGAATATAAGAAAAAGATGTTTTTATATAATATTTCCAAAAATCTGATAATGGGGAAACATCGAATTTACAATTAGCAATATTTTTATAATTTTTATAGATATGAAATGTTTCAAGAAAATTAAGGTCGTGTATAAAAGTCGGTTTAGTGATCATTTTAGCCGAATTAAAATATGGCTCATTGCTGGAAGATGAACCAAACTTTAGACTTCAGTTCGGATAACATAATCTCTAAACCTACTTCTATACTCGAACTTAATCTGCTCAAAAGTACAGTTAGGACTACTTGTCTGTGAGAGTGACATGTAGATTTTTCTTCGCTAATATTAAACTCCGGTGTGTGTGATGCATTCATATATTTAAATTGTCTCCTGTGAACTTAATATTTTAAACTTATGTTTCCTGTGTACTGGTCTGAAGGCATGTCTGTTTTTTATTTCACGAAATATTTCTAAAATATTTACTTAATTTAAAATTATTTTTTTTTTAAATCTTAGTGAAACTGAGTACAATTTTAATCATATACAGTGAATGATTAATCATATACTGTGAAACCTCCCTGTGCAACCACATTCATTAAGCGACCACATCCCTGAACGACCATTTTTTCATGGAACGAAATTTATTCCCATTGGCTCAATACTAATTTTATCTCCATTCAGATACTATCCCAGTTGAACACACTCCATGAGCGACCCAATTTTATCAAGAAAAAAAAAAAAATGGTCGGTTTTCATGGTCGCTTGAAGAAGGTTTTATTAGAAAAATAACTCTGACATAATTCATTAATTCTAGAATAATTCATTGTATATTAAACTTCAAAACTAAGCTCGGATTTTTTATTATTGTTATTCCGGTAGCTTTTAAGTGTTTAAACCCCTTTGTGCCTTTTTTGGCAATGAATTTAACTCTGGTGACAAACTAAGAATGACTGTCAATAAACTCTTCTGCCATATTCTGTCTGGAATATCTCAAAGAAATAGATAAATTCATGAAATTGTCATTATTTGTTACCGTAAAAAAAATTTCTTTTATTTACTGATCTTCGAAAGGACTTGGAAATAAAATTTACAAAAGGAAAAACCGTAAAATTACGTCAACGTCAATGTATTCATTTTTTAAATTTTATTGGAATTAACTTATGTAATTAACTTTTTTGTCTTAATACTTAAATTTTCATATATTTTCCTAATGTGAAAATAAATATCAACATTATTACCTTTTTCAACAATTAAAATCTAGATTTTTTTAAAAACATGATCTCCATTAAGAGACGACCCCTCGGAGCGACGTGGTCGCTTTAGGGTGAATGGGACGTGGTCGCTTTAGGAATGTTTTACTGTATATTAGAAATAGGTTTGACAACTAATAAAAAACGAAACTTTCTTCGCAAAGAATACGCACAGAAAAAAAAAGTTTTAAATATTAACTTTCGGAAGAGAAATTTTAAAATTACGAAATTACCGCTGTACCACAGTTTTATCTTCAGCGAACAGAATTTAAAATATCACTGACAAACAGCCTTAAAGAACGTGATTCCTTACATAAGAAAATGTATAAAATGTTTAAAACAGAGAACAGCTTATAGATTCCAAATTCTACAACAAGTAACATTTGCAAGTAACATTTGATAACCACGAGCTGTATATGGATATGGGAGGTATGATTCCCCAGTAGCCAACCAATATTGCCTACATCTTGGCTAAATCTTGGCACAATCTTGACTAAAATATTGCTGCAATATTGGGGTGTTTACATTTTGCCCTTATTTACCCAAAATCTGTAGCCAATATTGACATGAAATTTTGCCCCAATATTGGGGTGTTACATTTTGCCATATTTAGCTGGTATATATAGCCAATAATGCAACGATATTGGCTTGAAATTTTCCTCCAATATTGGCATGAAATATTGCCCCGATATTGGGGTGTTTACATTTAGCCCTTATTTAGCCAATATCCTAATGCAATATTGCACCTTTATTTGCATGAAATATTGCCCCAGTATTGAGGGGTTTACAGTTTACCCTTATTTGACCAATATTTGGCAAATATTTCGCCGATATTGGCGTAAAGCATTGATCCAGTATTGTCATAAAATATTACCTCAATAGTTGCACGAAATATTGCCTCAATATTGGCACGAAATATTGCTTCAGTAATGGCAATATGTACTGTCCCAACATTGGCATGAGATATTCCACACATATTGGCATGAAATATTGTCCCATTATTGGCATGAAATGTTGGTCTTCCCCAACATTGGCATAGAATATTGCCCCAAAGTTGGCACGAGATTTTTCTCCAATGTTGGCATGATATATTGCACCAATATTAGCGTGAAATATTGCCCTATTTTTAGCAAGAAATTTTGCCACATTATTAGCATAAATATTTGTAAAATATTGGCATGAAACATTGTCCCAATATTAGCATATAAGTTATGCCCCGATATTGCCATAAAATAATGCCCAAATATTGGCATGAAACGCTGCCCTAATATTGTCATGCCATATTGCTCCAATAATGGCAATATATATTGTCCTAACATTAGTATAAGATATTACACCAATATTGGCATGAGATATTGCACCAATATTGGCATGAAATGTTGTCTCTGTACTGACATGAAATATTGCTTCAATATTGTTATAAAATATTGTCCCAATAGTGGCATGAAACATTGTTCTAAAAGTGGCATGAAATACTGTCCAATATTGGCATGAAATATTGCTCCAATAATGGCAATATATATATATATATATATATGTGTGTGTGTGTGTGTATGTATATTTTCCCAACAGCGGCATGAGATATTCCCTACATTGGCATGAAATATTGCCCCATTATTGGCATGATATATTGAGGTGTTTACATTTTCCCTTAATTGGTCAACAACTGTATCCAATGTTTATATATTTCACATATATCGATGTGAATATTGCTCCAATATTGGCATGAAATATCCTACCAATATTGACACGAAAATGTGCCCCATTAGTGGCATTAAATATTGCTGCGATTTAGGAATGGAAAACTGCTCCAATATTGGCTTGAAACTTTGCACGAATATTGGCATGAAATATTGCACCAACATTGACATGAAATATTGATCTAGTAATGGTGAGTTTACATTTTGCCCATATTTAACCAATCTTACCCAAGTATTGGCATGAAATGTTGTTCCAGTATTCGAAGTTATACTAAACCAATATTGGCATAAAAAGCTTTTTTTGCATTCCCTTTTTTATTTAAATAATAACTTTTAAATCCCCATCATTGGCAATCAGTTTCTTGAAATAACAGAAATTGGGTCAGTATTATAGCCAGTTTGTGATGGCGAATTTGTTTAATAATCCTTCTCAACCTTCATGCAATTTAATTTATTTTTTAAAATGATATGAATTTTTTCCGCCGTAGAAAGTAGTTGGACATAGACAGAGAATTATGAAAAGAAAATAGCGCTGGCTGACTTAAAAATCTGGTTTTGAATACGAAATTAGGATGCCTGTCTATTGAAGCGATATGAGATGGAATTGCGTTTTCCATTTTTTGATAAATAAATAATAATACATATAAAATTAAACTGAGACTAATTTAAGTGTTTCTTCTTTCTGTAGGAGTCACATCTGGAAATTTATTTTAAAATGTTAAATTTGACAAAATTTTCAGAAAAATCTTTTGTGTTTACAAATAAATGGAAAATATTTATAGAATACATAGTTTCTAATTAATAATTTCTGCCAATATCATGAATTTCTAAACAAGAATGAATTAAAAATTTTGTCAGAAGTAACTCCTTTCGATTTGAGAACAGCCATAAAATCAGCGATGTAAAATCTCTGCAAATTTTGAAGCAGTGCTAAATAAAAGATTTTTATTTTTTCCGTGGAAAACGTTATTTGTCATAATTTTTCTCACAGTTAATTAAATTTTTTTTTAAAGAATTCAAAATAATAAATAATAATAATAATAATTAGTACTGAGCACTGCTTAGCTAAATTTTCACGAACTTGATCTCAGAATTTTCACAGATGTTTTACTGACTAAATTTAACACTATTGTTTGTAATATACCATCCCTCATAGCATGCATGGTCACGGTGACGTCGTTGTGACGTCACTGCAAGTCACTGTGGTCACGTCACATCTGTGACCAAAATGCCACCACTCAGTGACGTCACATTGTGACTGAGATGTGAACTTCTTAGAAAACTTTAAAATATTACGAAAATTCTTCAAAACATATTATTTACTGCAAAATTATATTTTTCTAGCAGTTAAAAATTTGTGACGTCATTGTTATGTCATTGCATGTAACGTACGTCACGTCACATGTGTGACAAAAAAACCACCATATTGTAAGTCGTAGTGCGACAAAAATATGAACTTTTAAAATCTTTGAAAATGAAGAGAAATATTTTAAACAGTATTTTAAACAGTCCCGAGTTACAGCGGCATAAGGAATGAAAATATATTAGTGTATAGCAAATGGTAAATTCTGTTACGAAAGGGGGGGGGGGGCATAATATATAAAGTGCACGATACAAGCATTAATAAACTAAATTTTCATGCTATATTTTATCAATTTGATATCTAAGACAGTGAAAGTATACTTTTTTCATAATTTCATTTTTATCTAGCATTGCAATTTAATATAATAATCCCTCACTGATTGTTATTATTATAAAAGTGTTTCTCGGAAAGTTTCTAGTTTGTAGGGAGGAATTTTTATTTTATTTTTTTGCGAACCAGTGGTAGTCGTAACACTTCTGTGGTTTCAAACTAAAAAATTTCTATTACAGTTAAGTCTGAAGCTTTTAATGAGCACGTAGAAAGAGTCTTCAGAGTTTAGTCATATATGCATTTCTTGCTTTATAATTTGCATTCAAATCATATTTTTTCCGTTTGGTGTTTAACTATTTTAAGTAACTATTTTTTCAAAAATTCTACTTCTTTCAGACTTTTTAAATAAAATTAACATTTTCCAAAAATAAAAGAAATACACAAAATTTATGCAAAACCTATGATATAATTAATTATTCGCATTTCAAATTTGTATTTTAGAGATATGACTTAAAAAAAAAAAGTTATTTTACAAATTGTTTTATTTTACAGAAAACGTGTGAAACAAACTTTACTTTAAAAAGAGGGAGCTTGGGGTTCATTATTACCATTAAATTGATTTTTACACATTTTAAAAATTTAAACAATGTTTTATCTAATAAACTCTAATTATGAATATTATTATTATTATTATTATTATTTACAAAAAAGAAACTTTACAATGCATTTTAACATAAATATTTGGGTACTGATAAAAAGAAAAGGTAAAATACATTGGAAAATTCTTCAAATAGAAAATTTTAAATAAAAACACTCTCATTGCGCATTTCAGTTCCAAATCTATTGAGCCGAAATCGTCTGCGCGAGATAACCACAGAAAAAAAAAAATAAATAAATAAGGGAAAACGCGGGAAGCCAGGAAGTTGCGTCGCTGTGTAGAACATCGGCACTTCTACAATAGTTTTTTTAAGATAAGAGAATGACAGCTGCCATTTTAGAATATACGGATATTATTATAGAAACATAAACGTAAGTCTTATTTAATTTAAATATTTTATTCCTCATGTGTTATGAGTTAAATAGTTTTATGTTATATTAATAACAGACTGATCTAGAATTGCTTTCAGCTAGCAAAATTTTCTTATTCTATAAGGTGAATAAAAATATCTTAATCTGCCATCGCTTGAAAAAAAAAAAAAAAAAAAAAAAAAAAAAGCTGCGCAGAGACTGATTTATGATTACATTCATTAGGGAAATTAATGAAAACATCAATTTTCAGTTACTTGAGATTGAAAATGTGTTGAGACAATGATTTGGATGTTTTTTTTTTTTCGGCATCTTACTGTTTTCTAATTACTAACACTCATAGATTATATAGATATTCGATTATTATGATATTACGAAATTGTTTCAGATTAGAAATTAGCATTATACTGGGAAAATGTACTTTTACATATAGTGAAACTTTTGAAAGAGTTTTCTTTTAGTGCTAATAATATTTTAAATTATTTTTTAAAATCATAAATTTTCATACCAATGTTTTCAGATTTACAATTTGTCAAAATTATAAAACAATAGGAATTCCTTATAACATATGGGAAGATTTTTGAGATTTGTTAAATCTAATAATGCATTTAATTCATCTATTGTAGATTGTTGTTGTTTAACAGTACAACTATAAATATTAATTATTATTTTTAGTGTTTTTCAAATTCGTATACTTATTTTTTTTAATTGTATGTAAGCATTTTTTTTTCTGTTTGTGATTTTAATCAAACATTTAATTATAGACATTTTGAATCGATTATTAAATTTTCTTCTATTATAAACTCATTTTCTACGTTTATGCTACAAGTAATTATTGGCACTAAAAAATAAAATATGATATTTAAGCACTGAAATAAAGTGTTTTTCATGCCTGATAGGAAGTTATAGATTAAACTGCTTTAGTATATATGTTTTTTAAGTTCATATAATAAAAGATACATAATAGAGGATACAAAGTTGAAAAGGGCTTATGACTTCGGTTTGTCTCTCCGTATGTACGTCTAGCAATCTGTCTGCGCTCTAACTCTCGTAAATATACTCGGATTGCCCTGAAATTTTTGGATATTATTGACGTTTACCATAGCACGGTCCCTATTTGTAATGAAGTTTGTAGCATGTTTAGTTCATTTACAAGACAGCCAAAAGTATTCCGTTACATTACGGCCTATGCGAAAAAAATCGTTTCAAATGATTTTTAAGGATTTTACGCAAGCTTTCAAAGAGAATAAAATTGATATGCATTTATGAAGCGCACTAAAATATGCATTCTGTTGACTATGCGATGCAAAGAATAGTTATTATTCATTTACAGGGCTAAAAAAGGAATTCTATTACATAATGATATAGGGATGGAGGGAATTGTTTGCTGCGTACTTTAATTATGTTAATCTGTTTCATATATAATGAAATTGATATACGTCGCTGAGGTTTATGTACTGTAAATAATTTCATGTATAATACGAATAATACGTATATAGCATTTACAGGAACACATTATATAAAATATTACAGATACTATATTGTATCCGAAGTACTGTACATTAGCGATGACGGCAGAAAATGCATTTTTAATTATGATATGCGCTTTTATGATTCACTATATTTATGCATAGTGTATGGTGTATATAAGTGCTATAATTCCTATACAGGGCTACACAAAAGTATTCGTAAGTGTTACCGGGTATGGGCGCAAATCGCTTAAAGGTGGTTTTTAAATGAGTTATGATTTTTTTCGCTAAACTGCATTTAATTTACTGAGAAATGTTTGTAGAATATAGATAAAATGATATACAGGGTCACGTAAAGAATTGGATACATGGCCGTCTATAAATTATAATTTCTGGAAATGTGATTTTAGCAGTTTTAAGAGTGTCTTAGTTTGAATTAAATTTTAACTAAATAGTGGCGTGTAATAAAGGTTCTAGGTAAACTACAGGGTTGTACAAAAGTATTCAAGTATGTTTCCATGTATTAGTATAAATTGCTGAAAGAGAATTTCAACCTGTTAGGCGTTTTCTTGCTAAACTAAATTATCTTATTATATAGTATATATACACTGAAAAAAATGGGTACTGAAAATTGAGTAAAAAGTACACAATTTTAAATGCGTCACATACTCAAAATTGCTCCGATCCAAATGTACTCAAAGTTGAGAAACACATGTACTAATTTTTTATTCCATGGTTGTGATCAATTATGAATGGTTATGTACTGACCCCCACTCCTCCCCCCCCCCTAAAATTAAAGTAAAAATGTACTGATATTTATTTCTCGTTCAAAGTTATTAACAAGAAACGCTTAATTCATTATTTATTAAGAAAAATACCAAAATTCGTAACAAGATACTCAAATCGAATATTTTTATGACAAGAGCAACATTTCCAAACACTTTTAAATTATTTTAAAATACTGTGCATAATTTAATATTTACATTAATAAACATCATTTATGCCGCCAAAATGAAATGAACCATTACAGGGTACAAAATAATTCGTTTGTTTCGGTTTGATAACATGTGATGTTTCAAAATAAAGAAACCATAGGTTCATTTTTGATCCAAAAATATTCAGTTCGATATGAGTACATCGGTTTACTCATGTTTGAGTGCTTGATTTTTTTTAGTGTATCAACCTACAGATCAAATACAGGGCTGTTCAAAAGAATTGGAAAACATATTTTGCTATGGATGGTAACTGCTGAAACCAGTTTTTCAAATGTTTTATGCGTTTTCTAAAATGTTTACTTAGTTATCTTATTTTACATTATTTCCCTAAATTACGATATCTTGTTAAAGCATTCAGGAAGTGTTGGAAAGTATTTTATAATCTATGCTTAACGCATGATTTTTCTTACTTGTTTTTTCTATTTCTGAGATCAGTCTTTTCCTATAAAACATACCAAATCTATTTAGCTCATATTCACAAAATACAATGTACGCGGGAATAAAAAATTTAAATAAATATGGCTTATCATACTGTTATATAAATAATAGTTATATTAATATCCGTTAGACTCCATGTTCGTATTTAATAAAACAATAAAAAATCACAACACATTAAAAAATTACCCATTCTAAATATCAAGCTTGAACTCAATATCAAGTTTAGAACTTAATAAAAAAATATGTCAGTTGATAAGCATTGTTTTTTTAAGTGGAGAAATTGAAAATGTTTTAGAAGAAAAGTGCTCCAAAATAGCGATATTTTGCTAAAAAGTACGGTAAAAAATAAAATTTTATATTTACAACAAAAGTTTACTTTAAAATTCATCGCAATATTAATATTTAGACATTTTTCCAGAGAGAAAGATTCGCTTTATATACAATATTTCAAATGAAAATCAAATTTCAAATTAATTGCTTAAAAGGCGCAAAGGCCAACATAGTTAAAAAGAGTCCATGCCGGGACTCGAAACCGGGCCGTCAGTATAGCACACTGACATTCTACCGACTAAACCACATGGAACGACACCCAGCCTGTAAAATTTCTTACTATTACATGTTGGCAAGGCTACAAACGCAGCACAAGATGGAATATTTATCTTGAGCCACTGACATGGGGTAAACACGAAACTTAATTAAATCCAGCATCGATTGAAACTATATTAATACTTGGAAAATTTTCCAGGAAGAAACACTCGCCTTGCATACAATATTTCAAATTAAAATTGCCTTTTAAGCAATTAATTTGAAATTTGATTTTCATTTGAAATATTGTATGCAAGGCGAATGGTTCTCTCTGGAAAAATTTCCAAGTATTAATATAGTTTCAATCGATGCTGGATTTAATTAAGTTTCGTGTTTGCCCCATGTCGGTGGTTCACGATAAATATTCCATCTTGTGCTGCGTTTGTAGCCTTGCCAACATGTAATAGTGAGAAAATTTCCAGGCTGGGTATCGTTCCATGTGGTTTAGTCCGTAGAATGTCAATGCGCTATGCTGATGGCCCGGGTTCGAGACCCAGCATGGAATCTTTTTCACTATGTTCGCCTTTGTGCCTTTTAAGCAATTAATTTCAAAATTTGATTTTCATTTGAAATCGTCACAGTGTTTATGACAAGTTCGTCACAAATGACACATATTTCACAAATTGGTCACAGTGTGACGTCAAAGCATTGTCGCTTTCGTCACAGGTTCGTCACAAAGTTAATGCCAAAATAGTCACAAATGACACGCTTTTCACAAATTTGTCACGCCGTGACTTCACAGAGTGGTCACAATGTGACGTCACAAACGACCTCTAAAACGGCCATAACGACCTCGCATTCTAGTCACTATGACGTCACATCGACGTCACGTGACGTCACATCGACGGTCACAAAATCACAGTGTGACTTCACAACGACGTCGCCGTGACGTCACCATGCCTTACGGGATGTCTCTGCTGAAATGAATTTTCGGTTCATTTGTTGTACTGATGGGGGGAGATCATTTTAACCCTTTATGTATGGACGGTACTTATAAATACCATTAAAATAACTTGTTATAAAATTCTTTTACATCGATTAGTAGTAATACGGTTTAGAATCAGTTATAGATGCATTACTTTGTCTTGTTCCAGAAGCATTACACACAAAAGGTTGCACAAAACAAAAATAGTTTTAAAAGGATGATTCCTTTTGCCTTTTGATCTTTTCAGCTTTCTTGGCGTTTGGGGGGGGGGGGGGATTTCGGAAATATTTGTATATTTCTATTGTAAAAAAATTACATTTGTACATTTCCTAACTCTACAAAATTCTAAGAAAAATATGTAAAATAACATATTTAAATGGGTTATTAATATTGCACAAAGTACCCATAAATGCAAATTTAATTAATCCTTCTAAATCCTCCAGTCCTTATAGTATTCTTCTAAAATTAATTAAATGATTATGTAAATCTTCTAATGTAGCTTCAAAAATTCACGAAAAATGATTTAGAAGATAAAGTTGTCATGAATTTATAATGCAGTACATAAAGGGTTAAAACATTTTAAAATGCCTATTTGTTTTGTCCATTATTAAACAGTAAACGTTCAAAAAAGAAATTATGACGATTATCCAATAAGAACTGCTTTTATGACGTGATACATATCCAAACCAAGGTAAATTTAAATTTGAACTACATTGAAAATATTACCAATGTAATGCCTATATTTGTACAATATTGGCGTTTCATTCGAAATATTTTCAATTTAAGGCCATTGTTTTTCCAATATTGGAGTTTCATAGGAAATATTGCTAATGTAACGCTAATATTTGTAAAATATAGGCGTTTCATTTGAAATATTTAGAATGTGATTGGAAGATTTTTGCACTCCTCATTAAAATGTAAATATATCACTAGCTCTCATAAATCCCTATGTCTATATCACCATTCCAATATCTTTGTGCATCAGTTTCGTTATTTATGAAAAGACTAATTCACTAATTAAATAGTTTGTGATCATACCTGGCTTCTGGTAATCTTGGATAAAGAAACAAATCCTCCATTAACCTCTAAATCTTTACCCTAATTAAATATATATATATTTTATAAATTTTTCATAGATAGTTTAATTACTAATATTTAATTATTTAAATATTAACAATATTGCGCTGTGTAATTTGGTGATAAGATTCCTTATGAAGCTGCTAACCTTTTGATTGTTATTTATGCTACATTAAAAATAAGATAACACATAATGCCATTGATTAGATCATTCCACAATTTAAAATGCAAAATAAAGTTTATTTACAAGAAAACACGAAATATATACATTAATCCATCTAGCGTACATCGAAAAAAATAGCTCGAAGCTAATTACATTAAATGTTAAATACAAATTGCTGCATACGGATTATACAAAAAAAATTTCTTTGAATGATTTTTCATTTTTAAATTAATCAACATATTTGGCTTAATTGTCCTCCTTTTTACATATGAATATACATATAATTAAGTACGCGACAAGATCCCGTAACAATTAATCTATGAAAAATTACAATTATTTTAGAAGTTTCTGAAACTAATTTCGAAATTTTAAATAAGAATTATAAAAGGTAATCGAAAATTTGGTACGTAGAAAACTGAAAGATAAACACAATTAAATTTAATCTCCAAATTATCCCGGAGAAAACAAAAAATAAAGGCTACTTTAAAAATAATTATGTCTTCTTTCAATTTATGTTTAAAACATAAGTTAAATGAATATTCTCCATAATAAAAGTATACCAAACTATGCAATTTTGATATGAAAACAGAGTTTTGATAGCATATCTCATTTTATCTGTACATTTTACTGTCGATCGTTCAATTAAATTGTTTAAGAATACATATGGTTTAAAATATGGAACTCGTAATGTTAAATTGCTTTTAAATTCATATGGCATAATTCATAATTTTTCCAAAATTTTACTTCGGATGTATACATATTTTGAAAGAAAGAAAACATGAATTGTAACATCATTTTTTAACAGAAAGCAAGCTCTTAAAACTTAAATTATTCAAAGCTTAAATTGCACCTCATTCTGGTAGAATTGTAGGGCATTCTTTTAAAACAACCTTTGTTACAATTTGTTTTTTAATGGTTAAAAAATAATTCATGTGTGTGTTCCAAATTTTAAATATTCATAACTGGTAAAGTATTTATCTGAATAATTTTCGGTTTGGCAAACAAAAAATCTGATATTCTGTGAAAATATGGTGTACGTTAGCGAAATTTTTTCAGCTTGGTACGGAAGGAAGCTAAGCATATTTCTTTTAACATAAATTGAAAGAATGCATAGTAATTTCTAATAAAATTGCCCTTTTTGATTCTAATCATCTGTGCAATCATATGATGATTAAAATGTTTGGTATGTATATGTTCTTATATATATGTATATATATATACTGACTGCAGATTATATTTGTTACACTTAAAAAGAGTTACAAAAAATACTCTATTCAAAAAGAAATTTTAATTTTTTTTGTTAACTCTCATTAAAACAAACATTTATTGGTTAGAATCAAAGCCTTTTTTTTAATTTATAGACTTGCGAGTATAAATACATTAAGTATATAAGATGTCCCATAATTCCGTTTGCATTAAAAAAATCATGAAATATTAACAGATTGGTTAACGAAATAATATCAAAGAGCGGTTTGCATAATAAGACTTGACAAGCAGCGTGTGTTTTATCTCAATAGAAAAAATGTTCTATACTTCGCCGATATTTCAATAATTAATTAAAATTTAACAAACTGTCATTTCAGAGTCCTATTTACACCATAAAAGTTACAAAAATGTCAAATATTTCGTGGCAAAAATAATTTAAAATAGTTCAGAAAGTATATTCACATTTTAAAAACTCATATAAATGTAGTAATTTGCACAAAAAGATTTGGAAATTAATCCAAGTTTTAATGGGAAAAAGTTAAAAGAATATATAGTGTTTTCTTTTACAGAATAAATACCGAGACTTTAGCAAGTGTTATGATTACAAACTCATTCCGACAGGAAAATTAGTGAATTATTTATAATTATTGAAAATGCAAACTGCTTTATGTAGCTCACTGTATTTAAAAAGGGGATATAACTTGTTTTTATTATTCATGTTATGTATACTGTTATGTAAGCCCACTGTATTTAAAAGGTGATATATATTTTTCTTATTACTCATGATATGTATCATCTACCCTTTTTCAAAAAAATTCTCATGACATGAAAGATCATTTTAAATTTATTTTTTAGTTTAAATATCCTACATACTGTAACACGGAACATATTATTTAAAGAAAAAAATGTATTTGTATTGGAAAAATATCCAGATTTAAAAATACATCGGATTTCATTTTCACATTTGAATAAATATGAAAAAATAATATAAGTTATACTGAAGCACTTTAATGGACCGGATATAATCAAATATCCAAAGCAAACTGAAAAAATTCGATTCATCATTTTCCCATATTACCTCAAAAGAGCATTCCTTTCAAAGAAATGTTTTTAGTCAGTAGAAAATATATAACATAAAATGTCCTTAAAATTCCATAAAATTGGAAGCTTTCAGCTTTTAGCAAAGACCTCACATAAAATACATTATTTATTTCAGCTTATATATAGTTTTTTTTTTATAAAGAAATCTGGATTTTACATTTATGTTTGAAGTAATTCGAATTTTACTGAACTAAAGGAAAATAAATTTCATTCAAAATTGGAAGAATAATTTGTTTTATACTAAAATTCTATCCCTGAATACAAAAAAAGTATTTATTAAGAAGTCTTGTAATTATCGTCTTTAATATTAATGAGTTCGGGAATTTTCTAAACTAATAATAGTGTGATAGTACTTTTTTTTTTAACAAAGGAAATATTGTGTAATTTTGCTGTTTTCAGTATCAAATGAAATACCAGTACCATGCATTTTAATGAAGCAACAAGTGTAGTAAATGTTCCATCATTTCTTTATACGTAATAAAGAAATAATGTATTTTAAAAAACAAATAAAATATCACAATACAACCTTTTTTCTGAACCAATGCTAAACCTTTCGTATTACACGGTTGTAGTGTTATAACTGTATTATAACTCACTTTAGTGTTATAACTGACTATAGTGTTATTATAAAGGGCAGTTGTAGTGTTTTAGTGGTGTTTTGTTGCTCCTACGCGCACAACCATCATACCAGGTGAACTATTATAACCGTTTGAAACTCTGAATATTGTTTACCTTTTTATTAATTTATAAATGCTCATGTTTATTTCGTAAATCATTTGAAATTTATTATATTTTGGATCCTTTATTTCCGAGGTATCTCAATGCCTGACAGTGCGCGAAGACAATGCGAAAATAATGATAATGAGCCGAACTAACAATTATAAAAGTCGCAAATTTAAACCTTTAATCCCGTGGCTAAGCGATAGTTCAATGCGTAAAATGGGAATTTTATAGTTAGTGAATTTTAAACAAAAGTTATTGAAACTATATATTTTATTAAAGCTACTTTTAATAAAGATACATAAATAAATGCAAGCAAATTCGAAAACTAAAATACATTTTAATCTTATGTATGCATATTATTTTCAAAGGGAAGCACAAAAATCATTTAAACATCAAAAACTGAAAAGCTGATTTTAAACAGCTGTCTCACCTACATATAACATGGATGAAGACACAATAAGCTTAAGTAAGCAGTGAAACTACTGTCACCGGTACAAAATTTGAATTGTTTCGTGTGTATGTGTGTGTGTGTGGGTGGGTGTGGGTGGGGGGGTGCGGAAATTTAAAGTACATTCTATACATGAGAAAACCATATTTTACGGCTTAGAAATCGATATCTAAAGTCAAAGGACAAGATAGCTGTATCTTATTTATTTTTTTCGAAGAACTAACTATAACTTCTCGAGCCAGCAATTTTTAATAGATTAATTAAATAAATACGGTTTATTACTTATTCAGTAATTTATTGCAAATAAAATTTTAGAAGAACTCCCGGTTTCATGTAATGAAATTACAAAAAGTATGAAATTTCTGTGTCAGTATATTGTAGAAGTTACCAATATGTCTGTAATTTTTGGGATTAGAAATTGAAAACATTATTCTAAAAAATAACGTTTAAGAGCTGGACAGTGTGCCGCAGATTTTTAAAAGTGTATTGTTTTGCATATATAAAATTATTGCTTCTAATTTTAAAAAACGCTTCTGGGCCACTGTTAAAAAACTTCATTTATGTTTGTTAATTCTATCCATGATAGTTTAATCTATTCTGCTTTTCAATTACAGAATTCTCAAAACGTTTCCGTATATTAAAACGGATCCCGTTTATTGTATATAATAAATTGGTGTAAATGGAATTTGTTTAGTACTCCACGTTTCATTTGATAACTTTTCAAAATAAATTAAAATTTCTATGACAGTATGTTCCATTTGTTATTAATAAGTGAGACATTTTTAGAATTAGATATGAAAGCCGTTTTCTATACATACTGTTGACCGACTGTATAGTTTTCCGCAAATTTGTAACAGTATTTTATTTTGATTATACATAAAATTATTGATTCCGGTGTTAAAACATTTCTGGGTAACCATAAAAAACATCCTTTAAGTTTGCATTTTTTTTTTCAAAGAATTTAAGTTTAAATTTTTTCCATTACTGAATTCACAAAACGTTTCCCATTTATTGTATATAAAAATTTAGTGTTAATGGACTATTATAAGCACTCCACATTTCAGTTGATAACTTTTCAAAATAGACTCACATTTCTGAGGCAGTTTGTGCCAGATGTTTCCAATACGTCTGCCATTTTTGGAATTAGAAAGTAAAAACCGTTTTCTAAAGAATCGATTGAATGACTGGATTGTTTGCCTCAGACTTTTAATAGTGTGTTTTTTGCGTTTAAAAAATTAATGCTTTTAGTGAGTGTTAAATAATGTTTCTGTGCAACAGTTAAAATCTTCCTTTATGTTTGATAATTCTTGTGTTGAAATTTTAATTTGAGGGGTTTCAGCACTCTTAAAATTGAAAAAAAAACACCATTTAAAATATTTAATATCTTAAAATGTATCTGAATTTGAGACACAATTTTAAGGGGACCTTCTACATTAGGCGACAAAAAAAAAAAAAACTTTTTTTATGATTTTTTTGTAAGAAAACTGCATGATGGATCTTTTTGAAATTTTATCAGTTTATTGTGCATATCTTAAGGTACACACAAGAATTTTTTTATTACATTTTGTTGCTTCTACTCTAAGTATAAACATATTATGTTCAACCACATTTTTTGACACGGTGGGCAAGATAAAAAAAAAAAAAAAAAAAAAAACTACTGAATGGATCATCTTTATTTTGTTTTATTAAAGTTTATTTAATTGCATTCAATATGAATTAAAGTTTTTACTAAAATTATTTAAAAAATGTTATTAACAAATTATAATTAATTTTTTAACAATATTTTTTTTAATCGGCCATTACATAACTTTTTAAAAATAAATTTATGGGTTCTTTTAATTTATCTAGAAGCTATACTCACGAATTTTACGAAAAAAATTATTTTTGTGTTTCAGATAATTCTAGAATGCGCTATCATTCCCACCGTCCAGATGAAAATTTCCAAAGCAGTTGAACATATTTGCTTATAACTTAGAGTAGAAGCAACAAAATGTAATAAAAAAAATTCTTGTGTATACCTTAAGATATGTACACTTTCAAAAAGTACTTCCGGCCAGTGCCGGGAGGAAGAGATAGCTTTCATATTCCTTATTTTAAAAAAGCCAACTTATATTATTCAAACACACGAAGCTCAATTTAGTGGAAACCGAATATAGGAGATTCAATACTAATTTTTATCAATACTAAATCATTATGACATTAAATCATTATTTGATACAAGATGGCGGATGAAGCTGGCCAACGAACTCGGTCGAGATATTTGTATGTACTATGTACACACCAAGGTACATCCAAATCTGTTCATAAATACGCATGTTATCACGTGACAAAAAATCAGGACGTTTCAAAATGTCAGCCATGCTAGAAATTCAAAAGGCTATAACTCAGCCACTTTTTAATATATAGACGAAACAAAAACTGCTCCCGAACCTTTTTATCAAGGTCAAACAAATAAGAAAAAAAATATTTTTTAAATTTTCAATTTTTTGTACCACATTTCAAATTTAAAATTTTCTTAAAAATTTAAATGGCCGCCATTTTTAAACAAGATGGCGGATGAAGCTGGCCAACGAACTCGGTCGAGACATTGGTATGTACTATGTATAAACGAAGTTACATCCAAATCCGTTCATAAATACGCCTTTTATCGCGTGTAAAAATTCAGGACGATTGAAAATGTCAGCCACGCTAGAAATTCAAAATGCTATAACTCAGCCATTTTTTAAGATATAGACGAAGCAAAAACTGCTTCGGAGTCTTTGTATAAAGGTCAAATACATAAGAAAAAAATTTTTTTTTCAATTTTCAATTTTTTGGTACCACATTTCAAATTTAAATTTTTCTTAAAAATTTAAATGGCCGCCATTTTTAAACAAGATGGCGGATTAAGCTGGTCAACGAAATCGGTCGAGACATTGATATGTACTATGTATTAACGAAGTTACATCCAAATCGGTTCATAAATACGCCTTTTATCGCGTGACAAATTCAGGGCGTTTCAAAATGTCAGCCTCTATAGAAATTCAAAATGCTATAACTCAGCCATTTTTTAAGATATAGACGAAACAAAAACTGTTCCGGAATCTTTGAATAAAGGCAAATACATAAGAAAAAAATATTTTTCCATTTTCAATTTTTTGGTACCACTTTTCAAATTTTAAATTAAAAAAAATTTAAATGGCCGCCATTTTGAAACAAAATGGCGGATGAAGCTGGCCAACGAACTCGGTCGAGACATTGGTATGTACTATGTACACACCGAATTACATCCAAATCGGTTCATAAATACGAGAGTTACAGTGTGACAAAAGTCAGATATATATATATATATATTAATTTTGAACGGAGGGTGGTTTCGGGGTCTGGGGCTCCTGATCGATGAAAATATACCAAAATTTTTTGAAATCGATTACCTCCGAACGGCTGCAATAGGTAGCTTTTTGTAATAAATTCTAAAAGCCATAACTTCTGTTCTAATGGAAATTTCAAGGAAAACATTATATCAAAATGTTCCGAAAAGATCGAAGTTTAACACAAAAAAAAAAAAAAAAAAAAAAAAAAAAAAATTAAAATTTCGAAAATTTTAAAGCTTTAAGAGTGCTGAGACCACTTAGTTTTTTGTTACATTACAGATTTCCCAAAGCGTTCCAGATAATTAGAGGGTTTTTTTTTTTTTTTTTTTTTAAGTAATTGTAGATCATTTTATATTTCTTCTGCAAACAAATTTTAAATTAGTAACAACGTTGTTGTGATACATTGAGTTCATATATCTTTTATTGCGTGACAAATAAATATAAAATTCACAATTTACTTAATTAGAAACGATTGCGTTTCAAATAACAGTAATTATAGTATAATATTATTTTCATTGGAATTTAGGTAACTGTATATAACAAGTTTTGTTTCCAAATAAAAAGTCAGTACATTTTCTTTTATTAGATTCAGTTTTAACACTGTATATCAATAAAAAGTATTCCAAATTATCATTAATGTCTTGTCCAGTTACATTAAGTTCAACAAGGTGGAAAATTCTTGTCGTCTCCATTTATCGTTGCATAGCGCAGAGCTACAAGTCTAAAAGAATCAATTTCAGTCTGTTTCAGGTGGGAATAAGTAAATTTGAAATTAAATATACTATTCAATAAATAAATTTTATATATAATTTATCTGGATTATAAGCTGTAAAACGATTTCTATTTCAGTAAAACTGTTTTGATTTCTGTCATCATGAAATTCGGTTTTATTACCAACCTGATTTTTGAATAATTCTCGAATTCACTGTATTAAAAATATAGCTGAGTACACATATCTGTAAAATTTATTATGTTTTGTTTCTCACACGACAACAAAAATGTCTTTTAATGTAAATAATTCCTTAATAAAGATTTTTTTTTAAATAGGAATTTTAAGGTATTTTGTAATATGTTATTATAAAGGATTAACAAGGTAAAGGACTAAAAAGCTTAATTTCTAATGACGTGATAGAAAACTAGTAAGGCGTCAGAAGTTTTAAAAATCTTAAAACATACAAAACAAATAGGTGTTGCTATCCAACGTACAATTTATTCACAAGTTCAACATAAAACTCTACGTTTCGGTTTAATCTTTAAAACCTTCGTCAGGAGAAAAATTATCTAAATTATAAATCGACAACAAACTATTTACATGCTACATATTGAAATCAATTCAAAATACATATATCAATTATTTTGAATTTATTTCAAAATGTATCATGTAAAGAGTTTGTTGTCGATTTATATATTAGAAAATTTTTCTCCTGACGAAGGTTTTAAAGATTAAACCGAAACGTAGAGTTTTATGTTAAACTTGTGAATAAATTGTACGTTGGATAGCAACACCTATTTATTTTGTATCGATATTACAACCTAAAGTCCTTTATAATTATTATCTTAAAACATATTTTGAAAATATATCGGCAGCGTTTTAAGTGAATATTGAAATGTTTCAATAGACAAAAGAGCTTTTTTAATGAATTTAAGAAATGAAAAAAAGGTTAAAATAATAGTAACAGTGATAATAATAATTTTTTCCGTTAAAAAATTGTAAAAAGCCATAATTCACATATTAATCTGCAGAACATCAGGAATATGTTTCCGAATGATTTTCAAGAACTTTTGGGTGTATTCACTTTTAAAAGATGTAATGTGAAATAATTTGCAGTTCTGTAATACAAAATTTCATAATAACGACAATTTATATGCGTCAAAAATATGTATTGCCATAAATAAGCACGTATTGCGAAAATAATGTTATGTTTTGTTTAAAATACAAAACGAAAAATGTATTTTAAGAATTAGAATTTTTCAATTAAAGTTGCTTGAACTAGCAATTCAAAGGTATTTTAAAAGATAATCAAAATAATATAAAAGCTTTATTCTTAATGTATAATGATATAATAAAAGAGCATTAAGATTCTAGGAATTTTAAAAGTCTTAAAGCATACTTTCATTATTATTGGTGGCATATTAAGTGAATCGAGGTAACTTTAAATAGATAAAAGAGCTTTGTTAATGATTTCGGGAAATTGAGAATACGGTAAATTGAGAGTTTTTCCAGGAAAAATTCGATTCAGTGCACAGAAAAAATAAATGTTGCAAGCCATTAAAGAACCATTATTTTACGCTTTATTTGCATAACTTCATGACTTTTTAAAATGTTTTATAAACAATTTACAGACTACTGTACGCGTAAGGACTGTAAAAAATAACGAGAGCAAATGGCATTTGCAGAATTTTTCTTCAGAGAAAGTACAGATTTTAAACGATTTAGGAACGTTTTTCCGCTTATTCAATTTCAAAAAAGAATAATAGTAAACAAACTTTCCTTTAACCGAAAAACTTCAGATTTTGTACCAATAATTTCATAAAAACATAATTTAAAAATTATTAAAGTTATTTTATCAACCCGATGCTCTGGAATTTGCTTGAAAATTCCATCTTTTGTCTAACATCTACATATCAAGAACTATTCGACTGATCATTTTCGATTGAAAGTGAATGAGAGCATTTCTATTCTCTTAGGCATTAAAGAGGTATATTCAGTGATTCAATTGAAAAGTACTTTCGGAGATAGGTAACATAAATTATCATAATTTTTTTCTAATTCACATAAATATGAAAACCCGTACGTTTTAAACCATACTATGAAATTTATCGACAGTACTTTAGGTAAGTGAAAGAAAAGTTTCAATAGATAAAAGAGCTTTAATATCTAATAGCTTTTATATATGCATATAGATAAAACTAAGTATTTTTCAGATAAAATAAGAATTATTAAAAACATATATGCAGAAAAAATAGTAAAATCAATATTCAATGCATTATATTGCAAAGTTTTAAAACTTACACTGTATGCATTTGTAAACTTCTAACACATGCTTTTACATTCGTACTTGCATGAAAGAGTTTCAATCACGATAAACAACTGCTTATTCTACTGAAGTTTTCTGAATTTTACTGAAGTTCTTCTGGGTTTTTTAATTGGGAATTAATTAAGAACAATTTAATTTTGTTAACACTTAATTGCATGAATTATTCTTTTAGAATTGTGTTTTTAATTTTTATATTAAGGATTAGACACCAGAAATCTTGAGATAGATTTTTAACTTTATTTAGTAGCATATTTTTGTAATTTTTAGATGATTAATATTTCTATATAAATATAGTGGTTAAAAGAACTTAATTTATGTATTAAAAAATAAATAAAAAGGTGATGGAAATTTACATCACTATGCAATTAGGGTTAATTAAATATAAATATTGTTATTGTAATCAAAATAAAATGTAATCAATATAATTATTTCAGGGGATAAAACGTTTCAATTTAGAATGTTTAAAAATAAGAATGAAACAATACTTTGAAAGATATGTTACATGTTACCAATGTTCTTTGTATAATATACACTCCAGAGTGATTTTGGGTCATTTTATAGATTTTACTTGATAATGTGCTAGCACTCACACCTTATGACTTTTTTTAAGTTGAACTTTAAATTATATTTATCATATGTTTTCAGAACAGTTTTAGACATTATTTCTTTTCCGAAAGTACTCCGTATAAAATCATCTGGGGTGCATAGGATGGATGGAAGATTTAATCATATTCAATATCCCCATAATCGAAGAGCATTCATTTGTCAGAAGATCTAAAAATCTTAACTCATGTTTTGAAATTTACCAGAATTACTTTAAGTTAACGAAGTATATATTTCAATAAAAAAAAAGAATTTTGTTAGTGAATCCGACATATGTATGACACTTAAAAACATTACTTTATCTTGGAAAAATAAAATGCAGTATTTAGAACATAAACAATGTCGAAAATTAGTAGACAGCCTTATTTATCAGTTATTTTGTAAACAATCGCGAAGTGTTATGAATTTAATTATAAACTGTTTACACATGCTTCTACATTTACTGAATACAAAAAAAAAAAAAAAATGTATCTTACAAAAACAGTTTCAGTTAGTAAGACAGTAAAACATAATCAGATTGAAATGTGATCTCTCCAACAGTTATTTTGTATTCACAAAGTAAAAAACAAAGGTCGTAATAAAATTATTTTTATTGGCCTTCATTATTAAAATTTAAAAAAAAAATACTATTCTTTGTTTATGCCAAAAAAAAAAAAAAAAAAAAAAATAGAGAATGTTGCAGAATTCTTCAGTTAAGGTTATTTGAAAAAGGAATAAAAAAGTAGGTTTAATAATAAGTAATGTAATAACATACATAGTAACTTACAAATCCTTATTATTAGTGCATAGCTACAAAATAGAAGAGCATTATAATTTTAAAATGATTTAAAATATTAAACCATATTATGAAATTTAATGGCAGCTTTATACGCACTTTATTCGCAGAATTTTACATAATTCAGATTTGTTAATGATTTTGACATATGGATTATATTTAAAGTTATTTTTTTATTTAAAATTGCTTTTTGTATATAGAATAAATAGGGTAACTCTGGGATAGATGGCCATAGTTTTTAAAGATTGAAATAAAAATTCTTAGAATGTAAATACAAGAAATATTGATACATATTTAAAATTCTTATACAAAAGATCATACTATTTAATGCAAAAATTAATTAAATATTGAAAACAAATGTATTAAACAAAACTGAAATTTAAATGGCAGATGGCGATCTCTTCTTAAAGCCGAGGAGAGATGGCCATCTAATACAAGAAAGAAAAAGTGAAGTTAAATAGCAACAAGTTGGAAATTGCTCGTCAAACGTGGCAAATGAGGTGCGTTCGTACTATAACTAGTTTTATAATTATTCTTTGCACCCCATATTGTACTTAATGTATAACTTTTTGCACTTCATAAGATGCATAGTCTGTAACATCATTAAAACGCACATCCAATAATTTTTTCCCCATTCCCCGTAATGTAACGGAACACTTTTGACTGTCCCTGTAATTAAACTATGCATTCGATTTTCATAAAATTTGAAATAGCTCGACAAAATTTTGCAACAGTTATATATTTAAAATTTCAGACCATTCGGAATGCTGTAACATCATTAAAATGCACTTGCAATAATTTTTCCCATTGGCTGTAATGTAAAGAAAAACTTTTGACTGTCCCTGTAATTAAACTATGCATCCGATTTTCATAAAATTTGAAATGGCTCGACAAAATTTTGCAACAATCATATGTTTAAAATTTCAGACCATTCGGTTGGGTAGTTTTTGCTCTGTTACATGCGGACAGACAGACAGACGGACTGAACGACGACTATAGGTGCTACGTAAATATATAATTACGAACGCACCTAAAAAAGTGAAGTTAAATAGCAAAAAACAACACATTTGATATAGTTAATCATGAAAAACATATAGCAATTTGTAAAGATGCAGTTATATGATGGAAAATGAGTAAAGAAAACTCGAATAAACAAAATTTGAAGTATAATTACAATACTTCACTTTTCGTAAAATTGTACCACATGCTTGGCAAAGGTCTTGATAATTTGTACGCGATTCATGGAACCCCTTCAGGTACCTTATGCATTGTATACAGACATTCTTTTGGGATGCGATGTTATATTGCTTTGCACAACCAACACAGTGATCCTAATCCAATTCTATTTACTCGGAATCTGTAGAATCTGATAATTTAAATGTGTTTCGATTTCTTCGCTACTGGAATTGTCGTTTTTTTTTTCGCGTGTTAATTGTAGGTTTATTACGTTAATTTAGTTCATTTATCAGCTTTATCAGTTTCTGTTATGAAAGTTTCCAACGTTTTTAAGTATTTTCTGAAACAAATAAATCGTTATGTCTTGTTATATTATTTATATTAGTTATAAATTAAATAATTATATCAATTAATATATTTAGAGACTTAAACGTTATATATTTATTTTAAATTTAATTACATTTAGTTAAAATCATAACTAAGTATAATTTTGAAATATTGATTCAAGGTGGCCATCTTCCCTCGATTTCATGCGGCCATCTCTTCTGAAATTGAAAGACTGATAGTCGCCCAATTTAAAGCATCAATAGACATTGTACGTCTTTGTTTTAGTCTTAGAAGTAAAGATTAGATTATATAAGTGCCTTTAAAGTCCACATAGTAAAAAATATACATAACGTACGTACTGCAAAACATTCACATACCTAAGTCAAAAAATATTCAACCAACTTTTTAATTTACATTAAAATAACACTTACTTTTTATAACCTAAAAACACAACTGCACGTCCAATAAATAAAATCGTTGGACTATTTCATATGGACAATGTTTATATTGCAATCTATGATCAAGTTTTGGAGATATTTAGCCTGGCCATCTCTCTTCTATGGCCATCTCTCCTAGAGTTACCCTGTAAAATTTCAAGCAATATGCAAAACAAGCGAAATGCAATATTTTATCTTTATAGGGCAGAATTACTTGACGTATTTTGAATATTTATAACGATTTACAGTCGCTTATGGGATTATGCAGTGTGAAAAGTATCTGGAACTACAATAAATAAAACCTTTAAAGTTTCGAACAAGAAGTAGTGTTAATAAATTTTTTAATTTATTATTACCAAATTAATTATAATATTTATTACTCATTTTATAGGTAATTAGACTATTTTTTTATTTATAGCACAACGCTGTTGTTGCGTTTGCTATTTGTTTTCAACATTAGACGAAAAGAGAATGAAGCATTTCATAAATATTATGCTTGCTTAATTCTTGGAGAACATTGCTAGAAGAGATAAAACAGCATTAATCAATTATTTTATAAATGGAGGAAAATGGGATGTAGCGATTTATCGAGTATTTAAGATATACTAGATAGTTCCCCTCGAGATTTGACGGTAAATAACTTGATTGTTTCATTAAAAAATTTCTTGAACTTTTAATTAGTTGCTTTTGAATTAATTACTGAAATCGTGACAAATGTCTATATTGCACAAGTGATTCAAATTTCCTTAAGGCGATAGATGGTGATGTCAGTCTAACCTATTCAATGAAGGGAAATAATTTTAAGTTCATAATTTACAACAAATCATGCTTGATTTTTATCAGAAATTTACATAAAAATTTAGCTAGAGCATTTGTTTTTACTTACTACGATCTCACATATTTCGAATAATATAACAATTTATATATTTATTTTACTTCACTGCACCATTATTAAAAATTGCCATTATATTTAGTTTTATTAATCTCATTCTCTAAAAGCATAAGTTTGAAACTTGAAACAGCTAACGATTTATAGTTTATATTTGTTATTGCTTAAATTTTATTTAAAATTTTTTGAATATTAAATCATGAATATAAAGGTAATTCCCTTTATAGTTCTTATATAAAAAAATCCTTTTTTCCCGTGTTTTTTTTTTTTTTTTTTTTTTTTTTTTTTTTTTTTTACGGAAAAGAATAGCAAACTCTTTTTTCTAATGCGCACACACATATATATTCTTGATAATGGTGAGAAAATATAACAAAAATTTTAGACCAGCTAAATTTATGTAATTCAAAATTACATGCAAAATATTTTAGGGTAAACATTTTAAATATAAGTTATTATTTTTAAAAGGTATCGTTGAGTGTTAAATTTTATTCGGTTATAAAGCATTCAAATACTACTACTACTACTAATAATAATAATAATATAGCTTTTCCACCTAGTACAATATGTCACTATTGAGATGAATTATCGCCAAAAATATTACAGAAATCATTTTGGCGTTGAACTGAGTCCTCTACAAAAAATATAGAGCTTTAAACCAGTGCTTTATACCGCTGAACCAGCACGAAATCGTTCTACCTTACTCTAAATTGAAGCAGTTCAAAAAAAGAGTTGGTGTATGTGCACATGTTTTTATTTCGATCTTACTTAAATGTTTACTTTTGAGTTTTAATACATATTAAAAATCGTGAAGTCTCACCATATAGTCTACAGCGAAATCATTCGGAAAATAGACAATATTTTCAATTTTTTTTAAAGATTAAAATTAAATTATATTACTAAGATAGTAAATTTAATGTACATTAAAATGAAAGCAGATCGTGAATTTCAAGTTTTGTTAAAACAAAATCCAGCTCTAAAATACTCCAAGAATCAATGATTAAATTCAGGATTTCCAAAACGCTGGAACATGAAGTAACTAAAGTTTTAATTTTATTATTAGCAAATTAAATATATCTCATACTTATTATTTTCTTTTATAGGTTATTGAAAGATTGTTTTGTAATACAATATTTTTGTATTAATTTTGAAAATGATTGACGCTCATTATTTTGTTTACACCAGCAATGTTTAACAAGCATTTGAATACATCGTTTAAAAATGTTTCATTTTCTTTTTAGTTACTGCTTTGAAACAAACTAATAACATAAATATAATTTTATACATGATTTCAAATTCTTCCAGTTACTTTGGAATATATATATATCCAAAAACCAAACCAAAAATTCGAAACTACGGAACTGATCCAACAATAAATAAACTAAATCAAATGACAACAACAAAATAACTAAAAACAACTAACTTCAAAAACAACATACTTTAAAAACGGCAAACTTTAAAAACATTCAAACTAAAACCAGAAGAAATTGAATCCATGGAGACAGGCGGCATGCACTTGCGACATGCAACTGCGGGGTTAAAACCAGTTTTTATGTGCACAACGCTCCCCAAACAACCTGTCAAGACCAAAAAGAAAAAACTAAGAAATCGAATGAGCTGCCTAGACCCATCGAAAACCAACAACTGAACATGAAACCCCAAACAATCGTGCACGCAAACCCTGAACAGTCAAAGCCACAGTTACTCCTCTCTTCGCATCCACATTACCTCTAAATCTCTGCGATAAGTCTTACACTTTACGAAATTTCGCAGCAGACTCTTCAAAAATCTCTCAGGAGAGCCATGGTGCAATGCCAGAATATACCATTTGTAAAGCTCTTCAATTTTTTCCCCAGTATTTAATGTCAATCTATCTATACGGTTTAACCCGTTAATAAAAATATTTCTATATATTGAGATATGCACATTTGATCCAAAATTTAAGATTTTTATAGTTTCAAAGTTAAAGCTTTTTCTTTTATCATATATATCTGTTTTTATCTCACCATTTTTTATCTCGATATTAATGTCTAAATAATTGACCATGTTTTTACTTTTTGACTCCAATTTCAAATTTAAACATTTAGAATAGCAATCAATTTTTTTCTTTTTTCACATCATTGCATCTGACTATTAAAACGTCATCAATGTAACGAAAGCACCTCATATCCTCATTTATATCAATTTGTTCCTCGTACATATATAAGTAGATATCGGCTAAAATCGAACTACAACATCCCCCCATTGGAATACCTCTAACTTGTTTGTAAACAATTTTCCCGTCATATAAGTAGTTCTCATTCACTACAATGTTAAACAAATTAGTAAACCATTCCTGTCCGATAGTTGAGTAATTATATTTACTAAAAAACTCCATAATTTTTATTTTAAGGTTGTCCAAATCTATACTATTATACAAATCTTCAAAATTATACGCTGTTAAACTTGAAATGTTTTTCATTAGATTTAAATGTTTAATTAACTCAAAGCTGTTTTTTATTATACAAGCCGGTTTATCTTTCAATACTTCATCAAAAATTTCTTTTAATAATTTCTAAATTTTTTATTACAATTTTCCAAATATGAACCGAAACCACATGTAATAGCTCTAAAAACAACCGGATCTTTATGAAACTTTGGAACCATTACCAAATATGGAAAACTAGTACTATTTTGCTTAATTTTAATTTTTTTATAATATGCTTTTACTCTATTACTAATAACTTGTTTATTTGATTTATTTAATAAATATATATATATATATATATATATATATTAATTTCGGAATAAAAAATTAAAACTTCGGTAACACTAATCCTTGTTGGAACCTTCTTTTTAAAACCTACAATTTTTTAATAGGACATTTTATAATAAGAGCAGTTTTTTTCATAAAATAGTTTTTTTTTTTTTTTAAAGATGTGCTTTTTTTATAACAAATAATAAAGAAATGTCCCTAGTAGCATCGACAGATCGTAATTTTCTCGGCCTTTCATCAATTCCTCGAAATGTGCTCGAGTAATAACACAGGTATATCCTTGCGAGCAGTACCTGAGAACCGGTTTTCGATGGGCACAATTTCCTCGGTTAAAAGGTATCATTATGAGCATAATTACCGAGGAATATGTGCTAATCGCATAGTCATGTGCAACAGATAACGGCGCGATATCAAATCACGGTGAAATAAGCTAGAAAACGCAGTTTTTCTGGAAGCGTGAATCTGATTGGTTGAAACACGAGAGCTACGAAGATCCGGATGAAGACGATGTTGTTGTTGACGGCCGTTCGCCAGGAAGAAGGAAGCGGTCGCCATTGCTACACCGCATTATCCTTGGAATAAATACATTTTTTCCGGAAATATGTAAGTACCTATTTCATTCTTTCTGATGTTATTACCTTTTTCATTTGACAATGCTTCTGATTTACACACGTTTTCCCGTGCTCTTGATTGTAATGCACCTTTTTTAATAGTCTGTGTAATTGTTTATATTTAATCTTATATGACAACAAAGCGCAATTTAAAACTGAAAAAAAAAATTGATTTCATTTCTGATTTTTGGATTTCGGAGCTTGGCAAGTCTGTATGTAGTAGGGTGTCAACGATTTAAATCAGTTGATTTAAATCAGCGATTTAAATCATGATTTTAATCAAGTGATTTTTTAAAAAAAATCATTGATTAAAATAAAAAAAATTCTAAATGTTTAAAATGACGTAAAAAAGTATTCAAATCTAAGATGAACATAATTTGGAAAGTTTCTACAGGTATTGTGACTTATGAATACACAAAACAAAGCTTTAAATAATTGTTTCTAAGCATAATTCCTGAGTATTGTGAAAATTTAAGTACAGTAAGTTTGTAAAAAGCATGGTTTTTATCTAACAAACATAAAAAGCATTTAATTTAAAAATGATATTTCAATCTAATATAATTTACAATGCCATAATTTCCTTTTAATAATCAAGTCATTCATTCTTTTATACTATACAATAAACATAGCAATAGAGTGTCAATGATTTTAATCAATTGATTTGAATCAGATGATAAAATCACATATTTTCTGATTTTTTAAAATAGTGTGAAAAAGCATTATAATCAGTAATGAAATTGATCACTAAATCACTTGTAAAAAATGTAATATTTGTTATTGTTAATTATAAAAATATTAAACTGTGTAAAAAGAAGCATTATACATTTAAAAAAAAACATCTAACTAAATGTTAAATAACTTCAAAACATTATAATATTTAGTAGCTATTCAAATATTTTAATGTTATGGGGAAAAAATCCGATTTAAGTTTCAAAAATACAATTTTTGTAATCTATTTTTAAATTATGTGTGAATTTGCTGTATACATTGCTACAATTTTTGATCGATTTGATATACATACGCTTTAGAACCTGTGTAAAATTACTGGCTGCTTTATGTATTTATCAAACTATTATTTATCACCTTTTTTCAATCACTTTTTCAAAAATGTAGATTGTGTTCTTAAAAAGTTAATTGTTTAATAATTACAAAATTTAATCTGTATCATCAATTTAAAATTAAATGCAATTTATCAATAACTTTAAAATGTAAGCAGTATTTAATATTGGTTTAGATAATTATTACAAAATATTAATGCACATAATGTTGTATGTTACTAAAGAAATTTTTAATTTGCAGTTTTTTGTAAATTCTATAATTGCATAATTAAAATTTTATTAATTAAAGCAAAAAAACATAGATTATGTTAGTAACTGAAGGGTTGTTCATTTTTGAAATGCTTAATTCTTGGTAAATGTTTAATATTTTAACACAGGGGAAAAAATAAAAAAAATCTGATTTAAAAAAAAAAAAATCGGTACAGATGTCATATTTGCCCCATATTGGCGCGATTTTTTTCGCTTGCCAATTTGGCGAAAACATCAACAGCATAAACAACATAATCCGGGTTACCACATCAAGCACTTTGGCACAAGTTAAGTACCTGTTGCCTATATGATATTGGCGACAGAAAAAAATCGCGCCAATATGGGGCGAATATGACATCTGTTCCAAAAAATCATGATTTTTTTACACCCTAGTATGTAGTAGTATTTTGTTTCTGAAACCAAGCAGTTTGGCAGCCAAAATCCAAAATGCTTTAGTATCATTCAGTCAAGATTTAAGGATACTAAACAAAAAACATCTTTTAACGCTTTCGTTTATTAACACACAAAACAACCCCTACTGCTGGGATATTTAAACAGAAAAAAAAACAGGCAGAGGGGGGGGGGGTGATATTAAAATACAAAAAAGTTCATAAAATACTCTTATTTTTATCGCTTATGATAAAAAATAAATTTTTGCAGGGTTCGCAAATATCAAAACAGCGGTAGAAATGATTAAAAAAAAGTCACTGGTCCCAAGGACCAGTAAACATCAGAGTTTACTGGTCCGCAGACATCGTCACTGGCCCTCTACGTAAAATTATATTAAGTACTTTTAACCCTTTGAGTGACACCCCCCCCCCCCCATCTCTCTCTCTCTCTCTCCTTTTTCATAAATAACATTTGGAGAACTTTGATATTTTGTTTGTAAAAGCATGTTAAAAGATAGATTGAATAGATCTTTTTTTTTTTTTTTTTAACCAAAATTTTTCTAATTTACCGATGTTTTTGAAGACAAAATAATATTTTGTATTTATCGCTAATGCTGCTTGGGGACAAGTATTATAACAAATGTTATTAAATACAAGAATATTGTTTTGAATTTTTAATCTTATCATCTGTTAACCTTATGTTAATTTTTATAATGAAATTGAATGAGTTTTTGTATATCCCTTGCATATTCTCCCTTGATCGTCTGTCATCTTTTTTGTTATGACCGACATTTTTTTAGCGATTTTGCAACCCTGACTATTTTCAGCGGTAGAATTGATTAAAAAAAATCACTGATCACAAGGAACAGTAAACATCAGAGTTTACTGGTCCGCAGACATCGTCACTGGCCCGCTACATAAAATTATATAAGTACCTTAACCCTTTGAGTGACACTCCCCCCCCCCCTCTCCTCCTCCGAGAATATAAATTAAACTTCCTTTCAGTTACCCAAAATTTTCGGCATAATAAAATGTAAAATTATATTTTGCTAAAAATTAAATAGTACATAAACAAAAACTGAAATTATTATGTTTTTTATTTCCGTCTATTTATTTTAACTAAGTTTTTATGCAAATTTTATGCTTATTGTAATGTTTGGTTGCAGTTTTCTCAGGGACGGGAAAATTTACGTTTACCTGTCAGAAAGGGGAAAAAGTTACTGGTCCTTCGGACCACTAAATTTTTTAAATTAGTGGTCCAATTGAATTTTTAGTGGTCTCGGACCAGCGGACCACCAAGGATTTCGAACGCTGCAAAATAGTCAAATACTTATTGCTGATTATAAATATTTTGAGATTTAATATAAATTGGAAACTAAAATATATTGCACCTAAAAAGAACACAATCTTTTTCTTTCTATTTACACCAAAATTGACAGTCAACTAATTGAAAACAGAAACAATTTGCTTTTCACAAAAAACAAACATTCACTATCAAGGGAATTTTTATACACAGAACAAAATATATTTTTTACTGAAGAATTTGAATGCAAATGTTAGCATGCCTGTATTTTTATTGCCTAAGCTTTTTAAACTAAATTAAATGAAAACGAGAAAATATTCTTTCTAATGAAACTATAAGTAACTCATTGTCTTCTAAATTAGGCAGTTTATAAATTAATATTGCTCCACATAAATATTCGTTCTACATTTACAAATCAACATTCAGAATCCTTGGTGTTCTGCTGGTCCGCGACCACTGAAAATTCAACCTGACCACTAAGGGACAGTCCATAAATGATGTCACACTTTTTGGCCCCTCCCCTCCCCCCTTTGTCACACTTCACCTTACCTCTTGCCCTCCCCTCTTGTCGCATGTCATGCTATATTACATAACATATACTTGCAGTTCAGAAACAAAGCACTGCTTTATAGATTATATTTAAAATTTTAACTTTATAATTAAACTTTCATATTAACTTTAACTATTTGTTTTCAAGACATTTGTGAGCATAACTATAAAATATGATTTGTGTATTTATTTTGTATGAAATAATATTAAGGTTTACGACAAAAAACATAAATTAATATGCAATAGTCATAAAATATTAATATGAAAGAGCATTTGAAAACAGTAGTATTTTGGAATTTGAAATGGAATTTAATATATTTGGCTTTAAATCTTATCCTTTAGTGTTGACTCTAGAAAAAAAGGGCCGTCGGGTGGTAATTTTTCAAAAAGGGAACACTATTCTAAGAAAAGGGAACACTATCTAAAAAAGGGTACATTTCTTCAAAAAGGAAACATTGTTCTAAAAAAAGCACATTTTTTTTTTCAAAAAAGGGACACTTAAACCTTGTTCACAAAAATATTTTGAACTGGTTTGTTTAGAGAGCCTAGAATTTGTGATATTTTTTCGGGATCAATTGGATTGCCACGAGGCACATAGGAAATGTTGAAAAGGGCAGCTGGGCGTATCGGGAGGGTTTAAAAGAGCTGCCGGGCGCAAAAAAAGAAATAAAAAGGGTCGCCTAGCGCTGCGCCCTGCTAAAAAGCGGCTTAGAGTCAACTCAATACTATCCTTACTTTATGAGTATAAAATACTTTCAAGGATCGATGCAGGTTTTTATTCTTGGGGCCCATTTTGTGAAAAGTAAGTTATTTTTGTGAATTTTATAATATTTTTGTGAAAAATAGCATTTTGTAACGAAAGTGGAAATCCAGTTACTCATTCGAACCAAGAATTTATAAACAAAAACTTCTTTAAATCCCCTTGCTAAATTTTTTGTTTTTCGTGATCTGGTTTTATTTACAAATTACACATTTTAAAACAGTTTTTATGAAAAAGAATGTTATGAAAGGGGTTTTTATTTATTAAAAGGATTTATTTTCTTATCTATTATCTGTTTATTAAAAGGAATTTTGTGAAGGGGCCTATTTTATTAAATAGATTTTTGTGAAAGGGCCCTAAATAGGCCCCAAATTTTGCATGGATCGACCCCTGATTTTAATTTCAAAATAACTTCAAAATTTAATCTGCTGATTTTTAATGCTTTTATTTTAACCAAAATGTGTGATGTCACATTTCTTCTTACCCCCTCCCATCCCCTTGTCACAATTTCACGAACCCTACTCCAAGCATGACATTAGTTGTGGGCAGCCCCTAATTTGAAAAATTTAGTTGTCCGCAGAACCAGTAACTTTGCTGCCCTCCCGATCGCAAATCACAGTTTTATTTTATTTTTAACAAATTAAAATTTCACATTTTATTAATGCTGAAAATTTTGGATAACTGAAAAGTGAGTTTGGTTTATATTCTGGGGAGGGGAGAGGGCTCAAAGGGTTAAAGGTGCTTAATAGAATTTTATGTTGTGGACCAGTAAATTCTAATGTTTGAGTCCTTGAGACCAGTGACTTTTTATTAATCAGTTCTGACACAGCAAATTTAGCTCGAAACATAAAGATTGGGGGATATATATATAATAGTAGAAATAAGCAAAAAAAAAAAAAAAAAAAAAAAAAAAAAAAATGCAATTTTGTACCAATCATTCTGACAGCCATAGTTTGGTTATCTTCACTGCAGTCTTGATTGGTTGTTGCCATACTTTCTTAGCAATCTTCTATAATTAAAATGCACAGACAAGATATTTGACTGTGGTCCAAAAATGATAAACATGTAACAAATGTGACCATATTACACTTATGAACTTTATGGTCTTAAATCACATTGTTTGGCGACTTTTTTTTTCTTTTTTTTTTTCTTTTTTTTTAATATAATATATAAGTGAACTATTAAATACACTCAACTCTGTGAAATCCGCTGATGTATAATCCGCCAATGTCTATTATCCGGACTACATGTTGGAATGTAAACAATGAAAATTCCATTAACAGTTAAACTCTTAGATAAAGTTAAATTTGGTTTTTTTTTTTCATAAGTTATCAATTCTCCAATGAATAAATATTTAAATATAAATTGGACATAAATGTTTAAATTTCCCAGGGCAACAAAATTTTATCTCAGCGCGAAAAGTAATGATTGTTCATAGACTATAGAAAAAAATTATTGACAACAAAGCAAAACTGAAATTACCATTATGTTGTGTCAACGTTTAAAAAAATTAATACAATTAGTAAAATAATAATGCATTATGTTTTTCTTTTACATTGTAATTATAATTTGTGTGCAGTTGTTTCTAATTTATTGCCAGACTCTAAAAAGTAGAATGTAAACAAATGGATGATCTATAATCTGCAAAAATGTGTAATCTGCAAAACCCTCTGTCCCTAAGTGTGCAGATTTCACAGAGTCGACTGTATATAATTTTATTTTTATTTTATGAAAATCAAAAGGGTTTTGTCGTAAAGATGAAAATAAGCACTCGCCACCCGGCAATTAAACTTGAAAGACTGGCGACTAAAAATATGGAAGGAACCGGTCAAATGCAGGATTTTGTAAAAAAAAAAAAAAAAAAAACTCAAATTTCATCAAAAAATCATGAAAAATGCCGCTAATTTTGTCAAGAGATCGCGAAAGAAGTGTAAATTTCGTCAAAGGATCGCTAAAAACTCGAATTTCGTCGAAGAATCGCGAGAACTCAAATTTCTTCGAAGGATCACAAAAACTCAATTTCTTTGAAGGATCATGAAAACTCAATTTCTTCATAGGATCACGAAAACTCCAATTTCTTGGAAGGATGGCGAAAACTCAATTTCTTCGAAGGTTCGCGAAAACTCCAATTTCTTCGAAGCATCGTGAAAACTCTCATTTCTTCGAAGCATCATGAAAACTCTCATTTCTTCCAAGGATCGTGAAAACTCTCATTTCTTCCAAGGATCGTGAAAACTTGCATTTCTTCGAAGGATCGTGAAAACTCGCATTTCTTCGAAGGATCGTGAAAACTCGCATTTCTTCGAAGGATCGTGAAAACTCGCATTTCTTCGAAGGATCGTGAAAACTCGCATTTCTTCGAAGGATCGTGAAAACTGGCATTTCTTCGAAGGATCGTGAAAACTCGCATTTCTTCGAAGGATCGTGAAAACTCGCATTTCTTCGAAGGATCGTGAAAACTCGCATTTCTTCGAAGGATCGTGAAAACTCGCATTTCTTCGAAGGATCGTGAAAACTCGCATTTCTTCGAAGGATCGTGAAAACTCGCATTTCTTCGAAGGATCGTGAAAACTCGCATTTCTTCGAAGGATCGTGAAAACTCTCATTTCTTCGAAGGATCGTGAAAACTCTCATTTCTTAGAAGGATCGTGAAAACTCGCATTTCTTCGAAGGATCGTGAAAACTCGCATTTCTTCGAAGGATCGTGAAAACTCTCATTTCTTCGAAGGATCGTGAAAACTCCAATTTCTTCAAAGGATCGTGAAAACTCCAATTTCTTCGAAGGATCGTGAAAACTCCAATTTCTTCGAAGGATCGTGAAAACTCCAATTTCTTCGAAGGATCGTGAAAACTCCAATTTCTTCGAAGGATCGTGAAAACTCCAATTTCTTCGAAGGATCGTGAAAACTCCAATTTCTTCGAAGGATCGTGAAAACTCCAATTTCTTCGAAGGATCGTGAAAACTCCAATTTCTTCGAAGGATCGTGAAAACCCAATTTCTTCGAAGGATCGTGAAAACTCAATTTCTTCGAAGGATCGTGAAAACTCAATTTCTTCGTAGGATCACAAAAACTCCAATTTCTTGGAAGGATTGCGAAAACTCAATTTCTTCGAAGGTTCGCGAAAACTCCAATTTTTTCGAAGGATCGCGAAAACTCCAATTTCTTCGAAGGATCGCAAAAACTCCAATTTCTTCGAAGGATCGCGAAAACTCCAATTTCTTCGAAGGATCGCGAAAACTCAAATTTCGTCGAATGGCTGCTGAAAAATCGTGAATTTCATCGAAGGATCATGGGGGGGGGATGCAAATTTCATCATAGGGCACGGAAAAGTTCAAATTTTGTGAATGGTTCGCAGAAAAGACTAGAACGGGCTCTGTGACAGACTGACAGAGGAGCGAGACGAATAGGGTTTCATCAGATGAACGAAACCCTAAAAATTGAATTTCAAGCCCTGTCTTCAGTGGTTATAAAATTTTTGCGACGATTGATAAATCCTGCCATTTCATTTTACGATTGATTGATAAAATTTACTCTGTTTTTCCTCTGTTGAATTGAAAAATTGCATGTTTTTTTTCTGAGATGAGTAAACAATTTGATATTTTTCCCCATTAATGGATCACAATTAAAAGATTTCGCAGTTTTTTTCTTGTGTGGAGTTGACATATTTCTTGATTTTTTCCCCCCTCTTTACAATCAATTAACAAATTTTGCATTTCCCTTGCCTATTCGATGAATTTAGCTGGGTTTTTTTCTCCTTCGGCCAATTAGTGAAATTCAGATTTTTTTTTGCAGCTGATTGATGTATTTTTTGATTAAATTAAATAAAAGGGTGAATCAAAAAAAGCAGTAAGGACCCCTGGGTGCATAAAGTAGTTAGTAGTAGGGCCGCCGGGCTTTATGCCCTGACAAATAAGCCCATAGTCAATACTATTTTTACATTACCAAAATTCCTTTTTAGGTGCATTCGTAATTATATAAATATGTAGCTATAGTTGTCATTCAGTCAGTACGTCTGTCTGTCTGTCACTCTGCATATAACTGAGGAAAAACTACCCAACCGAATGTTCTGAAATTTTAAATATATAATTATTGCAATATTTTGTTGAGTCATTTCAAATTTTATGAAAATCAGATCTATAGTTTAATGACAGGGATAGTCTAAAGTTTTCCATTACATTACGGCCAATGGGAAAAAAAAAAAATTCAAGTGCATTTTAATGATGTTACAGCCTTTCGAACAGAATGAAATGGATATGCACTTATTGAACCGTACTAAAATATACATTCAGTGAGTACAATATGCGGTGCAAAAAATATTTATAAAACTAGCTATAGTACGAACGCACCTCATTAGCTACGTTTGACGTGCAATTTCCAACTTGTTTTTGTGTATCAGTACTTTAATGAAATCCAATATTTTTTTTTACATTTCAATTACTTTTTTTTTTTTTAATCCTTAGGATATACCTAGAATTCCTGAGAGTCCACTCTGAGAATGCAAACAGTGTTCCCCTTGCAGCGTGACTTTGTAGAGAAATCTGTTTAACGGTAATTATAATTATGTTTATGCTAAAGAAACTACTTTTTGCAGTAGATGCTGCTTAATGTGATTATGTGTAATATCAGCCTGTTAGTGTTTTCAAAATCATCATGTCTCGACCTAAGGCATCATGCTAAAAGCATCGCTTTGTGTGAAAAATATTTTGAATTATATTAAGAATTATATAAAAAAATTCAGTTGTAGTTGGTTCAATATATTCTTAATGCAGCAAACCAGTCCCATGAGATACAAATGTACTTTTTAAATTAACTTAATTTTTTATATATATATTTTGCTAAATCATACTTAATTAATGCAAAATTATACCCAGGTTTCACTGATAAATGTATATGTATTATGTAGAAGTTTAAAGTGTTCTGCAAAAAAACTCAATAAAGTCCCCCCCCCACCCCCCACCTTTTTTTTTAAAAAGAAAACCCCGAGTTTTAGACCAGTGTGCTGGGTGTTTTAAAACCCTGTATATTGTTATCAAAAACTTGTGGTCCCGAAGTAATCACATTAAGCAGCATCTATACTATACAGTGAAACCCCCGATCTATCGTTCCAGCATCCATCGTTTTCCCACATTGATCGTTTTACTTCTATGGTCCCTGCACAAATTATACTTAAATAATGTTAACGAAACCCGCATTCATCTTTCGTCAAGAAATCTTTTTCCCGCATTCATCGTTGTAAAATTTTTCTCCCCACCGAAATGAAATTGAAGGTCAAGCGGATCCATATGACATACAAACTGGAATTACTTCTTTTATCCTAAAATAACTCATTTGAGCTGTTTCGGGAGGGGGGGGGGCAGAGATTATCAAGAGGTCGTACATCTTCTTGATGCCAGAATAATCAATTGTTTTAAGCAATTTTACAGGAGAAAGCTAGTGAAATATCTTTGTTTCGTGGAATAAGCAAAAGAACGTACTCCAAAAATAGAGCTTCTGCAGGCTATTCATTTTGTACTTTCAGCTTGGCATGGAGTAACTTCTTCATTCCATCCAGAAGTGTTTCGCGAAATGCTGTTTTTTTGCGAAAAACTCATGAAGAATGCTCAACAGAAGGGAAAGAAAATAATGAATATGCTGACGATAATACAAATGAAGAGTGGTTGCGTGTAAAAGAGGATGTCTCTGTTACAAAATTTAACGATATATTTCTATTGATCGAGATGTTGCGACATGTGGTGTCCTAAGCATAGAAGAAATGTGTGATGATGCAAAAAATGAAAATAATGGCGAAGAAGCAGAGGATAATGTTCATGCCGATGAAGCTAAGCCTACACCAGCGCAAAGTCTGTCTGATTTAATTACGGCATTTGAAACTATACGAACTTTTTTATATGTAGGGGAAGACGGGGTACAATGAAACAAAATTTACTAATTTTTTTTTCCTATCCACAATTTTGCATGCACAAAAATATAATTAATGCATATTTTTAATCTTGTATTTTCCCCATCTAAATAAATTTTTATTAGGTTCTAAACAATATCTTTATGCTTGAAAAATAACAAAAAATAAATGTCTTACAGTGTTTCATTGTACCCCGTATGCCGGGGTACAATGAAACACATACTGGGGTACAATGAAACACTCCAAATGATAGAAGCAATTTTCACCCAGTATAGTTTATTTTATGAAAAATGAGATAAATACAAAAACAAAACTTGATTAATAAGAAAATTGATAAAAATAGTATAGTCTAAGATGAAAAATAAGAAAATTCTATTAGTTTAAGAAATACCTTTCATTTTACATTAAATTGGCGCAAGTCAGTTTCAAAAATTAGCATTTCTGTTTATATTTCAGTTGATCCTGAAGGAATATGGGGTGGTAGTTTCAACAGAATGAGGTTTTTTTTAAATGTAAGTTTCTTTAAAAAAAAAAAAGAAAAAAAAAAAAACTAGGTTGGAGTCTTTATATCAAGTATTTCACATTTGACTTCATTTAAATGTATGATTTCTCCAACAGTATATATTTCCTTATGTTTTCATTTATACGGATACTGCTTGTGCCATACATGTTGTGTGTGAATATCTCATTCTTAGTACCTCGATGACCAGCTGGGCCTGGAAAAAAATCTGGATCATCATCAGAGTCTGTAGCAGGCAGAATCTGTTTACAAAACAATCCCTTCTCAGCTTTTTTTCTCTTTCTGTTTTTTAATTGCTTAACAAGAGCATTTTTTACTGACCTGGTTAGAACAAAACTCTTTTTTTTTCTGTTTTCCTACTCTTACTTCTAATATATTCTATTTACTACTTTTATTACTATAATAAAACATGTTTCATTGTACCCCGTCTGCAAGTGTTTCATTGTACCCCGCACTGAGGTTACTAAATAAAAATTTATTTTCAAACTTCTAATATTTATTTTTTTTAGTTTGGTTTTGGAGGTATGAAGACAACAACCCAAAGAAAACAATGTATAGAAAAAATAATTATTACATATAACAACAAGGAAAAATAAACAAAATTACTTTTAGTAAAGAAATTTACTTTCAATGGCGTAAAAGCAATAATCTTCTATTGCTACTGTTGTAGAAGTGTGAATGTATCCAAATCACATCAGTAATTGGAACATATAGTTGTATAACATATATATAAACTGCAACTCTCTATGACAAATTTGACTGATTTTACAAGTAATGTTTCATTGTACCCCGTGTTTCATTGTACCCCGTCTTCCCCTACATGAAATTACAGAAAATGACAAGAAATATGTTGTACATCCTGAAAATTTGTTGTTTAATTTAAAAAATGAACGAAAAACTGAATATAAAATTACTCATTTTTAGAATAAATATCCATTTTCTACAACTTTGATTTATTTATTTTACAGTTTGGTCTGTAACAAATTAGTATTTATTAATATACTGTATACATTGCATGTATTAGTAAGTAATGCTTAAACTTTGTTTTTTTTTTTGTTGTTGTTTTTTTTTCCGTGTTTTGACGTTAAACCACATTCATCGTTTTCCTGCATTTATCGTTTTTTCCACACACACCTTGAAAAACGATGGATCGAGGTTCTACTGTATTTAAATATTAATAAATTTGTATGTGTTCAAACTGTTCAAAGCAAAAAAGACAGTATTTATATGAAACATTTAATTATAGACTTTTTTCCATAATTGTATTAAAATATGTATTACTTTCCTTTCTCTTCAGTTTGTAGAATTTTTTTGGTGTTGGATTCGTATGGATTTTAAGCAGAAAATTCGTGTTTTGGTTGGTATAAACTGATCCATGTTAAACATTAATGTTTTTGAGTTACCAGACGTAATTTGACGTCTCTTGCTACTTCAAAGAGTATGTTAAGTTATACACTAACGTAACAAATACTTCTTTATTATAGGGGCTATGACATAATTCAGTCATGACCGAGTTAAGATTAAGAAATTGTGATTTCTTGGCAAATATTATAAACTGTCGTGAAAGTGAAATTGCGACCAATAAAAAATGTCTAACTATATATGGCTTATTTCTTATTATATATATATATATATATATATTGTATTAATTGTTATGTTTTATTTATGCATAAATTAAACTAATAGTTTTTTAATGTGTATATTAAATGGTATCAATATAAAACAAATAATTGTTTGTGCGTTTGATACATTGATAACTATTTTATAAAGATATTTCAATCTGTGAATGTTTTTAAAATGTAAATAAAGGTTGCCACAAAGTGATTTTGAAAATGTTGATAAATTGCCAAATAATTTTTGCAGTTGTAATTATTTATGAGTACAAAAACAACGAAGATAATGTGTCAAATGATTTCTGCCAAAATATGCCAACTGACTGTGAATCTGCAGTAACAAAATATTTTAAGCACTAAAAAGTAGAAAATATAAATAAATAAAAAATGTATTTAAAAATATTACTTTTTTATTATTTCAAATTTTCAAATAGTTTAATATTAATTATGATTACACATTGAGTAAATAGTTTAGAAGAAGTGTAGTTATAATTGTTTATGAGTACAAAAACAATGAAGATAATGTGTCAAATCATTTCTTCGAAAATATGCCAACTGACTGTGAATCTGCAACAACAAAATATTTAAACACTAAAAAGTAGAAAAGATAAAAAAAATAATGTATTTAAAAATTTATATGCCTACTCTTTTTATCATTTAAAATTTTCAAATGGTTTAATAAATATAATTATGATTACACATCAAGAAAACCGTGTAGAAGTCTATTTTTAAGGACCATTTCATGTTTTTTATCCAAGTGTCAATCAAAAGGATGAATTTTCAATAATCGGGTCCATGCCAAATTAACGTGTTGTAATGAAAAATTTTTTTAACTACATAAACTTGCAGTTTTGAAATAGAGATGCAACGAATATTCGGCCCATTCGGCCTGTCTGCCGAATATTCGGCCCATTCGGCCTGTCTGCCGAATATTCGGCTTCGGCCGAATATCAAGTCCATTATTCGGCCTTGGCCGAATAATACACTGTAATAAATGTTTTTATATTTACACAGTATAACTTTTTAATTTGACAATTTATATTCATCATATATAATGAAAATTTTATTTGAAATTAACTATCACTTTTTTTCCCGTTAACTTTCATACTCCGAATGGATTTTATCTACCCATTTTTATATAAGAGGCTAATTTAGGAATCATGTTAAAAAAAAAAATTATGCTGTATCAGTAAGTACAAAAAGTATCTGTAATAAGCTAACATAATCTGTTAAATTTAAAATTAATCTATTCAAAATTGTTTTAATACAGCTGTAACAAGCTAATTCAATTTTTTTTTTTTTTTTTTTAATCATAATGGGAAGTTTAACATTTAACCCTTGTTACATAAAAAAATATTTCTTTCAATAATATTTTGAATTATACCTATAAAGAACATAAATATATGATTGATTAGATATAGATGTATTATATGTATAAGATAATTAAGTCGTATATGTTGCAATAGTTAAGGGGGTTTTTTTTTGTTGTTTTTTTTTTTTTTTTTTTTTTTTTTTTTTTTTTGTTTGTTTGTTTGTTTGTTTTAGTAAAATACGCATAAAAGTGAAATATAATTTAAGTGATTTTTTTTAAGTCTGTTACTATTTCTTATTAAATAATGAAAGAAATGTAAATACTAAATTCTTTTAATTAGTATGCATTTACGTTTTATATATTTTTTTCAAGAATAGCATTGTAATGCCTTAAAAAACAGTTAAAATGTTTTCAATAAACGTAGATTGTGATGCAGAAATAATAATAATCAGCATTCTCAGATGATAGTCTTTCTTTTTTTTTTTTCCCGTAAATGTTACCTGTTTCTGAAAAAACCTCTCACTATATATGGTACTTCCTGGTGCAGAAAGGTACTTTTTGGCTAATTGTGAAACATTTAGAAAGTCTTCCGAATTTTTTGCCCACCACCCCAAAGGACGCTGTTGTCTTTCTAGTAGTGGCTGGAAAAGAAAATTACTAATTTCTTTTACTCTTCACATTGAGGCGCACTTTCTAAAGAGGCTTCACTGCTGACAGCAAATAATAAAAAAATAATAATAAAGATAAATAAAAATTTTGTTAATTGTGAGCTTAATAATAAAGTCTATAGTGATTTCTTTCCACCATTTTAGAGGATATTCCTTTCATCCTTTCTATCAGTGGTTTTTCTTAAGATATTAAGATTTCTTATTTTTTATTTTATTTCATCTGAAAGCTGAAACTTATGTTTCCTAGTACTTTTAAAATTTTGTCATTATTTTAAAATGTAGCAACAACACATATAATATCTATTAAAATGTAACTAGACAGTACCTGATGAGGAACTTTTGCTAAGAATTTTTTTTTTTTTTTTTTTTTTTGGGGGGGGGGGGTGAATTATATTATTGAGGCAATTTTTAGGCCGAACATGGTCGAATATTTTTTCAGAGTAAAATAATGCTTTAAAAAATTAAAAATTTGTATATAAATAATTTTTTTAAAGAAAACAATACATTTTAAATGTGAAATATACAAGAATTGTGCATATAGTGCATACCATATTTTGTTTTTAGGCCAAAATAAGTTCATTATTCGGCGGCCCAATAGGCCGAATATTCGGCTGCAACTTGGCCGAATATTCGGTATTCGGTTATTCGGCCAAACCACTATTCGTTGCATCACTATTTTGAAAGGTGTTATTTTTAAAGATAAACGTTGAATGCTTATAAATTGTTTTTTAAATTGTTGTTATTTTTTTTCACCCCTCCCTTTTTTTCCCCTCTTCTCCCTCATGTCTGTGGAAACATAAATAATTTCGAAATTAGAAACTCCCCCCCCCCCCCCCCAATTGTGAAAATTTGGCTTTTTTTTTCTCCTCGGGTTTCCAAGAATAAAAATTATACAAAATTGTATTTTTTTTTTCTTTTTTTTGCTTGGTTTTATGCACCTTGGACCTGAAATAAAACAGATGTTGTAAAATTATCTGTGTGACTGAAAATAATGCCAAAATGGTAAATTTTCTCTTCAATCTGCATGCAGTCTGTCTCAAATCGAAAGGTCTGTGTGACATAAAATAACGATGGTGGTGTAAACTTTTTACAAATTTTACAGCAGTTCATTGAAATTTATTTATTTTTTTTTTTTTGGGGGGGGGGGGCGAAATTGTTTTCAGAAAAAAAGTGTCATCTTTTTTCTGAAAACTTTTATCTCTTAACTTTAGTGTAGCTCAAAGAATATATTATAATTACATATGTAAAAGGCTGATGGGCCCGCAAAATATTCTGCTATTTCCAAAAAGAAAAACATGATTGGGTGATCCATTTAAACTGTATTTTACATGTCATGCTAAAAATGTTGTATATGCAACTGACAATATTGCCATCAGTTTTAATAGTTGTTGTCCCGGTAGCAGAATGTTTGAAACAGGAGACGAGCTTCGCAGATTTTCTTTTCTCTTTTGCAGATTCTTCTTCGTCAGACCTTTATTTTGCTTCATAGTATTATGTTTAGCTCTTTCTTTATTACTTAATACAAAAAGTTAATATTGTTATTAATAAAATATTTTAAAATGTCTAAAAACGTTACATGTAAGTGATTGTTTGATTAATTAACGCTTCAATTGTAAAAATATTTTACCTGCAGATTATTTTTTGTCCCTGAAGTATCTGTCACAGGCACATGGAGAATTTTCTGCTACTGGGGTTGTTGTATAATAAAAAATATCTGTTATACTACAAACTATGAATAATAACTGGTTAAATTCAGTTTTTGTGGTACTTTATTCTTTCTATGGGGGGGAGGATGAAATCGACCTACTTTTTCGGCTCAATGAATGGTATCCTGCCTTTAAAGAAAATTATAGAGGATTCCATGAAATCATAAAACCACCTTTTCTTCATAGCAAAAAACTGGTTTTTGTTGTTTGAAATAAGATTTTGGGTGAAATCTGTAGGGTATACTTGATAAGTACCAGGTTTCAATCTGAAGAAAATCTCCAAAATTGGCTCTTTGTAAAATGGTTATTTAAACACTGAAACTGTTTATAGAAACAAAGTGTAATTTTGTATATGAAGTCTTAATTTTTTTTTCTTTGCAAATTTGCTGGCTCCTATTTGGAAAGTTTTATGTTTGTTAGTTTTAACTTGTATATAGAAAAATTAACTGAAATAACAGTAGACATTAAAGGTCTGCACAGACTAAAATTTTCAGGTTTGGCCTTAACAAATTCTATCTTGGCTTAAAATTTTTACAATTTTGCTGTTATTTCAAATTGTGCAGACCCAAAAAATCCAAGATTAAAAAAAAAAAAAAATACTAAGCTGGGGCCAAAATCCCAAATTCACCTTCAGTTTCTTTTTTGAATAAGTATTCAATCCTTTTCAAAAGATATTTTTTCTTTCTTAAAAATTTCAAAATGGACTTTTTTGAATGACCCCATATATCTCTCATTGAAATAAAATACAAGGGTACTAAATAAAGCTTACTGAAATAAACCACAGTTTTATATGTATATACACAACACATGATTATGCACAAAAATTTACTATTTTTTTCTCTTTTTGTCTAGCTTTGTGAACTGCATTTTACATCTGATGACATTCATGATATCCCCTCTCTACACTGCAGAAAATGAAATATTGTCAGCAGTTTTGTTAGCTACATTTAAGAAAAGATGGCATTCCGTCCTGATAATTTGGCTAGAACACTTCTAAAACAAGATACTTCATGTAATTACCCAGATGACAGACTTCAAATAGAAAATACAGATCAACATTCCCTTGCAATTTTTTTTTCCGAAGTTATTTTAAATGCATTAGTTTTTGTTTGTTCCTGTTGGAACATTAATTATAAACAGTGTAATTGATGCACTTATATATTTAAACTTACCTTGAATTTCTTTTGATGTGTATGTTATATTATGTGTTATTTAAAAATAAATAAATCTTAAATTTATATCAGAGTTAATTAAAGTTTGCTTTTGAAATTATTAGCTATATTTGAGGACATGAGTTTCAAAATTCGCCTCATCCAGAAAATCAAATTTTCAGAAATCGTGAAAAACCTCTGATCACGTCCATTGGTCTTCATTCAAAACCAAGATTTTACAATGCCAGAAATACACAGTAAAGCTAGTGTTTTGCAGATTGTATTGTTTTCTCAATTCATGTCCACCAGTACCAGTAGAATAGAATGACAGAGAAAACTCGATTTTTTAACTTTTAGATAAGACAAGTTTTGAAACTGACGTCCTCATTTAATTCTTATGCATGAATATTCAATAAATATTTTATTACTTCTATTTTTTTATGGGATGTGAATGTACACAGCCACGTTTGAATCATTCTGTGACAATAAATTGCTTCAGAAACTTATTTAACTTAGAAGATTTGTGTTTAGATTTCTATGAAGAGTTACGGGAAGAAGCAACAATTTTTTTTTTTTCTGCCATTGTTTAACCTTAATAAAACTTTCAAATAGTACATTTATATGAAATGAGCAAGTTAATTGATCAGAATTTAAGTACTTTTTGTGTACTCTAATTTCAGATGTACATAGTTTGCAGCCGATCCAATAAATTTTTCATCAAGAAAGTTTCTTTAAATATGTTGCATAATATGTAGAAAATAGAAATAAGATAAATCTTATTTATTAACATTTCTGGATCTAAACATGTTTGTTTGATCAGCAGAGTATGCACTAGAAATTGGGGTATTTTATTAATGTAGTAATTAAAAAATGCAGATAGTATATGTAGATTCTTAAAACAACACTTCAAGTTTAGAAACAATAAGATAAAATAGCTAACATTAATGGGATGTTTTATGTAGGCATAGAGATATAAAACTGAAAAAAAAAATGAATTAAGATAATGTATTTTTTCAGTCATCTGCCCTAATATCTAAACAGCATAGCTGCCAACTTGTACGGATTTTTCATACCACTAAAATGTAACAGAAAATTTTAGTTAATTTAATCACCGCAATTCAAGCAATTTTAACGTTTAAATAAATAAAAAAATTCTATAAAATTTTAGTGGTAAGAAAAATACGTACAAGTTGGCAGCTATGAAACAGAAACTAACAGGAGATGGATGTTGCTATTAAACAACAAAAAGTACGTTCAAACCTCATTAACATGTACAAAATTAACCTGGTATACTTTTAATATGAATTGTTCCTACAATGCCTGTCAAAATTAATACAACAATTTTGTTACTAATAATATAAACTATTGATGATAACATGAGGGAAAAACTTTTAATTTGCCTTGAAATTTATGTTAACGAGGTTTGACTGTATAACTACTACAGTAGTATTTTAAATTTTGTTTCAGTCATGAAATTTATGGATTAATAAACAAAAACAGTTAAATATTTTAAATAATATCACGAGCATTAAAGCCTTTCCTTATTCCACGTTGTGTGGATTTGTTCGCATTCAACTATTGTGACCTATGCATCTGGATGCGTAAGTTTAGGTGTTGAAAATTTTTTTCCTACACTTCCAGAGAATGTTGATCCTGTGCTAATGAAGCCCAAATTCATAATGAATATAAATTTATGTAAAGTTTTTGAATGAAAAAAATCATTGCAGCAGTGTTTTCGGAAAAAAATTATCAGAAAGGCTCAAAAAGTTATTTTCAAATAAATTGGACAATTAGATTGATCAATAATTATTAAAATATTAATTAAAATAGTTTTTCTATCTATTTTTCTTAAATCATATTAAAGATACAAATATTTCAGAGGGGAAAATACCTACTTTACAGAAGTTTTCACAAACAATACAGTCTTGAAGTATCAGCGTGACATAAGATTTTTCCTTAAACATCTAGGTAGTACTAATAGAAAAGAAATTAACCGTAGACGTGAAAGTTGTGAATATTAACCCCTTGAGAGGCGATGGGATATATTTTATCTCACCTAAGTTTAATCAAGATTTGCACCGGAAACTTTTAAATAAATTTTATTTTTGTAACTTTGATGGAAAAAACTTGTAAAATTGCTTTTCCTTATTTTGAAACAAAAATTTTCAAAGACCCGGTGTGAATTTAACATTACAGGAACACAATCACTTTCTCAAGGGGTTAAATGAAATGGATTTGAATTAAAAATGGGACTTGCAAAGCTGAACCTAATTCATACATTTGTTTTAGAAATATAATCTGTTATTACGGTGTGCTTCTTCAAGAGTTTTATTTTTTATACTTTACAGATATGAATTATGAAATATTTAAGAAAAAAAAAATATAAGCATACTTATTACCATCTTCCCACGTAATGAAAGAAGAAAAAAACTTTAAACCAGAAATTTTATTTAATGAAATAAAGTATATTTCAAATCTCTACCACATAGAGGCAAGACACATTTAATTAAATAAATTTTCTGGTTCAAAGTATTTATTTTTGGGAAAAACGGCTTATTGGCAAATATGGGTATGTGTTTGGGACAGTTTGTGTGATAAAAAATGGTCTTTATTTAAACGAGGAGGGTGTGAGGGCCTTTTTCTTTTGTATGCCTCTTGTCAAGGATCTCCGAACAGACCTAAATTGTACCTAATTAGACACCTGAATCCCACCTTAACCCTCCCCCCCTCCAAAAAATGCTTATTTAAAAATATGCACTCTTGTGAGTTATGAGTGTTTATACAATAGTATAACTTACTGAATTATTCATATGTACCTTGGTAGAAAAAAGGCCCAATGCATTTTTCATCTCTTAAAGTCGAATAAAATGAAAGAAATAACCTTTCACATTTTAAAATGAAAAATTTAAAGGGCAAAAACTTATCAAAGCAGAACAATAATTTAGAATTAACAAAATTCTTTTAAAATATTTCTATCAAACAAAATGATAAACAATAACAGTGGTAATTGTTAGTCCAATATTAATACTTAAAAAATCCCTTTTTTAAGTATTAATATTGGAAAATCCCTTTTTTAGAGCCTTTTTTTTTTTTTTTTTTTTAATAAATCAGTTTGAGTTCAGCAAGCAAACTTTATTTAAAATAAAAGGCTCTAGGAAGAGGATAAATAATAGAATTTAATAGGATTATTTAAATGAAGGAGTAGTATTTGTTCAGAAATAAACTAAGAAAATATGGAACTTTAATTCAGCCCCCCTCCCCCCTCAAAAAATAAAACAAAATTTGGATATTTTTGTTTAAATATTTTGTTTCAAATGATTGTAGTAAAGCTAATAGAAATTAAAAGTGAGCATATTTAAATTTCTAACTCCTAAAATTTTAATGTATGTATATTTCGCAAAATCTGAAAATAAATATTCTGAAATCGCTTTCATTTATACACCCAACCAACCAATCTATAATTCATCGCTTTCATTTATACACCCAACCAACCAATCTATAATTCATCGCTTTCTCATCAAAATTTGCTTGATAACTCATCTAAAAGTCATCGGACATTCATCATCATGAAATCGTACTCCTCGGGGTTTCATCATATTTTTTTCTAAAATTCATCAGGTTGCGATCATCTATAGATCTAAGGCCAATGAGACATTTCTGAGTAATTGCCGATGAAAACCATCCCTGTCCGATGAGAATACGATAATCGGCCACTTATCGTGTAATCGGATTTCGATGAGAGGCCATTCAAGGGTCAGACACAATTTGCTACTAGGGGTTTTTTAGAGAAAATATTTTTTTTAACTAAGCTTATTAGATGTATGAAATAAATTTTATTTTGCAAGATGTGTAACTTATATGACTTTCAAACCTCATTCCTTATCTAAAATAACACATTCCAGGAGATTAGTAGAAGTTTTAAATGTCCTACAATGAATTTCAAAGCATATCCGAAGAAATTAAGAGTATATGTAGTGTTAATAAGTGTATATTTAAGTGTTTAGAATACCTTCATTAAGGATTTTAAGAAATTAATAATAATTCAATTTAATAATTTTTAAGTTAAAATTAGATTTAGCAAATAGCATTTTTTTTAAAGCCAGCAGATAACAAATTTTAACTTTTATTTATCAGGAATTTATGGTTTATTTGAATGATGTATTTATATACTCCACGAATGTTTTTTTCTTTTATTTACTGTAAAAAAAGAAAAAAAAAACAAAACAAAAAAACATTGGAGTTATTTATTTTACAGTTGTTTCTTTAGTAGTTTGGATAAAAGTATTATGTTTCTTGTGTGGCAAAAGACGATAAAAACGAAAAGAAAAAAAATATATTGGATACAGTTATTTAAGTTTATTTGAAATAGGTATTATACGGTATTTTGAAAATTCACAATAGTAATGACTTAAAATCTCAATCCAATGCCACATAATAAAATTGCATTAAGATGTGAAAAGTTTTGAAAGCGTCAAAGCATATTTTGAAACTTATTGGCAGAATTTTAATAGATTGGAGAGAAGTTTCCAATGATAAAGGAACTTTGTAATGATTTTGAGGAATTTATAGTAGTTAAAAGTAAAGTTGTTACAACTAATGTTTTGATTTAGTAGTCAAAACAGATGTCGAAAGCCAGCAGAAAGCAATATTTTATCCTTAATTCAGCAGAATCTGAAGACATAAATGTAGTTATAAATGATTCACAGACACTTTTTAGCTATTCACGGCATAAAAATAATCGTAGACCACTAATCAATTGTATAATTTAAAAATAAAATTCATTTTGTTTAACCCTTAATTGCATGAATTATTCTTTTAAAATTGTGTTTTTTATTTTTTATATTAAAGATTAGACACCAGAAATCTTAAGATAGATTTTTAACTTTATTTAGTAGCATAATTTTGTAATTTTTAAAGGAGTAATGTTTCTATATAGATATAGTGGTTGTAAGAACTTAATTTATGTATTAAAAATATAATAAAAAGGTGATGGAAATTTACATCACTATGCATTTAAGGGTTAATTAGAAATTTCACAAAACAATTTATTTTTGTTAAATTAAACAAACAACAAAAAAAAAAAAAAAAAGATTTCCACTAACTTATTTCTAGAATAAGTGTGTAATTTCTATAATGTGTAAATACTTTTTTATAACACAAAACCATAAAAATATATTTTAGTAATGCTATTTTCCATTTAAAGTTAATTGAAATAGGAATTTAAAGTTTTTTGAAAGATTCATACTACAGATGGTTCAAAAGCATTATTTTTAATCTATTGCCGATAATAAAAGTGCCTTAAACTACCAGAAGTTTTAAATGTCTTAGTGTTTATTTTGAAATTTATCGGTATCATTATAAATACACTCAGTATAAATTTCAGTAGATAAAAGGATTTTGTTAATGATTTCTATAGATGGATAATATGCTGTAAAAAAGAGGGAAATATTTCTTGCTTGTATCAATTAAGTTTAATAAGATAAAATATAACCTTGTCCGAGTTAAGACCAATATCGAAAAGCGTTTCTCTATCTTTAAAAATCTTGGAAACGATTAGATTATAGAAATGCATTTTAATTTTTTGGATACCTGCAATTTTCGGAAAAGTTTATGAGTAGCTTTTATGGTGTGTTGATGCCTTTACTTAACCCAGTCTCGCCACGGAATATAGTATTTGGATTATGCAAAGTCTCAAATACTAATTTCCAGCTGCGTTACACAATTTATGTAAACAGTACTTACAAAATAACGATATTTTTACATTTAGAAAAATAAAACTTTGTTAAAATGATCAGAAAATAAAAATAAAATACAGGATGCGTTTCGGGTAGAAATTTTAACAGGCTTCAACCGCCGTTTGCTGCGGAAAACGTGTCGTACTTCTTATTTTGTATTTTATGGTGATTTTAACAGTTTTACTTTACTAATTGTGATTTATCACCAGTTTTTTGGTACTTTTTCATCTATATTTAAGCTTTTTGTTTGTTGACCATGCAAGCGTTTAGTTGAGAAATGACAACCATTGAAATACCAGCATTTCGTGTAGATACCGAAGTCCCCTTTTTTACTAGATTAAAAAACACCCATTTTTAAAGTATAGTATATAGTAACTTTCTTCTAATTAAAATAAGAATTCGTAGTTAGAATTTTAATGAATATTAACAGACTATTGATTATTTTATCCATTGCATTGTAGAATTTTATGATATAGCCAAAATGTATTTATAAAGATCTTGGTGGTGCTTTTTTCATTATAAGCAAATTAAAAATGAAAGTTCCAAATAGAGAAAAATAGGTAAAAATTTCGCAATCTACGAAAACATAACATAACCACAAACAAAAATATGCAATAATTTTTGCCGCGTTAGAGATTCCTAAAGGCGTTATCTTTAGAAACCTGAAAAACAATATATATTTTAGCTTTAAAAATGTATTTATAAAACTAATGTATCTCTTTCTTCCACTGTTTTTCGGAAACGTTTACGTATGCCTTTATAGCTTGTTATTATTTTTTTTCAATCTGTAATTTCATGTTTTTGGAGGATTTGTCCTTTTCGGCTGAATAACTGACTGATGCGTGAATAACAAATTAATATTAATGTTAATCTTAACGTCATTGCTGCAGTTGTATAATGTTTCCATATCAGCGGAGTGTTGCAACATATTTATTTGTCGATGTATTATACTTTGTAATGTTCTTAGAAGCATAGTTTGAGGAATAAATGTTCAGATGAGGCTAATATCAACAGTTGCCGATAAATATGCAAAAATTAACCTGTTTTCGAAATACTTACAATACATACTAACATCTGTTATCAATATAGAAATCGCGCAAATTTGGTAAAATGATATATATTTTGAACTATTGTGTCAATTGTTTTTTCGGAAACTTTTCGTGTACGTTTATAGGTTATTAAATTATTATATTTTTAACTGCAGTATGGTTTTTTAGGATGTTTTGACATTTTCAGCTGCATAACTGACTAATGCATGAATATTATATATATAATAGCGCTAAGTGTATAATAGTTCCGGAGTGAACTCATCAGGACGCCGATAATCGAATTCATCCTCTGAAAGAAATATCGTGGCCATGTTAGGCTTAAACATTCCTATCCCGTGAATAAGGCAATTGTTCGACTAATAGTAATCCTCGTTGTATCGCATCTATTCTTTTTTTATTTTCTCTAAAAGCTTCAAAAACTTTACACTTATAATTACTTACATTCTAATTTAGAAAATCCCAGCTACCAACAACATATTATTGATATAAACAAACAAATACCGTTTCCATTCATAAACATAAATTCCAAATCCAGAAATAAATGAACGACTCTTTGATTGTTTCATTTAAAAATACCGTTTAACATCCGATTCTGCTTTTACATTATTTGTAAAATCATATTAAAGCCATTAAACATTTTGAAATGCGTTTTCCACTTTTACATAGACTTATGTTTTGTAAAAAAAACGGAGTTAATTATTTTATATAAACAAAACAGCAGTTCCATGCATGAACTATGTTTTATTTCAACGCTATTTTGGTGCCATCTTCGGCAATCAATATAAATAATGGAACGTTTGACTGATAATATAGTATTTTATTTTTAAAAATATATACAAGATGTTATGATCTAATTCGAGATCTCTTTTTAAATGTTTTCGTTATGTATTTTTAAAATTTCGATCAATATAAATAAAATGATTTACTTTTTTGTTATGATACCTCAGATAGAATTTAATTTTTTTTTAAATTTTTTAAGAGGTTAACATGTATTCGCTTTTTTAAGAATTTTGTTTGTATTATAAATAAAAGAGTTTTTTTTTTCCCCAGGTGTTATGAAATATAAGATGTCATCATGATTGCATTAGTATGAGAAAATTATTTTTTCAGATTATCTTATTAAATTACAATTTTGTTTTCACTCCAAGATTATGTTCAAATTTTACAATGTTGAAAATCAAAACTTTATCTGTATTGATGTAATTAATATATGTAGTACATGGCATTGTATATTCGTTACATATTAATTACATTTGATAACAAATATAAATTTTATTTTCAATACAAGCAAATTTCAAATGGATATAAGCTAAGCTCTTAAACACTGAAAAAATTAAATAAAAATTTTACGAAAGAAATAATAATAATATTTTGATTTTGTCATTTTGTGCAACTACAAACCGTTTAATAATAAAACCTTCATTCTGTTTGTTTGTATGAAATCTTATGACAATGAAACCCACATAAACATTCCGTCTTTTTTGACGGGCGTTATATACTAATTAAAATAATATTAACGTTAATGTCATTTCTGCTAATGTATAAAATTTAGCTGCAAAAGTCGTTTGTTGAGAAAGGGTTGCATCAAGAAAACCTATATTTCGGGGTGGCAAAAATTATTAATATAGTAAAAAAATAATTTGAAACACTTCTGAAAGTCAATGGGAAAAAAAGGTTTTATAAATGCTTCTGTAAAACTCGAAAATTTAACAGTTTCTAAGGTTTCTGAAGGTAATAAATGCTTTTCGGTATACGTTCAAGACGTTATTGAAGACGTCTGTGGTTATGTAATATACATAGTACATTTGACTTTTTTTAGTTTGTAGCAAGATTTCTGTCCCGAACTTATTTAACGTTCCTAACCTGCTTATACGGAGGTAGGATCGTAAGAAACAAGAAAACAATTATTTTATTTTAATGTGTAGTTAGAAATTGAAAGACAAATAAATATGAAGACAGCCTAATGTGGTTTTTATATATTTATATAATTCTGTTTACATGCTGAGAAAGGAAAGTAAAAACCCACAAGAAATTATTTTTATCAGACTCTTCTTTGTGTTTTTTCATCGCTATTTGGCGGAATGTGGTTCTTAGCATTTGTCAATTTTGAAAAAAATGACGAAATTAGTACCACGAGGTTTCACTACATCGATTTTTATGTGTAGCTCAAAGTTAAAAAAAATGAAGTTACGTGTGATCAATACCATATTGCATGTGTTTGCATTTTACATTGTTAATACCAAGAAGAAATCAATGTAAACTAACTAAACATGATACATTTTTGAAGTTCTATGCAAATATTGTAATTAAAACTAAGTGGAAGTCTTGTTGGCGTTATATATCATAATCAATCCATTTATTATTCAGATACTGAATAGCGTGAGGATTTGCCAAAAGTCTAGTTTTGTGTCAACGACAACAAACAACATACCTGAACGACCGACATTACCTCCTACTCTCCTTGTGTTCATATCAGTCGAGTGTTCAACGGTGTGGGCCGGAACTTGTAAGGGCTTAGCTGCTTATGAGTATGCTAAGTGATGCCACCGGCACCTGTCAGTTTGCGGCATCGGCTAGTGTGGGAAATTCGCTACAACAATCAGCACGAGCTGTCTACTGGAGGGCGGGGCTTAACGGCTCTAACCAATCGGAAGAGCAGTGTTTATATGAGCAAACAAGATTTTGTTTAAAATTTTAATAGTTTTCTTTTTGTATGGTTTACTATTATATCCATAATAAACATTATTCGTGTAAACTTTCAGTACATACTTATATCTTTATAATTATTTTTAACACACTTCAACTGTATTTGAACTGGCATAAAACAAACATCGATGCGTAAATTTATGTGTCGGATGAAATGTTACAACATGTTTAAGATGTGTTTCAGATAGGGTAAAATGACTGCTTATCTTGAAAGTAGAAATATATAATTTAAAAATAAGATATTTTAAAAATGTTTCGCTCCATTTTGAATTTTAAAATTGTGTTATGTGTATCCTCATTATTTGTCAGAAAACAACACTTTAGAAAATTTGCCTGTTGAACAGAAAATATCTGTTTTAAATAACTTTTATGTTAATAAGAAGGCTCATAACAGAAATAATATCTTAGCCGGTAAATAGAAATATTTCTTTTCCACTGTTGTTTCATATATACACAGATATATTACACATATATTACATATATTACACAAAAATATATTACACATTCTTTATTCATGAAACCTGGAATAAATTTTTCATATTGGAATTTTTCATTTAAGTTTACTTTGAATAGGAATCGTAAGAAATATTGAAAGATGGCTAATACAAATAACGAAACTTAATTTTTAATCGATACCAACAAAGCAGAAGAAATTGTCAGAAGCTATAAGTAGTCACAAGTTTTAAAAGTCTTAAAGCATACTTTGAATTGTATTGGAGACATTTTAAGTGAATGAAGGAATGTTCCCACAGATAAAAGAGCTTTGTTAATAACATTTAAAAATTGATGCTTTTCAGGCAAAGCAAGGTATAGTATTTGCAAAAGAATATTTAGAACGCCATTGAAAGCAATATTGTTACCTTTATATTGCAGGACTTTATGATCTACTTTAAATGTATTTCTAAGGATTTTACAGACGGATTAAATAAAGTAAAGTGAGTGGAAACATGTTTCCATAGAATAAAGTATTTTTTTAATGAATGTCAGATATCGGTATTATTTCAATGTGATATATTCTTTTTCAGGTAAAATTAAATTTAGTATTTAGAAAAATCAAAATAAAGGAAGATAATATAAAAAAATACTAGTTGAAACAAGTCGAATTTAGGTGGCTCAGTATGAATATATACAAGTGAGCTTCTCTTATGGCACACGGTTGAGAACCACTGCCATAATTTAACACATACTCTTTCGGCAGGAAGCATTAAATTTTGTCAAAATGGATGCAACCTTGAAAAAAATGGATACAACAGTTATGAGACAGCTGAAAAAAATCATAATATATGTATCAAAGGGAGAGACAGATTAAAAATCTCACATCTGACCGTTAAAAGAAAAACATCAATTTATCGTACGTAAAAAAAACTGATGTTTAAAACTGCATGAAATTTTAAACAACACATTAGGCATATATTGAATATTCAGTGCATAAATTTACCCCAGATCTGGAAGATAATTTGTTCCAAAGAATTGCTTGAGGACCTACTCTAAATTTATTATGTGAAATAATAAAAACAAGATTAATGGGGTCCCATCTTCAAACTTATCCCTGTAATTACCAGTGTCAAATAAAACACTGTATAAAACAGTACAATGGTACAAATAGGAAAATATGGAAAAATATAAAAATATATAAAACTAGGCGACTCTGCCCGCTACGAGCTACGCTCGCCAACCACCGTTTACACACCCCAGATTCTAAAAGCAGTTTAATTTCATCTTCTTTAAAAAGATTAAAATATAATTTAAAAACAAGTGGGTAAGTGTGATCACAGATCGCACAGAGGGTTTCGTTTAATATTCCTTTAAAACACTTTATCCTTTTGCGAAATCTGTTAGTTCCACATTTCGCAACCAGGGGGTGCACTCTATTCTACACAAACCTCTATTCGAAGGAAACTCCGTTTTACAACCTATCCGTAGGTATATTAGTCGAGGAGATCGGGGTCTACAGAACCCGTGGATGTGTTACTCGAGTTGGTGGCGGTCTTAAGCGAGAAATTAAGAAATTTGCTGAAAGTACTATTCGGAAATAGTGGTAACTAAAATTTTGACATTTTTATTTTTCATAAGTAGCACATGTCTGAGTATATCATAGTCCTCAAAAACGACATCTAAAAAGGTCATAAACGCTATTTTTTTAAAAAGAAATCCAGCGCCCCTCCCCCGCCCTCCCCTCACAGGAAATTGCATGGACCGTTATTTTATAAGCTTTTTGTTATGTGTCATGAAGTATCTTAAAGTTGCAAACAGATCGCCTAGTTATATTTCCTAATTTTAACAAAATCGCGATACGTTAGTACCGCATTACACCACCAGGGAGCGCACTCTATTCTTAACAAAAGCATATCTGAACGAAACTCCTTCGCGCAACCTCTCCGTAGATACATCGACGGGAGGGTGGCGGTGCGGTCTTAACCAACAATTTAAAACATTTTCTGTGGCAACAAACGCTAAGATTTAATAAATAAATCTAGTCCCCCCCCTCCACTCCTCGAAATATCACACTCCATTCTTTTTTACACTTTTTCTTATGTGCTATAAAGTATCTTAAAGTTTTAAACACATCGAGTGGCGGTCTTAACCAATAATTTAAGATATTTCCTGAAATTGCTATTCGGAAATAGCGGTATGAACACTTATAAACCTTTTCATATTGAATAATTAATACTTATCTCATAGCCCGCCGTCTAAAAACACACGCAATTTGTTAGATTTCCTAATTTAAATGAAATCTCTGTTAAAAAAGCACGTACCTCCATCTTAATCTCGCATTTGATGGAAATAAAAGAAATTAATTAAATAATAATTAATATCTCATCTTGTTATTCAGCTATCTCTTTGAACCGGGTATGTATGAAATCTGCGAGAGATTTCCCGGCCGGATGTCAAAAAATTTTATCGAAAAATTTAATATTTAAAAAAGTTTAAATTTCGTATTAGAATGTTCTCTGCTTAAATTTCTCCCGCGCCGATATGTCTGAAACATGACGGCAGCTGCGTACCGCTGAAAGGAAATCTCATTTTATTGTCTTTTCAAATAAAGAAATTAAATTTTTATCGATCGATTTTTAGTGGATTTTTTGCATTCTACCGTACGCAGAAAGCTGAAATTCAAACCAAAATAAAGTAGAATTTTTTCAGCGTATTTCTACACCTGGTACGAAATTGTACGACCGATACTTCCGCAGATGAGATTCAGCTTTTTAAATGTCCACTTCATTTATTGCTTAAATTACTCCGTGGTAACCCTGCATCGGCTGATTTTATGGAGCATCCGCCGAATTTACTGGCAACCCTTAAGAGAAACTCCGGATGATTTGGAAAAAGTGCGTTCGAAGTACGATTTTTTTGTAAAAAATAGAAGGTTACTATCCTTCTTCCTGGGACTTGCATGTGCAGGTCCAAAATGGACTACTGGATTTCGAGACAAAAATAAAAAAAATTAGTTTAAGGAAACCTGAGAACACTAGTATCGTCAGGTGTTTTTCATTCAAGAATACCGGCGTTTGGAGGATGTGCTGAGAAGGTACAAATTAGAACTCCTGAGATTTGCAGGGATCAAAACTAGGATCGAATATAAGTAGACTTCCAATTTTTGCGTTTCCTTGTTTACACTATAAAGAATAATTTGTGGCCGCAGCTCCAGAAAAATGTTTAGAACTAGCTAACAGATCCGGGTGGTGGAAAAGTGAGCTTTATATAGAATTGTCAAAACATATTTGAAAACACAGGAATTGCAGAAAAGAAAAAGATGTTTTATTAATTTGTGACAATTATGAATTTCATATTTTTATAGAGGCCGTAAATCACTCACGTGACACTGGACACTGAGATAGTGTTTGTATTTCCCTCCGCTGTCATCCGACGAGCTACAAACGGTAGATGTTACTGTCTTCCGACCCTTTAAGAAGAGGCATTTTTTAATTGGCTTATGGATCTCCGTGAAAAGTGGTTATAAATTTACGACATTTCAAGCATTGCCAAAATTGCTTACTTAAATCCTTTCACTGGCAAAAACATTAAATTGACTTTTCAAAGCCGAGAGTCTCATCTATTAATAAATTAACCTTCTCAGAAGAGCACTCCAAGCCATGTAATGTTAATGCAGGTACTCATTAAACCACTTAATATATAATTTAAACAACTGTATCTTCCATCTCCACTTAGTATTATCCAAAATATTTAACACAACTATGATGAGGCGTAATATATTGCCTTTTTATGGAATTTTAAATTAAATATTATCCCTTTTCTTTCCTATTCATTAAAAAAGTTCATAATTGTTTTATTCTTTAAAAGTAATTTAGCCCTTTATTATGACCAGATATATCCTGTTACGTTTATGCAGCTACCGTTATCCTATTTTCATTACCACAGAAATAAGTAATACAAAATAAAAAACTTCGACCTTTTTCGGTGAGCTGTTTTTCCTTTCGCAGATGTTTGCAATGTACGTAAAAATAACAAGATTTTTCATATAATAATTCCCCATTATAATCATTCGATAAATGTAATCCAGGCAGATGTATTTACACGATTAATGTAAACGTGTCGTATGTTCTGTCTACGATTCGTAGGTTTACTGTACGATATATTGGCGATTGTAACACTGACCTATTTCTTGCCAGAAATTTAAGGCTCACTATAGACTTCATTTAACGGCCAATTTCTGGAGTTCGTTGGATTCTTGGATTCACTTAAATTTCATAAGATGTTGGCGTGGAATAAATTTGTAATCCAATCGTTCTGCTTCTGTCTTTGCGACTGTTCACACCTCTTGTTGCAAAGAAGTAATTTATCAGTTATAAATTGTTACTTAAACATTAAGACTTAACGCAATTTCTAAAGACCCGCCGAGTATTGCACTTTATAATTTCCATATATTTATATACTAACTATACTCAATCAATTAACAAACATACACTACATTATGTGTCCTCCACCTCGTAATCTCTCCGTTAGTGGTACTCTAAGCATTATAATTTTGTATAGCTTAGTTTTAAATTTCATGATGAACAAGCCTTTTTATTAGAACCATATCAATAAAATTCAAATTACATTTATACAATATGAACAACGCGTGATATTTATTTCAAATTTATTCTCTACAAGACTGAAAGTGTGAACGTACAATTCTCTTTAAAACCATGATTACCGATTGGATTAAACCTATTTTGTGAAATCTGTACGTTATCTCCCTATAAAGGCTCCTTCATAAAATGCGGCAGTTCTCTGTAGATCTCTTCGCGTGGAATACTTTTCAATCATAATGCATGACATACTAGGAAACCAAGAAGCACAGATGTTTGAATGAAGATACGGGTAAAATAAATGGATTGTTCTAAAAAGAAGAAATTATCATATACCGGATAAAAAATTAAGCATATGATTTTAATTATTTTTATGTTTATATCTACTGAAAAACACATGAAATCCTAAAACATCTTGAAACTTATTTTTTAATATCCATGTGCATTTCAGATTTAATAATTCGATTATTAATTATAACTCAAATAATGGCATGAAAAAAAAAAAAAGGATTGATTTAGAAAATGAAAGAAGGCCCTTTTTATTAAAGCATATAATTTTTATATAGGTTTATACCGGGTGTCCCAAAATGACCGATGATTTTAACATTCGATAACTTGCAAACAGTGACAGATATTTAAAAATTCTTGCAGAATGGTTATGTATAATGTCAGGAGATTTTTAACTGTGAATCTTCACTGTAGTTCAAATTTCAAACAATATGTGGCGCTGAGAGCAATAGGTGCTAAGTCCAGACGCAATGTTTGGTACTTCGGGATCCATTTAATATATTTTAATCTTCTTTTTTCGCATGGAAGAAGAGAGAGGCCGAAAATTCGAGACTGGATTTAGCGGTTATTGCTTGCATCGCCATCTATCGATGCTATTTGCAACTAAAACTCAGAATCGCAGCATACAAACTCCTGATATCTTACATACACTCCTGCATGTTTTGTTTTGTTTTTATATTTTTCCGACACCCGGTAGATACTTGCACAAGCATTTAAAACGTTCTAAAGCGTTTATTTGTATAATGCTTTTCACTTTTTTAAAAGAAAATGGTTTCAAATAACATTTATCTTATTTGATGTTAATAAATTGTTAATCCAAATAACAATATTTTTTAATAGATTTTGTAAAATACACTTGAAAATCTCTGTATTCAACCTGTTCCAAATTCTGGAGAATGGCTGCTTGGAACTAGAACTGCTTGGACAGGGTTTAAACTTTAAATCATTGGTTTATAATTGAAATATTGTTACATAATTTTCTTATTTAAAGTTGCAAACTAACATATTTCGTAAAAAAAAAGAAGTGTAAACTCGTATAAAATTAACATGTTCCTGATATTCAACTATGGGGCGAGACCGGATGGTTTGATTATTAATAAAATATTATTAATATAAAAGATATAATTAATATAATATAATAAATAAATATATATAATAAAATATTATTAATCTAAAAGAAATTATAAACAAACAAATCATAAACTTATAATGAAATTTATGTAAAAGTACAAGCGTAGATCATTTACGTAGTTTAATTTAATTCCATTGAAAATTTTCGATTAAAAAAGCGACTAATATTAAATTATCGGATTTTACTTTACTTTTCTATATGTTATACGCAAACTGAGATATGCGTTCTATATTAATATGTTTATGAGCTTCCATAGTTTTTCCGTAATTTTTTTCTCTACCGTAATATTTTTATAAGAATTGTGAACATATGTAATAAAATTAAAAGGCTAAAAATTTCAATGCCATGTAAAAATATATTTTAGATATTATATTACTATATAATTTATTAGAACTTCGAATATTTTTACTCGTTTAAGTTTTCAAAAAAGGGGTACGTAATCCGAAAATAATAAAATCTTGATCAGTAAATATAAAACACATTACTTTTATTAGTTTGTTAAAAAAATATATAAAATAAAAATTATAAAATAAAAACCCTGAATAGTGCTATTGTCATACTGATGGTGTCAACGATCTAATCAATAATTTACAACAATTTATTTCAATTTTTAAACATTCGAAAATTTTGATTTACTATAATTCGAAATGTGGGAAAATGTACTTTAAAAGCAACTTTTTTATGAAAACTGTTTTTCAATTTGCTGATATTTAGTTTTTTTTTTTTTTTTAATAATTTCCAAGCATGAATTTACAAAAATCTACATCGCGTTTAGCCCGATTATGGTTGGATAACCTGCTTGAACTTCAAAAAATATAAATAGTTCACAATTTTTATATGGATAATATTCAATAACGAAATTAGAACTCCATCAACAAATAAATTTATGTATAAAAAAAAGAAATAAATTACGTCATCAGCTGATGACGAGCTGTTATGTTTTTAGCTCGAAACGCGTGCTGTGTATTGTTTTATTTTATGGTGATTTTTTACAAAGTTATATTATTTTAATTACAACTTGTAGTCGTGGGCGGGTAGTCCTTCGAAGGAAATCGAACTCACATTTACAAAATAAAATATAAAGTTAACATATCCGTAATCAATCTACGCGCTTAAACACTGACATATTCAGAATCATAAAAGTGTTGTAAATCGTGAAATCTTTGTCCATTTTTTTGGCTGCTTGGTCATAACGTGAGGCTATTACAGGCGCTGCTTATTTAACACACTAATGACCATGGTACGAGGGGAAATCACTAAGTATATCACAAAAGCCAATAAAAAGGGAAACACAGATCCATACATAAAAGGCATGTTTACCTCTATTTATAATCGTCATTTACATTGGTACATTTGTCCCATCTCTTTATGAGTTTTCTTATACCTGCTGCATGAAAGTCTTTGGGCTGCACTCTTAGCTATCTGTATATCTCAAATTCAACGTTTGCATCAGTCGGCTGTAGGGTAAACCATGTGAACACCCTCTTGCAGTTGCTGATGCTGTCTATTGTTGTTCGCCTGCCAGCAATAACTATTTCCTCAAACTTCCGTACTGTTACTTCTGACGCAATCTCAACAGGCGCAATCTCACTTCGTTCTTCTTTAGCAACTTTTGAACGGCCCTGCACATTTTGTATTGTTGTTGTAACGGTTGTCTCATAAATTTGAAATTTATATCTTACAGTTGGCAAGTACTGCCACCTATTGGCATATTTGGAAACAATTTACAACTAATTTCCGACCTTTCATATCGGTTTGTGACCTACTTACTGTTCTTCCCTCGTATATATATATATATATATATATATATATATATATATATATATATGTAGCATTTTGCTACCGACTTTCAGATATTTAGACGACACCAGTACACCTCGACATAAAATGTAGTAGAGCAATCAAAACCATCCATCCGTCATATTGAAAATACCGGACTGCAGTCAGGGTGGCGAGAAAGACAGGCTCGAAACACATTGATAATTTCCCTTACGTAATGAATATAGAGAGTCATCATCACTTTTTAAACTGGTTTTATTGACAAAAACATAGTAGAACACTTCCAGTAGTTATTCCATCCACTCACAAAAATCGATCATCACTTCATAAGACGTTAGATGTTATAAGAATAGGATCTACACATTCGAACGTTCACTCCAAGCGACGCAACTTAATTAGACAACCAGAAAAACATAAAATCTTCTCTCCGTCGCCAATGTAACGATATTTTTACCCCAAACAACAACGCATGAACGGTTACAGAGCAGTAAAAGACCAATCTAGAAGAGAGGTGGGGTAGAATGGGACTTAGAACAAATTACGATTCGATGGGAAAGGATGACGTCGATGAAGAACTCTTTATACGGCGTCAGAATAAAAGTGCAAATAGCGCTGGCGGACGCATGGAATTGTGAGTATAAAACACGAAAGAATAAATGATATTAAATCATTCGAAAGAAAGAGAATTTAGTTTTAGAATAATATGAAAAAGTAATTTAATAATTTTATAAGATTAGGCGAATGGATTAAGGTTTCTTAAATAATAAAAGAATACGCAACTTTGAATACATGAAATAAAAGACAAAAGATATTAAGATATTATTAAAGATAGGTAAAAAAGGAAAAATATTAAGAATTTGGAATAGTTTTACTAAGAAAAAGAGGCGAACATTTTTATTATTACACACACATATATATATATATATATGCTACAAACAGTATTTCAAATTTAATGGATTTTTTAATTCCGATATTTAATTAACATTAGAAATTTAAAAAATCAATATTTGATTCATTAAATTATAGACGTTCCTTATTTAAATAAAGCGAATTTTATCATTGACATTTTCTAGTGTGAATTCAGATTCTCGGAATTACGGAATTTCTAGAACGTATTCTACCATGGGAATTAAATGTTTAAACAAATTAATGTGTTCTATTCTGATCTATTTTACATAAAATGAGCTCCACAATGAAAAAAATATATAAATAAATATGTCTTCTTTCTCAAAAACATTAGAATGTCAAATTATCACAAGAAACTTAGTAGAAGTATACTTTTTATATTTTTAACTAGGGGGCTCGGCCCCCTACGAGCTACGCTCGCCAACCCCCGTCCAGAAACCGCAGACTCTAAATGCACGCTAATTTGATCGGCTTTAAAAATATTTCGAAAGATTGAATTATAATTTAAAAAACAGTGGCGATCTCCCTATAAACGAATTTCTATTCATTTCTCTTTGATTGGGGAATTTTAACGCAAAATCCGCTGCGTTACTACTTGATTATCCCGTCGACCCATTTCGCCAAATTATATAAATCGCCAAACCACTCGCCAAATTATACAAATTGACATAATTTTTATTTTAAATAACGAAAGAACAAATAAATTAGTACAACATTAATAAAAATACAAATAAAACGTCGAAATAAAAATAACTTGATGACGTAGACACGTGTAACAACATTTCAAAATAAGCTAATATAAAAGGAATTAAGTAAACAGAGTCTTTGTATCCTGGTATTTTTTAACAAAGCGAAAAGAAAGTTCTTTTAAATGAGACATTTTAAATTAATCGTTTTTAATCTGACGTAATTTTTACCAAGCTATTCTTTCTTTATTAAATATTCACGTGAAAATACCAGTTGAAAAGTATCCTCTCAAAATATCAAATAAATGTCTAGCGCAATTTTTAAATTTAAACCGTTTTGCAATATTATTTTGCGTTCATTTTATGTAATAACTGTAATGTGACGTAAATATGACGTAATTTCTCCTATTTAATACTTCTAACGCATGTTAATAAATTTATTATTTTACAAATTCCTTTCTCTCTTAAAATTCACGTGTCATTATAGTTTTTATGACGTAATTTTTAATAAGTTCCTGCTTTTTGCACATAATTATATAATTCTAATTCCAAATGGTTTTTTTTTCTGTTTATAATAGTCACGTGTAAATAAATTTTTAATTTATTTACACGTATAAATATTTTTTTTTAAGCAAACATTATTGCTTCCTCTGTTTATACAGTTGGCAACAGTTTAAATAAATATCGCTTTCTAAAATCTGTAAAAAATATCTCTAGAAATGCTGAAAATTTGAATTTAAAATAGAAATAATACCTCGAAAAATTATTCAAACTAAAAAACTAACTGCAATCTGCACACCGGGAAATTCTGACGCATAAAATGATCTAAAAATGATTAAATTCCTATGTACAGTTTTTGCTCCTATAAAACTCTTTTAATGGAACGATTTTGTCCAACTTTGGCATTAAATATCTCTTAAAATAATTCTTCGATTTGAAAACTGTCTGCTTCAGCGTGTTTATCAAACATTTCTGTATAAAACCACCGATTTTTATATTTTTGTATGCATTATTTTTCTTAATATTAACGAAGAAAGACCTCCAGTCACAGAAAATTCAAAACCGGCGGCGGCGGCGGTGACAGCGGTAGTTACTTTTTTTTAGAATAGAGAGATACTTAAATAACACTTTTTATCACTGCGTCGCATGTCTGAAACATACATAAAAGACCATGTTATTTGTATCGTGGACTTCAAAGGGGCAGTTCGCCTTCTATCCGCCAAAAATGCTAGAAAATTGATTCAATTTTCATGCTTTTTCTCAAACTAACTAATAAAGCAAATTCAATTAAACATTTTTGATTGTTAAGTACAGTATTACTTATACACTAAATAAAACAGATTGATGAAAAATATTTAAATTAATTAGGAAAACCTATTTTTTTTCATAATTACTATATATCACTGCGCGCATGATATCTCGTGTTAATTTTAATTTCTTACTTTTAAATATACTTTAATTTAAAGATAACACTTTGCTTAGCATAATTTACTAAAACATTTTTATTATCTTCATTTATATTTATTATTAATAATAAAAATAAAAAAAAAAGAAAGTCTATAAAATTTCTCCCGTATTTTTTTAAAATAATTTTTCTATTATTTAAGATAATTCTAAGGTTTTAGTTAGTGTTATGCAGAAGTATAATATTAATGCACTCAGAAAATTTCAAGCCATTATCATTAACAGTTTTCGAAAAATCATGTGCGCAGTGAAATACAGTAATAAAAAAATATAGGTTATTAAAATAAGTTTTCTTAATTTAAATATTTTTCAGCAATCTGTTTTTTATAGTAACAAGTAATACTATACTTAATAATCCCAAAAATTGCATTGGATTTGCTTTATTAGTTAGTGTACGAAAAGGTAAGGAATTTGAATCAGTTTTCGAGCATTTTTGATCGGTTGAAAGCGAACTGTCCCTTTACAGATGACTTTATTTATTGTTGCTATATCCCAACACAGCAGCTTATATAAATCTTTCCTAGGATTTTCAAGAGACGGCGATATTGCTTTAATATTTCATTCTAAAATTTTACTTAAGACTTGATCAGTTTCGCCTTTTTATTCCTAAACTAGCTAACTTGCCAGGCGTTGCCCGGGTACGTCAAAAAACAACACAAATTGCGAAAAAGCTCTGACGATCACAATAAGGTATAGCGAAAAAAATTTAAATCGCGGCACAAATTTCGAAAAGAGAAAAAAATATATATATTGTGTTCGAAGATTGAAAGTTGATTTCTTTCAGTAATGTGGAAACATGATAGGAAATCTCTAAAATACACAAAATATAACATTCAAAATTCCCGAAAAATTTTAAAATTGCTATACGAAATCTGAATAAACTTCATTGAAATGAGGGCAGAAATTACTCTAGTATTATATGTCAAAAAATGGAATGTCAAAAAATTGAAGCAGATTGCGAAGAAACGTAAAAATCGAAAAAAAGCACAAAAAGTTCAAAAATCACTAAAGTCAATATTTACTATAATTGGATAAAAGTTTCAAATGTAATTCCTTTGACATGCGGGCTCTCTTAAAATTTATGTTTGGGAAAGGGTCAATCCATTTCAAGTGGTCCAGCAAATCATTTATTCGTTGCTCGACCATTTTTAAAAAATCTGAAATTTTTTGTACAACAACCCTAACATGATGGAAGTTCAAAATGACTATTATTTTAATTTTATTAATTTTTGTTTGTGCATGGCGGCCATCTTTGTTTCATCGTCTGCAGCAATTTTCTCACAAGAAGGGTTTACGGAATTGTAAATATTTCATCGTTTATTTATCCAATACAAGTGCGGATTAAAGCAATTTGTACAGAATACATTGGGATAAAAAATTGGTAATAGAGTAGTTTCCGAAACTAAATGCTTATAGGTAAAATTTAAGCATAAAGTTTCAGTTTTTTTCCAAAATTTGTCCGTTTACAAGAGGAAATTTTTCTAGCAAGGAATACTGTTAACATGACATAATTTTTTTACATATAGGCCGAAAGTACTTGCAGTCACACGCCGAGTTCCAGATCTGGGACTTGCTTTCTCTTCGCTAAAAAAAAATCCCAATTTTTTCAAAAATGATAAAAATCGAACTTTTTCAGGCTTTCAGGCTCTGGTGCGGCACGAGATAAAAATCTGATTTTTTTTTTTTTTTATATATAAGAGTATTGTATGGTAGTGTTATGCACAAGAAATTTCAAGATGGAGATGTGACTACAAACTGAGATATTGCAAAGGCAACATGTCAAAATAATACTGCCAAACTATTGTTTTGTTGTAGTCACAGTTAAGTATTTATCTCAGAGTGTCATTTAAATTTATATTTTTGATTATCTTTAAATAATAGAAAATAAAGCCCTTTGCAAAGCTTAGCAATTAATTAAAAAAATAATTATGCCCAAGGCCATACATTTTGTGTGGTTTCAGTAATTTTTGTTGTAATTTGAGTAACTAAAATAATCCTCAGCATTTTTAAATAAAGGAAAAAAAATATTTTTATACAAAACCCGAGACAAAAACAACATAGAGAAAAAGAAAAGCTGTTAATGTTGTCATACTTGTTGAGACATGATCAAACGTGTCAAAACACATTCTTGTTTGTTGGTTCAAAAACACAATTTTGATCTTTCTCAAAATTTTATTTGTAGGAACCAAGACTTGTCATCTCTTGATACATTGATTGAAGATCTTGTCCCTGCTGGCTCATAGAAATATACTTTGAAATCACTATGTGCAAGTCTCAATTCATTAATAATTTCTCGCTTACTTCTTGTGAAAAAATGTGATTTTTCTGCGGTATAAATTTTGAAAAGGCTTTGGGTATCTTTACTTTCTGAAAATTACTTGAGGCTGATGCATGGTAACATCGCATAATGTGTCATTTAAAGGAACATACTTATGGTAGGAATAAGTTTCATGGACTGACAAGCAGCATTAAAATTGTGGTTTTTAAACCAACAAGCTGGAATGTATTTTGCCACGTTTGATCATGTCTCAACAAGAATGCCAACATCAACAGTTTTTCTCTTTCCCTATTCTGTTTTTGTCTCGGGTCTTGTATATATATATATATATATATATATATATATATATATTTATTTATTTATTTATTTATTTATGTAAAAGTATTGAGGTTTCCTTTAGTTACTAAAATTACAACAAAAATTACTGAAACCATACAAAATGTAGAGCTTGGGCATAATTATTTTTTAAATTAATTGCAAAATGATTTCTTTTCTGTCACTATTATTTAAAGATAATCTAAAAAATAAATTTAAATGATACTCTGAGATAAATACTTAGCTGTGACAACAACAAAATAATGGTAGATGTTTTCCTTGCTAGAAAAATTTCCTCTTGTAAACGGATAAATTTTGGAAAAAAACTGTAACTTTATGCATAAATTTTACCAATAAGTAGTTTCGGAAACTACTCCATTACCAAATTTTTATCCCAATGTATTCTGTACAAATTGCTTTAATCCGCACTTGAATTGGATAAATAAACGATGAATTATTTACAATTTCGTAAACCCTTCTTGTGAGAAAATTGCTTCAGACGATGAAACAAAGATGGCCACTATGCGCAAACAAAAATTAATAAATCTATTTATATAAAATCCAAGTCTCTGTGTGTCCCTCACTATTCCGGTAGGACCGCCTCATTGAAATGAGTAATTGTTGAAAAATATTAATGCAGGGTTACCACAGTAGCGCCAAATGTAAGCCAACTTGGCGATAGCTGGCTAATTTGGCGAAATTCCCATTTAAAACCATTAATCTTTCATAATGGAGGTCACCGAAATTTAATTTAAACTCCACTCTTTTAAGATATTTTTTCGAAATCTATGGGTGAGAATTTAAAGTACATCTTTACATCTTCCTCCCGATGCTACTAATAAAATAACCGCCAATAGACAACGGTGTACTCTGTGATCTCCTAACTGCGCGATTTTAATGTGCTTTATGTACTTTTCCAGTATAGGTACCTTGGCGAAAAAGGAAATTTGGTAACATATTTTCCGGGAACCTATTAACTGCTTCATTTTATATACACGCGCATTTTTTTCGATATTTATACGATTTATTTAACATAAAAAAAGCCGTTTCTCTAATTTTATACAGATGTAATTTGTACATAAAAACATCAATAATATACATATAAAACAAAAGAAAACGCTCATCAAATTTGTTTTCATAGCTGTTTATATGATTTGACAAAAAATCTCGATATTTTTCCGTTATACGGACACCATGCCAAAATGTATGCTAATGCGCCAATTATTTCAAAATGCTAAAAGATATTTTTAATTTTATGCCAGCAGTTTAATATGAGATTTATTTTATTTCTTTATTTTATAGCAGTTATTTGTTCACCTATTTTAAGTATATTTTTTAAGTATATTTGTGATTTGATGAAATAGTTCGTAAAAGTCTGAAATTTTCAAATGTTATATTTTTTAAATGCTCACTTTAGTATCGACAATGGTTTTTCTTTTATTTCTCAAATGCTTCAATTCACGATTTTGCGCCAACTATTACGCTTGGTGACAATGGTATCCGCATAACGGAAAAGTACCCAAATCTCACTTTCTGATGCCCAAATTACACCAAGCTTTTTTTAAAAAAATGCCTAAGCCCCTACAGTGGAAAAGTACCAAACTGTCTATTATTTTGCGCTATCCGTGTTATAGTGTGTAGTATATGCAAGGGGAGTGGAGCGAAGAGTTTAAACATTAAATATTAAAGTTTCGGCACAGATGTCATATACGCGCCCCATATTGGCGCGATTTTTTTCTGACGCCAATGTCATACACAACGGGTACTTAACTGGCGCCAAAGTGTCGTAATTTTGCTTGGTATGGTAATCCGGATGTTGTTGTTTATGCTGTTGATGCTTTCGCCAAATTGGCGTCAAAAATAAATCGCGACAATATATGATAACGTATATGACAACTGTACCAAAGTTTCTATAAAGCAGTATAAGACTAAAAAATTAAGAGCAAAATAAATGCAAAATATGACTAAAGAAGAAAGAAAAATCATGCGTTAAGCATAGAATATGAAACACTTTCCAACACATCCTAAATGCTTTAACAAAACTTCGTTATTTAGGGAAATAAGGTAAATAAGATAACGTTACTTCTTAGATATCCCGAAGACCAATTTCGCCAAATTATATAAATCGCCAAATCAATAGTAAAACATTAATAAAAATGCAAATAAAACGTCGAATTAATGGTTTTATTGGCCCTTATTGGCATTTAATTAATTAATTAATGGCAAATATTATTGGCAATTAATCTTACAATTTGGCGACAGTAATTTGGTCGACGGGATAACTCAGAAGTACCAAGATAACCAAGTAAACATTTTAGAAAACGCATAAAAAAAATTTAAAAATTGGTTTCAGCAGTTATCGTTCATAGCCAATAGTACCGTTATTATATGCCACGTTTTAGCTAAAATTTAATTTAAACTACTCTTAAAACTACTGAAATCACATTTCCAGATATTATCATCCATAGACGGTTATGTATCCAAGTCTTTGCGTGACCATGTATATCATTTTATCTATATTCTACAAACATTTCTTAGGAAACTAAATGCAGTTCAGCGTAAAAATGCATAACTCCTTTAAAAACCACCTTTAAGCAATTTACTCTCATACTCAGTAACCCTTGCGAATTCTTTTGTGTAGCCCTGCATATGAACTGTAGCATTTATACACACAGTATAGTATGCATAAATGTAGTGAAACATAAAAGCGCATATCATAATTAAAAATGCATTTCTAGCAATCATTGCTTATGTACAATACCTCAGAGAAAAGTTTCTTGGCGAGAAAGAAGTTTGCCAACGTATTTTCTCGCAAGCTATTTACTGCTTCATACTCACAAGCAATTTTTTCCATATGTATACAATTTGGCACATATGTCATATACGCCCCATATTGGCGCGATTTTTTTCCGACGCCAATTTGCGAAAATATCAACAGCATAAACAACATTCGGGTTACCATTACAAGCAAAATAACGACACTTTGGCGCCAGTTAAGTACCGGTGCGTATATGACATCGGCGTCAAAAAAAAAAAAAAAAAAAAAAAAAAAAAAAAAAAAATCGCGCCAATATGAGCGTATATGACATCTGTGCCGACAATTTAATATAAAAAAAGCTATTTACCCATTTTATAAAGAAACAGAAGTAATTTTTGCACAGATGTCATATACGCATGGGGGTTGACGTGATTTTTCTATGACGCCAATTTGTCAGAAATCTCGCTTTCGAATACCAGTTATTTATATATTTTTTTCAATTATTTGCTATCATTTTGAAAAGGAAATAACTATAAATAAATAAAAGTTTGAATAATAACTATAGAACAAAGCAGTTTATATAATTAAAAAGAAAAATAAAAGTAAATAAACAATTTATTAATAAATAAAAAACAATAGCCGGGTTACCATAGCAGGCAAAATAATACCATTTTGGCGCCAGTTAGGTATCCCGGTTCATATCTGAAATCTGTGCCGTAATTTGTATATAGAAAAAATTATATATATTTAGAAACGATTTTTTATGCATATAAGTGCATATATAAACAAAGATAAAAGTTCATTAGATTTGTTTTCATAGCTGTTTATATATTTTCGCAACATATCTCACTTTCAGATGCCCGAATCGCGCCAATTTTTTTTTTTTTTTTTTTTTTTTTAATGCGCTATAATGGAAAAGTACTTAAATAAATAATTAACAGAAATAACAAATTATACAAATTAAAACTTTTTATTTCGAGATCAAAGGATTGTTTTTAATTTCGATTAAAAATACATATATCCTAGGATAATTTCAATTGAAATTATTTTCACAGCTTAATATCTCATTCCATTAACCTAAACAAACACAAGTGATTCATTCATCGTGAAACGTCAAAAATATTAAATCATTGAGGTAATCATTCACAAAGTAAGTTCTCCAACAATCAATGGGCAATATTCTAATGACGTCATAGTAGGTAAAATGGTGGCGGTATCGTTTGTTTATGGTTTGTAATCACAAAGATTTAATTTTGCAATGTCTCTTAGTTACATTATTTTATTGTCATATTTATGAGCTCAGAACAAAAGACTATTTTTTCATTATTTAGTTATTAAAGACGGAAAAAAATCATAAATGCATGATTTGAAAATTTTAAATAATTTTCTTTCTTAATACAAAAAAAAAAAAAAATAACATCGGGAAGTAACTGCGGGTTTAAGTTAAATAAGTTTAACTGTTTAATTCTGTTGCAATATTCAAAATAACTGTATTTATTAGATTTCGGTACTCAACATCAGGGGCCGATTAAACTTTGAAGTTAGAGGAATTACAATGTCATTTCAGGACCTTTCTTTTGGAGAAGCTTTTCTAAATTCCATATATACATCGAAAATCTTCAGTGTTAGAAATATTATTCCTAGGACTGACATAACACGAGAACGGCCTGCAATTTTACACAAGTTTTTGAAAGCTACTTTATATCAGAAATTTTACTAAAAACTGGTTACTTTTTTGTTATAGCGGCCCACACAATTAGGTTTATGACAAGTTGCAGCCAATTTCGCCAACGTCGTAACCAAGATCGTGAAGCACACACATATAATACCATTTCATGAAATCGTATACGATAATTTAATAGTTTTTAACGTTACTTCAAGTGTTAAAACACCAAATAAAATAAACTAAGACAGACTTGAGCACAGTTAAAAAATAAAATTTATAAAGAATATACTTAAAAACAATTAAAAATACAATATGTAATCGTTTCTCCAAGCGACACGCAAGGCATCATCAGTACAAAAAATATCCATTGCATTTCAAACGTCAGAACAAATCAAGAACAGTTACAGTTAGTTATTTTAAAAGCAAACAATATTCACTAGGGACAGAACGAGTATCATTCAAAGCCTGCGACCACAATTCAGTGAACCAAGCCTCAAGGAGCAATCTACCATGGTAGTACTGTAAATTACTTCAAGTGTGTTATTTATTTATTTTTAAGGTTCAACAATCTAAATTGTCCAATATATGAATTAAAAAAAATGTAAACAAAGTTTGAATAGACATGACCGCAAAAAGCCTCAAATCTGCATAACACTTGGAACCAAACTGTGCAGATTAGTGGTCTTCTACTGTACACAGTTTTTCATAAATGTGTTTCGTTCTTAAAATGCGTTATTTTCATCTATCACTGCGGAACAAGCGAGAAAACTCATATTCTTGCACATGAGTTGTATATATCTTTATATCTAAATTTCCGTCATTTTTTGACGGGCTACCTTTCTAGTTTAAAATAATAGCCATATTTAACTTCCATCATGTTAGGGTTGTTGTACAAAAAAATTCAGATTTTTTTTTTAAATGGTCGAGCAACCAGTGCTCGTCTACTTGAAATGGATTGACCCGAAAGCATGCAAAGCATTGTATCATGTTACTTTTATTCATAATTCAATTTACTTGGATTCCCTTAAATATAATTAATATAATCCCTTAAGATAATATTTGTGTTTGTTACATTAAAATATCTAATTTTTGGATTTTGTGTAAGCAAGTAATCCCTATTGGTTTACACTGGAAGTCTATGGGAATTTGGTGAAATATTAGAGACATCGCCAAGTTGGCGTCACTTTTGACGACGAATTTTGGTCGCCAAATTTGGCGATATATCGCCATGTTGGCGACAGAGCTGTATCCGTGCTTATTGCTTATTTATTTATTATTCCTTCTACTCTTTTCATAAGAATTATCCACATCATATATTTCAAATACTTCAGAAATCTATCATAAAGTTGACTGTTTCAGGATTGTGGTTGGGATACCACAATTGTTAATGTGCTTTCTACCCCTTAATAGGCTATTCGGTCTTAAAATGTTAATTATTATTTTTTAATCGTAACAATAAATATTTTATACGAAAAAAATCCACTTCAAATATTTTGCAAACAATACCTCTTAGTTTTCAGGCTTTCAAATATTCTCTCTTTCTGACATAGTGATTTCCGTATCATTTTCTACTGAGAAACGAAGTGAGCAGATGTTTGAAACAACGTATGGCGAAACTGAATGAATTATACTGAGGGAAGAAAATCGCCATGTACCTATTACAATGATGTATACTTAACTTATACGTAAGTACCTACATTAAAATGGCCATTTGGTGAATTTTTACATTTTTTTAATTATTTTATTTGAAAGGGCAAACTTTTAAGATTAGAAATCTGTTTTATCTTTATTCCTACGATTACTGGAAGAGACGTTATGGCCAATTTAATAAACAGAAAGTAATGAGCCAAATACTGAAATTGTGGAATAGTTTAGAAAAATGTAAAATGCGTTTCTATGTAACATAGTTTTTACATAAAAACGCTAATAAACCTTAATTGACACTTCTAGATTAATTTTACAGGAATATAAGAAATAAAGAGAAATATTTATAAGATATAATACGATTTCTAGAAAATCAATTTTTCTGTTATTTCCCTGTACAAAAAACTTCATTTCATAAAATGTTTTAAGATACTCCAGTGAAATTTTGTCCGAATGCTTTCCATTTCGCTCACTATGTACTGAACTGGAAATCTAAGCTGGATGTGATAATGTAATTCTTTTAGAGATACTTCGATATAAAAAATTGGTATTATTAATAAAATGTGTGTTTTATATATTTTGAAAATTTTCAGTTAATTTTGAATACATTATAAAACTCCTAGTTCGTAGCAAATGCAATAATATCAGTGTTATAGTAAGTAGTAAGTAGTACAAAGGAAATTAAAATATATTCAGTTGAATCGCGTTTACGCTGTCTGGCGTAAGTGTGACAGAGATCTATCACATATCCTTATTTCTTCAAATTTAATTTAATTCATTTATTTTGGCTTTTGAAACATGTCGTTTCCCTTCGCTATGTAAATTTGATCCATTTCGAATCTTATCTGTTCGTTTTTTCTTTCTTTCTTTTATTATTCTCTAATGTAATGCAGTAAGTTTAACTTCATGAGTTATAATCGCTTTCTCAATAACATCGGAGGCCGTTAAGATAAAATAAAATATAAACAGAAGAATCAGATGCACCTGCTGTTGATTTCAATGAATGTTATTTTGTTTTGTTTTTCTTTTGCATCGCCCACGCGAGATATATTTATCTCTCATTCTTTTTTAGTAAAAGTGACCGTTGAAATAATATATTAATAATGTAAAATGAATGTTTATTGATGCGGTCTTTAAATTATTTTTCATGTACGTTAATTTTATTTGTCAGTTGTGTTAAAACATATCGTTCTCAGTATTTCTCAATTTTAAGTAGCAATCATTTAACATATTCATTTGTTTTGTTAATTTATAGACGGCTTTATGGCGTCAGGGATATATACATGTGTAGAACCGTTTTTCTGGCAACCTTTCGGCATCACGCGTTTTTTATTGTTTTTGTTGGGATGCTGGATTCTGGTCTAATCATTTTGGTGTGTAAAGATGACCCTTTGTCTGCTCTTTCGTGCACTATTGTAATCCTGGAAATTTGGCGATGTTGTAGCGCCAAGTCTTATATATTTCTTATGAAATCAAGGACTTCAACTTCTGCTCTCAACGCGAAAATATGTAAGACCGAATTGCTCTGGGGTTACGCTGAGGCGTACCTCCCTTATACGATTTCCTCTCTCTACCATTTTGTGGTTTTAAGTAAATGACGTTTTATTATTATATTTAAAAATGATAAAATAAAATTTTCTAGTTCCTGTATTGCTTGGTTGGAGTTTTACTTCTGCATTTAATCGAACCCCACTGAACCACTTCATAGTAAGCATGAAATTTTGCTAAAAAATGGCAACAAATCCCATTTTGTTTTAAATATTAAGAAAATAATTTTAGGATTTTGTGCTTTTTTTATTATTCTGCATCACAATTGAAAGAAAAATATCTGTATTCATTCAATAGTGCATATTTAAAAAAAAAGCGCTACGAACGTAGGCCAATCGATACCTTAATTTTCGTTTTTCTAAAATGGCTGTTGCAAAACGTATGGATTGGTCTCTTTAATTTTTTTTATTGAACGATATATTTTAGAAAAATATTTCTTTATTACTAATGTAATTATAATTTAAATTAAAAAATATACTTAGGTATGCATGTGGATATGCTAGATTCAGAAATATGGGAATTTCATAAACATAGTATAAAACAAGCATCCTTATTATCTATTAAAAAATTTAACAATAACGTTATAATATAATATTTATGTTTTACTTAGCATTATATAGCACATAAAATGTTATTATGGTCTTTATATACACAATACATTTCTTGTTTATAAACTATAGCATCACTTTAAACTATTAGATAAATTCAATTCTGTTTCACAATGAAAATATGTAACGTAAAATGTATTACAAATTTACATATAACTGGTATTGAAATTTCGAGTAGCAAAAGAATAATTCATATACTAATTTGAAATTTAATTAAAATTTTTGGCTACATACGTTCAAGTATGTCTGTTATGACTATTTATTTAATTATTATTTTTTTTTTAATATGAAACGAATGTGACCTATAACACCACTTAATTTTTGCATATATCAGCATTGTGAAATTTGTGGAACTAAATAATAGCATTTGCATAACACTTTAATAATTATAAACTATTAAACTTGAAAGAGTGACCCTTCCACGCCACTGTTGAGTAGATTGCCGAAATATTCTCTACACACAGAAAACTGAAATGAAGACATTTAAAAAAATTAGACAAATTTCTTTTAACATAACCTAAACAATTGGAGTTTTCTTTTAGATGGAACCATAAAGAAATGTATTGTATTTTGCGTATTAAATTTAAATTTTTTTGCCAAGACGATCTACATAATTTCTACAAAAATTCTACTTAAATTTCCCTTTTCATAATATTCCATATACTATGCCGGATTGAGTTAAAACCCTACTCTATTAACCTCCATAATCCATATAATAATATTTATTCTAAATGGCGTAAATCTAAAAATGGCTCTAAATAATTATATTTTTTTAATAAAACGTTTCATTATTAAAATTCCTATTAAAATTGGCTATTAAATCCCCGTTTAAGAAACCCCTCTAAAATCTTTATTTAATTGCTAAAGAACTATAACTCATAAATTATTCGTCTAAAAAACCAATGTATTTAAATTCATTCTTTTATTAAAAATTATCCAGGTGTCATCTACAATATTTCAATACTTAAAACTTTTCCGCGACAGTAAATTCATATTTATTTATCATCTGGCCGGGGAAAAAAGCTATTTCTAAATGCAATCTCGACAGTAGAGACTAATTTTTGTCTATACCTTAGGCGTCTGGAGTCAGGAATGCAGAATGTCTGGAACAATAATTCGCGCCGGAAACTTATCTACTCACAGATTAATCCGACCGGAAATTTAAATAAACCATCAAAAAAGCGATAATGATTGGGAGAGAAAGAACAGCTGACTGAATTTTTAATTTTGAGCCACTGGAGTATAAATATAATCGCCGAGCCGGATACGGTGTTTTTTAGAGTTATTTGAGAGGTTTTTGATCGTCTTTTGAGTTTATAAAGATAACGGAGATGATCAGATGAAGATGATCTGTAGGATCTGTATCTGAAATGTCAGTCAGTTTATGAGTTGGTCAGTTTATGGAAAATGTAGATGTACCGACAGATTTGTTAGTGTGTTTATTAATGTAGTAATTGTGTGGGGGTAGAATGAAGAGGAAAAAAGGTATCAAGCTGTGCACGGTGATGTTTATGGGATAGTGCAATAACAACGGTATAAGTAGAAATGTGAAATCGTGTGGACAGCAAACGAGATATCGAACTCCGTCCGGGACACAAAAAATCTTCAAATTGTCTTTTTTTTTTTTTTTTTTTTTTTTTTTTTTTTTTTTTTTAATTGGATTAAAAATTTCTCTGCCGTTTTCTGCTTAAAGTGATGTTTAAATCATGTTTCTGTCTTAATTAGAACAGGAGATATTAATTTTTTTGGTTTGGTTTGTTTTCAAAATTTGCCTTTCAAGCTATCGTTGTCAAGGAAACGAGTTCTTGTGAAATTGCGTTTTTCTTCATAATAGGTTTTTTCACCATTTCTCATACTTAAATTCTTATAACTCGAGAACCATTAAAGATACAGGGTTGAAACTCGGAACATGTCTTTTTCAATTATTTTACTTTACTTTTGAGCCAGTATATTTGAAAAAAAAATATTTACTTTTCAAAATATGATTTTTTTTAAAGTTGCACCACTTATTTTTGTAATTTTTTCATTAAATATTTTTTTTAATAATATATATATATATTTAAATGCTGGCTCTAAATTAAAAAAATATATTTCTGTTTATTTAAATAAAAAACAATTTAAATTCTACAAATAATATTTCGAGTTATAACGATTTTAAGTTATACCACTTTTTTCATAAATTTTAAATTAATTTTTTTTTAAAGCTATGAGAAGTTTTGTCATTTGATTTTGTTTACAAATGATATGGTTAACCATTACAAAAAAATTAAAAATTTTAACTCAATAAATAAAAATTTTTGGAAAATGTTCCCGGACCCCCTTAAATGAATTAGTGATGCGAGTGAACTTTATTACTTTTCATCGGTTATTTTGAGCATTTCCCCAATGCATTGACATAAGGTACAGAAATTCTTCAAGATGTGTAAGTGAAGATCTATGGCTTCGTTATTATTCGTAGCATGTAATGAGTTATGTTAAAAACATTTTTCTGACAAAAATGATCTAAAATAATATCAAGTGAGAGGTCATTAGGGTGACCCCGTGTTAATAAGAGGTTATTTGTAAAATAAAAAAAATATATACATAAGTAGCTTAGAATCATGATTCTACAGATGGTTTGAATAGAGGTCACCCAACGACAGTTGGGAACAGTCGCTCAAGTCATACATTAGCGAAAATTAAAAGAAATCTGGCCAGCAAGCGGCTCGCGAGGTCAGAAATTCAAAATCATGTTTCCGTCGCAATTTCCCGTCGTGTATATTGGAAAATATTACAGTCCGGGTATATGTCATGCTGTCAGTGAAGATGGTGAAAATCGGAGAGTGCTGCTGTGTCTATATTTGGTACACCATGTATATTATTTTAAAAAGGCGAAAAATACACCGAAAGAGAATCGCCAGAGAATATGTGAACCTCAAGTAAAATAAAGGACTACATTATTTACCCTTTTTATGTATTTTTAAAGGCAATAAAATCATATTAAAAATGAGTAAATAAACTAACAGTGGAATTTAACGCATTTCCCGAAATCTGCAAAATGTTTATTTACATGTAAAAGCTTTTTTTTTTTTTTTTTTTTTTTTTTTTTTTTCTTTTTTTTCTTTTTGATGTATTTTAAAGAAGAATGTCAAATATTCTTAGACTTCATTTTTATCTTATTCCATAAAAATCAGATTCTATTAATGAAAAATGGAAATGAATAAAAGAAAAGTATTAAAATACGAGTATTTTAGTGCTTTTAGACAATTTTAGTCATTAACTATGAGCGGATTTATTCGTGCGTATGAGTAAAAAACAAGAATCGCAATTTTTTTATATTAAATTTTAGTTCTTCATTCATTCGACTGTTTTCTGCGCGTAGTTAATATAATTAATTTGAATAAATTTGTAATTTAGATTCCTTTACTAGTTTAAGCATAATTGTCTGCCGTTGGGTAATATGAATTTAATTTCTGTCTATGAAAATCATTACTTATTACATTAGCATAATTCTCCTTCTTGAAGATTCTTAATAAATTGTCTGTGAATATTGCCTTTGTTATAGCATGAATATATTTAAAATGAAATGCTATGCGTTATTTGATTAGTTATATAGGTTTTAAAAAAAGTATATTTACTCAAATATTGTTTCATCTAATTGTATGTCAATTTATACATAATTGTAAAACTCGTGTGCTGTGTTTGATATTTTTCTCCGAAGTTTATATTTTAAAAATTATTTTCTGTATGTTTTGGTAGATTGTCATCGCGATTACTTTGACCTTTTTTAGCCCTATTTAATTGTGCCATCCTATCTTTATTATAATGGACAAACATTTCCGTGAGTATCCGAATTTCTATAAATTATATTTACTCAAATATCTTTTCATCTAATTATATGTCAATTTATACGTAACCGTAAAACTGGTGTGCTGTGTTTGATATTGTGCTCCGAAGTTTGAATAACAAAAATCCCTATATTTTGAGTATCAGGATTTCTACATATTGTACTTTTAAAAGGTTTAGAAAGATGTTATTGTTTGAGGAAGAAATCGTAAGAAGAAACTAAATTAGACCTCTCTATCTAAAAAAGCTTATAATATTCAAATATGATAATATTAACAATCGCCAGAAATGATGAAATAGTTAAAATTGTAAGACTCAAATAGAGTTTTTGTATCTGGGTGAATATTACAAAATGTGAGATTTTGAAAATAAACATTTTGAAAATTTAAATCGTTTCAATGCCTCTTATTTTTTAAAATGTTAGTTGAACGACTCAACAAAGGAATTTATAAGTAAAATTGTTAAAGTATGAAGAGCTTAAGTTCAGTTTTATGTAATTATAATTATGTGTCATTTTCTTGGCATATGTATGTCAGGATAATGATCGGCAGGATAATGACAATTTAATTCTTAAAAAAAATTCACATTCTTGTTTTTATTTTTTATTTTTAGATATAGCATTTTAATTTTGTTTAAAGGAACATGTTTCCTCTCTAATACCTCAAATTCAGTGTATTGTTCTAATTTATTGAAGCCACATAAAATATTATTTGTAATTTATAGAAGCCAGGAAAATGACATAATAAAAGTCTACTCATTTTTTTCAAAGCCTTTAAACACATTATTTTCAAAGAAATATCTAAAAGATCTTGCTGGTAGAAATGATTTTACTACTTCTGACTTGAACTATGTCATGAACAAGAAGAATTACTCTGCAGCGCCATCTTTATACCTCATAAACAACTAAAATGAGCTGGCCAGGACAATGACATTCAATTTCAGTGACAATCATATTTTAATTATGGAAAATTATTTGTAAAATACAGAACTTGTTACCTTCCAGATATATGTGTTATATAAGGTGTAATTATTAATTAGAAATAAAAAAAGAACTAGAAAAAGATATTTGTACATGACAGATGAAAGCCTTTTACTTTGCACACATCTAAGTGTGACATGCTAGGAAAATGTTTTAAGTCTCAAATTTTAAGTCTTTTAATTGCTTTATTTTTGTGTTATTATGAATATACTATCTCCTGAAAATACTTCTAAGAATATTTTTATTAGAATGTAAAAAAGGAAACTGCATTATATAACATTAAATAGAAATTTTATTGTGCGGGCTGCAATTTCCATATTTTGTGATATTGACCCATATAGTTATATATCTTTAAAATGAATATGCGGCAATTTTAGAGAAATTGTTTCGTGAAATCTGTATTTTAATATCCGCAGTGTTTCGTTTTTTTTTTTTTTAACTTTTGAAAACTAATATATATATATATATTCTTGGGGTGGGCCTCTGACATTCTGCACAGGTATCACTGAAGTAGATAGGAGATTTAAATTGTACTTTTATAAGACATACTGACAACTTAAGGAACAGAAACATAACAAATGATGAACTTTGAAAAGAATTCAGAATTTACGTCTTCTCTAAATTTGCCGCTTAGTCATTTTTGTATTCAAGGTTCGAGAAGCACAGTTGAGGTTCGTTATTCTTTACTAGACCATTATTCATTATCATTATTTATTCATAGACTATTCACTATTCATTTTTATGCCGACGCGAGACTTCGTTTCTGTCGTTGATTAACGTAAAACATGCTAACACATTTACGAATTCCCTTTTTTATGAAAAGTAATAAAATTTACAGTCATAATCATTAAACTTATTTAAAATCAATTATATGCAATAATCTCGTTACGCCTCAATTAATATAAAAGGGATTTGGATTTTAAACGCAAGCTACAAGCATTTAAATATATTTGCTGTAACTTAAAATTCAAGCTGAATAAATCAATCCAAAAATCCACGTGATTGAACATTGTCCCCATATTATATTTTTTAAAACTCTTACTCAATTTGTTTTTTAGGACGTGGAAATAAGAAACAAATCTGTTGAAAAAAACACTTTTTGCCCGACATTTAGCTACATATCATAAAATATTATATAAATAAAACTACTTTTAAATTTAAAAAGCGCATAGTGCACGTCACTCCCCATTTGAGATATTTAAGGAAGAGAAAGACATTCATCATTGAATGAAGATGGACCCGCAGTTCCTGTAATTGCGCTTTCAGATGTCAGTATTAATACCGTCGCTGTTATTATAAGTGAAGATCGTTAGATAAGAGAACTGTTAAAAATATTAAATTTATAATAGCGTAACACCCATGAGTTAATAACTGAAAAGTGAACATGAGGCACATTTGTGCTCGGTGAGTTCCGAGGTTCCTAATATCCGAACAACAGGACCTTCACATGGAAGTTTGTTGAACATTGAAAGTGATGTTATAGCAAGATGAGATGAATTCCCTAATGTGATGAAACACCTTCGTGGGAAGTTTTTTTTTTTTCATAATTATAGGCATTAGGGAAGATTTTGGAGGTGATTTTGAGAAAACTATTTTTAAAAAGGTTGTTAGCATGTTAGCATGTTTTTAAAGTATGAAAAGATGTGGGAACAGTGCACTGCATTCACTTCGAGTTATTTTGAAAACCTTCATTAAAATTTAGACGATGAGTGAGGATATGTTTGTAAAGGAAAATATGATCATTATTTATCAAACGGCGGCCATCGTACAAATATAGGCTTGGCAGCATTTAAAAATATAGATATTCTGATTTGCACGAATGCTGAAATTACGAGAGAAAATGAAAGCCACTGCCATTGTTAACCAAACAACGTCAATTAATCCACTTTTTCAAGTGAACTTTACATTATATACGCTGTCAATGACAGGAATTATGTACATTTCCTGTTGAAATTATTGTTAAGCTTGTGAACGAAAATCAAGGTTAAGATTTGAGAAGGAAAACATGTCTTTTTAACTGAGTAATAAATAAATTCCATTCATACAAATATTGAAACGTACTGTACAACATCATCCTCTTTACCATTGGAAGTTTAATAAACTCTATTGAATGAGAATGACAATGATGAAAGATTTCGTTTATTTATCTTTCCTTTAGGCACAAATTGTAGATGTATTTATAACGTACGACATGTTGCCTTAGATCTGTCATTTATTTACTGTATTATTTATGTACGGAACCTAAAATTCCGCACATATCAGAGCTATTTAAAAAAATAAAAGTATAATGAGTACCATATTTCTCATATTCAGCAAATACAAATATTTTAGGAAAATAAATTATAGCGATGGCAGAGCGGTAGAAAAAAAACATTACTTCTAACGGTATGTATGAAAATAAATTTAAAACTACCTTAATATTGAAGAAATACTTTTCATGCTAATGTTTGAAGATGTTGTGTAAAAAATTGATAAAGACAAGTCAAAAATCTAAAAAATAAACAATTGATTACAGATATTGTATTTAATGCATGCACAATTTTCTTCACTTATGGATTTCGTTTTAAATTCAACCAAGGAATTCCAGCTAATAACAGAAATATTTACGCGTCATACATCCTTCATACTGCCCTGATATTTCACTTTCTGGCATATCTTTGTTTACGTTTCAGTTAAGTATTCGTCTGATATATTTTCTACGTCCAACAGCAGGCTAAATGATACCTCAATGATTCTTTTTTGCCGAAATTCACCTCTAGGTTTCTAAAACTGGTGTCAAGAATTCCACTGAAAAATAGTATCTTGTAGAGGAATTGGTTCACATATGTGAGAAAATTTTAATTATTTTTGTACAAAAACAAAATTATTCCAAATTAACGAAAGGGAAAAAAAGATTAAAAGCTTATTACAAATATTTTAAAAACAAATAATAATTTACCTGAAGAAACACCATATTTTTACTTTTCTATTTTTATAAAAAATAAAATTCACCGTAAATTTCTTAAAAGATTACTTTTACTTTTATATTCATGTAATTTTAATGTATTTTTTACTCATTTATTTATTCTATAGAATAGTGAATGTTGAAAATGCGGTTTTATATTCTTGGCAGAATTTGTTTTTCAACATAAACAAAATCAATCTCCCTTAAATTCCGACAATACTTCATTCTCAAGTACCACCAAGAGAATATTTTATTTCCGGCTTTAAATCTTATATTTTGATTAAACACATTTTATCTTATCCATATTCCCTCTTGAGACATTCAGTACTTCTGAAAGGTAAGTAAATCGATAAATAAGACCTGTTTTAAAATAATTTCTTTTAAAAATAACCAAGAACATATCGAATTAAAATTTTATTGATTGTAAAATTAGAATGGAAAAAGTTCTAATTGCGAATTATTTGTGAACTGTTGTAAATTAATAGATGAAAAAAATTAGACTCTAAATAAATCATGAACAACATCTATGTCATTAAGGCCGGTGTCATGAAGTTATGGCATTATCATTACGCCGCCATGATATTAGAAGAGAAAACTTTTACAAATGGATTAATAATCGAGACATATATTTCCATACGGTAAATTTTCCGTTTATATACTGTAAAAAAATATGATAATTCACACACTTTTTACATTCTAAACGATCTTTTGCAGTACATTCACGTCAAGAAAGTTTAATTTTGAAATACTACCACTTTTTGACCTAAAAAATTTCTATGTAATGCCATGCATGTCATTTCTTCTTACAGGCTTCTGCTGTAATTATGTTTTAAATTAAATAGATCTATGATTACATATAATCGCGCAAAACAATTCTAGATCAAACGGGTACCAAAAATAATGGGCCTAAAACGAGGGGAAATTCTCATCACTTTCAAATGTGATTATATACGCACAGTGTAGAACTTAAAAAGGGGTAGTGAGGAATCTCTCTACGTTCTTTATACAAACAGGAAAGCAACCTCTAATGCTCACACTCACCGTCAACCTCGACCTAGAAAACCTCGGTCGAACGTTCAAATGGTATTTTTCTTTAACATGATAAATTGTTAATTTTCTTTGACCGTTCATTTGATGTTTCCTCGGTTAAGATAGATGGTGAATACGAACATAAATCTGCATCACAATTAAAAGTCTCAAATCTACAATCATCAACACACTACTTACTTCTTTATGATTTACAAGAATTGAGGCGTCATATTTGAATCCCGCCTCCATTCCTGACTTCCATACAAAGTTAAAGGGAAAAAGAAGATCCTTTTTTTACCCAACTGCAAGGTAGGGTTATGTGTTTTACGCGTATCTGGGTATGTGGATTTCTTTATACCATCGAAGCATCCCAACGGCTGGATAGATTTTAATGAATGAGGTCTCTATCGATTCGTATTACCTTTCCGATAGTTATAGGCTAGATTTTGTTTTTATAAATTCAAAATGGCGATAGAGACGAAAATTACGCACCATATTGGAAGCATATCATTGGATAGGTCTTTCAAAATGAAGACGATGTTTCATTGGCTATTTTACAGTCAGAAACTCCGTTTAAATATTACGCAATCTGGAAGTTGTGTAGGTAAGATCTCTAGCTTTACTACAATCTAACCTTCATAGACAACTATAGTCCTCATCAACACAATGTTTATAGATAGGAACTAACAATTAAACACAACATAAAAGTCATCGGTACAAGTAAATAAAATAAATAGGTAAGTAATATAAAAAATAGTTTCACATTGATGAGACATAATTAATTAGTTCGCTTTTCTACGCAGACGGTTTTTTTAATTTTTTTTAATTAAATTTTTTATTCCAGTACTGTATGCAACAGGTGGCTGGCTTGTCTCTTTTCCGCTGAGTCCCAATGTTTGAGAGATATTGTTTGAAATATCTACTAGGGAAACAGCATTTTGCATGAAAATAATTTTAAACTATCTTGAAGAAATGCTTTCCATGCTATGTTTGAAGATGTTGTGTAAAATATTGTCAAAGACTAGTAAAAAATCTGAAAAATAAACAATTTCTTTGCAGATATTGTATGTAACGCATGCACGATTTTCTTCAGTTAAAGACTTCCTTTTAATTTCAACCTAGGAATTCCATCTAATAACAAAAATATTTAGCTGTTATACACCCTTCATACTGCCCTTCATTTCATTTTCTGCGAAATCTCTGCTTACGTTTCAGCATAAGTATTTGATATAAATTTTACATCCAACAGCAGTGCGAAATCATAACTAAAGGACTTTTTCACCGAAATAGCGCACTAGGTGTCTAAAACTGCTATAAAGATTTCCACTGAAAAATAGTATATTGTCGAGAAAATGGTCAACATATTAGAGACAATTTTAATTTTGTTGGTACATAAACAAAATTATTTAAAATAACTAAAGAGGAAAAAATTTCAGAGCCTATCACAAATATTTTACAATAAATAACAATTTACCTGAAAAAACATCATACGTTTTACATTTTCTATTTTTATAAAAATAAAATTCTCCATAAATTTCTTGATTAATTTTTCATTTATATTCATGTAATTTTATAACATTTTTTGCTCATTTAATTCTTTGTAGAATAGCGAATGTTGAAAATGCGGTTCTATATTCTTGACAGAAAATGAAGAAGATGTTTGATTGACTATTTTACAGTAAGAAACTCCGTTTAAATATTACGCAACCTGGAAGTTGTGTAGGTAAGATCTCTAGCTTTACTACAATTCTAACCTTCATAGACATCTATAGGCCTCACCAAAACAATGTTTATAGATAGAAACTAACAATTAAACACAACTTAAAAGTCATCGGTACAAGTAAATAAAATAAATAGGTAAGTAATATAAAAAAAATAGTTTCACACTGATGAGACATAATTAATTAGTTCGCTTTTCTACGCAGACGGTTTTTTTCAATTTTTTAAATTAAATTTTTTATTCCAGTACTGTATGCAACAGGTGGCTGGCTTGTCTCTTTTCCGCTGAGTCGCATTGTTTGAGAGATATTGTTTGAAATATCTACTAGGGAAACAGCATTTATTGTTATGAAAAAAAAAATGTATGAAAAGAAATTTTAAACTGTCTTCAAGAAATGCTTTCATGCTATGCTTGAAGATGTTGTGTAAAATACTGTCAAAGACTAATAAAAAATCTGAAAAATAAACAATTTCTTTACAGATATTGTATTTAACGCATGCACGATTTTCTTCAGTTAAAGATTTCCTTTTAAATTCAACCTAGGAATTGCATCTAATAAAAAAAATATTTAGCTGTTATACACCCTTCATACTGCCCTTCATTTCATTTTCTGCGAAATCCCTGCTTACGTTTCAGCATAAGTATTTGATATAATTTCTACATCCAACAGCAGTGCGAAATTATAACTAAAGGACTTTTTCACCGAAATAGCACACTAGGTGTTTAAAACTGCTATAAAGATTTCCACTGAAAAATAGTATATTGTCGAAAAAATGGTCAACATATTAGAGAGAATTTTAATTTTTTTGATACAGAAACAAAATTATTTAAAATAACGAAAGAGGAAAAAGATTAAGAGCCTATCACAAATATTTTACAATAAATAACAATTTACCTGAAAAAACATCACACGTTTTACATTTTCTATTTTTATAAAAATAAAATTCTCCATAAATTTCTTGATTACTTTTCCATTTATATTCATGTAATTTTATAACATTTTTTGCTCATTTAATTCTTCGATAGAACAGCGAATGTTGAAAATGCGGTTCTACATTCTTGACAGAATTTGTTTCTAAATAAACAGAATCTATCTCCCTTAAATTCAGGCAATACTTCATTCTTAAGTACCACTGAGAGAATATTTTATTTCCTGCCTTAAATCTTACATTTTCATTAAACGTATTTTATGTTATCCATATTCCTTCTTGAGACAGTCAGTACTTCTAAAACTTAAGTACATCTATAAATAAGACTTTTTTAAAAATAATGTCTTTTTAAAATAGCCAAAAACATTACGAATTAAAATGTTATTGATTGCAAAATTAGAATGGAAATAATACTAATTGCGAATTATTTGTGAATTGTTTTTAATTAATAGACGAAAAAACTAGAATCTCAATAAATCATCAACAACATCTATGTGATTAAGGCTGGCGTCATGAAGTTATGTCGTTAGCAGTACGACGCCAGGATATTAAAAGACTTTTTATATATATGTGGATTAGTAATTGCAACATATAGTTACATACAGTAATTTTTCCGTTTATACACTTTACAAAAATATGACATTATATGAAAATAATATGAAATTCTATACAAAAATATGACAATTCACAGACCTTTTTCAATTTAAACGATCTAATGCAGTAAATTCACGGTAAGAAAGTTTAATTTTGGAATATTATTTTATGTAATTCCATGCATGACATTTCTTCTTACGGGCTTTTGTCATAATTATGTTATAAATTGAATAGATCTATGCTTACATATAATCGCGCAAAACAATTACAGATCAAACAGGCACCAAACAATAATGTGCCTAAAACGATGGGAAATTCTCATCAATTTCAAACGTGGTGCAATACACAGTGTAGAGCGAAATAAAGTGTAGTGAAGAATCTCTCTACGTTCTTTCTACAAACCCTAAAGAAACCTCTAATGCTCGCATTCACCGTCTACCTCGACCTAGTAAACCTCGAAGGTTCAAATGATATTTATTGTTAACATGATAAATCGTTAATTTTCTTTGAGCGTTCATTTGAGGTTTCCTCGTTTGAGGTAGATGGTGAATACGAACATAAATTTGCATCACAATTAAAATCTCAATTCTACAATCATCAACGTAGTTCTTACTTCTCTCTAACTTAAAAGAACTGCAGCGTTCTTTGAATTCTACCCCCCCCCCCCCAATTCCTAACTTCTCAACGAAGATTGTTGGTAGAAGAAGATCTTTTTTTTTTTTTTTTTTTTTTTTTTTTTTTTTGTCCCTTACGCTATGCAACAGGTGGCGAGCTTGTCTTCTTTTTTCGCTGAGTCAGTGCAATTGTTTGAAAGATCTACGAGAGAAACAGCATTTATTCTCTTTCTGGGGATAATAACCCAACCGTAGTTAATATTTTTACGCGTTGTAAAGAAACTTTTGTGAACCATGATCCAGTTCTACCATTTTCCTGATAATCCATTTTAAAATTAATTATTTAAAGGGAATCTTAACAGTAATGATACCATCAAGTCAAATCTCCAGTTTTTGTAAATTGCTGGTCGCCAAAGAGTCTGTGTCGTCATTCTAGATGTCTTTCACGTTAAGTTTAGAAGAAAATACTAAATTCTCAGCCGTTGAATGATTAAAATGTGCCCTGTATAAATTTAACTAAAAAATTATAAAATCCTAAAACATACAATGTAAAGTTCACTGTCTTACTTAACATACGATTAAAATAGTGAAAAAAGGTGTTGCAAGTTAAAAATTATACATTTTAAATTAAAACTTCTTTGTTCTTTCAAGCTTTTGGAAGCTCATCATCAGAGAATATTTTACTAATTAATTGCTTATTTATACAAATACGTCACTTCGTTTTGAAGATTAGAGAGCCAATAATTATTAGAGATGAAAGTAGATGCACCAGTTTCTTGGATTAAATTGAATTAGAGAAAATATATACTATTATTAACTGCAGTTCTCATAATTTATATTATATCTAGCATTTTTTTCTTTTCAGTAGAAACATCATTATATATGAAATTCACTGAAATTAAATTTTTCATTTGAAAATATATCCTGGTCTTTTTTTGAGAAATTGGATGAACCCGTATCCGACTCGAAAATTAAAAAAATATATAACGCAAACTTGACCAAACAAGAAAAAACTAAAGTCAATCAATCTGAAATTTCATCTGCAATGAAAAGATATGAGCCAATCTGAACCGCAACCGACTCGCAACGAAAACAAATTAGCGTCAGTCAGACGAGCCTTGAAACAAACTGTGCGGTCGGTATAATAAGATTACCGGGCTCCATGTAGGACTTTAGCGATTTTATGACTATATATGTTACGACTCTAGCTATATTATGATAATTAGGTGTCTTTGTAAAAATGACCTTTGTACAAAAATCGAAAATTGTGGTAAACCTGTGAGTTTCCGTATAATTTAGAATGTTCTTTTCGTGGCATTAGAAGTGTTATTTTACAATATTTTAGCAATATAATGTTTATTATAAGGTTGCGTGTTAAAAAAAAAAAAAAAAAAAATATTTACCTTAAAGTTATTTTAAAAAATCAAAACATTAAGATCTAGTTTAAATGATCCAAATGCAATTCTTTTTTTCGCTAGAGTAAAAACTAGAAGTTTTAAATGCTTAGAAGTGAAGATATGTGTAATGAAAGAAAAAATGATACTGCATTTCGCGAAATCTAGGGTTAAATTTCTGATGGATATTTAATGAACCCAATTTTTTTAATTTTATTTTTCTGAAATTTTCTGTTATGGATCTCCTTCTTTGAATTTCTTTACAATTAATAAGTAATTTAAATGCATCTCATTACCTTGCGTTAGTTGTTAATAAATGCTTTTATATTGTTTGTAAGAAATAATGTGCATCACATTATCTTGTTTTAGAAAATTCTATATAATATTTTAGTTATTCTCAATTTTACTATTAAGCGCGTCATAAAAAAAAAAAACCTTCTAACATTCTAACAATTATTAAATCGCATTACATTACTTTTTTATACCTATTTCAAGTTTTTTTATAAATCCATAAATATGCATAAACATTGCATCGAGCTTAATAAATTTTACCTCTAAAATTTCCTGTGCATTTAAGGGCAGTCGGAAGTCCCTATAGCTACCATGTTAAATTAATGTACAATCGTGGAAAAAAAAAAAAGTAAACACCCCCTACTAACTCCTCAACAAATTATCGTAGACGAACGTTAGTGGTACCGAATGATTGGAAACAAAGTCTACTTTTAAATGACGTACATAAAATTAGCTTAGGGGGACATCTACATATTAAAACGAATCCAAATTTCATTTTTTTTCAAAGGCAATACCCAATTTTAACGAGATATTTCAAATCTTTGGTTCAAACTATGCCTAGACCACAAATTCCAAGTCATTTGAATCATAAGTTTTTGAATTATAAACATTCAAAATTTAGTGCTTCTAATGTTAAATTACATTTTCATATTTTTATTTATAACTTCTGAAATTATGACCTAATGTTCTAATTTTTTGTGTAGCAATAATACTAATATACCTAAACATAAATACGTTGAATTTGCAATTTGTATAATTTTCTGATATGAATTATGAAATTAATATTAACAAAAAATTATGAATTGCAACATACAATGTTTTTGATGGATTCAGATTTATTAAGTCCTGCTGTATGGAAATCAAAAATTTCACATTTTTCTGCCAAGTAGTTTTCAAATTAAGCTTAAAAAACTGTAAAATGATGGTTTAGGGGGCCGTCTATGATAGAAGTGACTAAATATTTTGAAATTTCTTATGCTATCCTGTAATATATCAGTCTTCAATGACTGCTTGAGTAGCGCTGAAATTGACTTGATCAAGAATCTGTGTCGGTCAACAATCGAGTACCGAACTTCAATTTGGATACAGTCCCTAAAATACGCTCATTTTAAAATAATTAATTTCTCAGAAACTTATGGTACGAATTGCATAAAAATTTGTTTTTAGGCTAATTGAAGGGTGTAGAGTTCATTTATGCTGTCAGAACTGTGTACTGCTACTGAAAAAAAAAAAACAAAGTTATGATTCGTTTTAATATGTAGATGGCCCCCTAAGCAAATTTTATATACGTCATTTAAAAAAAGACTTTATTTTCAATCTTTCGGTACCAGTAACTTTCTTCTACGATAATTTGTTGAGAAGCTAGTAGCGGGTGTTTACTTTTTTTTTTTTTTTCCACGACTGTACCTTTTCTCAGAAACCACCAAATATATTCACTTGAAATGTTTTATGTACATAATATGAATAATAATTAATAAAGTGAGGTCAAATTTATAATCAGATAATCTTTAGTTATTAAATAAAATCTTGAATAAAAACACTTTTTAAGAACAGAAAAACTTGCCTTTTTCCAATGAAAAAAATTTTCATAAAAATTTTGTACAAGTGTTTGAAACAAAAGTTCACTTCAGATTGATCAGGATTATGTGTGAAATCTTATGGCAAGATTGCAAAGAATAATATGTAGTACTTTCTATAGAAAGGTACGAAGTTGAATGGCAACATCTTGAGAAAGTTCGGTTTAAAGTTTACCCATGTAATGTTTATGTCTGATGTAAAGAAAGTTAATTACGTAAACAAAATTAACTTCTTGTTGCCATAAAAATAAAAGTAATATTCTATTCGAAAGTAGAAAAATGAAGCATTCAGAATATTAAAAAATCACAAAAAGAACTTTTTTCAAGAATTTGCATTCCAATTTCCCTTAAGAATGTCACATATTCATGCTTTTTTCAAAAGGCAGTATATATATGTTGTAATATACACTTTTTAAAATTAGTTGCCTGTTAGACTAAACAAAAATCGTATATATAATGCTTAGTTTTATGTTTAAAAAATATAAACAAATTTAAAACGAAAAACTAAAAATTTCTGTTGATATCAGGAAAAAGAACGTAAAGAAAACCTTGAATTGTTATTTCTTACAACGAGATTCTACAAGTGCTGTGTAAGTATAAAAATAGTTTTCAATTAGTTTTGTCGGACTGTTTCTTCTAATAATCGGATGTATTTTTTATTTCTCCTTTTAAGGCAGTTAAAAAATATATTAATTAATAATGTCAGTTATTGTTATTGGCCACATTTTTGTAATATTATAAAAAATATTATAATATATTATATTTTAATAATAATGTGATTGTGTCGCATATCATATTTAATAGAATGGGATACAAGAAAGATATTTTATGTTAAATTTATATAGAATTTAAAGTATATAAAATTGCTATCTTTTGATGCTTTTAAATTCGATATATTTAACGACAAAATATCCAAACTATAAAAAATTTTGGACAATTACATCATAGATAATTCAAAATAAATAAGTGAAATGTGAATAAACTACAACAATTGCTAAAATCATGTATAAATGTTTAATACAGACTAAAACATTAAGAACATTAAAATAACCATTCTACGGTTTCAGCACACCTCCACGGCGTTCCTCAGGAATCTAAATGAACGAAGCTGATCAGCAATGCCAAAACTCCGCCCGACAGAAAATCTTACTTATGGGGAAAAATTAGTGAATAATTATGATGAATATTATATAATTATATACACACACAAAAGTTCAAAAGTCTATTGTTCTTGCAACAGTTCAATTATAGTTCAATCGTGTTGTTTGTGGCTAAGAGTTTATTTTGAAACAGATACCACCAATTCAAAATAAACTCTTAGCCACAAACAACACGATTGAACTATAATTGAACTGTTGCAAGAACAATAGACTTTTGAACTTTTGTGTGTGTATATAATTATATAATATTCATCATAATTATTCACTATTTTACCTATTTTTTACATTCTACATTATTTTTAAAATTATGAATCTCTTTCTAATTTAGTATACATATACGTAGCTTTTTTTGTATTTTTGCAGAACGCCCAGTTTTGCAGAGTAATTGAGCTTTTGCCGCTCCAACAAGTTTAAAAATCCTATTATCTATTATCTCATGATCTTATTAATTACAAATATCTAAATTTCTCTCGTAAACGCCCAGTAAAAATTGGGCTTTCCATCGTGTATATATTGTACTTATATTGTATTTAATCTTAATATTCTCAATTGGCTTTCCTGTAGGTCCCTTCGGGCCTTTTATTTATTATTATTTTTTTTTGTGTGTGTGTGTGTGTGGTGACGGCGGTAGTAGATGGAAACCGCTGGGTGGGGCTTGTGAGTGCTTAAGCCATTTGGTAGGCCTCCCTACCTAGCTGACCCCCCAATGATAGTGAAATCAGAAATTACTAGCGACATCTGTTGAGATATATTGATAATATATAAATACTCTGTTGCTATCATTGCGTGAAAAAGTCGATAAACTGAATAACTCGAAATCAAAATATTCTAAGGATATTTAACCAAGGTTTTGAATATATGATATACTTCATAACATGCTTCATGTTTTCTTTATAAAATTTCTATTGATTCCCTAATTAAATTTTTATGTTAATCATTACCTGGAACAAAAATGCTAGCATTCTCAAAATCAATATAGCAATGGTACTTATTGAGATAAAATCTCGACAAGTCTGTAGACGGATTTTGATATTTTATATCATTACAGTGCTCCTTTAACCTTTCTACAAACTTCCTCTTAGTCGTGCGTATATAATATTTCCTATTATTGTATTCCCTGTATTTCATATATGCCAGCTCGAAATCTGAGAGGAGTGGGGTCCAAAGGCTTGGCCAACAAATCCATTAAAATGGTAGGGGTGGTAGCTTTGAGAATTATATTAAAATCAATTAATTTTCTTTTAGTCTTTCAAACCTAATAGGTACATATTTAGACTTCCTAAAAACCCTTGTGGGGAAATCCACATCTCTATGTTGAACCAAAGGGCTGTCAAACTTCAGGATGTTCCTATTAATGTAACGAATAGGGTAGCAATGATCAGTATCAATTCCCCTGATAAAATCAAGTTTGTTTTGCAACTGAGTGCCAGAACAAAGGAAAAAGTCTCGTTTCATAAAAGAATTGAAGTCGGCGATACGATAATTAAATCGGAGTGAGGCATTAAATGGGATAACCCAGTTTAACTTAACCGGTTTCCTATAAACTGAGTGTGTCAAAGCAAGATCCTCCTTTGTAATAAGCACATGCAAAAATGGTAAAATTAAATTTCCCTCCATTTCTAAAGTTTTTTTTTTTACTATCAATTTCATTAATTGTCGCGCGGAAGTCAAATAATTCCGAACGCCCGTCTTCCCATAAAATAAAAATGTCATCAACATAGCTCAACCAAAGTGATTGTTTTAGATCCATTTCATCCAGAATCCAATTATCCATAGGTCTTAATTAAAAATCCCCTAAGAGATCCGTAATTGGAGGCCCCATTGATCCACCTTTTGATGGCACGAAAAGCTTATCATTAAAAACAAAGTCATTACTAAATATAATTAAGTTAATTGCCGTAAATGACGTCTTGATACTACTACTCAAATTTTCATGGTTGTCAATTGCAATTCCTATAAGATTAATAAATTCCTCGGTCTCAATAGAGAGATATAATGACAAAATATCCAGGCTTGCCAACGTAGTATCACTCGTGATGTGGTTATCCTTTATTTCATGAACAAAATTCTCTGTTGAGGTAATAACTCTATTAGAGTTTCGCAAAATTCCTTTTAAGAAAGTAACGAAGGCCTTTTCTATAAAGTAAATAGGTCCAAAATATCGGGAAACAAATGATCTCATTGGCTTATGATCTTTCAATCGGCCTATAAGTTTTGAAGTAACACACGTATCATTAATTCTAATACCCTTTTTCATACAATCTGGGCAAGATCCATTCTAATGAGCTCTTGAGTTCTCCGAAAAATGGAAGGATTTGGATCTTTCGGCAACGTAACGCAATCCTTTTCTTATATACAATCATTTAATTTAGCAACATAATCTTCTATACTCGGCACTGCCAATTTATTTTATTTATCAGTTTTTACTATATTGGGATCACATTTTATAGTTTTAATGGTGTTAACTAAATTACATTGCCTCATATTAACATGACACGGAAGTTTCTTCGTCAAACTAAACATATAATTACGTGTGGCATCCTTCATATCTTCTAGAACAGCTCGAACTATAGACTCACAATCGGCAATCAGTGACTTTAAATTCACTTTCTTTATGAACACATATTTCGGCCCAAGGAACAGAGCGTCAATTCTATCGAAAAAATTAGCAAAATGCACAGGATTAATATACTTGGGATGTGTAGTAGTCTTTTCAAAAATTAAGCTATGCAGTTTCTTCTTATGAATAGCTATTTTCTCTAAATTGGATAGAGAAAAAATATATCTGCCAAGGAGAATCTGCCAAAAGATCTGCCAAGGATTTTCTACATCCTGCCAAGGAGTGTAAGAGTTTATCAAATATAAAAGCTGGTGCGTAAAAAAGCAAAATAAAGCTGCAAAGTTTTCCTTGAGAGCCTATTTACATATGCAAAATTTTCACAGGATCAAACAGTTGAACTCTATTGTTATATATTGTGTAATTATGTATTGTTTTTATTCTATTACACCTCCCAGTCTAATGGATTTCTTGGTCAAGCATATGGACCCCACTCCTCTCACATTTTGAGCTGGCATATAGAAAATATCTATTACTAGTGAGGACAATTCTAGGAAATATTATATAGGTATGACTAAAGAAGAATTTTGTGGAAAGGTTAAAGGAGCACAGTAAAAATGTATAATATCAAAAACCGTCTACAGCCTTGTCGAGATTTTATCTCAATAATTATCATTGCTACATTGATTTTGAGAATGCTAGCATTGTTGTTCCAGGTAATGAATCACATAAAAATTTAATTAGAGAATCAATAGAAATTTTATTAAGAAAAGATGAAGTATGCAATGACAATATATCATATAATATTCCAAAACTTTGATTAAATATCCTTAGAAACATTTGATTTTGAGTTATGCAGTTTATCGACTTTTTCACACGCAGATGGCGACAGAGTATTTAATTTATCATCATATCTCAACAGATGGCGCCTATAACGGCTTTCCCGTTATATATTCATTTAACCTCCTCTCCCCTCAAAAATCAACATTTAACTTTACTAGTTCATTATACAATTGTCATTATTGTCCCCCCTCACCCTTCGAATAAAATATTTAGTTTAAATTTGACATTTTATACTTAATTTCATATGGCTTTAGTCTTTCTCTCCCCCCCCCCCCCCACTCTCACACTACTGTAAGTTTCGCCTTTTACTTTTTAAAGCTCGTTTTAAATGCATGCATCGTTTATCAGTCTGTTCTTTTTTCTTTCACTTTCACACGGATAAGACTATATCTTAACGACAGTGATTTTCCGTTGAGATAAAATAAAAGAATAAAATAGAAGTGAATTTCTTTCGCCTCCCAGTCGACAAATATCTAATGCGCATTTGTGATATGTATAACGGCTTTCCCGTTATATATTCATTTAACCTCCTCTCCCCTCAAAAATCAACATTTAACTTTACTAGTTCATTGTACAATTGTCATTATCCCCCCCCCCCCTTCAAATAAAATATTTAGTTTAAATTTGACATTTTATACTTAATTTCATAAGGCTTTAGTCCCCCCCCCTCACACTACTGTAAGTTTCGCTTTTTACTTTTTAATGTTCGTTTTAAATACATGCATCGTTTATCAGTCTGTTCTTTTTTCTTTCACTTTCACACAGATAAGAATATATCTTAACCACAGTGATTTTCCGTTGAGATAAAATAAAAGAATAAAATAGAAGTGAATTTCTTTCGCCTCCCAGCCGAAAATATGTAATGCATATTTTATGTGTAACACACAAATGCGCATTAGATATTTTCTCATCCTCTTGGCTTGCATTAATAATCAATTCTCACCCTTGTATTGTGTCGGATAAAAGCCATATGCCCTTGCTGACTAATTTCAGCTGTCGTTAAATCTGTAACGTGCATGTAATATCACGTGTTAGCTATTTCTTTAGCCACTCTCTGTCCCGTTATAGCGCAATCAAATTCTGATTAACCTGACATTGGTTATTTTCCCCCCCATGTGTGCGATTTTCTGTCGGGCGGAGTTTTGACATGGCTGACCAGCTTGGTTCATTTAGGTTCCTGAGGAGGTGTGATGAAACCGTAGAATAGTTATTTTAATGTTTTTGTAAATGTATCTGTAGTAAATGTTTATACACCCTTTTAACGCGTCTCCTGCTAATCAAAAGGTTCCTGATTCGATACTCAGCTTTAGAGTTTGTAATTTCTTTCCCGGTCATTATTATTATTATTTTTTTTTAACTCAGAAATTCTTTCTTTGAAAAATTATGAAATCTTTAACTGACTACAATTCAGTCCCCGATGGATTTACATGAAAGACATTTCTAATTTTTTGCATTGTTTATAGTTTCATTCTTTTTCATATTTTTTTTTTAATTGCAATTAAATCTTACAAAAATAAAACATGCTTTTCAGATATACAAACGTATTCGTCTGAAAAACAGTTCTTGGATATTTTTAATTTGATTAAAAAAAAATATTTCAATTGCCAATAATTTTAAAATTTAATTTTATCTTATGGCCATCTATCTTCTTATTGAAAAATGTTAAGGACTTGTTAAATTAAATTAATGATTTGGATTTATTAACCCCTTGCTTGTGACGCCCGAAGTTAGTTCGGAGAACGCATATCGCCAGTTTTTGAATGCCCGACTGAGTTCGGACTTGAGAAAAATCAGTGTTTCTATTACGTGAAGAACGAACCCAGTGCGACCAACGCATAATATGTAATTTACCATTTTCCCAATAGATGGCGATTCTTTCCCGGAAAAATTTGGCAGTTTCACGCCTTATGTCGATTTTTTGTAATTTTGCAGTTCAGAACAAAATTATAGAGAAAATTTTTCTTTTCCTTTTTGGCACATTTTTACCCGACTGCCAAGAAGGGTTATGTGTTTCACGCGTATCTGAGTATGTGGATGTCTTTATACCCTCGAAACATCACAACGGCTGAATGGATTTTAATGAATGAGGTCTCTATCAATTCGTCGTCGCATCCGTCCGATGGTTATAGGCTAAATTTTGTTTTTTAAAATTCAAAATGGTTGCCGTAAAATACAAAATGGCGGTAGAGACGCAAAACAAAATTAATGCATTATATTGAGTGGCATATCATTGGATAGGTCTTTCAAAATGAAGACAGTGTTTCATTGACTATTTTACAGTCCGGAGCTCCGTTTAAATATTACACAACCTGGAAGTTGTGTAGGTAGGATCATTACATTTACTGCAACTCTAACCACCATAGACATCGATAGGCCTCATCCAAACAGTGTTTATAGATAGGAACTAACAATTAAACACAACTTTAAAGTCATCAATAAAAGTAAACAAAAAAATAGGTAAGTAATATATAAAATAGTTTCACATTGATGAGAAATAATTTATTAGTTCGCTTTTTACGCAATCGGGTTTTTTGATTTTTCAAATTTTATTTTTACTTATCTCGAATATATTCCACAGACAAGTTGTTAATAAAAGGATAAAATGAATTGAAAGGCGTATTAAACGAAACCCTACGTGCGATCGTCGATCACTCTTACACACTTGTTCAAAGATAGTATGTTTACATCGTAAATATACTACATATTAGAATAAAATCCATTCACTTTCAGATAAAAATGTCATATTATGCTAAGATTTTTTACGTAAAGAAAAAAAAAATTATACGAATTGAATATTTTCGGAGAGAGAATTGTCAACGGAATGAAAATAAAATAGGTTAAAAAATAACCTTGAATTGTTATTCACCGGGTGACGGCGCACAGTGGAGTATTTGGCCCCAAAACCTGGCCAAAAGTGCAAAAATTAAAATTTCGCCAACAATTGTAAAAATCATATTTTTTTAATAGCTAACTAATTGGTGCATCGATCTATGTCTATTTTAGGAGCCTGAGTTATATCCGGTGGCTCCTGGCCTCAGCTGAAAAGGAAGTTTCTTTCTGAGAAGACGCGGTTTTTTGTTGTTTTTTGGCATTGTTGATATGTTTAAATATATTTTTTTTGTGGCTCAATGAATTGTTGAATTGAAACTAAACAGAGCTTACGCATTTAACAAAGATCAGAGCTTAGTGTTAAACTATGTGTTAATTTAAGTAGTTTCGTTTTTAATGTAATAAAAAAAAAACATTAAATGTGTAAAAGGGTTATTTTTAAAGCGTTTTTGGCTCTGATTTATACATATCGAAAGCTTTTTAAATATGTGCCGCTCTTTGCCCAGCCATGTTCGAATTATAATCGTATTAGTTACAGTCTTAAGTGTCGATTTCTTCAAAAAAATCTTCCGCATATTGTTGCCATTTTTTATAATTTTTTTTTCGGGATGACTATTTAAATGTTTGGTTTTACGGCCACCGAATTGAAGAGATAAGAACTATATATTTGCTGTCGTATTGCAGGTTTTTAGCTCACAGGATATTACCGGAGAGTTTTTGCACCTACATATTCTGTCTTTATGTCTGTACGTACATACATACGCACGCAACGCGATATCTTTTGATAGAAATGTCCGACCGCCTTCAAATTGTATATACTTATTTATTGAAAAATGGTTCCATAACTAGTTATTGGGCCTCATGTGTGTAACATAAGGAGAAAAAGGAGGGAATTAACCCTTTCGAGGGCGTTGTCCTTAAAAAGGGACACATAATTTTAATTCCAAAACTGAAAAGCGGCTCCAAGAATATTTAATTGAAAATTTCCTTTTATAAGGCACATGAAAATAAGCAACTTCATATTTTCTATTAACTCCGTTTATCAACTAAAAAGAGCAAGCCATACAGTAGCGAGACCCTACAACTTCTTCTTCCAGCAAGGTCTGGTGGTAGTCCCGATAAAAGCCAAGAATGAAGTGATGAAGACGATGAAGAGTTCCGAAGAGTCATTTTAAAACTGGTAATATATTAAATACATTCAAAAACTAGCAATCTATACTATATAGACTCCAATTTACTGAACCTACTATTAAATATAACACTATTAAACATAAATTAAATGCAATGATTAAATGTAATTTAAATGTAATAAGCATTATTAAATGCAAATAATAAGTTTTATATATAGTAAAATTAAATACATTTAATTAAACATTAATAGCGAATAAGACAAACCTATCAACAATTACTTTCCTCTTAAAAACAGTAAATAGTTAAGGTTACAAGCATCTCAACTTCCAAACTCCCTTCGGTAATTGTAAGACAATGAACATGTGATTTATTCGTATTTTTAAAATATCTACTTAGTAAATTAATATTTTAACTTCTTTTTCTTTGTGGTCTTCTTAAATGATGACTCTTTCTTTTCTTAATTGTCAAAATTTATAAAATGTATATTTAGTATTATGTGAAGTGTTAAAATCTTACTTACACTTCGTCAGCTTTTAAGATATAAAATATTAAACTGAGCTAGGGATTTGTATATATACTTCATAGTATGCTAAAAGTTAGTTCAGTGAAACACATAGCACAGTTAAAAATGTCCATTCAGCTATTTCCGTGAATAAACGGAAATGTACATGAGAACTTTTGTGCAGCCCTGTATATGATCTATAGAATATATCCACACCAAGTAATATTTAAAAAAAATTGTTCTATTTTAAAACGCCTATCACAACTACAAACGCATTTCCAGCAATTATTGGTCCTAGACTTATTTCTCCTTAATTTATTCTTCAGACATATTCTTTTGTGTGTCCCTGTAAATGAACGATATATTTTATGCGCACCATATTCTACAATAAGTGCCTTAGTACACCTTAGTATATAAATTTCAGAACGTTTAAAAGTGTGATATCATTAAAATACAGAGCAAACGATTTTTCCCCATAGACCATCATGTAAGGGAATTCTTTCGGCTGTCTCTGTAAATGAACCGTAAAGGTCATAGACTTCATTTACAATACCAAACATACCATAGTGATACCCAATAATATATAAGAATTTTAAGCCAATCGGGCTATATTTACAACGAAAACTATTTTTGACCAGCATTTCGGGTCAAATACTCCATTGTGCGGCGGCACAAACCATCACCTCATCGAGTTCCCTGCTGAAATTGCAGGATTAGTTAGAACTTGATTAGCATATTAAAAAAAAAGACTGATCTGGCTAGTTATGTCTTGGTGAAAACCACCTGCAGACACAATTTTAGTGGTTTATTGGAAGGTTTCTAATTATGTTTTCATGCACTCTGTGTGATCATAAAGTATAAAGGGCTGTGTGCAGAAAAAACGCAATGTGAAACTTGCCAATTAAACACTAAAATTGCATATAGAGGTGGTTTTCACCAAGATATGACTTAGCAGACCAGTTCAAACATAATATGCCAGTCGATCTCTAAATAATCGTTGGATTTTAGCCGTGAACTGTATGAGGTGACGGTGTGTGGAGCTCTACTAATTTGTGCATAGGGATTTCAAAAGTGCTGAATAGTTTTGTTTTTCTAGTCTTTTGGCTGATATATGTTTCCAACATTTGAATTTACTTAGTGATGTAGTTTAAAAATATTGTTAATGCTTTCGGTCCCATACATTACCTATATATGTTAAATTTCTGAAATTCCTAAAATAGGTTTATTTTATGCTCAATATAAGAAATGATATATTTTTTTTAATTAAAATTTAAATAATTATAAAAATAATAAATTAAAAATTAAAAATTAAATAATAAATAAAATTTAATAAAATATTTATATAAATAAGTCAAAATAAAATATTGAAGCATATTTTAATACAATATAAAAATAACAATATTTATTAATTATAAAAAATGTTTTCATGTCTGTTTTTGAGAAATGAACTGAATCTCATATCAAAAATATTAAAATTATTTCTTTGCATAGAGCTGCAATCTATTGAATATAATCAAAAATTTTTATCTGTAGGAGATTACACATAGCTTTTATTTCCGTTATTTGAAATAATATAGGAGCATCCGGATATATATATATATATATATATAATAAGGAATGTCACGATTCCATTTGAACTCACTGGGAGGGAAAGGGTTAATAATAAAGTAAGCCTACTATTATTATTAATAGTATGTAACATATATCGTAGCATATATAATTATAAACTATATCTATCATGAGTTTACTTAAAATTTATAGATATTAAAATGTTAATAACAAAGCCCGTCATATTGAATTTTTACTATATGTAAATGTAATAGATGTTTTATCAAGAAGAACAATAATAAAATCATTACGATGTTCAGTTAAATAAATTTCATTCAATAATTATCCGCTCGATAAGTTAATCATTAGGGATTGTTAAAATTAAAATTATCCCCGTAATATTTCTGCCGATTGTCTTAATTATTCTTTTGAAAATTGTTGATTCAAAGAAATATTTCCTTCCTTTAAATGTCTTTGTAAAATTATATTACCGCATGAATGAAGATGTATAAACGTTCAGCCGACTGGAAGTAAGATTCTTTTGGTTAAAGTAAATATAATGGACATTGACTGCCTTTGTGCTCCGTTGAATTTGAAAATACTAAACGTTTGTTTAAAATGAATAATTACACCAAAACTTGCATAACATTTCATATCTGATTATGTTTTGTAATTTAATCCGATTTTCTGAAAATTATGCAGGTTTCAGTCATTTCTGATCGGTTCACTATTGGAAAATAACAGAATGAACATATACAGTGTGACCATAAGAGGATGTTCCGGGTATAAATTGTTATAGTACCAACTTTAAGTGTTTTATAGAGTTGGTTGAAGGTCACACATAAAGAATAACTCAAACAATTTTAGATAAGCGCATGCGCGCGTACTACTTTGTTACTTACTAGCTTACAGTGCCTCATGACTGCTGAGCGATGACTCCTGATGACTCCATGATCACTCCTGAGCATAAAGCATTTTACATTCTGCAATTTTCTAAGCGTTAATCTGTAATTTTAGTTCAACGCTCGTCTCGTTTCAAGTTTAATTGTTATTATCATGTGGCAAAAGCATCAGCAATGAAACAACCGGATGTGTTTGTAACGGGAAAAGCACGGGGCGACGAAAAGAGTCTGTACAAGATGTTGGCAGTCTCAGAGCATCTTACTTGCGTAGTCCTAAGAAATCTGTTCGGAAAGCAATTCTTGAACTTCAGGGGGTCCGTGAATCAAAATTCTATTTTTTTTTTTTTATTTATAAAGATTTTCTTATAATTTTTTTTCTGAAATATGGATTAATGTAATAAGAATTTGCATGTAAAAAAAATCTGAAAAAAATTAAATATTTAAAAAATATAAATTTTAAATTTTAAACTTACTTAAATTTCGATATAACTTACTCGATTTACAATATTTTTACACTTTTGTGTATAGGAAATGTGTCATTTTAATTTGTCTTCAGGATTTCTTAAAATATTGATTATGAATTTTGAAAAAACATTTTATGTAAAGAAATGAAGATTTTTATAAGTGAGTTTTGCATTAATTAGCATATTTTTACGATTATCACTCAAAATTAGAAATCCTGAAAACAAATTGTTTGAAATATAACATAAAATCTCTGATGAAAATTTCATGTATATATCTTGCAAGGAACTTTAAATGTATTCTTTTAAATTGGACAAATCGTGAAAAAATTCATTCTGTGATAAATGAAGTTAAATTTTTTGACAGAGGGCAGCTGATACATCGATTCTCAAGGCAAAAGGTGTTATAGCTATGGATCTAATGAAGATAAAAGCATGCGGGTTTCGGTATTTATCGCTAAAAACTCTGTACTTATTTTTTTAATCCAATAAAAAAATTGCATTTTTTAGCCCCGGACCCCCTTAAATTGCCAAAGATCACAGTGTGGAAAGTTTTTAAAATACCTTTTCACATGCGTCCGTGCCAGTTACAGTTGATATATGCTTGTGGGAAGAATTCGACTTTAGGTTGGACGTGAGCCGTATAACTAAAAGTATACAGTCGTGGAAAAAAAGTAAATACCCCTTACTAACCCTGCAAAAAATTATCGTATAAGAAGTTACTGGTACCACACGATTGGTAATAAAGTCTACTTTTAAATGACGTATATAAAATTTGCTTACGGCACCATCTACATATTAAAACGAACCATAACATTGTCTTTTTCAATAGCAGTACACAATTTTGGCAGCATAAATGAACTCTACAGCCTTCAATTAGCCTAAAAACAAATTTTTATGCAATTCGTACCATAAGTGTCCGAGAAATTAATTATTTTAAAACGAGCGTATTTTAGGGACTGTAACCAAATTGAAGTTCAGTACTCGATTGTTGACCGACACAGATTCTTGATCAAGTCAATTTCAGCGCTACTCAAGCAGTCATTGAAGACTGCAAGATTACAGGATAGCATAAGAAATTTCAAAATATCTAGTCACTTCCATCATAGTCCATCTTATCTTAAACCATCATTTTGCCGTTTTTTAAGCATAATTTGAAAACTACTTGGAAGGAAAATGTGCAATTTTGGATTTCCATAAAGCAGGACTTAATAAATATAAATCCATCAAAAAATTGTAGGTTGTAATTCATAATTTTTTCAAATATTCATATCATAAAATTATAAAAATCGCAAATTCAACGTATTTATGTTTGAGTATTTTAGTATTATTGCTACACAAAAAAATAGCACATTAGGAGTATAATGTCAGGAGATATTAATAAAAATATGAAAATGTGATTTAACATTAGAAGCCCTAAATTTTGAATGTTTATAAATCAAAAGATATCAATTCAAGTGACTTGAAATTTGGTATCTAGGTATAGTTTGAAACGAAGATTGGAAATATCATGTTACAATTGGGTAGTGCTATTGAAAAAAATGACGTTTGGGTTAATTTTATTATATAGATAGCCCCCTAAGCAAATTGCATATACAACATTAAAAAGTAGACTATATTTCCAACCGTTTGGTACCAGTAACTTTCTTCTACGATAATTTATTGAGGCGTTAGTAGGGGGTGTTTACTTTTTTCCCACGACTGTACATATTGATCATTTGTCAGAAAATCTATGTTACTTTACCTTCAATTGTATGTGTGAATTGTTTTAAACAGTCTAATTTAAACTGTTATAATGTATCATTGAAACTGGGACATTCCATTATGGACACTCTGCATTAAAATCACACAATAATATGTTTTATTTTTGATGAAGGATTAATTAAAACACTTTGAATTGATCTGGGTGTATTCTGAAAAGTTAATGTTACTCATGTTGTTTTTCGCTGGAAATAAACTAAAACTAATAAAGGTATGAACTATGACGACAAAATACACATGTGTGAATTTCGGACTCCTTTGCATTCGCCTGTAACAAAGATTCATTTGTTTAAAATAAGTACAATCGATATGAAGTGCTATTTGACACTATCAAATATGAAAATGCTTAATGTTTAGTTTAAAAAGAATAACTAGAGGAAGATTTAGTAACATTTTATAACTTACGAATATTTGAAATATAATTAGATTTTCTAAAAATGATGCAGTTTTTAATCATTGACGATATTTCAAGTAAGTAAAATAAAATAAAGAACCTATATTAAAAAAAAAATTAATTATATATTTAAATTTTAATATTTTAAATGCATTTCATATATGTTTTTAGTTGAAAATAAGAAAAAGAAGATTAAGAAGAATAAGATTTTATTTTCGTTAAAATAAAAATCCTACTCAAATTAAGATTCATTCGGTTAAAGTAAGTATGCTGGATATTTATTGCTATTGTACTCAGTAGAATTAGAAAATGCTAAATGTTTAGTTTAAAATGAATAATTATACGAAGCCTTCATAAAATTTCGTATGCGACGAATAATTGTAATAGACTATATTTTCTAAAAATTATGCAGTTTTTCGTCATTTTGTGATGCAGTTCAAAATCTCAATTGTTAATAAGAAAGTAAGCCTGTTGTTGTTTTTAATAGTATGTAGCATATGTTATAGCGAAAAAAAAAAAAAAAAAAAAAAACTTTACAAACTACTTCTGTCAAAAACTTATATAGAATTTATAAGTATATATTAATACACACGCCCGGCATTTGATTTATTACTACATGTAATAGATTCATTATCAAAACGAACATAATCAATTCATTACTATATTCAATTAAATTAATTTCCTGCAATAATTCTCTGCTCGATGAGTTAATCATTAGAGATCATTCAAATAAATATTATCCACGTTATATTTCTGCCGTTCTTCTTAATTATCCTTTAGAAAATTGTTGATTCAAAGAAATATTTCCTTCCCTTAAAAGTCTTTGTAAAATTATATTACTGCATGAATGAAGATGTGTGGACATTCAGCCGACTGGAAGTAAGATTCATTTGGTTAAAGTAAGTATAATGGATATTCACTGCCTCTGTGCTCTGTTGAATTTGAAAATACTAAACTTTACTTTAAAATGTATAATTATACCAAGACTTGCATAAAATGTCATATGTGACAATGTTTTGAAATGTAATCCGATTTTCTGTAAAGTGTGGAGATTTGAGTCCTTTCAGATATGTTCAATAATATAAAATAACAGAAAGAACATACAGCTTGTCCATAAAATAATGTATCATTTGTCATAATTAATTTTATATTAAAATCAATATATTAAAATAAATTAATATATAAAAAATCTTATATTAAAATTTACAAACATAAAATGTCATAAATTTTAATATTATCAACTGTGAGCGTTGAAAAATGTTGGTTCAATGTCACAAATAAAGAGTAACTGAAACAGTTTTAGGTAAAAGCAATCGCGAGTGCTTCTTTGTTATTGACTGCCTTGCAGTGCCATATGAGAAAAATGGCGGCTTCTGAGCATAAAGCGTTATTGCTGGGCTGAAGATTTAAAATCTGTTAGAGTCATGTGATTTTTTATTTGGGGCTTTATAAAAGATCGTGTCTAAGTTCTGATATTAAATATTGATTTACCAGAGTTGAGACACATAATTGAAGAGACTTGCTTCCATTATTCGGGACTTCTTAACCGAAGTGTGGGAAGAATTAAAATTTATGTTGGATGTGTGCCCTATAACTAAAGATTCACATATTGAACGTATTTAAGAAAAACTGTTTTAGTTTATCTTCAATTCGATGTATGATTTCTTGTAAATCTTCATAATTAAATTGTTTTAATATACCATTCAAACTAGGGCATTGTTTGAGGGACATCCTCTATATTAAAAACGCTGAAATATCTATTTTATTTTTGATGAAATATTTAACTAAAATATTTTGTAGTGAACTGGGTATATGCTGGAAAGATAATGTCACTCATATTATTTTTGTTTGGAAACAAATAAAACTTGTAATGCGTCACTATATCGAAAGGAAGGAATAAACATGACGACACATGTGTGAAATTCAGACACTTTTACATTCGACTGTAACAAAGATACATTTGGTTAGAAAATATAATGAATAAAAATAGGAATTGTACTCTATCAAATACGAAAATATTAAATCTTTAGTTTAGAAGAAATATTTACATGAAGAGTTCATACAATTTCATATTTGACGAATATTTCTAATATACTAGTTTTTACAGTTTTTCGTAATTTCCGATATGTTAAGTAGAAGAAAATAAGATAAAGATTAAAATTTAATAATACATATAAAATATATATATTGATAAAAAAAAAACAAAGACATTAAAATTTAAGAACTGAGCTATTATTGCAAAATATACATTTGTGAAATATAACTCCGTTTTGCGTTAAAGAAAGTCTTTACGGTTAGCAGAACAAAAGACATACACACACAAAAAAAACAGGAAAATCGTAAATTTCACAATTTCGGATAAAATTACTTTTAGGTATACTAGATAAATTGTATGAAAATACTTGTTGGAAATTCATTAGTGATTGCTTGTAAATATACATGCATATATAAATACTAAAATTCACATTTCTTTAATAGCCTAAAAAGTATTTATTTTTGAAATGTTATGCCAAGATGAAAACAAAACAAATAAATGTTAGTACTGTTACGCATATGATTAAAAGAAATCATTTTATGAATATTCTGCAGGAAAATATTTTTTTCAATCACTACTATGTTAGAAGAATAAATACAGATCTGAAATTGTACTTTAAAAATGCCAAAAAAAGTGAAAAGAAATTAGACAAAAAAAGATATATAAAGTAAGATAAAAACTACTTTGTTTTACTATAAAATGTATCAGTAATTGGAAAATTTGATTTATTACATTTTTCAAAAAGGCGAATATCAATCAATATTTGCATGTTACTGCAGCACATAAGGCGCGTTTTTCGCATTATTTATAACATTAGCATAAAATTTCTAGACAGTGAAATCTGAAATAATATTCAAATTTCTGAAGAAATTTACTAAAATATAGTAAAATGAAAAAATAATAGAAACAATATTAATTATACACAATTTGATGTTGAATAAGGCAACGGTCCCAATATTTTAAAACGCTAAGAAGTGTGGCTTTTTTTATTAATATTGTTATTATAAAGACATTGCGGTTTCATAAAAGTAATATTTAAATAGTAAATTTTGCTGTTTTTGACAGCAGACACTGCATGATTACAAAATTAAATTTTCTTTAGGAATTTTCGGTATGAACTTTTAATTTCTGAATAAACGAAAAAGCCCAAACTGTTAGACTGCGCCCCCCACACACACACGCACACAAAAGTTGGTATAACACCACGGCGCCATAAATGTTTTTTAGAAAGTTTATTTTTGGTTCCAAATAAAATATTATTTCCCAACTATGAGAATCATTTCACCAATTATCACAGGCCTACAAAAAAAAAAAATTTTTTTTTTGGTGCCTATGATTTTTCAGCTGATTTTAGATATTTTTGGGACACTGAATCCAAATATGAAATCAGTTTTTCTCTATCAGCTCCACTTTTTTAGATATGCGAATAGAACTAAAGATTTTTTAGAACTGAAGTGACCTTCAACGCTTAAACTGGCCTTTGACACGTGGGCCTGTCGCAACGCTCAAAGCGATTTTGGATGCACTGAAATTTCAGAAGACCTTGAAAAAAAAAAAACAGATGTGCAAGTAAAACTGAGGTTCTGCGCATGCTTATGATTTCGTGCCGCTCATCCATAAAGCCAAATGGAAAAGCCGCAAAGAGATAAGGTTAGTTTGTGAGTTTTCTCCGTGGAGGGTAGACGTTGTTGACCTTTTGCGATATTTGTGTTTAGTATAGAATTTTTATAAAGTGAATTTAAAACGTACTGTATTGCAAATTGTTGTATTTGTGTTGTTGAATATAATTTAAATGAGTTCAAGTAAAAGAAGTTGTGTAAATCATCCTGATGTGTTTTGCTACATATGCGGAGAATACGTGTTAAAAGAAAACAGAAAAAATGTTACTGACTTTGTAAAGAGATCTTATCTTGGACACTTGGTGTTAAACTTGGTGATCAGGATAAAACCTGGGCACCACATTAGGTCTGTAAAACTTGTACAAAACACTTACGACAGTGGACTAACGGGAAAAGAAAAAATCTCAAATTTGGTTTACCGATGGTTTGGAGAGAACCCCAAAACCACTTCGATGACTGTTATTTCTGCCTAGTAAATATTAATGGAATTAATTGAAAGAAACATAGTAAGTGGACTTATCCTGATTTAGTCTTTGCAAGATGCCCGGTTCCTCACTCAGAGGAAGTGCCGATCCCAACGTTTTACCAGCTACCAGAGCTCTGTGAAGATGAATACTGTCCCTCTGATCATCCTTCCGATACTTATGAAGGTGACAGTGATTATGAGGAGATGTCATCAATGCCTCAACATTTCAACCAGGATGAGTTAAATGATCTCACCAGAGATCTCAACCTGTCAAAAGAAGCTTCTGAATTACTGGCTTCAAGATTGAAGGACAAAAATTTACTGGAACAAGGAACCAAAATTACCTTCTACCGCACAAGAGAAAAGGGTCTACTACCCTTCTTCTCCCAAGAAGACAATCTTGTATTTTGTCACAAAATTAGAGGATTCTTGAAACAAAATGGGTCTTCCTGAATATTTTCCAGATCATTGGCGCTTATTTGCAGACAGCTTAAAGCGGAGTTTAAAATGTGTCCTTCTACACATTGGGAACAAATATGGTTCAATACCAATTGCTTACTCAACGAAAATGAAAGAAGAATATAACACAATAGCTTTGGTCTTTGACAAGATAAAGTATCATGAACATCAATGGGTGATTTGTGTTGATTTAAAAATGGTAAACTTTCTCCTTGGACAGCAAAGCGGTTAGACCAAATATCCTTGCTTCTTGTATCTTTGGTATAGCAGGGATAAAACCCACCACTGGGTTAGAAAAGAGTGGCCTAAGAGAAAAAAACATGGATGTTGGGGAAAGGAATATCATTAATATCCCCTTACTTGGGTGAGACAAAATCATACTTCATCCACTGCATATCAAGCTCGGCCTTATAAAGCAGTTTGTAAAGGCTCTTGATAAGAACGGGTCATGCTTTGCATATATAGAAGAGAAAATGCCCCAAATGAGTTATGAAAAAAATTAAAGCAGGAATATTTGACGGGCCACAAATAAAACAACTGATTAGGGATCCTGCCTTCGTAAATTCGATGAATGAGACTGAGGGAAAAGCCTGGACTTCTTTTGTTGCAGTTGTCGAAAATTTTCTGGGAAAACACAAAGCAGAAAACTATGTAGAACTGGTAAACGAAATGATTAATAGTTTTAAATCTCTTGGGTGTAATATGAGCATTAAGGTGCACTATTTACACAGCCACTTAGAGTTTTTTTCCTGAAAATGTAGGAGACACCAGTGAGGAACAGGGTGAAAGATTTCACCAGGATATTAAGACTATGTAGGACCACTACCAAGGAAGATGGGATACGCACTGATGGCAGATTACTGTTGGAGTTTAAAAAGGGACTGTTCAAAAATAAATTCAAGAATGTCACGGAAAAGAAGCTTCCGAAATGTTCAGTGAGAATTGGTCTCATCGATGACGTTTTCCTCTATCTTTGTGAGTAAATATATTTGTATAATATAATTCTTAAAAATATTATTTGAATATATGTATATTATAATAATGAAAATTAACATTTGTATATTATTTTAAAAAATTCTGTGTTTATTTATTTTATTTTTGTTTAATTCATGGATTTAACTTAAAATAGTGTAACATATATTTCACAAAAAGTTCTATATCTTAAATATTTGAGCTCCCAGGCAAAATTGAATGCCATATTTGAATTCAGGACATCGAATTCATATAAAATCAGCTCCAAAAACCTAGGCACCAAAACAGCTGTTGGCTTGTGATCAGACAGTAGAAAGGGATTGTGGGTATTTTTATTTAAAAATTAATAAGTTATTTATATTTGGCTGTCTTTCAAGACTATTGTTGCTTTCCCACCATACAAAATTTCATTAATGTAATCATGTTAATGTTGCTCTGGGGCAGTGGTTCCCATCTTTTTATCGACCACGCCCCACCAAAGCATCTGTAAAATCATTATGTCCCCCGACCCCTGTAATCTGTCAATTATGTTTCTTATTGCTTAAAAAGTGAACTCTATTCACACGGTGGGAGTGTAATAAAGCCTTAACAATAACTTTTCATTTCACAATTTTTTATCTTATCAAAGAGGTGAATCCTCTACCACAAATGTGTTTTTTACATAATTTTTAAAATGCAATGAGATTATAAATTTTTGCCTATATGCCAAAACGAGATTTGTTGTACTTTTCCAACTTAATTCAACGTGAAAGAAAAATAGGGTCAGCAAATTTATCTTCGCAAAATATCTTAAAAATACACTTGCTTTTAACGTTAAAACTGATAAATTCATACATTTTATAATACAATTTGTAACTTATTAAGGGCTGGTGGAAAATCTTTGGATACTGATTTTTCTTTATATGGATAACAAAATGTATATGAAGTATTTGAAGATTATCATCTTTATCAATTTCAATTAGCCATTATTCCTCATAACACATTCTTTCTATTTTCCCTTTCCCAATATTGCTTATAGTCTTCGCGAATAGAAGTAGAAAACTCGTTCAATAAACATTCGAAAACGTTACGAAAAATTTTAAATTCAGCACTAGAAAAATTATAGTGAGTTTTAATACTTCGAACAATCTGGACAGCTGATTGGATTGCCTAGTTGCGTTGCAACTTTACATCCAGTGGATAGGTGATCGTGTTGCAAGGGCATTAGGGAGACTTAAAAAAATACTGTTTAGGCGTGGCTGGTAGCCACAAAATTAAATTTACTTTAAGAAAAAAAGAAAAGACTAACAAAATAAAGACAAATTACATAAGTACTAGTATAACATGTTGATAAGTAAAAAAAACAAAGAAAAGAAAAAAAATAACTAAAAAAGGAAAGAAAAATTCCATTAGTTCCAAAAAATAAAGCAGGAAAAGACGAAAAAGCTACCGGGGAGTGCCCCATAAAAAAAAGACTCCTTTCAGAGACCATACATTAGTTTAAATATGAAATGCTAAAAAAATAGCAGAAAAACTTTTTTTTTTTTAATACTATATACAGGACAGAACAAACAGAAAGGTTAAGTAAAGCAGAAGGTGAGAGAAACTCAGTCTTCATCATTAAGCAAAAGCGAGTATTTAGGGAGTTTTCTGTTAGTGGGGTCGGATACCTCTTAGTCGGGAAGTTCCGCTACAATTTGGTCAGGGAGGTTGTAAACATAGTTATAAAAATTTTTAGCAAGTTTATTAATGCGCTGTTTTAAGGAATTGGTTTTCAAATCCCTGCGGATAGTGGTATTACGAAGAAAACGGCGAGCATTACGTATATAGCGTAAGTTTTTGTTATGAGCATCGTAAAGATACTCCATACTGGTTTTGCAAGCGAATCCCCATATCGGACAAGCATAGGTTAAGATTGATCTAATACATGCATTATACAGGATTAGTTTATTATGAATAGAAAGTGTATTGCTTTTGAGAAGAGGAGAGAGGGCCTGGGAGATACTAGCAACTTTGCCTCGGATATTAATAAATTTTTTTTTCCAGGTAAGTCTTCTATCAAGGGTAACCCCCAGATACTTGGTGTCATTAGTCCAAGGAATAGTGGTGTTACTGATAGTAATGCGATTAGGAAAGGTTAATTTTTTAGAGAAATAGACAGCAGCTGTTTTCTGCTCGTTCAGCTTAACACGCCACAGGTTACACCAGTTAAGGAATTTATCTATGTGTTTCTGGAGAATTTTGTACAATGTGAATGGGTGTCGTGCAGAGGCGTACATTGCCGTGTCGTCCGCGTACAGGGCAAGACGAGTCCTCAGTGTTCTTGGGATATCGTTGAAGAAAATGTTAAATAACGTAGGGCCGAGGACCGACCCTTGTAAAATACCAGAGAGAATAAGGTATAAAGTGGAAAATATATTGTTAAGGCGGACGCGAAAGGTGCGGTCGCTAAGGTAAGAATGTATGAGAAAGATAAGTCTAGCATTAATTCCAAGCTTAATTAATTTGTATATAAGGCCAATATGCCAAACCTTATCAAAAGCCTTAGCGACATCGAGAAAAACAGCCGCAGCTGGTGTGTTCGTGTTTAGTTTCTCACTCAGGAACTCAACAACACGAAGGAGTTTATGTAATGTGGAATGTTTAGCTCGGAAGACAAATTACTCAGGAATGAGTATGTTTTGTGCGTCTAAAATGTCATGTAACTGGGACCTGATGACTCGCTCAACAACTTTGCTGATAGAGGGTAAAAAAGAGATGGGACGGTAGTTAGTCGGATCTTGTAGATTACACTGAGGTTTGGGAATAGGTGCGATAATAGAAGTCTTCCATGCTTTAGGGAAGTAGTAGAACTGAAGAATAGCATTAGTTAGTTTAGTAAGATATATAATACAGTTGCAAGGAAGATTTTTAAGAGCATAATTAGTTATGTTATCGTATCCAGGGGCTTTTCTGTTTTTAAGATTTTTGATTAGATTAGAAATAACAATTGGTTGAATTTCTGGAAGTGGGTCCGTGGGAGGGGTAGCTAAAAAATTTTGAACAGTTTCATTTACTTCAAAATAATGATTAGGGCTGGCAAGATAAGGGTTAGGGGAAAACTGCTCGGCATAGGACTTAGCGAGGATTTCCGCTTTGTCCCTGTCCGTATATGCTGTGGTATTAAAAGCAGTTAAGGGGGGGATTGTAGAGTAATTATTATTAAGTTTTTTCTTTATTTTCCAAAGAGAGTTGTCTTGAGGAGAGAGGGAGTTAAGAAAATTGCTCCAGCTTTTTTGTTTTTCCTTAGAAATGAGATTTTTAATTTTATTGTTAAGCCGATTAATCATAGGCTTTAAAGTAGGATCTCTAGTATTTTGAAACAGCCGTCGGATGTCATTACGTTGCTTACAAACATTATGAATGTAGTTAAGCATTGTAAAAGAGTTATTATTTTTAGTATATTGGTAAGTAGCTTGTTTTTGAGCATTAATAATAATATTTTGAAAGTTATCAACAGCTTTGTCAATATCATCAGTGTTAGTAATATTAGGGAAAGTTAGGTCAGAATTTGAAAGAATAGTTTTAAATTTACTCCAGTCCACAGCCACAGAGGGGGGGGGGAGGGAGGATCAACACAGTCAATTTTGAAAACAACAGGAAGATGATCTGAACTTAAGTCATTTGTAACTGTAGAACTAATAGGAAAAACCAAGTTTTTAGAAATTGCAAAGTCAATAATGGAGGGGCGACCTCTACCAAGCCCAATACGTGTAGGGGTGCTGGGTGCATGTAAGCTAAGTCCTAGGTGAGTAATTAGGTTGTGTAGTGCACTGCCACGACGGGTGGTTGAATGACAGTTCCATCGCTGGTTGTGCGCATTATAATCACCTGCGATGAAACAGTGCGTATTTTGTGGACTGGGAATAAAGGTGAGTGTCTAGCATATAAAGAAACAAAATTAATATTAACTCGTGGCAATTGTACAACAATTCCCGTGTAGTCAAGACCTGTGTATGTAGAGTGTTGTGTAGGATAGCGTGGTATGTGGTGTTTGATGTATATGGCAGTTCCACCCTGAACGGATCCAGGACGGGGGGTGTGGTAGAGCTTATAACCAGAAATTTTGATACTTTTATTAGGTTTATGCACTTCTTGAAGAAGAATTATATCAATATTAGGATGGTTAGAGACAAAAAAACGAAGCTCGTCAATTCTGTTATTTAAAGTAGAACAGTTCCAGGATAACATAATAAGAGATTTAAGATGAACATTAGACATGGTTGGGGGAGGAGAAATCATTAGCTAATTTGTCGAACTCTTGGATAAAAACAATAATTTTTTCCATGGGATTGTTATATTTTTTTGCTTGAGTAGAAATATTTTTTATACATTTAATGAATTTGGATATTTGTAAAATCTCTTTTATGTCTTGGAAAGTACTAAATATTTCCTGTATATCATTACTGTAGCTGGGAGGAATTTTGGTTGACTGGGATGGAGTATTATTAGTTTTTTCAGAATTAGCAGAGTTAGTGTTTTCAGGGGATTGTGAAGAGGAAGCAACCTCAACTGGGGATTCAGCATCATTTGAAGCAGAGTTATTTGAGTCCGAGTTAGTTTTTTCCTGCGGTTTAGTTTTAGTATAATTGAAGACTTCTGCCAGTTGTTGGGCCTGCTGAGAAACCTTACTGCTAGTATATCTAGATGAGTTGCCTTTATTTTTACTGTTCTGGTTGTTATTTTCCCGTCTATAAGGGTTTTTGATGCAACCGCGGTAAGTGGCTGGATGTGCCAGCCCGCAGTCCGCACACTTAGGCGTAATGCGTCCTTTATGAGTACAGTTGGGGGTAAGATGTTGTTCGACACACTTGCAACATTTCTCAGTAAAACCACAGACCTCACTGGCGTGACCATAGCCCTGACAGCGGTAGCATTGTTTTACCTGATTGTGGCTCCTAAAGGCCTCAATAGTAACTGATATATACGAGATTTCCTTAATCTTATAGATTTCTTCAAAGTTTTTAGTTGGGAGTACATTAACCATATATAATGGCATTGGATTGCCCGTTTGTCTGTTCTTGAGCATTGCAGCCCTTGTTACAGTATACCCGAACTCTTTAAGACTATCAACTATAACACTATTTTCAGTATAACATGGTAGTCCTCTAATAAAAATTTTCTTAGGACGCTGGTCCTTTGGGTGCAGGGTAGTATATTTTTTGGCATGTTGGTCGAGAAAATTTTGGGTTTTCCGGAAATCACTATCATTCTTACAAAGCACCATCAGGCGCTCACCCTTAAGGGCAATGTTACGTTTTCTATTTCTTTAGCCAAAATAGTCCAATTACCTTCCAATTCTATATAGAATGGGTTTATCCTACTTTTGGAACTTCCCGACGCGTCATCGGCAACGTCAGTGCTCACCGGATCATTTTCATTTATTAGGGTATCCTTAGCTAGGTTAGAATATTTGTTTTGTAAGGGGAGTTGTGAGTTTCCCTCGTCTAATACACGTTTCGTACCTTTTTTAGGTAGCGTAAAGTCGTTAAGACCAAATCCTGATAAAATTTTGTTTGCCGAACATCTATACTTTGAAAAACAAAAAATACCAAATTAAGTTGAATTAAGTAAGTTATTGTATGAGATAGGCTCCCTAATTAAAGAAAAAACCTCTTGGCAGACAACACTCACCTCCTGATGATCAGAGGAAGATGTTCCATAATCCATCCTACTTCTAGTTGAGTGGATGTAGTCATCAAGATAGGCGAAGAATTCATGCATACATTGACTGACTTTTTCTTCATACTGAGAACTAAGATCATGAAATTCTTTAGCAAATTTCGGATCTGCAGTATTGTCTACTATACTTTGTATAACATCGCTTATTGTCTGGGTACTTTCCACAGACGCCATTTTAAATCAAAGCAAAAATCACCAACACACTCTATGTTGGACGACAGTACCACGAAAAAGTCTATTCTAACAAGAACTTTACTCCTCCGCCGCACCGCATTCCGTAAAAAATCATAAAGGTCGAGCGTGAACAACACGTCTGAACAACTCAGAAGCAAGAGTACCACTGAGAGATATGAAGATTTAATACTTTTACGCATATCAAAATACTTAATAAAATTATTTACATAATTATTCTGGTGTTAATTCTATTTTTAAATTTCGATAGGGAACATTTAAAATATTTATTAAAATAAACTGATTTCTTATATTTTGCTTGTATCCCATTTTTTTTTTTTTTTTAGACTACAACATCACTTTTCCACCAAAATGACAAAAGTAAACTGATAACAAATGAGTGCGTAAGAAATTTGGAATGTCCCCCCTAAAAGACCAAATTGCCCCACGTTGGGAACCACTGCTCTAGGGGAAACCTCGCCTTGAAGAAAATGAAAACTCTAGCTTTGGAAATACAATCACATGACTTTTGTTGTCAGACGAAAATTTAAATTTTCCTTTACTTAAGGTTGGGCGAGGGTTGTCAACAGATACATTTTTTATATTTTTTGTTATAATAATTTACTGCAAAGGCAAATTAAATAAAGCAAACCGCGTATTTCTATAAGCATTACATCAACAAATATAAAAATGTTGGAGTTATTCTAACAGATCTACCCTCCCCGTTATTGAAATTTTAAGTCAGCACATTTTTTTTCAGAATGGATTTTGTTATAATTTGTCATGTTTAAAAGGATATATCTAAACTGTATTGCAAACTATGTGTATGAGACTTTGTATAGAGTTTTAACGTTTTGTTTTTAAAAAATTGCCTTTATAATTTTTAATTTCATGTGAAAAATTTTTTAAATATGATCTTCAAAGTAAAAATCGTTCTCAAAAATACTCTTTTTTTTTAAACTTTTAAATTTATGAAAAGTTTTGCAAGTAGTTTTTTATGTATCCCGAAGACGAAATAACAAGATACCTTTTTACGCATGCGGTAGTGAAAAAAGTAATCGAATCGAGCAAATAACTCATTAGTTATATCAAAAATTAAATAACTTTTAAAATTTAATTTTTTAACAATTTTTGTTTTAGTTGAAAATAACTTTTTATCCGAAAATATATCTTTATGAAAAGATGCTATTCATAAAATAACGGTGAAGTGCGAGTATTACTCTCGCTCAGAGGGTAACCGTACAATACCTATATCAATTATTAACTGTATTATTAAAAAAGATCGTTGCTAAAATAATAATAAGAGTTTGCAAAAAACTGTAAAACGTAGGATTGGGTATATCTGTACATACTGGAATGATATTAATGAGTATACCATAAAAGTTCAAAGCGATATGAAACATAAATAATATCAGATTTTGCTAATCTGTATAACTATTTTTTAAATCTTATCCTAATCTGTTTATGATGAACTTAATTCGGTACTGGCAATAAAAGTTGTTCATATTTAAGCTTCAGAATTTCATGTAACTAAACTCAGCGCAGTAATAATCTTTTCTTTTTGCAGTGTACACTCTCAAAAAAAATTTTCTTCAATTCACGGAAATTCTACTGCCAACAGTGCTACCTTGCACTTTTCTGTGAATTGAAGAATATCCATTTTTTTCCTCCTTTTGTTTTTTTGGGCAAAAACAAAAGCGCCTGACGTTGAATTCGAAACAGCCATCTCACCGTTAAGCATAGATGCCAACATTTCTTAATTATTCCGAAGTCTCATCCAAGATGAACTCGTTTTCAACCGGAAATTATATTTAACCAAAAATTTCAAATTGAATAAAAATGTACCTCATTGAAACAAGACACGTTTTCTTATATATTTTTTCCGGTTCAGACATGCAAATTTTGGATCACACTCCGGAATAATTCAGCGATGTTGGCATTTATGGTTAAGAGACGAGAACGTTAGCACTGAGCTGCAACTGTGCGATAGAGTAACGCTTTGAAGTAAATAGTATTTTCGCTTAAGGTGCGTATGGATTGATCAATTTCTTTAAAAAGCTTTCAATTTTAAGGTTCATTTTGGGGTGATTTCCTCTTTAACGAGATTGTGGCTGGGGTTTTTATATTTTAGCTTTAATATAGTATAAAAATATGAATATTAAATATTTTTACGTAGATTGCTAGAGGTAAAATACTTATATTATATTTCTATTCGATAATATATATATATATATATATATATATTGAGTAATATCGATTTTTTTTCGATTTAATTTTCTTAAAATATCCTTTAAATGTGTTCATTTAAAGTATATTTTAAATGCGAATATTTATTTATAAACAACTTTATAAATTCAACTTTAATTAACTTTATTCAACTTTAAAAAATAAATTGTGAGTACTTTTGAATGAATGTGAAAAGAAATTGTTATTTATTTGTAAATTGGAAAACTTTTTTGTCTTTTTTAATTCAATTAGAAATCTTCATTTATAGAATTTTTAGTTTTTCATTTAAAAAATAAAATCGGATTTACTATTAATAGATTCAATCCGCATGCGCGCTAGGAACGAACGGAATTTCTCCCTCTTTGTTAGACGTTCGGGGAGGATTCACGGATAAAACATGCTTTCTAGGAGTACGGGAATTATTTGTTTAAAAATGAGGAATGATTTAGTGTATATTGAGGAGTTTTTCTGACAGCGTAGCTAAAACAAAACACCTGTTCAAAGTTTAAATTTGGGACTGTGCTTAGCGCGCTTCGAAAGGGGGTCGTAAAGTTACAACGCCACGTCGGTCTGTGCCACGTTTTCCAGATATGTTTTTAATTAACTTTTAAAGATTCGGCAGGCGTATTGAGAGATCCACTCAATACAAACTAGTTGCGAACCCCATAGTATTTATATAATTCATTCTAATTAAATTAGTCTGTTTTTAACAATTTGACGTTTATTGCTTTTATAGCGCTACTGGGTATTGCATTACACAAATATATCATTAAAAGTTATTATCTAGGCTTTAAAAGCCGATGGTTGTTAGTGTACATGGCCCCTGTCCTTATGTATGTCCAAACCGTCCCTGTCTTTAAGGGTTAATATATCGACGAATTACCGCCGATGCCATTTATAAAATCATTATCAACAATGCTTTTATACTTCTGATAAGATAGGTACCTCACGCGTTACTCAATAAATTTGCTGAAAGTCCGCAAATCGAAATTTGTGTGTAACTGAAAAATGCGCTTTTCTCAAAAACTATATAGCTGTCACACAATACCCCACACGATATACAAAGAAAAGATTTTTTTCAAGTAATTTAATTATCCCCTCTACATTTTTCATAAATATATTTATGAATGTGTAATAATCTGTAAATGTGCGGGTTAATAGTTATATTACTTCCCCCAATTTGAACTTTCCACGTTCCATAGTTTACGAGTAAAATGGCTATGGCAGACAGACAGATACAGAAGAGATCCTATAATGATTCCGTTTTTTCTTTTTAAGTACGAACCCTAAAAATCATTAAAATATGTCTATAAATAAAGATAATAAATTTTTGAACCCCCGACAACGTTAATAGTCTTATAGAAAAGTATTTTTATTCTTTTAGGATTCCCCATTCCTACAAATAAACCCTAAATAAACTAACTACGTATTAGCAAAATATTAGCATTGTAAAATTCTTTCTTGCCGTATATTTATTTATGTACAAAAAGGAGATTACTTAGACCAAAACCTATAATTTGACAATATAGGCGTACAATTAAATTTCACTTTTTGTAATCTGTGCTTGTATTCATATTGAAAAAAAATATTGCCTTATATATTATAACCAAATTATTTTATTTCAGAAATATATTTTATTTTTATGGACATTTTACTATACTGCCAATGATTTTGGATTAATGTACAGTGGGACTTTTATTATAAATAACATTACCCGATATTTTTTAACAATAGAAGCCTTAGCACATACCCTTTCCACGTTATGAGCATCTGCTACGAGGTTACAAGATTCGGTATTAAATGCAGAAATTCTTTACACAGCCACGTAACAACAAAGCATATATTTGATTGTCCAGAAAATCGAAACGGACCTTTTAAAACTTGATTTGTCACCATTGAACTTCTGTACAGCCAACTAAAACTTGCAACTGTTGTCCTGTTTTTTTCAAGTCATTTAATTATTTTGTTTTTTCCCTGTATTATTCGTAGACAATAACATAATCCCCTGATGTATCTGATGAATTAAAGCTATAAATAGCTTTAAACTTATTTTACACCTTAAGTACTATCCATTTGAATTAAGATTTTACAACCGAAAGTGAACCGAAACTCAAGTTTTTTCATTCTAGAACATTTTTGACGAAACTCTCTCTGATTAAACTTTTACATTAATAATGTATGCTTTACTTTTCTATAACTTAGAGTTTCATAGTTCTATGAAAACGAATTATCATAAATGAATGAAAGTCATTTTTTTTTCATGTAATGTTACAATAGCAACGGATAAAGCAAACGTCCGCGTCTGTATGTGTTTCTAGTAAATACTGTGCATTAAAGCTCAAATAATTAATCTATTTAGTAAAGTATTCCTTATTTATTGACACGATTACATTATGTGTGACATCTAAATACATAATATTTGAAAAAACTTTTCAAATTGAAAAAAAGCATTGGTGATTTCACATCCGCCTTGTAAATCGAATATGTCCTTTGTGTGTGATTATGTTATTAATTAAAGTAATAGTACATACTTTTCTTAAAACATCATCTCCATTATGTTTAACATGTCATACTTATGTTTCGATGACGAGAGTGTTGTTGCATCGTTACAAAAAGTGTGTAGATAAAATATGAAGGCGTATAAATATTACATTTTTAAATAATTGCATTTATCCATTTTAATTTTCTCATCTTTGTTTAAGACGTGTATGGTAGGTCTGCAAATAAACATGTAATTCCGAGTCAGGTTTTCAATAAAAAAATAAATAATCAATGAGAATGAAAAAAAAAACTAAGAATGAAGAATAATATGTATGAAAGACAATAAAACATACTATTTCTTCATGGTGACTTTCGTGATGAAATATACAGTTTTTTTCTTTAAAAATTTAAAATGTATATATATATTACGAATTAATAATTAAGATAAAAAAAAACTCCTAAATTTCAGTTCTCATTTACTCTGTCCTGTAAAATACATCTCCCCTACCCCCACAAAAAAGGACACATACTTAAGATTATGGTAATTGTAATACTTTGGTCAAAATTACAAAAAAAAAAAAAAAAAAAAAAAAAAAAAAAAAAAAATACCGAAAAAGGAATAGTACTCGAAAAAAATGATATATATATATTTTTAACTATATACATAAAATCAAAATTAGGAAATGCTTTTTTGCAGCAAAAGCATTGATATTTGTAAAAAAATAATCTAGTCGTTGGATAATATTTCTTTACTCTTGTTGAAAAAAGACAAATCTAAATGTAAGAAAAAAAATACTGCACATTTTCTTCGTGAATAAAAAATATTATTATTCATTATTACTATATTATATTGTATTAAATTTACGAATAATTCTCCACTTTTGTTTACATATTCAAAATACACGAAAAGAGAATACATATTTATAATCTAAACTAAAAATATGAAACTTTATATTTATTTTATATCACCCCAATACCAGGAAAAATATAATTTTCTCTGGATGCCTTGAAATCGTAACTAAATGAAATATGTTGGTAGATTCAAAAAGAAAAAACACATATTTGAGACTTTCATATTTGTTGATAAAATTTTTGCAAAAAATGTACTTTTATATTTTTTATTTTCATTCTGTTTCTATATTTTACCTTCCGAAAAGAAAAACAGTTAAATTATTTTGCCAAAGGTTTACTTAAAAGGTTTCCATCAAATGTATAATATTTCAGACTAAAGTTAAAGAATTAAATATATATATATATATATATATATATACATATACATATAATTTTTCAGTATGAAAAGAAAAAATAGATATATACATAAATGAAGAGTCTGTTTCGATGAATTAAATTGGGTAAAACAACTGAACGATTTAATTTATATAAAAAAAAATACAAAATTAATTAAAATAAATATGCAATCATATACGGGCTGACGTAATTCTTAAAATAAATATCATTGTTAACTAAAGTTTAAGTTCAACTATTCAAATTATTGAAAAAAATAAAATGTACACCTATACATAATCAGTGACATGTAATTAAGAGGAGTAATTTTGAAGTTATTAATTGAGGCTTTGATCTTTGGTATTATGAAATGAAAATTAACGAACATTGCTCAACTATCACACAATCACAATTTTTAATCAAGAAAATCTAAAAATAACGTCTTTTTCAACTTCCCAAAATTTACTTGCTGACATATTTTAATGCAAAAATTCGCATTCTTGACTTGAGGTTCTAATCTGCATGCCGAAGAAATTCAGAATTTATTAGACGCATTCGTAGTACTATATTTTGTTTTATCAAACAAAATATTTATTTCATTTTTACTAAGACGCACTTTTCAATCACAATGCGCTTTTCTTCCATCGTGACGTCCTTTTCTGTTTACAAATTTTTAAAAAGTTATTTTTAATCGTAATTCCAAAATAGTATCCCTAACGATATGATAATTCCCATTCTTTCCTTTCTCTCTTCAACAATGGAAGCAACCCGATTTCCACCAATATGAAGAAATTTTATAAGGGACTTTTAAAATTAAAATTAAAATATAAAAATTGGATTATTTTTTTTTTAAATAACGAATGAAGAAACATATTTTGTTGTGTTATAATTTATTACAGTATATATTAAAGCTGTATTATAATTGATTATCTGCATATCTTGTGTTTAATAATTTATTTTTCGCATCTCTTGATTTCATTCATTTTTGGAGGGATTTCCAATATATTATTAGAAGCTAAATATTGTCATTTTAGGCCTAATGCCGACAATATTCGACTGAATATCATGTCTATAATATGATTTTAAGCTTAAGTAGATCCTCTACCGCATCCGTTAGCAATTCATAATTTCCTTACGCTATTTTCCCTTTCCAGTGGCTCCTTTTTTAAAAATTCAGATTGTTTGATTCCCAACACTTTTTTAATAGCGTATAATTCGGCTTATTCTCGCATTATTTAATCTGCAATTAAATAAAGTTACTATTTCTACTTCAAAAAGTGGTGGTAATCAAACGATCTTAATTTTAAAAAAGTAACCCACTGAAAAAGTCACCCGCGGCTGAAGGGTTAATTTTGCATTTCTAATTACTTGTGTTCATTTTTAGAATTGAAGAGCTGAGTGGAAGAACATGCTATGCTATATTTTCTTAAAAATTATTTTATCTTTTGTACGAAGGCGTTATCAGTTATTCTATCAAATGGTAAAGCTGAAATACCAAACTTCTATTTAGCCTTGAAGATTTGAGATATTATTCATTAATATTTACTCATTATTATTTAATAATGTAAATAATATTAATATTTTTTAATATTTAAAAATTAAATATGAATAAGTTTTTTTGATAGCGTTCAGTACCACACCTGTAAATATTTTAAGCACATGGTATCAAACAGAAAATAAATCATTAATATTGACAACAAAAACTTTCACATCAAATTTCTTTAAATTTAATTTTTGTTACATAACATGTTCTTCCACTTAGCTCTTCAATTGTCTTTGTATTTTTTTTATTACATTTGTAATTTCAGTTTAATTATATATATATATATATACATATATATTTTATTGCTTTAAAATGCAAAAACACCATAACTCAGAAAAAAAGGTGTATATCTGCAATATTTAACTATAAAAAAAAAACTTTTAAATAAACAAGTAAAAGACAGGCAAAAAACAAAAACAATCTGTTCTTCTTTAGTGGGAGGACAGACTTAACATAACTCCCTCCCCCCGACCACTGTTAAAAATCTGCAGGTTTCTGAACACACGTCCAACCTGCACCCAATACAGAAAATCTATTGTCAATTCAGTAACTAAATTCAAAAAAGCAAAATTAAGCAAAAATAAATAAATAAATAAATAAGTAATGTAGATAAAGCATAATTTAAAAATCTTTAATAAAATAAACTTTTAGAAAAATACTTAAAAATTAACAATTTAAATATAAACAAATTAATATGTATGAATGCAGATGAACGTGCACCCTCCCATACCTGCAAAATGAAAAAAAAAAAACTTTTCAAAAACATGAAAAACAGCAATACCTGTATAATGTTCATCACCTGTTAACAATGAACAATTAATTTTCCTTCCGTATCCAACTTCAAATACAAGAAATACCGAGTCAGCATTCCTCCATCGATTCGATACATTTCTTTAAACAAGACTTTAGAATGCAGCTTTCATTTAGAATCTTCTGGAAGGATGCGATCACATGTTGCTCAAACCGCCAAACCACAATGTTGCCACTCACTTTTTAAAACTATCTTTAAATAATATTTCAAAAACTTTATAGGATAATTGTTATTGTAAAAAAGATTAGCCAATAACTTTAAAATCTGTTTATAAAAATTACTATCTTTGCCACAAATTTTATTGAAACGAATTATTTGATTAATTAAAATATTTATGTAAATTTTTTTATGTAAATTAGAAAATTAATGTGGCATGCTTCTTGTAAAAAATTGGAAACTATTTCTTTTATCATACAAATCTAAAATTAATTTATTATCAGTAATTTCAAAGGAAATATCCAAAAATTCCGCATTATAATCATCACAGTTTGCCCTATTTAACTTTAAACAATTTGGATATACATTGCCATATTCGTTAGTAAAATCAAAATTAAAAACTAAAATATCATCAATATACCTAAAAACTTTTAAAGATTTATTATATTTCATTGTGTACTTAAATTCATAATAAAACAAAAAAAAAAAAATAAAAAAAATTAGCTGCTGTACTAGAATAATTAGTCCCCATTCCAATTCCACAAATCTGATTAAATGTATTATTGTTGAAAATTACATAATTATTATAAAAACAGAAATGACACAAACTTAAAAATAAATCTCTATTAATATTTAATTCGTCATTTAAACAAAATAAATCAAAAATATTCACTAAAACATCATAAAGACAATCAATAGGTATATTGGTGAACAGATTTTCAAAGTCGAATACCTGCATTTTCAGAGGAGTCAAAGGCAGTTTGTCCAAAATTTCGATACTATTATCAATCGACCAGAAATGACTATACTTCTTAAATTTATACTTTAAAAAACCATATATCTTTTTCAATAGTTTCTGTAAACCAATATTAAAATTTCTATTAACACTTTTAGAAGTACTGCAAATAAACTTAAATTTAATTGGACCTTTATGAAATTTAGGTGTTACAAAAAGTGTTAAGTGTTTGGCGGTTTGAGCAACATGTGATCGCATCCTTCCAGAAGATTCTAAATGAGAGCTGCATTCTAAAGTCTTCTTTAAAGAACGGATGTAGGTTGATGTATCGAATCGATGCGATGGAGGAATGCTGACTCGGTATTTCTAGTTTTTGAAGTTGGATACGGAAGAAAAATTAATTGTTCATTGTTAACAGGTGAGGAACATTATACAAGTATTGCTGTTTTTCATGTTTTTGAAAAGTTTTTTCATTTTGCAGGTATGGGAGGGTGCACGTTCATCTGCATTCATACATACTATTTTGTTTATATTTAAATTGTTAATTTTTAAGTATTTTTCTAAAAGTTTATTTTATTAAAGATTTTTAAATTATGCTTTATCTACATTACTTATTATATTTATTTATTTATTTTTGCTTAATTTTGCTTTTTTGAATTTAGTTACTGAATTGACAATAGATTTTCTGTATTGGGTGCAGGTTGGACGTGTGTTCAGAAACCTGCAGATTTTTAACAGTGGTCGGGGGGAGGGAGTTATGTTAAGTCTGTCCTCCCACTAAAGAAGAACAGACTGTTTGTGTATTTCGCCTGTCTTTTACTTGTTTCTTTAAAAGTTTTTTTTTATAGTTAAATATTGCAGATATACACCTTCTTTTCTGAGTTATGGTGTTTTTGCATTTTAAAGCAATGAAATATATCTTTATTGCATTTAATATGAGCTGCTATTAGCGCCAGTTGTGCAATAATTTTTTCATTATTTATATGAATATATATATATATATATATATATATATATATATATATATATATATATATATATATATATTGTTTCTCCTCCAGTTACAATACGTTTATTTTATAAACTTTATATTGAAATTAACCCATCCAAGCATATATATATATATTCTTCATTTAGCTTTAAGATTTTAAAGGAAGTTATCTGTAATATTTATCTCCTGGTTTATACTATATGATCGCAAATGTAATTATACATTTAGGACTTTGACCGTAATTTCTATTAACCTTATTTGATATTATCACTCTTTATCTTATCATAAGATGAACATTAGGTCATAAGAACTCCAAATCGCGTAGTCAGTGTTTTAAAACAGTAGAAACGAATGACAAAAAGAAATTGCAACAAATGTGTCTGAGTGAAAAGAATGACACGGAAGAAAATTGGTTACATTCTTAGAAATTTATTCTCAAGCTATCTAACACACTCATTAAGAAATTTTGAATAACTTTAAAACGACTTTTATGTTACCACTGAAAACCATCCACATTTTTCAAAGTTTCGTTTTCCTTTTGACATTTTTATGTTTTCTCATTACTAAAATACAATTTCGGAGATAAAACTGTCGAATAAATTTAACCATATTTCATCCGATCAATATCTGTACTTTCTTCTATTAATTGTAATATTTGTGATTTATAGTTTTAAAATTTTATCTTATTTATTTTTAAATGTTAAAAAAATATACTGTAAGCGCAAAATTTGCGATAAACTCGTTAAATTATTATTTAAAGGAAAACTATATTTTCTCTCATTGTAATTTAATCCTTTATGTATTGAAGGTACTTATAAGTACCATTAAAATAACTTGTTATAAAATTCGTTTAATATATCAATTAGTTGTAATACAGTTTAGAATGAGTTATAGATACATAACTTTATCTTGTTTCAAAAGTATTATTAGTTACACAAAACAAAAATATTCCTAAAAGGATGATATCTTTGGCATTTGCATCTTTTCAGTTTTATTGGCGTTTTTTTGGAGGGGGGGGGGTTAAATTCGGAAATATAATTTCTATATTTCTATTGTAAGAATATTATATTTGTACATTTCCTAATTCTACGAAATACAAAGAAAATGTTTAAAATGAAAAAAAAATTATCGCACAAAATCCCTATAAATTCAAATTTAATTAATCCTTCTAAATTCTAAATCCTTCAATCCTTCTAAAATCCTTCTAAAATGTATTAAATGATTATGTAAATCTTCAAATGTAGATTAAACAATTTACGAAAAATGCCTTAGGAGATAAAATTTTCATGAATTCATAATTCAGTACATAAAAGGTTAAAACGTATTTTATAAAAATTACTAAGAAAATATATTTATATTGAAGTACTTTAAAGTGAACGCATAAGGCATAAGAAATCGCATCTTAGTTCGTTTGTAAACACCCGTCAAACCTAAAATAAATGTATATTTCATCTATGAAAAAGCTTACATGATTTTCTTTATTCGTTCATTATGTCTTTGTATAAATTTATAATATTTATAAATGTAAAATAACATATCGCTCAAGAAAATTGCAACATTTAGCAAAAATTCATTTTTCATTTTATTCCACTAAACGGTCAGACATTGGTGCGTCTCGCTACACTAAAATTTTCATAAGTGTCGTTATCCGGAAAATCACAGTATTACGCTATATGTCCATTCATGACTACAGAAGGGGCGGGGTCGAATTGTGTGGGAATATAAAAATACTACTCTGTCCAACCCTCATCTTCGTCTTTATTCTTGTATAGAAAATATGTGGCAGCTGCATAAGGTAACTGCACGTCAAATGTCAGTTTATCCTGTAGCTAGACGTCATTATATAGTTGCATTACTTGTCCGTATAAAAATGCAAAATTACAAAAATCATTCATGAACGGTCACTTTTGCATTGGCGTAAAAAGTACAGATATTCCACGCATTAATAATGGAGCTGGGTTGTCTTTCTATATGAGGGGGTGGATTTGCTGTGACGAAAAAGTTTGAACATCAGCTAGCACGGGGAGAGGCGAGGATCATTATATCTAACATGGAGAAAAGGCACACTTTCTGCGATCTTGGTGATCTGTAGTGATATGGTATTAATGTGAATGGTGGAACTATGCTCCACGTACCATCTCCAGAAACAAATATCTCACCATGTAGTTTATTAATATATAATAATTTATTAATATATATTAAAATAACTTTGAAACATGGGTTTAATGATTCTGAAACAAACTATGGATAACTAGGTATTCGTAACTTTTTAAAGATTTTAAAAAGTTTCCTCATCTGAATAAATATTATTTTAACTAACTTAAAATTTAGTATAAAATATGTAACATAAAATCTAATGAAAAGTTATGTTAATTTCCCTTTAAATAATACAGTTACATATGCATGGATGATTTTAAGCTAGCTTATTTTTTTACAAATCATTATTTTTCTTATATTCATTGAAGGCTTTGAAATTGGCCGAAATAAACTCGATGATGAATTATTATATATTTTCTGTTCTGTATTAAACTGTCTTTGTATATGAGGGGGTGGATTTACCGTGACGAAAAAGTTTGAACATCAGCTAGCACGGGGAGAGGCGGGTATCATTATATCTGTAACATGGAGAAAAGGCACACTTTCGGCGATCTTGGTGATCTGTAGTGATATGGTATTAATGTGAATGGTGGATTTATGCTCCACGTACCATCTCCAGAAACAAATATCTCACCATGTAGTTTATTAGAAAATACCAAATTTATTTTTACATGAACTGTAATGACAGGTCTTAGGAGAAACAAACTATTTATGTGCTGCGGGAAAGCTTGAACACATTTGGCTTAGATTAGCCAGCGTTCACATTAATATCGATTCAATTTAACATATTGTGATATGTACCATTTTGATAATTTCATTATTTTTTGGTACAGTACCGCCGCGAAATTATTATGCTTTAAATACTTAAAATAACTTTGAAACATGGGTTTAATAATTCTGAAACAAACTATGGATAACTAGGTATTCGTAACTTTTTAAAGATTTTTTAAAGTTTCCTCATCTGAATAAATATTATTTTAACTAACTTAAAATATAGTATAAAATCTAATTAAAAGTTATGTTAATTTCCCTTTAAATAATACAGTTACATATGCATGGATGATTTTAAGCTAGCTTATTTTTTTACAAATCATTATTTTTCTTATATTCACTGAAGGCTTTGGAATTGGTCGAAATAAACTCGATGATGAATTATATTTTTTTCTGTTCTGTATTAAACTTAATATTAACTACAGCGAAAAACGGAAAAATAGTAAACATAATTGAAACCTATGCTCCCATGTATGTATAAAATATAGAAACTCTAATATGCGAATACTTTAATTATTATTCTTATTATTTACTGTTTTTTTTGTTTATTTCCATATGAAAAATATATTGGATTTGACATTACTTTTAAACAGATCTTTGATGCAGTTACACGTTTTGGGTAGTTCATAAATCTATTCGACTGCTTTGGTAAAATGTCTTTCTGTTTAAGTTACAAAATATGTATGGTCGTTATATTCCAAGAACGAATTGATATATTCTTAAATATTAATATTTCGTAGACTTTTAGTTGCTGATTTTGGGTGTATAGCTTTTATATCGATTGTTGCTATATCGAATTTAAAATTTTTGAGGTAACTATATCACTTTATCCTAGACACGAATGTCATTCAAATAATGTATAAGATGCATATATTATGCTGATTAATTTTTGTCTTACGCAGAAGGGGACGACAAAAAGACATTTCCTTATGTACATTGTAGCTGTACTTGCCTATTAAAACTGTAACATAAATCCTCATAGGAGAAAGAAAAAAGCAAAACACATTCACTTTTTTTATAATTCAAATTTCCTACATATTTATTTTTTACAACAGAACCTGCATGAACAGTAGAGATTGATATTATCAAATATTATTCGAAATTACCATAGTTAATTAATATTTCCCATGATTTTTGGCTTACATTTTTAACTGGATTATATCTTTAATTTCGGACTACAGATTCAAGGAAGGGTATATTCAAAGAAAATTTTGGTATGCACACAATTACACATTTTCTTAAATTGTTTACTTTTAAAATGTTTATTCTAAATTTTTTCTAGACTCTCTTACATTTAACTCAATTCTAATGAAGGATTTGCATAACTCCACAAAATGAAATTCTCCTCTTTTTTCTATTATTGTAATTATCTAATATCGTTTACAAAGGAATTCTTATATATTAATAGGGATCTGTTATAGCTAAATATAAGTCAACGAGTACAATACTTACAACAGCATTTTCTCGTAAATGTTTAAAATATAGTTTTACAAAACAGTGTACAGTTTTTTTTCTTTTGTAAGTTATACAACTTATGCACATTAGGCGAATATAATTATATATTATAAGTACAACCTTAATGATATGGATAGTTAATAATTATATATCTACATTTCTATACATATTACAGTATTCTAAATATAAATCAAACCTATACCTTTCAATTTGATAAGGAGGTCGATAAATTTCCTTTGAATTACAAGCAAATTGAAATATTCAAATAAAAATCCCAACTATCAAGGTGAAAGAGTGAGCAATTTGCAAAAATATTTATTTAACATCTTACAGAATTTAAAATATAATCTTCAAAAATTAATTCTTTAGAATTAAATTTTCTAGAAATCTGTTATTATCGTTTCTGAAAGTATTTATTTATTCAAATATAATAATTTAAGAAATACGTGTGCAATAAGTACCTTCTGTTTTATAATATTAATTTAAATAGTTTGTTAATGTATATTCATAAATCTCCTCAAGGAAATTTCACAACAAATGAAGTATGGAAAATCATGAACAAGAAAATTTAGTGCAAAAAGATTTATTCTACGAGTTTTAGAAAGGGACTTATGAATATTGTTCTTATTTCATGTCTAATGAACAATTAAAATTAATAAAATTCAAATAATGAAAACACTATAAAAACACTACAAATAACGTAGTCTTATTTAAGATGGAATGGGATGTACTGATCAGATATGTACTAAGCTATATTTCTCCACATAACATGAATAACTGTGCGCATAGATTCCAAGTAAAAAAAAAAAATATATACATGTGGATATTTGAGATAAATTTAAAAATATTATACGGGATTCATATTTGACGATAAATTTGGCGACTTATTTTGAATGTGCATTACATACTCGACTTTGCAATTTAAAGCACAAACTTTCTTTATTTTTTCTTCTTTTTTTTTACACTCTCGATTTAAAGACATCATAAGGTATAGCATGAATTTTACTAATGGTCCTGGATAACATTAATGAAATTAAATTAAAAGTATACACTTAATAGTATTTTTTATAGAGCTGATTAGTTATACAGAAAGTAAACAAAGTTAGGAAACATTACAATTTTCTGATTTAGTGTGAAATCCCCCAGTAACTGCCACCTTAAGGTTTCTTTCTTATTCAAATCTTTATTACCAAATTTTTAATCATTTTCCCAATGGTTTTTGTCTTTGAATTGATAGTAGAGACACATCAAAATATGTTTTGGAATTTTTTTTATCATGCATTTTAAAACTAATTTTTTTTTTATTATAGTCAGAAACTCCAGTAACTGAGATCAACTCTAGTTTGAAGAAACAATAACTGACACAAAGTGAATCAGTGTCTGACATATGATTTGCAAAGATTTTTTTTAAAATATTTTGTATTTTATTCAGTTTATTCTTTAGAAATCTGTTAATATTTATAAAAAAAAAAAAAAAAAAAATTGAAAGAGGCAAACATTTTTAATTTTCAAGAGCTTTACTTTCAATTTAAAGAGAAAACAAAAAAAAACATTTCACATCATTTACTATAGTTTTTGTTTAAAAAACTGTAACCTTACAGAATTAATCTTTTTCTTTTAATCAAGCACAATGCATATATTGGAATGTCAATGAAGAAAGATATAAGTCATTGCTTTTTTATTTGTCCATATTCTGCATTTACGTTCGTAATTATTGCGACATAAACAAAAAAAGAAGCATTAGCTATTGGTGTGAAAGCCTCATAAAAATATGTAATGGCTTTCGATTCCCAATCTGGGAATTTTTTCGCACAGTTGGAAATATTCAATTCGAATGATAACTTTACCAATCACTTTGATTGTGTTAAAATAATAGTTCATCTACGTACCCATCATTTATATGGAGGTCCTTTACCTGCGGTGTATTCTGTTGATCTGTCTACATGACAGACCAGATGTTACTACCAAAAAATATTATTTGAATGAAATATGCTGGCTGGTTGTCGGCCCAGTTAACTTAAACGGTAAAGCATTGGCCATGCAAGCCAAGAATCTGGGTTTCATTCCCAGATCTGGCATTTTTTCGCTCAGTTGGAAATATTCAATTCGTATAATAGCTTTTAACCTCTGCTGTATATGACCATGGATAGGTATATCCTGTTATGTATTGTAGAAAGTTTACTTTACGACATACTTTATTAATTTTAATGGTACGCCCAATGTAACACTTCTCATCATAATTCTGTCTTGAGCTGAATGTGGCATTTTATCATAGTGTAGAATTTTCATATAGGTCTTTATTATAGGTGCAGATTCCCAAACTTTTTAAGGAGCCAGTGGCTCCCAAACCCCAAAAAATCCAGTCGCCACTTTGGCTCCTAACCAAAATCTAGTTGCCAGATTGTGAAACAAACTCATATAATAATAGTGTTTATATGGGAAAAAAAAGTTAACAAAAAAAAAAAAAAACAACTCAGGAATTCAAAATGAAAAATGAAATTTGTTTAATTAATAAATACACATGTACAATAAAACACAGACTAATTACGACAAATGTGTATATTTAATTCAATCCTAAAATTAGTGAAACTTTGATATTAAAAAGGCATAATATAAATCTGGAAATATCAGAAGATAATGTTGGATAAGACACAATTCAATAACAAAACTTGTATAAGCTAAGCAGTCATGATAATTTGAAATATTAGGAAAACTTTATTTCTTATTTTGATTTTGTCATATAAAAGTATACATATAAAAAAAATAGGAATGTGTAAGATTATTTTGCACTATAAAAATCTCGCAATTGCATAAAATATTTACAGAGCAAGAATATAACTCACGTTAAGTATTTTTTCGCGCGAGTTTCTTTTTCTTTTTGTTCTTTTTCCTTCAGAGTTCGAAATCCTCTATCCTCGCAACTCCATGATCCAAAGCCCTTAAATAATCTCCATCGCATCGGGAACTTTGGACTGTCTTGTGAGCAGATCTGCAATAAAGGAGTATTTATATGAACTCTGGATTTCGGACGAAACCTTCGAAGAAATGCTTGCTTTCGTTGGTGTCCAAGGGAGAATCTTTTCCATTAACGCGCTCATATGCCGAGTTTCGCAGCTCATAAGATTTGTACTGGAGCGGACATGCGCAAAATTATATTCCAACATAATGTTCGGTAAGAAAGCAGTACATAAGAGGGGCAGAATTCACGAGGGTAACTGAGATCGAAAAATTCCCTTACTTTTAACAAGGTCATACTTGATCTCTGCCAGTGAAAAGAGAAGGTGCTTTTCTATTTGCTAAAGAAAAAAAAATATAAATTCCGCAACGGGGATTGGGAACATTTGAAATTGATCTCTGGTGACTAAGACACTGAAAGTTAGTCGCCACAGCAAAAATTTTAGTCGCCACATGGCGACCGTAAATCTGCATTTATAGTCTTGATGCAGGTAATGATTTCAATCAAGGTCTGAAGAATCCTCATCTTCTAGTGTTCCTTCTACCACTTTTTTAAAGATCTACACCCCACCCTTTGTGAAATCTACGAAATGCATACTGCTCTTTTTAAATTTAGGGAAATGCACACGAAGTGATATTTTGTAGAATATTTCTCTATACCACTGTATTTATAAGACTGTGTACCCCAAGATCTTATAAAATAACAGAATGCCCTCATTCATTTAGGAAAAAGACAAGAAATTATTCAATTATGTTGTATTGAAATTGTATTTTTATTTAACATTGTATTTTTTTTTCTCTTTTTTCAGGAATGACTCATCTTCCCGAGACCTGATTCGTTATTATTGTACTTTGATTAACTCAAATGCTTACTTGCATGTGATACACCCTTTAGTTCTACCTCCACAGCACGTATGGTATTATCCAGAATATCTATAGAATACTGGAATACTGGCTGCTTGCAAAATTCAGTAGAAGGTTTCAAATTACATAACAATATTATTTTTTTAAACAGAAAATGATTAAAACATATTCTGTATATAAAATATGAAATCGAAATAAATTTTATTTCTAAAATGGGTTTTAATGAAAGCTTGTATATAGAGTTATACGGTTTGCTTTTTCATTTAAAAGTATTCTTTAATTTATTAGTATTAGTTTTTTAAAAGGATTATTTAAATTTAATATCATACTACAGATGCATGTGTCCTTTTTCACGTTTTAAATTATTAGTATCGCAAAAAATGAAATAACTGACATTCACAAAAAAGTAACTTATATGGGGCATTCTCACAATTTTTGACTTTCGGAAATAAAAATCTGGTGAAATTCAACTTGCTAAAGTAACATTGTAATATAATAGACGAACGCCTTAATGATTCAAAATAAAGAAAAAATGGGCAGCAGCGATTTTTTTTATTTAACTGAGGTTTAAGTTAAACTTGCGAGTTTAATCTTCCTTACCATTTTACCACTATAACTTTTTATATTCTTCTACATTTTTACTTATAATGAATTTGCATAGTACCCGCAGGTCATTCAAATAAGAAATAATAAATATGTAGTACTTTTAATACAGAATTTTTGTATAACATTGTCTTAAAAGGGTATTAAAGAAAGGACGGTAAGATAATAAAAGGGGTCGGTATAGGAAAAAAGGACTAAATTGGAAAAAAAAGGGACGGTAAGGATGGAACGGTAAAAAAAATTACCACCTATTTTTAGGCAAATCGTGTTAAGACTAAGTGATAACCACAATGTTCATTTATTTTTAGAAACAGTTGTTAACATTGGATTAAATTATTTTTTTTATTTACCTCGAAAAGTGCAGGATTAAACCTTTGGGACGGTAAGACTACCAATAAAGCCACGATCTCGAAATTGATATTTAAATGCTGCTTTAAATTCTGCAGTAAATTTCCTGTCAAAGAATTTTAGACAGTCTTTCTCTCGCATACTTCTGCATGAGAAAAAACTTGATAAAAAATATAAAAAATTCTGTGGCTGCATCTGAAGTGATTTTCTGTATAAGTTTAGCAAGAGGGACGGTAAGGATGAAAAACCCAGGGACAGAGTTAAAAAAAATAATATCAACCATAAAAATGTGTGCAGGTTAATTTTTTGCTACATATTTATATAAAGCAATTGTCCCAGTTTCGGAAAAAATTACATCGAATTACTTTTGTTGAAACAATTTTATACAGACAGCTCCAAACTTAGACATCAGCATCAGGGACACGGGACGGCATAGGAGTTTTCCTGGTATTTGGACCCCAAACATCGTCCAAAATTTATTTATCTCGTTAATATTGTTATGAAATCATGCAATGGGATGTTCCCTAGTATATGAAATAAAACAAACACAAAGAAATGTATTAAAATAAAAATTATTACTCAGGGACATAAAAGTCAAAGATTGTGAGAATGCCCTTTATATGATTTCAGACACTGGTAGCACAATATACATTTTAATAATTTCTGCTACAAGATGAATTAAAATTATTATTATCCATTTTTAAACAGTTCAAATAACAGACTGCAACTTTATTATATATTACAAATAACTTTCACTCTGCCAGAGACTGGTCAAATTAAATCCCAGGAATCAATAACTGGCACTCCCTCATTAATCTAAATTAATTAACTATAATCTATAAATTGTGACTTCGTGTATCATATACCCGTTTTATTCAATTTTTACAAGTAAAATTCAAGATGGTTGAATTACAAATATCATAAAAAAACATCATTCTTATGGTGTTCTTATCGTTTGAACACTCTGAAATTTTAACCGGTTATAAATGTGGTGACAGGAATTGAACTTTGCACCGCAAAGCTCGGTAGATTTTTCAATGAGGCTCTTGATAAGAAACCTCGAGCACCGAACAATAGATTTTCATGAGATATATAATTTTTACTGTCAGAACGAGAGGAGAAGCGGTCGGGACTCAGACTTTTCAGACCGACTAAGGGAGTCTGCAATAATCTCCGGCCAGCTAGATAGGCTGTGCTTTAGTAATGTTTTATAGGCAGACGGCCTACTGTAATATTTTCGTTTTTAACTTAAATTTAATCATTCATATTGTACACATAATCACCCATGTGTAACCAAGAAATCATTAAAATTTTGTTATCAAGTTCAAAAGAAGACTCCTGGCGTTACCTGCCGTTTTCATACATTTTAAACCCGTCATCTCGAATACGAAAGAACATTTTTCCCTGCAAAAATATAACTGTTTCCAAACTCTCTTTAAAATATTGTGAAAAAAATTATGAATATTTATTGAAAACGTTTGCCGAAATCGAGCAAAGCTGCGCCGAAACAAAAAAAAATTCGCACATTTAATTTTTAAATAATTTTAGGCATCAAAACGCTTTGAAAATTTCGTAGGTGTTGTAAATACGGTCTGAATAGATACTCTACAAAAATTGTACCGTAATACGGACATTTAATTAGTTTTAGCGTAGAAAAAAATTATATCCGGGTGGCGCGAAATGACAGTCGCGAATTACTTGAGAGCGTTCAAATATGTATTTTTTAAAACAGATTGTACTGTAGAAAATAAGGGAAATTCTGTCTTGTAAATGCACATTTTTTGTTAATCGGTACCTCAAATATTGGCTCCTGGGGGAGCGTTTCTTAAAGAAAAAAAAGCCTAGCGACTCTTTTTGAAGAATAAACGCAAAGGGATAGCAATAGTATCCTTTTCAGTCCTGAGTACCCAAATGGGTACCTTGGTTCTTTTCCTTATAAAAACTAAAATGTTTTTTTTTTACATTCTAACTTAACTTCTATATAGCTGAATGTTTTCGCTTTAAAACTAAAGCAATAAATGGCAGCAACAATGCTATTTGTCACATAAAATAAATGTTATTTTCCTCTGAGTTTTTAAAATGCCAAGAGACCATAGCCAAGAATGTAAGGTAATTTTCATAACTGTTTAACTTAAACACTTTTCAATAAAAGAAAATTAGGTTTTGTAAATTATTGCCTTATTTAGAGACCTTTATTTTTTATTGCGCGAATTTCGATTATTGATAACTTAATTGCTATTTTGAGGGTTTATTAGTTTTAAATTCCTATTTGTGAGTTGAAATTACTAGCCCCCAATAGTAGCAATTTCGGAGAAAAACTTGTGTCTGTCATCAATGGTGCCATTTTGTTTGTGCACAAACAATGAACGAGTATTTCCAGTATTATTTCAACATCGGGTCTCAAGAGGGCATTGATTCAAACTTATTGCATAGTTTAAGGCATAAAAGAATTAAATTTAAGAATACTTCATCATTTTTGTTCGTATGCCGAACTGTTCGGTCGTAGTACGTTAAGACAAACGGCCGAAAAATATAGTATTCTGTTCTTCCCTAAACAAAATAAAAAAGATCGCTATTTTGATGAGTTTCTAATTAATATCTCAAATAACAATAAAAAAAATAAAAATCTGATCCTCAAGTGCATTCGGACGTGCCTTGGCTTATCCTCATCCACATTCGCACACATCTACGAACCCTAAATTTCGCTAGTCATAGCTAAATCACGGACACATAGACAGAGTTATCTTTTTATTATTATTAGTAGTAGAGATATTCTACCGCTAAAGCATTTCACAATCAACTGTAAGCAATTTTAGAACCTTCATTTTGTTTTTTAAGATATTTAGTTCATATATTTGTTTAACTAACGGTTGACTAACGGATGAGAAACGGTTTACGAATTAGACATTGGACACCGTTGAGAGGGGAAACCTTGTATTACTGTGCATCTCTACATTTAAAGTACATGGTGACAAATTCTCAAATATACGGTAATAAAATGAAATACTTTTAGTAGAAATTGCACAAATGTATGCGACGTTCCATTAATCTTAATAATAATAATAATAATAATAATGTGGCGCAGAATCTTATAAAACACCGTTGACCCACATGCTTTCAAATGCAATCAAAAGTTTTATAAAAACGTAAAGTATGAGAAATTGTTTGTAAATTTCAAGGATAAAATATGAAAATAAAATAAAATGCAAAATTCATAATCAAAAAACAAGTTATTGAGATTGGAAAGCAGAAAACATTAAATTAGAAATTGAATATTTTTTTACAATTTCATTTTATCTCTCAAACCGAATAAAATATAACTTTATGTAATTTTATTTCCATTTCTTAAAACTTTTTTTTTTCTAAAAAACTGATGAAAGAACGAATGCGTATTTCAATCACATTGCTTTTATTTACTTTTATCCACAGTTCCTATTTTTCGATACAGTAAAAGGACAAATTAGTCACGTTCCTCGCACAAGAATCCAAAATTCAAAATGTACTTTACAGGCATTCAAAAATGCCATACATTGTCATATGAAGTTCTCGATTTGAATTTTAACTCAGTTCATAAAAAAAGTTACATTTCTGAGAGATTCTAAAGTAGTTCCAGTTTACAAAATAATATTTTTTCAATATTTTATTTGAAAAATCCAAATAAATATATGTGTTAGTATCATATTATTCATCTATACTTTACAAAATGTGAATGACACACATATATATATATCTGTAAACATACATTTATTATATTACTAGACTTTCTTATGAATAACTTGACGTTTTTCTTAATAATAATATTTGCTTCTGTTTGCCTTGCAATTATTTTCATGGAGTGTGTGTACGTATATTTTGTCTCCAATATATACAGAGATCAATATTCGTTGAAAATTTCCTAAATAAAAATTAAAAGGATAAACTTTCCGTATTATTAAATGTGAAATTCTATTAAATATGAGTATAAATATGTTTTTTTTTCTTTTAATCCAACTACGAAAGTTCAAAGTTAACTATGTGATATCACAGATAGCGATGCTATTGCACAGGCCACCCCCTCATCGAGTTAACGACTGAAATTCAAGGATTAGACATAACGGGATTAGCATATTAAAATGGAACTCGTCTGCCAAGGTTTGTCTTTTTTGACAACACCTTCTGGAATTTCGACCCTCAACTCGTTGAGATGATTGTTTGTGAAGCCGCGCATAGCACACAGACAACAAACTCAAAGACAGAATGTAGTACAATGTTTGAAAAAACGAAAAAGCACGCACATATTTGTCCATAAACTTTTCTCAACAAATCTTGCGAAAATGGTGTTCAATAATAGGTCTTTTCAAGAATAATTTAAATATAGATGGAAAATAGATATTTACATAGGTGTTTAGATGTCCATGACACACACACACACACAAAAACAATAAAACATAGTACAAAAACTCTCTAAATGTTTAATAGGAAAATTACAATTTTTTACCTCAAGGATTACGACAAATCAGTTATTCTAAAAAATTCTAGACAATCACTTGAAATGCTTCTTTGATAGTTCCTCTTTAACACAAAATAGGGATAAAAACAAGATTTGCCTGTCCAAATTCAGTTATGATTTGCAGTCTTTGCCCACGGTAGAAAAAACAACTTAGCTATAATATTTTCTTTTAAAATTTATTCCACATTATCTGATTTTTTTTCTTTTTTGCTCGTGGCTAAGCATATTTATTACGATAATTCTTTAAATAAATACAATTGAAATATGATCACCCTGCATGTTAGACTAAAATAATACCATCTTTTACAAAGTATATATATATATATATATATAGCTCTATTAAAAGTAAATGATTTATGAAAATCATGAAAAGAGGGTGCAAAACAACAATAAAAATCCATGAAAATTTATAACGAAAAAACAATAAACAAATCACTCCCTGCTCATCAGAAAGTGGGAGGAGTGAAAAAAGCAGGTACCAAAAACAGAAATTGGATCCTCACGGATTTCGCAAGATATGGCCAACCCACATACTCCAAAAGTATAAAAATAGATATAACTTTTTTAAAAAATATTAACGAATCAAAACTGCTTTAAAAACAAATATAACCAACCAATTCAAAATCCAAGAAAAACGATTTAGCTTATAAAACGTAAATAAAAATTAATAAAAATTCTAATATGACTAAATCATTAAGCAATTAAAAGTATTGAACATGTGAGAAGGCAGTACCCCCACCTTTACCCATGAAGACCTGAAAAAAACTTGCTACCTTTAAAACAATCACTACCCTCCACTTCTTTCCATCAGCAGGAGTTGCAAGCAAGGCCATAATCCAAGTTAGACCAGCGTCCTGAAGACTTGTCTTGAAAAAATCTGTGAACTCTATCCTCCATGTTTAAAATTAAATAAGGCTTCTGTTGATAGTTTACATGTTAATTTTTTGGATTTAGACATTTTAATTAAAGATAGCAATATATTAATTAAGCTTTTTGATAAACGGGATTTTTTAAATTTTAACCCCTTGGGGACGAGCGACACGTATACGTGCCGGGAATAGGCCTAAGGATCCTCGTTTATCCTCACCAGTAAAATTTTACTGTAAAATTTGCCTTATTTAATCCGAGCATTTTCCCGATTTGAATAGGCACGAGCTTCTGTTTTTTAAAACCGGTAGCAATGTAATAAACATTTCGTAAAAGGCTCCCGTCGCGAAGGGGTTAATACTCAATCGATGCCACACTGGTATTCAAATTTAAGTAAAAAGGTTTTTATTAACATTATTGTGGGACAAGTTAATAGACTTCATAGAATTTGTAGTAATAGAGAATTTTTGAGTTCACAGATTTTTAAATTTACTGCTAATCTTTTTTATAATAATTTATTTCCATACCAGTTTATTTTTCATCATGTAAATCAGCTTGAGAAGAGTTTTCTAAAGTGGCAACAGCTAAGCGGCCAAACACCGTAATGGATGCCAAGGTAGCTGCTTGAATATATGAAGGGTGTGGATTAAAGTCTTTTTAAGAACGTCTGCATGTTGATGTGCTTCAAGTAGAAACTGCGGTGACTTGGAAAGAAAATTAATGATTATGAGGATAATGGAAAGACAAGTCTTCAGGACGCTGGTCTAACTTGGATTATGGCCTTGCTTGCAACTCCTGCTGATGGAAAGAAGTGGAGCGTAGTGATTGTTTTAAAGGTAGCAAGCTTTTTTCAGGTCTTCATGGGTAAAGGTGGGGGTATGGCCTTCTCACATGTTCAATACTTTTAATTGTTTAATGATTTAGTCATATTAGAATTTTTATTAATTTTTATTTACGTTTTATAAGCTAAATCGTTTTTCTTGGATTTTGAATTGGTTGGTTATATTTGTTTTTAAAGCAATTTTGATTCGTTAATATTTTTTAAAATAGCTTTGTTATGTTGTGTTTTTGAAAGTTTAAATCTATTTTTATACTTTTGGAGTATGTGGGTTGGCCATATCTTGCGAAACCCGTGAGGATCCAATTTCTGTTTTTGGTACCTGCTTTTTTCACTCCTCCCACTTTCTGATGAGCAGGGAGTGGTTTGTTTATTGTTTTTTCGTTATAAATTTCCATGGATTTTTATTGTTGTTTTGCACCCTCTTTTCATGATTTTCATAAATCATTTACTTTTAATAGAGCTATATTCACTTAGTGCATATAAGAAGCTGCGTTGCGCCTGATGCACTGGGTTGTTTGTTTTTTTTTTTTTTTTTTAATTAAAAGCATTATATATATATATATATATATATATATATATATATATATATATATATCCATTGCAGAACAGAACCTATTGCTAATATGATTATAAGAGTTATATGTATTCACCATATGTGAACCCAGGTAGCTCAATGGCTGTGTATTGGAAATTAAGTCAAAGGGGTTCCATATGGGTTTGAATTTATCAATCGAACTTCGGTTCGATACCCGGTCTAGGCATTTTTTCACTCTGTTGAAAAAATGTTCCTCTGATATTTATAAGAATCGGAATGATTTTGCGAAAAATACTAAAGTGTAATATTTCTGACCTTTTTTTACTTTGAAAAGACACTCTAATATCAACAACATATATTGAATTGGGATTGAATAAAAATTAATATATGTCAGAAAACACTTTGTTGTTCCAAAACCTTTCGCGATGAAATTGTCAAAATAGAGTGTAATCAGTAAATTAATAAAAATGCACAATATTAATAACAGGAGTGTTTTCCTAGCAAATTGTCAGTTGAAGCTGTTTTAATTATGTGTTTGAAAATTACAGGCATTTAAAAAGCGCAGTTTCATTAAAGATCTAGTGTGTAGTCTAATTTTCGGTTAATCCGAGTTGTTCAAGTGTATGTAATAATTTTGGATTATTTAAAAAAAAACATTGTTGGAATGTTTTCACTATCTAAATGAATGTCAATATATAATTTTGCGAAAATATAGCTTTTTCATATCGATAGGATTTGAAGCATTTTCTTTTTCAATTTTCTGCCTCTAATTTCCTATATAAATGAGAACAAAACGAGATTTTCTATAGCATACAAAGAAATACTTAAACCTATCCAATTTTGGTGTACTGTTCAACATTAATGATTTATAATAGGTATTTTTATTCTTCGATTTTGTAGTCGAAGGCTACTGAAGATGGCGGTGCAGAATTGTTAAACACAGAAAGATTATTTAAAAAAATCTTTTAAGGAAACACTTGTTTAACACCGGCAATTTAATGTGTTATGATGAAAATGTGTTAAAAATAATATATGTTTTAATCTGTCTGGTGTATTTCACGTTCTGTTATAATTTTAATTATGTTATACATTGCATTTCATTATATATTTTCAATAGGAAATGTAAGAAATGCTAAAATTAATGCATTAATTAATGCAATTTTGCAACAATTTACAGTGAAAAGTGTTCCCCTTTATAATTTTCATTTCCATTAAATTCCTATCATAAATTAAATTGTTTTTGAACGGGTGACGAGGAATTTCCTTTTGACTTACTTTTAAGCAATATCTAAATCAAATATTGTACAAAGCGTTTCAATTTATTCTAAAAGCTCTCTCTATGCGATATCGTAGTTATGTTGCCGAAGGGCACATCAGTTTGTTTCGAAACTGTTGTTCTAAACATTATACACAACCTTTACAAATCCTTTATCTGCGAGTCTTCGAAGGTCATTTCTCAGGGATAAAGGATTATATTGCAGAATTTAATCTTTTCCTTCAATCTGAGATTGCAGATTTCGTAAACAGTATAATCTTCTTACTGCAACTGTTAATCAAACAGCGAAATTAGTAGGAGATGTAAATCTCGTGCGTAAAATATTCCTGTGATAATGTTACAGAATGGTAAATTTATTCCGGTAAAATGTATGGTATGACATTTTTCTCAGCTATATTTTGCAGCAATAGAAAGTAAACTAAAAATATTTATAGAAATAAGCGTTATATAAGAATTTCCAAATGAAAAATATTAAGAAGAATGCCTTATACATGTTATCTGTTTACCTAGTGTTTGATATTTCCTGTTTATCAAGCAAGAAGCAAAACAAATTCAGATTTTTTTCATAAATTTATACAGAACTATGAATTTTTCAGCTGTTTACTTTTAGAATATGATTTATAAGTTTGAGTTTAGATTTAAAAGTTTCTTTCAAGCAACCATTTAATTTGAAAGTACTTTCGCATCTGTCAAAGAGCTCGTACTTTCACATCAATACTTTCTCCGCTATCATTAATTTTAAAACTATCGTAAGGAAAATACAATTTTCATTTAAATTGTAAACATTACATTTTAATGGAAGATGCTACAGTCTACGGAATGCACTGAAGTTGCTTTGAATTAGAGATAGACTGGTGTATGGAAACTAGTACTTTTGAATCATTCCTGTGAATATTCAAATTCTGTCATGAGATGCATGTAGCTGGATGTATGAGTCTCGGTGAACAACTGTTAAAGGTCACAGTTGGAAAAAAATCTCGAATTACACACCTTCGATCGAAAACAATTGCCGCTCGCATTATGTGTCCGCTAGTTGTCCCAGACCGTGAAGAATAGGGTGTGAATAAATGTATAAAAAGAATTTACTCGAAAATGAGTAAATTACAATTGATAGTGAGGTTTGAATGAACATAACCTTCTATGATTTGGCTCTATTTTAATGGTTATCTATTCAGAGAACATACCTTTGCTCAGTTGACCACTCAACTGAATGGTAGGATCGTAGAGATAGCAATTAGACAAAGTATGCACCACTAAATTCATTTCAACAGCAGAAAACGTACCAGAGTGCAAATCTTAAAGCACTCTACTTCACTGATATTTTTCTATGAGCTACAGAAAACTGTGACTTGACCATTCACTGTTAGAAACAAATAGCATGGAGTGAAGAGTCTGCATTCTGACTGCTCCAGGCAGATGGTATGATTTAAATTTATCACCAGACTCACGGAACCGTAAATCTAACAAACTATATCTGAAATACAGAATAATCGATAATATATATCGATGCTTTCAGCTGATAAAAGGGTAAAGAATAAATGCAATTCCAAAATGCAACAATTTGTGTTAGCATGTTCTGATCTATGCGGTTCGTCTAATTAATTTACTTTTGTACCTCAATGAATACATGAAACATAAATATATGGCTGCAATATTCGTATGAATTATTCGAAAGTCTTTCCAAAATTTTACCATAATGAAATCTTATGTTACCATCGAAATTGATATGCGTAACTAGGGGAGACCGGGGCTAGTAGGCGCAGTTTTTAGTTATTGATTTTTATTATTTTTTGTTTAAGTTTTTTAACAAACTTTAACTGCACTTTTAAAGAACAGGCATTGGGCTATCAATACCCGGAGTTTTGAGTTTGTAACTTCTGTAGTTTATCTTTAGTGGAAGTCTAAAGTAAAAGGAAAATTATGCGCCAACCTACCCCGTCACGGGACAAGTAGCCTATATCTATGGGGTAAGTTGGTGCACGCTTTAAAAAATAATTAAATGAAACTCAAATAAGACACTCAGTTAAGAGAAATCAATTTCATTATTACCAGTGAGTTTAAACAACGGCGTTATAGCCGTACAATGTAAATTCTAAATTATACAGACATAAAAATAATGAATAAAACGTTAACATTGAGTAACTTCTATCCTACTCGATATCATCATCACAGTTATAGTTGTCACAAATAAAAATTAGTGCCTCCGTTTGGGCAGCTCTCATGTGCCCAAAATCTTGCATTATAACCACTTTTCTCTTTGTTTGTATTGTTTAACTAAGAGGGTGGCTCCCAATTACTTCGGATAATCAAGGTTCTACTATATCTAATTTTGTTTAAAATCCAGCTGTAATTAACGAAGATCCATTAATTAACAATTTTAAATTATCGTGTGATCTTATCTAAAATCATTTGAGCATGAACAGCTATCTGCGAAATTGATTTTTCAATGGAAAAAGAAAGCAATTTTTTTAATATAGTATTTGTAATATTTTCAGTATTGGTAGCAGGGGAAGTAGTACGTAGTTAACTGAAACATATAGCCCCCTCCCCCTTTGCTTCCCGCGGCAGTTATTTTGAGCGTGATATCAGTTATTATAGTTTTATACTCGCTTTTTCACACAGTCAGCGGGCACGTATTTCAGACAAAATTGAGTTAAAGATACAATATCATACACATTTAGGGTTCATTTAAGGATATTATCACGGCCCCGGGCAAGAATGGGAGGGCCAGGTTGTTATAAATAAAATAAATCTTTTAAAACTGATTTTAATTGTCTCATGAATTCTATGATATAGAGAGTATGCTTACTTACTTTATCATCTGTTTATAGTTATCTTAATTTGAATTGTAATATTTTTTTAGGGGGGAGAGGGGCTACGGAGTGCTTCATTTTCAATATTTATGAGATGATCAGACTAACAGTAAATATTATCACTTCACTCTTCTTGAATTGAGAATATGAAAGTCTAACACATTTAGTGCATCTCCAAATAGTTTTCTGGTGTGTCAGAATAAAGTTTCTATATTTGTCTGCTTTTATTGTTTTTTTCTTTTGTTTTATTATCCCATTGTAGCATTATATCGGCAGTGCAGAATATTCTCTGCACGTTTGCCAGTCTATATACGATATAATGCATTTATTCGCGACTTGTGGTTTCCTCACATTCACATGTCGCTTTGGTGTATTAAATTTATGTCATCTTATTATTTATGTCATCTATTCCATTTGTTAATCAACTAATGAGATTTTAATTCATGTTATAATATAATTTAATATTTGAATTATTTAAACTGTTGTTTTAGGATTTTCATGTGATAAAGGAAGAAAAAAAAACTGGTCATCTGTTCAGAAATTACGGGTGGACATTAAAAATACGCAGCTGAAACGTGTAACACAATTTATTAAAAGTCTGTTCGAAAAATGTAGATAACAAAATATGAACAGTTTCCATACCCAAGCCTTTGTATGTTTATTTCCGTATTGATTTTTATCCACTAAAAACTCCGATATATATTACTATTTTGATTTTTCTATAAAAAATATTAAATTTCTTATGTTGAGTAAACAAAAGAATCCTTCAGTAAAATAATACAATATTTGCTTCCTTTCTTCGGGAGATAACACGGAGAACAAAATAAGAATAGCAAATTTAAAAGTATGTTTCGTGGCCAAAATTTTATCAATATACACAAAAGTCAAAAAACTTCTTTTTCTATTTTCATGTAAACATAAGAGCATTTTCATTTTCTTTCTATTTTTAAGAGTATTTCTAAAAATACTTTTTGTTTGTACTAATAAGATATAAAATAGCCGTTTTGATTTCTGTTATAGATTTAGACAGACGCAAATATCTCTGTATTCATTTCAGGTGTATGTAATTACAAAATTAAAACTCAAGATTAAATCACGTTAACTAAAATATGCAAAACCTTACAGTATTTCATAGATATAAAGATGTAACATTTTTATGTAATTTAGCAGATCTACCCGGCTTTGCTCATGTTAATCATGGAAGTCTTTGAAGTAAAAAATATGAAAATATGTATCCTAAAAATACGTTGATATCAGTTTGCTATGCTTTCGAGCTCATAAATACTTAAAACGGCAACGGCAATAAAAGGCGCTAGTTTGACGCAATTTTTAAAGTTCTCGGCTGTATAACTAAGAATGCGAGTTTTCGTTGACGAGAGTAACAGAAACAAATACTATATCCTCAAAAGTACATGCAAAAATTCAAACAAATGGCCCGAAATTTAATGGCCTGCAATTCTATTTCGTTAGTGCTCAAAATAAAGCTATGACTTCTATATTAAAAGGGACAAACGTGTCTGTGCGTAACGCAGACGTAATCTTTACGGTGGAAACGGCAGATAATTAAATTTAACTTTTATTGAAATTTTTTAATTTTCTAAATATTCGTTCATTTTCAAGGGAAAAAAGTGTGACTGACCCAGTCACATTTTATTCCCCTTGAAAATGAACGAGGGTTCGTTCGAGAGATCTCGGGATATAATAAAACCTTTGTACATGTTGGCACCTTTTAAGTAATTTTATCCTGGTTTTAAAGTCAGCCAAACTTTTTCCTCTTGAAAATAAACGAGGATTCGCTCGAGAGATCTCGGGATATTGTAACACTTTTGTAAATCTTGGCACCTTTTAAGTAATTTTATGCTGGTTTTAAGGTCAGCCACACTTTTCCACCTTGAAAATGAACGAGGGTTCGTTCGACAGATCTCGGGATATAATAACATCTTTGTAAATCTTCGCAACTTTTAAGTAATTTTATGCTGGTTTTAACTTTTTTTATGTTAAAAACAAGTTGAAAATTCCTTCACGGCACTAGTAATATAGTGTTTTGATTTTATTAAAACAACAAAATATAATAAAAAAACAAATTTAAGACATGTAATCGAACTTCGCACTTAATCACTGAAATTGACAGGATAAAAAATTCTTATTGTAAATAACGATCTTTGGAAATTTTGTCGGCTGTGTCTCTTGAAGTGAGACCAATATGAAAATATCGCTTTTAATACGTTTCATTTTTTTAACGCATTACTGCTATTTTGTATATAAATATGATTTTCAGCATTGTTAGCCGGCATTCTAAAAATATATATTAAATGTAAAAGGTCTAAGGGAGGTAGGGGTAAGTGGGATCAGGGGCAATTGTCTGGGTACACCTAAGGTGCGATCTGTAATAGCTAAAAAATGATCATCCTAATTATGAAGTCTTATTAATATTCTACATGTGTAACTTTTTCGGAATGAAAATGTATATTCCTGTAAAAGTAATCCCTTTTTTTCCCAGAACACCAAGGAAAACGTTATCCGTCAAGGTGAGAATGTTTAAAAGGTTAAAATTAAAAAAGGTCCTGTGTAAAACATTGTAGGAATACTGAAATATAGCTATGGATTTAAATTTAGAAAAAGGTTGTTTTTAAAAGGAGATGGTTATTGGCTACATTTTGCAATATATGAAGCATATTATTTCAATTTGCAGAATACTAATTACGCCAGAAATGACATTTTCGGGGCAAATACGACCATAGAACATTGGGGTTAAGAGAAATTGGGATCGCAAATTTCCTTTTCTATTTAAATGATGTTGTGGTTTAGAAAGCTTTTTTTAATCTCCAGTTTTCAGATTCTGTGAAATACCCTTAGTTTGGTTTACGTTACTGCACATTTTGTGTTAGCAAAACATTTATTTTTCCATTTTATTTTGCATTTGTTCTAAATTTTAGCCTTGATCGCATGTTTTAGATCTAATTAGGCCTCAACGCTTTCAAAGTAAATTAAATTTCTCTTTCACAACATATGATTATTAAAAAATTCTATAGTTTTTTTTCGGTTATAAAGGTTGTTTTTAAATTTTTCGCAGCGCTTTCAATTATTTATTAAATTAGTGTTATTTTTGTTCGCTCTGTGTGCGATGCAGGGCTCCCACTCGGTACATTTTTTGAACACTACTAATTTTCAAAGAAAATTTTCTTTCTGAATTTCGCAGTAACTTACCAGGAAATGCATTTTTCTTGCAATTGTTGCAGAAGCCTATCACGAATTTTTTTCTAAGAATTTACTGTTTTTCAAAAAACGGACCATTGGGAGCCCTGGGATCCGTCACATGAAGGAACCTTTACACGCGAAACTAGTTAAGGGTACATCTAAATCTAAAATGATTGCTTTGAACATACTTAACCTAAAAACTATTTGAATTATCTAAACCGGGTACTACAAACGTTATAGAATTTATAGATGTTAGCAATAGAAAAGCAAATAGATAAATAGTAAATATCTATGGCTCTAGTGTAAGCCTTTTACATAGTAATAAATATACATAATCACATATACATTTTAAAATTTAAAATCATAAATTCACTTTTTAGTTAAAAAATAATACAGAGTGCGGAGGAGTAGGGGAGGGGGGGGGATCTTCATTTTACAGATGCTTCGGTGGCATAGCCAAAAAAAGTCGGGAAACAGTGATCTAGAATTAGATTATTGTTTCAGAACAGATCTCTGTAAATTGAAAAGGGCTTTCTTTTAACGATTTATTTGTTTGTTTTTATTGAATTAAAGATGTGCATTACCATTATAATTTAAAATATAATCCAGTTTTATAATGTTTCTGGTTAGAATTCATGTTTAATTCCTCCTTTGAGACTTTAATTATATTTCATTATTCTTTATTCCAGGAACTATTTAATATCATGTTAGAGTCAAAAAATTTATTTTCAAATGTAATATGTAAATTTAATCCAATTTATCAAACAACATGTTTTTAACAAATGCATTTAAATTTCCATGCAATGCAATACTAAATTTAATATAGTCGTAAAACACTTTATAAATTTTGCCGATTTGTTTCATTCACTATTTATTTCAAATAAAGAGTTTATTCATTTTTGTTGACAAAGTAAAACAATAAATCTATCTATTTTCTACACGACAGATTTGAATTAAATATTTCTTTATTTATGCAAATGATTACTCATAACGTTTGCTTTATTCAATAAACATTGTTTTATACATGTTTCTGTTTGTTCTCAGAGAAATACACAATAAAGAAGAAATAGTATTAGATATTGAATTGCATATTTAGATCAGTATCGTTGTTTTAAATTTATTATTTACACTACATAGATTTTATGCTGCTTGTTTTAATGTTTTACATTTACTGTTACCATTATTATTACGGCGGTTTCTAAAAATTTATTTATCCTTTTTTTTTTTTTTTAAATAGAATATATCTATATACGTGAATGAATAGAAAAATTATAAAAAAAAACACTAGTTTCTTTTAGAACAACAAATTAGCAAATACATACCATTTTATCTATACACTGATACATCTAAATATTCATTAAAATTACTTTTTTGAGAAACAAAATTCATTGAGATATTTTCAATATTTTAATTAATTATTCAACTAGTTTTTATTTTGACACCATGCTATTTCTGTAATCAGTGTATACTAAAAAACTTCTCTCTCTATATATATATATTAGTTAAACAATATGTTCTGCTAAATTAAAGTCTTCTTCATGGTAAATTTTAGGATTTTAAACAATCATTCATTGAAATAAATAATGAATGCTAACTTAAAAAAACTGCATCATTAAAAAATATAGAGAATAAAACAATAACAAAAAATAATAATTACAAAATACCATATTCATCGAAGCCCATTAATATATGAGTATAACAATTCAGACATGCGTCATTCCAGAATTCACAATGCTTAAAAAAAATTAAAAGGGTTTATTTTAACCCTTAAATGCCTGATTTTTCAAAAATCATTGTAATAATGTTTTTTGGCTTACATTTTTTAAATAAAGCATGAGAAAAATACTTTAAAAAAATTCATATTTTGTTTTAAGTATGGTTTACGGCTAAAAAACAGTTTGTTACTAATCGGCAATACTGGTGTTTAATTGAAAAAATAATTTTCCTTGATAAAATTTTATATCATTAAACACACAAGTATTTTAGGAACTATAATAAGAAATAAATTTTACTTGCTCACTGAAGGTCAAAATAGGGTATTTCGCAAGCTTCCAAGCAAAACAAAAATAACAAGTAGCAACAATCGAAAAAATAAACGTATCTTTATTCTTAAGAAGCACAAGTGTTGCCATCTACATGTTGAAAATCGACTTAATAATATTTTCAGAATGTATTTTATTGGCAACATTAGGCATTATAGCTTCAATATTATTCTAATAGTATTTTAGAGACTAAATTGGGTATGTTGCCGAAAAGCAACACCAGGCATCTAAGGGTTAATATCAATTGAGTATAACAATTCAGAGATGTGTCATTCCAGAATTCACAAAGCTTAAAAAATTTAAAAAAAGGTTTATTTTAATAGTCTTTATAAAGTTTAAAGTCTGTACATATAGTAACAGTGCAATTTACACACAAATACAAGTTTTATTTTTATTTTAACGGACATTGAGACATTTGTTAAATTCTTGATCTGGAATTATTGGACATTTATTGATTTTTTGTTTGAATCATGTTAGAAACTCCTCATCTATGCCATACAAACTACGTTCATTTAAATTACTGCCGAAAAACCATGTTTTTTTTTTTTATCCAGTATCTTCATTTTTCCAATTTTACATTTAAAAAAAGTGATTTTTGTATTTTAAGATAAGATTTTGTAATTAATTTGTGACTTATTTCGTGATACGCTACAATTAAAAAACTGTATACATACTAAGTGCATTTTCGTAGACAATACAACAGTTTAATATCGTGATATTGTTAACGTCAATAACATAAAAAAAACAGGGAGATTTGAGTATATTTACGAGTGATAGAGCTCGGACAGACTGGAGATAATACAAATTAACAAAAACTTTTAAACTATGTTGGAAAGTGTCAAAAACTATTATAATATTTTAAAGTATTGCTGAAACATTATAAGAAAAGTATAAATTAACACATTTTACTGTTAAAATGTTCTGTTTATAAAATTATACTTAAGTTATATTTGAATTATTAATTTAAGTATAACTTAAATTAAGTTATTTACAATAACAAAGCATTTAAGTGGGCCGAACACTAGAATTGAGTGGCCGACTACTGGCGACTTTGCTACTTTTAAGTTTAACTTTTTATAAATAAAAACTATATTCAGTTAAAAAAAAAAAAAAAAAAAAAAAAAAAAAAAAAAAAAAAAACAATTGCTGAAACAGTAAAAGAAAAGTACTCATTAACATGTTTCTCTGTGAAAAATGTTGTATTGCATTTTAAAATTCCGCTTTGAGCTATATACTAAAAGAAAGAGTTTAAGGGGCCAACTATTTTTGCTTTTACCCTATATATAACTTACTGCAAAAAATATTTAAACAATACGTTCTTTTTTCCTTTAAAAAAGTATCATGTGTTTTGTAGGCGTAATTATCTAGGTTTTCAAATCGCATTAAATCTAACAGCATTAAAATTTTACACTTATTGGAAATGTTATTACAAATTTGATTTCTGGCAAGAAATAAGAAAATACGAACGCTATTTTATTTTATAATTGTTTCTAAATTATCATATTTTGACCATTTCATATTAAAATTATCAATTTCATACCATTCATATTAAAATTAAAACTATCAGTTTTAATGTTACATAATTAATTTTTTATAGTTATGTTTTTAAACACTATAGTCGCAGTTACCTTTAAAAAAGTTCATGTTTTTTAAAAAAGCAGTATTTACTTAATACAACTCTTAAAATGGATATTTTAAAAAGCTACATAATTTTAAGGATTCTATGTTTTTAAATAGGAAAAGAAATACTTTAAAAATGGCCTATTTTTTGCACTTATTATTTAATTTCCACAGTGTATTGTAACGGTAAAAATAGTCAATCAACAAAAAATCAAATATATAATAAATTACATGGAATTTAATGAGCTAGTTTATAAACTAAAAAATAACAATACAATAATAAAATGAGACTTTAAACAAGCAAAAATATTTTTTTTAAAAATCAATCAATGAAACAAATATCAGAACTTACATTAAGTATGATGCTTCATTAATTATAATTAGGAATTATTACCATCTTTATATTAATTAATTCCAATTACAAGATTAACACATTTAAATCTCCTGAAAAGTGTTTATTTTTGTGTAGGGAAAATATAAATAAATTAATAATAGAATGGATAAATTTTAATGATAAGATGCATGTTCATTTGTTGCCAGTTTTCTGGAAAATGCATAATATCTGATTTAAGTATTAAAGATAAAAATATCGATCTAAATATCAACTCATATTCCGGTAAACCCTATCCCTACATGGAACGTAAAAATATAGTGACAACCCGATCGTCTTTGCAGATTCATCTAATTCCGGAAATCTGCACTACTTCTGGAATCTACTGTTATCTGGAAGTAAAGTATGAACATGATCTGTCAGCTATTAATCACATGGATCCTGCTACACTAATTAGAGTCCTGCCCTGCAACTGAACATACAAAAACTTTATATACTATACATGGAAAAAGTCGTTTAATGATATGGGAATTCTTCTAAGAATACCTTGGAAATGATATTTGTAACACTAATTAGATTTTACATATGTAGAAACTTAGAAAATTTTCCTTGGATGAAACTTGGACTTGAAATGATATTGTGCTTCCGCTGACTCCAGAGATGAATCAGAAGCTATCGGACGACTTTTAGATATTCGAGCTTAATATTCGTCTTGGCGGTGGTTGGAGGAGGAGGGTGGACCGACCGCCGCAGAATACGCGGCACGCGCGTACCGTGCGCGATCCTTTCGCTGTTCTTCTCTTATTTCGGCTCTCTAGAGGAAGCAAAGAAGTAATTGAAAAAATCAAACCTGCGGAAAATTTTTAATTGAAATTTTATTAATTAACCAAACGACATTTGGAGATCCGAACTCGTCGAAGTTGTCGAAAGTGAGCCCTCTAGATATTTAAGGTATCTCTGTCCTTCATCTAATACCTTAATTTAGAGACTTATATGATAAAATTTTGAAATGCATATTGATTTTTAGAATATACACATTGTGTCAAAAAATTCCCTGAAACAAAAATAAGAACTGAAATGAAAATGTTGACATATGTTTATTCGAAATAATTCCCGTTAAACTCTACACACATTTTACAACTAATGTAATACTAATGAGAACACTTCTGCAAGTCCGTCTTTGGAATGTGCGTCAATTACTCAGTCGCAGTCGCTTGAATGCCCATAATGCGTTAACGTTGATCCCCTTTAGGCACAATTTCAACTTTAAAATAGGGTATAGTCACAGGTCGATACATCGTGGGAGAAAGAGAATGATTGATGACGACGACTTTTAGAAGCCAGAAATTCCTCTATTTTTTTGCTCATCAGTCAGAGTGTGGGGAACAAACTTTGAACACGCCTTACTTATCTTTAAATCTTTCGTCAGGATCCGATGAATTGTGCTTTTGCTGATATCACTCATGCCCTCGATCAGCCTGGCAGAAACACAACGGTCGCTTTTTTGGAAGACACTAACTTTCATGATTTGTGTATGTGACCGACTGCTCCTTCAACGGCCGCTATGTTCAACATCTTCCAGACTCTCCTTTCCATTTTTTAAACCTCTTATTCATACCATTCATAAAAAGACGGCCGACTTAGGATTTCATCTCTGTAAACTTTTTGTAGCATTTGATAGTTGCAATGTATTTCGTTGCCTGTTTTCCTAAGCGTGACACGTTTGTTCGTTCTTCGACGTTTGTGAATTTCTGCATGATGACGCTAAAATATTACAACAAACTGAATGCACGTTTCTGCATGATCACGTTAAACTATTACAACAAACTGAATGCACATAGCATCACACTACATAGAGCAACATGAAATTGCGCCGCTTTACAGGACGAAGTATAGTCGAGTTTTCGACAAAATTTTGACATGCAGATTCATTTATTGGCTATTAATTTAACCCGTCGAAATTATTTTTGAAGGAAACCGCAAAGGAAGCGGTTGAAGGGAATTTTCAGACGGACTGTGTATGGGATAAATTAATACGAAAGGCATCCAAATACAAATCCGATAACTGTAGATCTCTATAACTATCTTATGGAAATTTTAACATAAATGAATCACTGATTTTCAAACTGGGCAAATTATTTACGTTATTGCTAGATATCGGTGCCATCAAAAATCACAGCATAATATGATGGAATAAGCGAAACACTTTATTTTAAAGTGCGTCTCTTTTATGTTATTGCTAGCTATTAAAAGATTTGCCATTAAATGTATTTAAAATTATTCGTAAGAATTAATACACTTTACATTTTTTTGTCTTACATATTGTAAAATTTTACGTATTAACAAAAACAAATCACAGTTTGGTATGCGCCAATGGATTTGACTCACTATCGAAACCAATAATTTGTTTTAAATGTGGATTTTCTTGCATTAAATATAATTATAATAACAAAAAATTGAATATTTTATTTTATGAACTTTTTATTTAAATTATGTTGTCATTTAAAAGTAAACATAACAAATCATTTATAAACTTTATTGAAATTGTGGGTCTCAGGACCCTGGCTTAAATCGCAGCCTCAATCGACAGCTTTAAACGTCAGCTTCGTAAACGCCGTTGAAGCGGCCTTTACGAAACTTTCAGGTCATTTTTCGGAAAATGACGTTTTTGAGATAACGCGCAGGATATCTCAAAAAATCTTTTATATTTATCCATGAAATTTTCAAAATATATGTTCATGTTAGTCTGTATAAACGGAACTTAAAATTTCCGTTTTATTCTTCAAAAAGTATTTTTTTTTTTTTGTCATTATACTGGTGAAAATGTCAAAAATCTGTATTAGCGAGATACAACTTTTTATTAATAATGAAAAAATGCTTTAAACAAAAATATTTTTAGGTTCAGTGTAATTATTGGAATCTGAAGTAAAAATTGGCACAAAATTTTCAATCTACTTGTAAAATTTACTTTGTAAACCTTCGCGTATGCTATCATACAAATTTTCTGCTCTACAACTGTCCGACAGTTTGAAGTTCCCTATAAATATTAATTCTGCAACTTGTAATTTTTTAAATATATAAAATCAAAGAAATCACTTTTATATTTCATCCCTTTAAAAGTTGTGCTTTAAAATCACGCACATTTTAAGGTATTATATGTTGCAAGCGGTCTTTTTATATATTTTTTTCGAAATTTAAGAGTTCTGATATCCCTTAAAATTAGTCCTGCAAAAAAATGTCCTTGATATTTATATTACTGACAATATGTCTTTAATAAAGCTTTCGAATGAATCTTCTGCTCGGTGAACAGCGTGATATGTAATATATATATATATATATATATATATATTGAAAAACTTAAAAACGAAATAATTTCACTGAAAGAAACTCAAATGTTTTTTCTTGACTTTTAAAACTTCATTATGCATACATATTTTTATAAACGTTAATGCATGAAAAATATTTCACCTGTTGTGAAATATAATTTCGTGAAAGTTAGATGCTGTAAATAACTAAATAAAAAGAAACAGTTGCATATATATTTATCTTTTGAATCATAGTAGAATAAATAAATGCTATTTATAAAGTTTGTTTCCTTCTAATCAAGAAAATAAAATACAACGTATTTATTATCATTTATTAATAATAAAACATGTCTGTAAGTTTAAAATAACTTTGAAGGGAACCTATATCTTAAAAATAAATTTGTAACGCATTTAAAAAATAAAGAACCACATGTTTTTTTTTCTTTAAATCATAAAGAAAATAACATAGCATTCTAATAATTGCTTAAAAAATTGTATATGCATAAAAAAAAATTCTGTGGCCTTCAATTTATTTTTATCTTTTATATTGCAGGTTTTAAAAATGTGCTAAAAAGATTTTATAATATTAAAGAGAGCTTTTATGTACTTGTACATATATCGCCGTTTTGAAAGTAATTTCCCGTTGTATTGCAAACATTTTAAATTAGATGAGATTTCATCATGTTGTTTCAATTTGTTAATCAGTGGCCAATTTATTTTTTTTAGATAATGACTACGAATGACAATAAGTGAAATTTCACATACGCTAAAATACTAGAGCATATTATAATACTATGTGACTTACTTTTATCTAATTATCTCTTAAAGGAAAATTAATTTTATCAATAAGAGCAAAGACTATCATAATATCTATAATTTTCCCCTCTAAATGAAAATTAACCGTTTTCTATTTAGGAAAATTCATTATGATAATCAATTAAGATTTAAAGGGATTTGTCAATAGTAATTTTTAATGAGGTGAACAATTATATAAGTAAATAAGGACTTGAAACGGTTAGAAAATAATTTAAAAAAATGCCTTTATCAAATCCTTTCGTATTTGATTGTATAGAAATTTAATTTATCTGATATATATTGAAGGAAAATTAAAACTCATATTTATTTAAATATATCTTATATAAATATGCTTTTCGGAATTACTCTTTTTATGCATTACAAACAGCAAAAGGAAATATTACAATCATTTTATAAAATAAATATTTATTTAAAAGAAATACATTAAAATATTTTAAAATACATCAAAATTGTAAAATTAATTTAAAACATTAGTAAGAGTTTTAAATTACATTTGGATTTGTCTTTCAGTTAAAAGTTAAAAAGGAATAAAATTTAGTGAAATAGACAGATTTAACATTGCCTGTTATTGGCCGTCCTTTGTACAAAAAATTGTTTTACTGAATATGTCAAAAATTTACTATACCAAATACGCATTTAATATACACGATATTTAAATTAAATATACTGCGTGCTTCAAAATACCGCCCTATGAAATGTAAATCTATGCCTCGGAGAGATATGAGGTGTATATATTATGTTCATTGTTATAAAGGAGTTTCTTTCGGCAAAAAAAGACATTGGCGCGTGTGAAAATAGTGTTCAAAATTGAATGGTCATGGAAACGTTAATGCACACTCTTTATATAATTCAAAATTAGGATCATGCGAAAACACATCTTGCGATTTTTCGTTGTGCGAAATCCTAAAAGTACCTGGTTATAGAGCAAACTCTCATTTTTTTCAGCACTGGAGAACAGAATACCGAAGCAGTAGTGCCTATTTCCGTTGATGTCCTGTTTTACGTGATATCTGATATAATATTGCAACAGAACTATGTGCTAGTTTATGATGGTAGACACACGGAGCTGTTGCAGCTGTAAATCACACCGTAAAATACCTAGTACTTCAGAATTATTACTTCTTATTGTTTCGATTGTGTCCGCTACTGTCCACATTTGGAATTTTAAAATTTTTCATCCATACAAAATTCTTTATATTGAGATGTAAAAATGCGTAAAACGTTTGTCTATCATATCCCTAGAATTTTTAAAATATTTTTATTGTGTTTTAATTTATTCCATTATACCTGATATTTTATATTATGTATTCGTTAGAAAAATACGTAAAACATCACGCATGTGTCTAATTTTATGTTTTACGTATTACAAATAAAATTATTTATCCACTAGTTTTAGATATCTTTTGATTATCAAATTCTAGTTTATTCTACTAACGTAATAACTGTTAAGGTAATATATGTTATTATTTAATATGTTTGATCACAGAGGTAAGTTTGAACTTATTTTACATATACAATAAACTGAACTATAAATAAATAAATAAATAAAAAACTCTCTATCGATGAATCATGATTTATAGGGAACTCATACTTTAAAATTTGGTATTTATGTATTGTTATTAGATTAAAAATAGAAATATGTAGTATTAAGTAGAATATGAATGCGGTTTCAATATATCAGTATTTCAACGTTTAAACATGTTTCTGAGAATTAAATATGTAGTTTTAAATTAATATTCGAAAAATATTATCTTAGTATAAAATCATGTTTATTATGATTAAAAAATAATAAAGACCCTGGTGATCTGTCATGAAAAATATGTGCACATTTATTTCAAAAATCATACTGCAATGTTACCACTATAGGTCGTTTAATATAACGTTCATTTTAATTATATGCTTTTATATAATTTTAGCATATTTACTTTTAGATTCTATTTGAAAACATAAATTTAAAATGCTTAATGTAAAATTGTTACATTTAGATCAATTCATGGCGGTACAAAAACATATTTATTTCATCAAGATGTGACATATATTTAAAAATGTATGCTCACAGATGAGAAAACTCTATATTTCCTTTTATAGATCCAGTGTCACGTAAAACACTGCTTTTAAAGCCGTTCGTGTTTCTATAGTTAGGATCAGATTTGTTATTTTGATCCCTCGACGTCCGTTAAATCGTCCGTAATGTTTGTACATTTTTATAGCATGAAACGTAATTGCTATTTCAGATGCGCTTTCTAATATACTACGCAGAATATAACTTATGAAGAAAAAAAATGAAATTTTTACTTCCATCCTTTAATTTAAGAAGGTTGTTCATCTTTTCGTCAAATAAAGAAAAATTAAAAGTTTAGGATTTATATTTCGTATATTTATTTTTTTTCAACATGTAAGGGCATATACACGTGTTTATACTTCACAATAAAATCGTTATTTTATGAAATATTATAAAGTTATCTTTTCATTTTTTATAGCATTTCATAATTATAATGTAAATAATTATACTCGTATGTGAATCTTATCAAACGATCTTTTTACCATTACTATTTCGTTCGTTCTAGTACAGCTATTTCAGAAATAACATAACTTTAAATATCTTTTTTAATCAGTCCTGAAACCATCGTATAATATACAGAGTGCACCCGCTAAAATCCGTTTACACACCAATAATTTCTGAACGGTAACGGAGAGTCATAAAAGTGGGGTCTATGTATTGTAAAGTAGTCATGCACTTCTGAATGAAAGCGCCTACGACGCCACCGGGTTTTCCAAATTAGGATTTAGGAATTTATTAAAATAGGAATTAGGATTCTTGTCTCGAAAACGGAAAAAGATAGGGGAAAAAGGGATTTACAAAGTTGTAGAGCATCATCGATTTAGTACGAAAAGGCACCTTGTGGACATTAATGTGAAGAATAGAGCGGATAAAACGCGCTTTTGTTTTTTCGTGATTTCCTACATTGTGACGTCACGAAACTTGAACGGAAAGAAGTTGATTATCTTTCGGACAAAACACGACACCGCAATGTGGCTCAGTAGTATCGTTTGTGATTCGAAATCCAAATTGTTATAACTAGCTCGTTTTGTCACGTCACAGTGTAGGAAATCACGAAGAAACAAATGAGCGTTTTAAACGTTCCATTATTTGCATTAATATCCACAAGATGTTTTTTCATACTAAATCGATGATGCACTACAACTTCGTGAATCACATTTCTTCTCTATCTACTCCCGTTTTCGAGATAAGAATGCTAACTCCGTAGTTTTGTTTCAGATGGAGCCATAGGCGGTTTCATTCAGTAGCGCTTGGCTACTTTAATATACGTAGATACGTTTTATGAATATATCAGCAGCCGTTCCGAAGTTAAGAGGGTGAACAACGGACTTTAGCGCAGACTCTGTATATATTCACAAATTATTTTAATATTTTCTGGATGAAATCAGAGTTGCGAAAATTCGTAATTAAAATTATCTACAATGTAATTGTAATTTCCTTGTATGTAATTAATTTTAGCTAAAATTACATACCGTAAAATTTCTTCTAACAGAGTATCCGGAAACACCCCCATCGCATTATTTCACAAAATTTCAGTGTTTGAATGTGTGTAACGATAATCAATTACATGCAATTAACTTGTAATTACATTGCGGTTAATTAAGATTACAAATTTGCCCAACTCTAATTGTCCTAATATTACCCATATTATAGCCCAGCTCCTAATATTACAACATGCCTTTGCATTTACCATTATTTTTTTTCTGTAAAATTACTTTAAGTATTATCTACATGTAGTAATGATAGTATATGTATTTACTTTTACTAATATCAAATCATATATGTTTCAGAATCTCTTATACTATAATCTGACTGTATGTTTGTATTTCACAAACAGTCAACTTAGAATATAGAGAGAATCGCGATGAATGTAAGGCCAGTTGTCCGAATGTATACGACAGACGTTATATCCAAAGTAGTAAACCTATTTCTTTTTTTGTTACGTTTGAATAAATCTATTTAATTGTTTTTAGTTTATATTCTCCTACACAAATATAATGTAAAGCATTTACTACATATGTTTCATTCCCACATTACTAAAATTAGCATAAAAAATCTGAAATATTCTAATATTATCCATCCGTATGAAGTAAAATTTTATGATTTGTTTAAAAAAATGAGCGATTAAGAAAAGAACACATCTGATGATGCGTTAGAGGCATGTACTTAGGTTAACAGTTGATAACCAGATCAAAGCATAAACCCACAGTACAGAGCTTGGTAGGATTTTGGTAAAATTACACATAACTTGCACAAATTAACTTGAAGTTTAATTACACATTACACTGTAAAAAAAAAAAAAAAAAAAAAAAAAAAAAAAAAAAAAAAACCGACCAGTTTTTCAGTAGGAATCGGAAAAATAGTTGCTCTTATCGTACCGGAAAATTCTTCCGACTCAGCTCGGAATAAAATCCGTAAAAAAAGGAAATAGTCAATAAAACGGTATTTTACGGATTTTATTCTGAGCTGGGTCAAAAAAATTTTCGGTAGGATAAGGGTAACTATTTTTCCGATTCCTACAGGAAAATTGGTTGTATTTCTTTTTTACAGTGTAAGCATGATTTCGTGCTTCTAATTAAAAAAAAATGAAAAAATAATGTATAAACCTTTTCGAAATGTAGAATTAATTTAGATTTATTTTTCCCCCATAAAACCAAAAAATCTCTTGCGATATAAATGCAACTTACCGTGTTGCTCATTTATTAAAAGAAAACAATTCTACAATTTAAACCTTCATACACCATTCCTGAGACAGGTGTTTTACTACAGAGGTCATAGGATTTTAAACCTTTAAAAACTTGAATATTTAAAAGTGTATATATAATAAAAAGGGATCTTTTCTTAACACTTGAAAACAAAATAAACGACACACTTAATAGCTGTTAAACATGAATATTTACAAAGAGAGAACTTTAAATCATTTTTTTTTAAATGGCATTTTGAATCATTGCACGCAAAGTAGTTAAATTACCTTTAGCTCTTTTTTTCATGAAACTTTCGGAATATACAGGGTGTCGGGTCTCAACGGTGTCCAATGGCTAATTCCTAAACCGTTAGTCATAGACATATAGTTCCAATTACAAAAATGCTTTAAATGACGTAAAGAAATATTTTAAAAGCGATTTGGGTCAATAAAAACATTTCTTAAAAAATTACGAAATTTAAATTTTTATACGGTCCTCCGGTCCTATAAGTTATATTTAGTGAAATTTTCCTTTTACACTGACAAGTAATACAAAAAAAGTCCCGTTACTCTACGATTGAAATTGACCGAGTAATAGCTGTTTAAAGTTGGAGAATATTTTTTGCTGCAAATTATGTCATGTTTTTTAGCTAATGATAATTGATTCTTGTATACTCTGTACCGCTGAATCCGAAATTGACCTTCATTTTTAACTATCATATCAGGATTTTTCGCACATTGCAAATTTCAAAGTTAAGGAGTTCAATGTTAAAATTGAATTTCCTCCCCCATCTCATCGGATCATTCAGCTGTTTAGCTGTAAGAATCCTAGGATAAGCAAAAATATCGAATAAATTTTTAATAAAATAAAATAAAATAAAATAAAATAAAATAAAATAAAAAATGTTTTACATATGTTTTATAGTATGCGATTTTAGCTATATTTTAACTTACACATTTGCGATTTGAAAAAAAAATTCTAACGTGATGGTTAAAAATGAAGGTCATTTTCAGATTCAGTGCTAAAAAGTGCGTAAAAATCAATTATCAAAAGTTAAAAAACACAACCATCTCCGCTACCTTATAGTATTCGATTTTTGTTATTCTTTAAATTTGAAAATTTATGATTTGCGAAATATCCTGACATGACGGTTAAAAATTAAAGTAATTTTCGGATTCAGTGCTAAAAAATACATAAATGTGAAAAACCCAACAATCGCAGTCTTGTATTATCTAATCTAAAACTTTTTCTTAAACTCCTTGGCAGAAATTTATCCAAAATTGTTTGTGTTATCCTGTAAAATAAGTATAAATGGTAACCACCGAAAATCTTAATAATATTATATTGTTATCGGATTTGCGCCAGTATGTAAAATGCAATCTCGATCGGATATTCAAAAGTGGGTTAAAGTTAGAGTACAAATTTTGAACTGGAAAAACATACATATGATTGTTGAAGTAACATAAAAACTTATAAAAAACATAATTTTTGTTAAAAGAAATCATAAGAGAAACAGTCTCAAATCCTGACAAAATAAAACCTATGTTATTTTAGCCAATTTGAGACTTAATCATAATACTTGTAGGATTTTTTTTCAAAGCGCAGATACACATGAAGTAAGACCTTCGAATACTTTAAACACATGGCATATGATCCCTCAAAGCCAAGCCGAACTCATTTGTTTTCAGAGTAGAAAAGTGGCATAAGTCATGCATTTTTAAAGTTTCATAACTCGCTCAATTTTAGCATTATATGAATCTGACTTTTTTTGTCTTACTTGTCAGTGTAATAGGAAAAAATTACTAAATATAACTTATAGGACCGGGTGTCCGTATAAAAATTTAAATTTCGTAATTTTTTATGAAATGTTTTTATTGACCCAAATCGCTTTTAAAATGTTTCTTTACCTGATTTAAAACATTTTTGTAATTGGAACTATATGTCTATGACTAACGGTTTAGGAATTAGCCATTGGACACCGTTGAGACCGGACACCCTGTATAGTGTCTGGTAAGCACTGCAAATTTCACCTGAAGGTTTACCTTTTTCTGTTAAAAAACATTATTGGTGTTATATTACTAATATTTTGAAACTTTTATATAAACAAGATACAGGTTTATTTTTAAAACATAAAAATGCTTTAATTAAATATATTTTAGACTTTAGTGAAAGCACAGTACGTTGTGTACCACAGACACGTCTCCACCAGCATACATGTTTGTTGAATGAAATTGTTGTGCACAAACTTTTTGTTATTTTTACTCACAATTAATTTGCACGGGATTTATTTCTAGTACTTTTTTTATGTTTTAGCAAACAGTATCATACCAAACCATTTCTATTAACAATTAGAGACCTGTAAATGTAGCATATTTGAAAAATTTTCAGCATGTGACTATATTATTCCAGTTTTACTGCGTTCTGTATTATTGTGTGTTTAAACATTTTGTTTTTGGCTACTCTGGTTTTAATTTGCCTAAGCTATTAATGTGGATAATTGCATTAATGTAAATAAAACATGGTATTTTTACTTAATAACTGTACTTACTTGATTCTAAAAAGTGGTAAAAAAAGTAAAACTTTTATAACTAGTGTAACAATTGAATTATAATTAAAAATATTATTTATTGAAAAAAAAATAAAAATAACATTTTTGATGTTTTCTTCTGATTTTGAAGAAAATTATTTATTTCATTCTCAAAACATTTCAAAAGCAATCAAGCGTTTATCAATTACTCGGTATATTTGCCATAATAGTGGAAAATAAGTTTTAGATGTGAATTATTGTGAATCTTTGCACATAAGGTCAATAAAATACAATCTATCAGGCAAAAAAAAAAGGTGCACATGAGTTAAACGAAGGTTCCGTCAAAACAAATCAGCTGTTTTACAGGATGTACGTTGTAATCAAAGACAACGTTTCTAACTCTAGGAAAATATATTACAACCACAAAAGAAAATATACATTAACCTCTTCCAAGTTACCCGTGATTCTAAAAAGCATTTTCTATCTTTTCAAGCCTCAGAATCATATATAATTTCCGGCTTTAAAGAAACTTTTATGAAATGAAATATTTCTATTGCTTCGATCGATATACGAAAACGCTTCATAATATTTTTATAGTGTTTTATTCACTTTTCTCAACATTTAATACAGGTTATCCCGATGATTTTAATTTTCACGTAGCCATTTTATGTTCAACAAACATGCTTTGCTGACAGATATTATAAATTAACAACATTAAAATTAAAATTAATATTAATCTGTCAGTCTATCATGTATAAATTCATTAACGCGGCTAAAAATGTTTAATGGAGAATCGATAGAATCCTCAAAAGAGATATTCTGGTTTAAAATAACAGTTTGATACTAAATAAAAATTATTCTGGGACGTTTCCGAAAATTAGTGATAGCAAAATAGATTTGTTTTAATAAATGCTTATTGAAATCTGAAAAAAGCTGTTTTTTCGTTTTCTCAACATAAAAAATGCCTTTCGGAATAAAGGCTACGTCGGAAAAGGTGATTATATATTTCTGTTCATGGTTATATTTTGTTTACGTAGTTTAAGATTTTTTATTATTATTTTTTTTTTTTTAGCCTCAATATATATTTTTTCTGTTCGTGTTAAATTCTTTTTAAACTTGAATACATCGGAACTTGCATTATGGTAGTTACTCTGTTTAAAAAAAATACAAAATTTTTAATTTTTAACAATACTTATACAAGAATGGCTTTTGTGATAATATGTTATTTTATGAACCATTAAATAAGTATGATCGATAATTGCATTTTGTGAAAGAGAAATCTACATTTAATACAATTAATGAATAATTTCAAATATTTAGAAAAAAATTAAGCTTTTCTAAATGTAAAAAAAAAAAATTAACATTGTAAGATAGTTAATTATCCGAACTCAGATATTATTTCGTAGTAATTTGTTCAGCGAAGTGCAAGATATAACGTGAAAACCAATAATCAATAAATCAATGTACATGCATCCTGATTCTTCGAATGGTTCATTTTTAATTATCACTATTATAGAAAAAAATTATGCTTCCTGATAATACGCCCTGTCACATTTTCCATAAAAAATATAATTAATGACTTAAGGAAATTGATAAATAAAATCATGGTATCTGCAAATTTTTATGAATGGTTTCCTTTAATGTGCTTTATCGGCTAAATTTATGCTGAATTTTGGGTAAGTAAAATGTTTCGGAAACATTTATTACAAGTACTACGAAGAATTATTAAAAGCTTTTATTGATTTTCTAAGAAATGTTTCCCTGTGATTCAAGTTTGTTCCACATTATTGTTTAGTATGTAAACAACAAATCCATAAAGAGAAAATAAATTCTTATTGAGAGGTGTTCTTAACAAATTTAATTTTAAAACATTTGGTCCAAATAATTTGAATTTTGATATATTTGCTTAAATTCAACTGATGAATAAATAGCTTTTGGCAAAACTCTGAGTTGCTATTGGAAAGGTGCTACAATTTTATAATTGTGTAGCAATAAAGAAATAATTTTGTGAGAAATGTATTTTTAAAACAGCATATTTTAATCGGCAAAACACCGTGCGTATCTGTAAATGTCTCACTTATTTCTTTAGTTTTCTATTATTAAGTAATCCTAACGAAATACTCCTAGATGTGATATATTTGAAAAGAACACTAACTAGGGGCACTACTAATAGAATGCACACAACTACACAACAGCCGCACACAACTTTAATTTACGCGTGCAATTTAACTCCAGACATTATTAAAAATTAAGGAGTAACGGCATTATTTTTGCAAGATAATTTACGCAAGCATTATGGAAGGGATTTTACATTTTTGCTCAGGGTATTTTCTTATATTCAAAGAAACGAATTGGCTCTCACATTCTCAGATTATAAAAAAATACTGAAAATGAATGTGTGTTTTTACACAATGTATCATAATATCAATAAACTCACATAGATCAAAGCACACATAACATCATAAAATGTAATCCCGACCATATTCTGATGCAGGTATACAGGTGAAAGCTGTTTTTTTAATTGAAATCTCTTCTAGATTTTTTTAGTGTCACATCACATTGAAATTTCATGACGATTAGTCCCGCTTTACGAATATTAAAGCCTATAGAGCAACACCAAATTGAAATTCATAATGAATAGTAACATTTTACGAATATTAAATTTTTCAGAGTTCTGGATATTGAATATTCATAACAAGTAGTCATATTTCACAAATTTTAAAGCATGGAGTAAAGCAACAGGCTTAAAAACTGGACTTTTAACTTACAGGCTACAAAAACATATCATTTGTAGATAAAAAGATGAAAACAAGTTATACAACCGCTTTGGTAGAAAATTGATTAAAAATCAATAACATTAGAAAATATAATTAAATCTTACATTTCTTTAATTATAACAGGTCTTAAACCTTACTTTTTGAATAAATAAATAAAATGAATCAAATGAAATCTAAATTTTGTGTCTAAATACCGGTAAACATTATTGTAAATTTAAAAAAAGGGATGAAAACTATTTTAAGATTTGTTCATTTGTTATCTGTATACTTTTCTTTTCATGGTATTTCTGTGGGAATTTCGTACGAACACCTGCATTAGACCGAATGTCTCCAACTCCGTGTTTTTGCTTCGAGATTAAAAAAGGTAACGTAAACCAACGAAGCTGTGTGTAGTAGAAACGGAGTAGAAGGAATGGAACGAGGAAAAAGTTCGACGATGTTGATTTTGTAAAAGAATCAAAATACTTTCGACGCTACAAAACGGAAGGTTTAAACGACGTGTAGAAATGCTGGAAATATTACGACGTTCATAAATAGCGTGAATTATAGTTTTTAAGCTAATTAAAGAACGAGAAGAGTGTTTTTTTAATCTGTATTTTGTTTGTGTGTTCGTCTCAATAAATGTCAGTGCTCGTCCTATAAGTGAGTTGTGATTCATGTATAGAGTCTCACCCCATAAAGTGGCGTCAGAAGTCCCAGTTAACCCACAAATATTAATTCGTCAAAATTACCCATCTTACGGATTCAAGACGGATATTCTTCTAACGGTGAGTTCATTGTTATTATTTTATTATGAAGTTCGTTGAAATACCAGAACTGGAACTTGCATTTAAAAACGAACGAACCAATAAAATTAAATTATTACATAAATTCCTATTTGACGCTGACGGTGATCGATCTAATAGAAAGAGAATACATGATTTTACTGGTTTCGGTTTTCAAACCAACAGCACCGAGTTCAAAAATAAAATTACTATAGTTCAAACTGATTTTTCATTAAATGATCTGATTACAGTGTGCAATCTACTTTGTATTGATAATGAGGGATCTTTAAACGATCTCGCAACCCGATTAGTTACATACCTTTCAGACTTGACCTTATTACAAAATAATATTATACAAAATGAAAGTGACACTGACTCTGAAACCGAATTGCCTTCAAATAATATGGCTTCAAGTAACAATACTGAATTATCAAATTTTGACAAACAGAAGCAATTTCCAGTTCAGAGTTTTGTGCCATCGTCTATTAATTTCACTGATATTGAAAGTATCATACCTCCTTTCGATGGTAGTTCTTTTAGTGATATAAATGCATGGATAAATAATTTTGACGATGTCACTAATATGTTTAACTTATCTGACTTTCATAAATTCATATTTTGTAAACGATCCTTACGAGGAAAAGCCCAGTTATTAGTACAAACAGAATTTCATATCAATTCGTATGACAAACTTAAACAGCTCTTAATTTCAGAATTTAGTACCACTTATAATTCTGCCGAGTTACATGATATATTAAATAAACGAAAATTACAAGAAAATGAATCGATAGAAGGATATTTCCTGATCATGAAACAAATATGCTCGCGTGGTAACATCGAAGATTCCGCATTAATGCAATATATCATAAACGGCATACCCGACCCCGTTTTCAGAAAATCAATGTTATATGGATGCCAATCCATTGTAGAATTTAAGCAAAAGCTCAAAATTTATGACAAAATTCGACATGACTTTGAGAACAGTAAATTTCGTAAAGTCAAACCTGAAATGCCAGTGAAACACAAATCCTTTCGACCAAAATCTGATCTTTTTTGCTTTAATTGTGGCTTGTCAAATCATAAAAGTAGCCAATGCAGACATAAAGACAAAGGCCCTCGTTGTTTTAATTGTTCGAATTTTGGCCATAAATCGGCTCAGTGTGATCAACCAAGGAGGCCTAGAGCTAAGTCTGAACCCTCCAATGTTTCCACAGTTACGTCGAACACTTCCATGACCAAACAAGTCATTATTTCGTGTGTAAATGTTACATCATTGGTAGACACAGGTAGTGAATGAAGTTTGCTAAAGGAAAGTATTTACCGCAAACTCCCTACAGTCTCGAACCTTGAACATTCAACTATCACATTAACTGGATTAGGAAATACTATAATCAAACCCATGGGTTTTTTCTCTACGGACATTATTATAGATGATTTTAATTATACAACTAATGTTTATATAGTCTCAGATTATTCCATATCTTTTGATCTTATTATTGGTACAGATATCATATAACAAAGTATTTTAACAATTTCTGGAAATAATATTTCGATGCAAAAAATCGAGGAAAATGACGATACGCCCAATAAATTTTTGATTAATGTTGCTCATGTGTTAGACGATCTTAATCTTTATTTGTCTCATATTACCGATGAAACAATACGTTCAAAAATTTAAGAACTTATTCAAAATTATTCTCCTAAAAAATAAAGACAACTGATGTTAAACTATCAATTCATCTGGAAAACGAAGAACCTGTCACTAGTCCTCCCAGACGCTTGGCGCAAATAGAGAAAAACTTCGTCGAAAAACAAATTTCTGAGTGGCTTGAAAAAGGAATTATTCGTAAAAGCACTAGTAATTTTTCATCACCTATTGTCTTAGTAAAAAAGAAAGATGGTTCATATAGATTGTGTGTTGACTATAGGAAGTTATATTCTAAAACACATAAACAACGTTTTCCCCTCCCAGTAATTGATGACATTATTGATCAGTTGCATTCTGCAAAAGTATTTACTGCTCTTGACCTTAAAAATGCTTTTTTTCATGTCGAAGTAGAAGAAAATAGTAGAAAATATACTTCTTTCGTAACACATTCTGGTCAATTTGAATTCTTATATATGAATTATGGCCTTAGCGATGCACCCTTAGTGTTTCAAAGATATATTTATAACGTTTTTCGAGACCTCTTTAATGAAAAAGTGCTTATTGTCTATATGGATGACTTCATAATACCAGCTGAAAACGAAGTCGAAGGACTCCAGAAATTACAACGCGTCCTTACAACTGCATCCGAATATGGTTTAGAGTTGAATCTCAAAAAATGCCACTTTTTACAGCGAGAAATTGATTTTTGGGGTTACCACATTAAAAATGGTCAACTGCGCCCATCTCCCTTAAAAACTAAAGCTGTCCTTAATTTCCCAGAACCTAAAAGTTTAAACGATGTACATTCATTTGTCGGACTAACTTCATATTTTCGTAAATTCATTCAAGATTACTCTTTAATAGCTAAGCCTTTAACAGATCTCCTTATAAAGAACACTAAATTTCACTTTGGTGACCAGCAACGAAATGCATTTAATCAGCTGAAACACATCCTTTCTTCAGGTCCTGTTTTAAGCATTTATAACCCTAGTAACGAAACAGAAGTTCACTGTGATGCATCTATTGACGGTTACGGAGCAGTCCTCTTTCAAAAGTCTTCTATTGACAATCAATTTCACCCTGTCTACTTTATGAGCAAAAAAACCACAGATGCCGAACGTAAACATTCGAGTTATGAATTAGAAGTTTTAGCTGTCATAGAAGCCCTTAAAAAATTTCGCGTTTACATTCTAAGTATTCCTATCAAGATAGTCACAGATTGCAACGCATTCGCCCTTACTATGAATAAAAAAGATCTTTGCACCAAGATTGCTCGATGGGCTTTAATGTTAGCTGGCTATAACTATACAATCGAACATAGACAAGGTACACGCATGCGCCATGTCGACGCTTTAAGTAGAAATCCAATATGTATGATCATTCAAGATAGTTTTACTTCCAAAATCATACAATCACAGAACACTGACGAACATATACAGGCCATCAAAGAAATTTTGAAAACAAAGCCATATGACAACTATTTCCTTAAAAATAACGTTCTCTATAAAACTCATAAAGGTATCGATCTGATAGTTGTACCGGATGAAATGCAGCTAAATGTCATTAAACACTTTCATGACAAAGGACATTTTGGCCGTAAACGCTGTGAAGAACTCCTTAACGAAGAATTTCTCATCCCTAGTATGTCAAATAAAATTGATAAAATTATAGCAAATTTTGTAACATGCCTTTTGTATAATCGCAAACGTGGAAAACAAGAAGGTGAAATACATCCCTTACCTAAAGAAGAGACTCCTCTCCAAACCTACCACATTGATCATTTAGGCCCTCTTGAAACAACCAACAAAAATTACAAACATATTTTGTCTTTAATAGATGCATTTACTAAATTCGCCTGGTTGTATCCCTGTAAAACCACTTCTGCTACGGAAGTTATATCAAAACTACGACAACAAAGTTATACTTTTGGCAATCCTTCCACCATCATTAGCGATAAAGGTCCTGCATTCACAAGCAAAGAATTTGCTGATTATTGTCAAGATGAAAATATAAAGCACGAGACAGTTACAACTGGCCTTCCCTGTGCCAATGGTCAAGTAGAGCGAATTAATTCCACCATAATTTCTGTAATCTGTAATCTGTCCAAAGACGAACCGACCAAATGGATTAAACATGTTCCTAAAGTTCAACAAGTCATTAATTCAACTTACCAACGAAGCATTAAGAAAACACCGTTTGAAATATTATTTGGTATAAAAATGAAACAGAAAGAAGATGTACAAATTATTGACCTCTTAAACAGTGCAGTCGAAGAACAATTCATGAAAGACAGAGAAGAGCTCCGTAAAGAAGCTAAGAAGAATATTCTGGAAGTTCAACAAGAAAATCGCAAGCACTATAATTTACGATGTAAGAAACCGCCCGAAGTACAAGCTTGGCGACCTTGTAGCAATTAAGAGAACCCAGCAAGGACCAGGTTTAAAGTTGAAATCTAAATTCTTAGGTCCGTATAAAGTAATCAAAGTGAAGTCTAACGACACCTACGACGTAACGAAAATCTCATCAACTGAAGGACCGATAAATACTAGCTCCTGTGCTGAATACATGAAACCTTGGCCTGACGGAAACTGAAACTTTAAAAAAAAAAACATTTTTTTTTAATCTTTTCTTCTTATGTGTTTGTAACAATTTTATAAGTCAACCCATATGATGTTACGCTACTTCAACTATGACGTGCAGATTATTTTTTTTCTCTCTTTTCCCCCTAAGAACAGTTACTGGTTTTTGTTTTTTGTTTTTTCAGATTCTATTTTACCACATGTCGCTGCGGCAGCTCCAGATGTCAGGACGGCCGCTTGTGGGAATTTCCTAGGAACCCCTGCATTAGACCGAATGTCTCCAACTCCGTGTTTCTGCTTCGAGATTAAAAAGGGGAACGTAAACCAACGAAGCTGTGTGAAGTAGAAACGGAGTAGAAGGAATGGAACGAGGAAAAAGTTCGACGATGTTGATTTTGTAAAAGAATCAAAATACTTTCGACGCTACAAAACGGAAGGTTTAAACGACGTGTAGAAATGCTGGAAATATTACGACGTTCATAAATGAAGCGTGAATTATAGTTTTTAAGCTAATTAAAGAACGAGAAGAGTGGTTTTTTATCTGTATTTTGTTTGTGTGTTCGTCTCAATAAATGTCAGTGCTCGTCTCCCCCCATAAATAAAAGAAAGAAATTCTCTTTAGATTTGATGATTTACTCTTTAGACCCTTTCTATAGCAGTATTTTATCTCTCTAACTTTTTGATTTATTCGAAATTTTTGCTTAAAATGGCTTTTCATATTAACCATAAAACATTTAAATAAGAAATAATAATAATTGTGTACTTTCAGTGCAAAATGTTGGTGTAATATTGTCTCAAAAGCTGAATTTTAACAATTTAAATACCTTTAAACTGCATTTTTTACCTGTAACATACAAGTTCCAGACATGTTAATTTATTATATATACATACCAGGGTTCCAAAAAATAAATACATTTTGTAATTTAAAATCTTTACTAAGAATTCCACGGTTACAAACAGAAATATTAGAGTAGGGAGAGTAAGAATATCACAGGGACGGCAAAGACAAATTACAATTAAATATCGGGAACATTGTTTCTAAAGCTGTTGCTCTCGAACAGATAACGATAGGCCACAGTGAGTCTAAAAAAAATAAAATGTTAAAATATAAGAAACATTGCATAAACTTGTAACATAAAAAGTTAAAATGAAAAAAAAAAAAAAAAAACAAAAAAAAAACAAGAAAAATCTGTTATTAATAATAATAAAATATTACATAGTTCGTATTGATGCGAATGTAGTCTGATAACCGAACGTAAAGTTGTATTAATACACGGTTGCATTTATTTATCGCTTGAAAGCTTTACTTTACGTGGATATACGTTTGAAGCACACAGAAATAAATAATTTTTAACGAATTTAGTTTTTGATGCTAATATTAAAGAAAATGCTTTTCACACAGGTAAGAAAAAAAATAAGATCATTGATTTGAAAGAGTCCGTAACTAACATTTTATTAAATCAGCACACTGAAACATGGTTATTACTATTTATTGTTTAGAGGGTCTCAATACTTAAAAGTTTAAAAAACGATGATTTACAACAAAATACATATGAGCCATTCTCTGATAATTTTAACTTTCATGAATTAGAAACATGCGAAATTCTACATAAAGAAATACCTTTATTAAATTATCCAGTTTTAAACTTTCATGTTTTTTTTTTTTTTTTGCTATATTTAGAAATTGTTCTTACTCAACATTGATGTTTAATACTGTACTATTCCAGTGAGAGCCTTACCATCCACTTAATAATGAAGTAGAACAGTGAGTTAAGGAAGGGAGTGTAAGGATGAGGCGGTAAAGAAAAGTACCACATTTTTTAGGCAAGTTATGTTAAGCCTAACTGATAGACACAATGTTCATTGATTTTTAGTAACAGTTATTTCTATTAAAAAAATATTCAAATAAAAGAAAAAATAATAATAATTTACATATAAAAGTGCAGGAATAAATCTTGGCGTCGGTAAGACTACCAATAAAACCATAACATTTGAAAATTAATATTTATATACACGTTCAAATTCAGGAGTAAATTTTCTATCAAATAATTACAGCTATTTTTCCTCTAGCTTACTTCTTCCTTCAAGAGAAAAAAGTAGTAAAAATACTGTGGTTGCATCCGGAGTCATTTTCTGCATAAATTTAGCAAGACGGACGGTAAAGAATCTGAAAATCAGGGACATAGTTACAAAAGTAATAATAACCGTAAAAATGTGCGCGCAGGTTAATTTTCTTGCTACATCTATACTAAAATTATAAAGAATCTTATGTCCATGCGAATACCCCAAAGGAGATGTAGGAGCAAATAAACGGTCAAGTGCGAGCATTACTCGCGTACAGAGGGTTCCGTAGAATAAATATATGAATTTGTAATTGTATTATAAAAAAAAAAGTTACTAAAAGGATACTAAGACTTTGTAAAAAACTATACAAAAACATAGGGTTGGTATAACTGTATATATTAGAAAAGTGTAAATGGGTATACCATGAAAGTTCAAAGAGATATGGAACCTAAATAATATCAAATGTAGCTATTCGTATAGCTCTTTTTTTTAATATTATCCTAATCTGTTTATGATGAACTTAATTCGATAATGACAATAAAAGCAGTGCATAGTCAAAATTCATTTCGCATTTCATGAAACTAAATTTAGCGTAGTAATAACCTTTATTTCTACAGTGTAGCTAAAACAAAACCTTTGTTCAAAGTTTAAATTTGGCATTGTGCTAAGACCGCTTCGAATTGAGGTCTCAAAACTGCAACGCTGCCTTGGTCAGTGCTGCGTTCCTCCAGATAAGTGTTTAATTAACTTTTAAAGTCACTCGATGCGTATTAAGAGATACAATCAATACAAACTATCGCGAATCCCACGGTATTTTTGCGATTCACTCTAATTAAATCTTTCGATGGCGATGCCCTTAAAAAACGGACACCTAATTTTAACACGTTCACGCCGGCGCCGATATTCGTGTTTTTCTCTGTGAGGCGGCATTCGAATTCATGTTTTGCGTCATCTGGCGACACGGCACTTTCGCTTATTTAGACACTGTATGTAATGACACGCCCCTCTCAATGTAATGACACGCCCCTCTCATATTTATTAAATTGAACTCGAATATAATAATTAGAATTCATTGTGAATGTCTGAAAGATGGTAAGGAGTAAGCAAATTATTTAGAGACATAATTTTAGGTGGTTGCCTCATGGTTCGTACGCCTTCTTGAATTTTGGAGACCAGAAAATTTTTTCGGTCCCAGTATTATCTTATAGAAAACCTCTTCTTAAAAGAAGGCGAAATATTGCACGTTTAACACAGATTTTTTTCTCTATAAAAAAATACTGGTAATTATTCTGGAGAAATAACGGTATCCGTACGAACCATGTATCTGTGCTGCTAGCTTGCGGTCTATTATCAAAGTTAGAATAAAAAACGGGCTAATAAACATAATTAATATTTTTTTTTAATTCAGAGAATAAATTATTTATCACCTTTTGATCAATATTCAACACACTAAAAAATGGCAATTCGATGGCAAATACCGTGAAAAAAGGATTCACGTTTATTCATTCGTATAAAGAGTCTGCAAGAAAAAAGACAAAGATGCAAAGAATAATACAAATGATTATCTAAAAGAAAAGGCAGACAGTATACTTAGAAGAAAACTTAAAAAGTAAACGCGTATTGAAACCTTTGTAAGGGGCAGCCAGAACTCTGTTTGGAATGCTTTAAAAATTGCATTGAAATAAATAAACAAATATTATATTAACACATTGCCTACGTCCAATTTTTATCAAATCTGAACTTAAAAAGTGTAGAAGCTCCTCCCTGTTCTGAAAGGATTTTGTAAATTGGTGTTCTAGCTCGGTTTCCCAAGTTTATGCATCGGTAAATATCTTTCAATGTACGAATTTAATATAAAATGTCTTACAATCTAAAGAAATATGGACAACATGATATAAATGTATCTTCTGTTAGTTATAAACCACGCCTTCAACGGAAAAGTTGAGTGTGACTCACCGGTGATGCACGCCGCCCGATGCGACAGACAGCCGTGACCCACCGGGGATGCACGCCGCATCACCGGCAAAAGTGTAGAAGCTCCTCCTTGTTTGTAAAGGCTTTTGTAAATTGGTGTTATAGATTGGTTTCCCAAGTTTATTCATCGGCAAATATCTTTCAATGTACGAATTTAATATAAAATGTGTTACAATCTAAAGAAATGTGGTCAACATGATATAAATGTATTTTCTGTAAGTTAGAAACCACGCCTTCAACGGAAAAGTTGAGTGTGACCCACTTTTCCGCCTGATGCGACAGTAAGCCGTGACCCACCGGTGATGCACGCCGCCTGATGGCACGGTTGAGCGTGACCCACCGGTGATGCACGCCGGCGTGAATGTGTTAATTCCAAAAGAGACAAACGGCACCAAGAATATTTAATTAAAATTTTCCTTTTATCATGTAAGTGAAAATAAGCAAGTTCGCATTTTCTAATAAATTTGTTTATAAATTTTGGTCTCAGTTCATTATTTCATAAGTTTATAAATAGAATTACTCCGTGTCGGAAAGGATTAAATGGCCGCAAGACTCTTAAACTTCAAAATTTAAGAATTTTAATTTTTTTAGATGCTAAACTCCTATCTTTTCTGAATAGTTTGATATGTTTCCTTGAAATTCCCATTAGAACAAAAGTTTTGGCTTTTAGAATTATGCCCGCTCAATAGCTGAAGCGGCGTTTCCGAAACTTTAACGTCATTATTTTCCAAATGGCGTTTTTTGGGCATAACGCTCATAATACCTCAAAAACTTCTGAATATTTTTTCATGAAATTTTCAAAGCATATATTTCATGTTAATCTGTATAATCTGAACCTAAAATTTCCTTTTTATTGTTCTAAAAAATATTTTTTAGGTGATTTCACTGTTGAAATTTTCAATATTAGCTAAATGCAACATTGCATTAAAAATATAAAAATGCTTTAAATACAAATTTATTTAAGTTCAGGGAAATTATTACAATCTGAAGTATAAGTAAGGGCCAAAATTTTCATTCTAGTTGCAATATTTATTTTGTAATCCTGCGCGTAAACTGTTATGCAATTTTTTGTTCGACAAATGTCTGACAGTTTCGAGACCCCTATAAATACTAATTCTGTATCTTGCAATTTTTTATCCCAATTAAAATCGTGTTTTAAAATCATATACATTTTAAGACATTAAATGTTGAAAATGGTCTTTTTTTCTTTTTTTCCCACTTTTTAGAGTCCCAAGACCCCTTACATTAGTATGTTTTTAACAATTTGACGTTTATTGCTTTTATACTGTTACTGGACATTACATTACACATATGTATCATTAAAAGTTGTTAACTAGGCATAGAGTACACCGCACCTGTCCTTGTGTATGTCCAAACTGATCGTACCTTTAAGGGTTAATATCTCGGCTAATTACCGATGATTTTTTTTCAAAATCATTATCAAGAATGCTTTTATTCTTCTGCAACGATAGGTATATTCAGCGATGCTCAATTTTTCTGAATGCCCGTAAATCGAAATTTGTGTATAACAGAAAAATGCTAATTACTCAAAAACTATGTGACCTAGGATAATCTCTTTAATTTTCCGGCAAGGTTTACATTAACATCTACTACCTCTAATTTTTTCATAATTTTAGTTTCAGTAGATTCGGAATTAGAGAGGGGGGGACATATTTTTGCGCTACATTTCAACAATATCTTTGAAAATATAATACTTAAAATTAAAAGGAATGTATTTTTGAGTTCAGCGTTACAAAAGCTTTCACAGGATACCCCACATAATATGCAAAGAAAAGAGTTTTTTTTCAAGTAGCATAATTATCCCATCTACTTTTTTAAAATATATTTATGAATGTTTATTGATCTGAAAATATGTGGGTCAATGGTCTTTATTACTTCCCCGAATTTGAACTTTACAAGTTCCATAGTTTACGAGTAAAATGGTTGTGACAGACAGACAGACAGACAGACACAGGAGTGATCTTATAATGGTTCCGTTTTTACTTTTTAAGTACGGAACCCTAAAAACGTACTAAGAATGCGATTTTTCTGTTTTTGAGGCGTCTATAAACATGAAAATGGTAGTTACTTATAAGATATAAATGATGTCTAAGAACATGTCTTAAAACATTAGAAATTTAAAAGGGGTGAAAATGCTCAAAAAGAGTTCAAAATGGCGATTTTTGCCCAATCTCAGGAATATCGAAAGTTTAATACCGTATGGTTTCAAAGATAATTGTGTGAAAGTGATAGTGATAGCCTTTGTTTCACCATACGCTATTTTTATTGTAATGCCACTACACCAAAGTAGGTGCAGGAGCAAAACATTTTTTTTTAATGCAATTTTTGTGTTACTGAAAGGCCTAGAAACATGAAATTTTGAATGGTAGTTACTTACAAGGTATAAATGATCTGTAAGAACATTTCTTAAAAGATCGAAATTAAAAAGGGGTGAAAATGCACAAAAAGCATTCTAAAAAACGTTCTAAATGGTGATTTTTACGCAATCTCAGGAAGTATAGAATTGATTTCAGAAATAATGGTGTCAAAATAATGATGATAGTCCTTGTTCCGACATAGGCTATATTTTATGTCTTTGTCACTAACCCAAATGGGGTGGAGGAGCAATATACGTTCTATAAATGCGATTTTTTTTTGCTACTGAAGGGACTAGAAACATGAAATTTGGTATGGTTTTTACTTATTAGATATAGATCATCTCCGAGAACATTTCTTTAAAAAATCGAAATTTAAAAAGTGTGATAATGCGCGAAAAGCGTTCTAAAAATGTCCTAAATTGTAATTTCTACGCAATCCAGGAAAGTACCAAACCGATTTCAAAAGCAATGGAAATTGTTGGGGACAGCCCTTGCTCTCTCATAATGTGTATTTTTAGTCGGTGTCACCAACGCCTGGGAGTTACAGGAGCCAAAAAAAGTTTTAAATTGAGATTTTTTGTGTAACTGAAAGGCCTAGAAACATGAAATTTGCCATGGTTGTTATTAGACATAAATGATGTCTAAAGACATTTCCTGAAAAAAATCGAAATTCAAAAAGTGGGAAATGTGAGTAAAGCGTTCTAAAAAGTTCTGAATTGCCATTTCTACGCTATCTCAGAAAGTGCCGAGCTGATTTAAAAATAATGGTGACATTCCTTGCTCCAAGATTGGCTATATTTTATGGCTGCAGCACTACTGCAAAGGGTGTGCAGGAGGGAAAAATGTTCAAAAAATGCGAATTTTGTGTTATTAAATGCCTAAAATATATGATATTTGGCATGATACTTACATATTAGAAGTAAATAATTATCTAACGCATTTCTTAAAAAATTCGAAATTTAAAATGGGTGAAAGGGTTTGAAAAGGCATGAAAAGTGCTGCAAAAATTTTCTAAATGGCGAATTGTGCGCAATCTCGCGAAGTATCAAACCGATTTAAAATGTAATGGTTGAAAATTGTTGGTGATAGTCCTTGCTCTGAGATAGGTACGATTTCATGTCGGTGTAACTACCAGCTGGGTGATGCAGGAGCGAAAAATGTCTTAAATATCGATTTTTTGATACCGCAAGGCCTAGCAACTTGAAATTAGGCATGGTAGTCACTTATAAGCTATACATGATTCAAGAACACTTCTTAAAATATCGAAATTTAAAATGGGTAAAACCTTTCAAAAAGCTTTCTAAATTACGAATTCTACTGAATCTCAGGAATTATCAAATCAATTTCAAAAGTAATACTTGTAAATTGATGGTGACAGTCCCTGCTCGAAGATAAGCTATACTATATGTTGTTGTCACTACAACCTGAGGGTTGAAGGAGCAAAGAATAAAACTAAATTGTCTAAATAGCCTTTTTGTGATACTGAAGGGTCTAACATTTTGAAATTTGGAACTTAAAAGATGCAAATGTTTTCTATGAACCGTCGAAAGAAAATCCCAAATTTAAAGGATGATGTGAGCGAAAAGCGTTCTAAACGTTCTAAATTACGACTTTTATTCAATCTTATGAAATACCAAACCTATTTAAAAAATTATGGTTGCAAATTAGTGGCAGAAGTATCAATCTTTCTAAATTGCAATTGCTGTGGTACTATAGGGGCTAGAACTTTAAATATGGCACGGTAGTTGTTTATAAAATATAAATGCCCTCTAAGAACTTTCGAAAATAAATTCTGAATTTAAAAGTGGTGAATTAGGAAAAGAGCGAAAAGCATTCTAAAAACGTCCTAAATTAAAATTTCTAAGCCATCTCAGAAATAATAAACCGATTACAAAAGTAATTGTTATGAATCAATAGTGATAGTCTCTGATACTGCACAGGCTATTTTTTATGCCGGAGCCACCACCCTCTTATATTGGTGGGAACAAAAAAGTTCTATGAAACCCCTAGAAAATTTTTCTAAATCACGTTTGTTATGCAATATTAGAAAATACCAACCAGATTTCAAAATTAATGGTAGCAAATTAATGGTGATAGTCTGTGTTTCAACATAGGCAATTTTTGTCAGTGCTACTAGCAACACAGAGATGGTAGGGCGTCAGACAAGAAATTTGGAATTTGACATGATGGTTAACTTCGTATTTAAACGGATAATAAGAACGGTTTCTAAAAAAATAAAAACGTCAAATGAATAATGATATGAATTAGGCATAAAAGTTTCAAAATACTTTCTAAATTATCATTTATTTAGGCCTAGTTTCAGTTCTTATTAATTTTACTCTCATTTCTGCCTAATGAAGTGCAATAATGAAGTTTAGTCAAACTGTGGCTTAATTAGTAATTTTTGAATTATTCCAAAAAGTATATAGTGAAACCTCCTTGTGGAACACCTCCATTAAGCCACCACCTCCCTGAAAGACCATTTTTTCATGGAACGAAATTTATTCCCATAAGCTCAATACTAATTTTACCTCTATTCAGAGACCACCCCAGTTGAATTCCCTCCATGAGCGACCCATTTCCTTGAAGAAAATGAAACTAATTCCTTTTTTTTACTGGTCGCTTGACGAAAGTTTTATTAGAATATAATTCCGGAGAGCGCATTATTCATCGAACTTCTAAACTAAGTTTAGAATTTTTATTTATTCCGGTAACTTTTAAGTATTTAAACCCTTTGCGACTTTTTAGGCAATGAGTTTAACTCTGATGACAATTTAAGAATGACAGTCAATAAACTCCCCTGCCCTATTCTGTCAGGAAACTCTCAATGAAATAGATAAATCAATGAAATCGTCATTATTTGTTCCAGCCCAAAAAATTTGCATTTATTTATTGAACTTAGAAAGGACTTGGAAAAAAAAGTTACGGAAGATAAAACCGTGAAATCAAAGCAAACGTCAGTGTATTCATTTTTTAAACTCTCCAGTAATTATGTTATGTTATTAACTTATGTTTTGATACTTACGTTTTCATATTTTTTCCTAATGTGAAAAATAAATTTTAGTAACATTAATTGTTACCTTTTTTCAACAATTAAAATCTAGATTTAAACACGACCTCCATTAAGCGACCACCTCCCGGAGCGACCAATTTTTATTCGAAAGTAACATGGTCGTTTTAGGGAGGTTTTACTGTAATTTCTTTTAATAAAATTTAGGCATGCAAATATAACTTGGCATATTTCAACAATTACGCGAGCATAGCCGTGAGTTTTGTTAGAATTTACATAAAAGAATATTCCCAATTTCGGAAAAAAGTTTATGTAGAATTACTTTTATTTAAAGAATTTTATACAGCTTAAAATAAATATTTACAGCTTAATTTAAAAATTAGCATTATGGAAATGGGCCGCTAAAGAATTTCATGGAACATTTTGACCCCTAACATTGTCCAAAATTTATTTACCTCATTAATATTATTATAGAATTATGCAATGGTGTGTTTCTCAATTCCAGAAAAAAAAAACTACCAGTATGTACAAAAATAAAAATTATTATTAAGGGACTTAAAAGCCAACATTATTTGAGAATGCTTCACATACAAACTTTTCATTTTGTTCTTCCTTTTTTATATTAAAAAAAATGAAATAAAATTGTCACTAATATCCTTTTTATAAATTTTCTCATATATGTTCCCACTAAACATATTCGCAAATAGCATTAACCACTTAAAAATCTACTTTTTGTGAATTACAGGTTAGTTTGGTGACTAAAGGTGTCTTTCATTAGTTAATTTTATGGCTCTTTCTGAGCTATGAAGTATATTTTGTATACTAATATTACGTATACTTTTGATTTTTTTTCTCCTGCATACATAAGAAAAGCATAGGGGAAGCCAATTTTGCCGTACTTTAGTATATATATATATATATATATATATATATATATATATGTTTCAAAATTACATGTCACAAATGTAAAGGCAGGTAGAAGGAACATAAATACGCAGATTTTATATAAGAATATGGAAGCGGAAATGCAGCGATGAGTCACTAGAGGGCGCTGTTGCGTGAGACGAATGTATCGTTATTCCACGCACGGATTTTGATCAACATGCATCATTACACAAATGAGGAGCATGCAATCATACATTTCATGTATGGGGTTGCGCATGTGAATGGATTGGCTGCTCAAAGGGTTTACATCGAATGATTACCGGGTAGGATTGCGCCGGATCCACGAATATTTGATCGTCTTCATTGTGAATTGTGCGCGAGTGGATCATTTTATGCTTCCATGCGTGATATGGCCACTGTAAGTTATCGCAGACTTCAAAGAGTGCAAGAAGCTCTATTACGCACAGTAGAAAACAGTCCTTCGACAAGACAGAGAGCTGCTAGCACTTGCGTTGGGTGTGAGCCATTTCCTTGCTTATACATTAATTTAATGTCGGCAAACACCTCATTGTTGTAATGGTACATGTTGCACGAAATCCGTACGGGAATGGAGATTCAAGCCAGCGAAGCGCTGTCATTCGAGGAACTTAACAGTCCCCTCTATTGCTCAACGATGCATTTCTGCAACCACATTCGCATAGGAAATCTACTTATTTAGACCCTTCCACCTACCTATAAATTTCTGGCATATAGTTTAAAACACCCTGTATATATTCGAACGCATGGTTCACGGATGAGACGGAGATAGTTAGTAATTACGAAATATATCGTAAATATCAGTTCTTCACAGGTATCTCATTTGAAGGATATTATTAAAATCTACAGTCTCGAAACAAATTTAGTCAAAAAAGTAAAAAGTGCAGATTGCAAGTTGATTACATGGAATTTTTCCGCGATTTCAAGACATTTGTAACTTTTTAATGGAAGATTTTCGAAATTTTTGAGCTTCGGTTCAGGAATATTTCTTGTTTTTGGGTAAAAAAGACAAATGTAAAAATCCCTTTTCTAATACTAAAATTTAACGAGAACCACAGCCGCCGAAGCATCATTATATTTGTCGAAACTATATCTTTAGATTGGAGAATACCAGCAAATTTTTTTACGTTAGATTCGTGATATGATTGTCTGTTTTTGATGAAAAATTGGCAAATCAAAACAAAAAATATCGTATTTTAACACAATATGGTCAAGTGAAAAATTAGTTCAACTCACGAATTTTTTTAATTGATACCTGTGCAACATTTGAAAAAAGAAATTTTAAAATCACAAAACTTCATAAGGTTATTCATGCATCTTCTTATAAGTAACAAATGATCATCAAATCTTAATCCAAGATATTCTTAAAACACACGGGAAGTTTATTGGGTGAAACACTTAATGAAAGAACAGCTGCGAATTTCAAAAAAATTAACATGATTAGTAACTTTCTCTAATTTACTCTAGTATCTAAAGAACCTTCTATCTTCAACAAATGTCTATATTCACGTTTGGAATTTTGTTTGCCGTCTTTCAATGTTTTTAATGCTGTCATTATTGTCGTACGAAATGCACCAACCGTGTGTTTGTGTAACTTATTCCATTTTTTCTTAATTAAACAATCATTTTATATGTTTCTGTTACTTAATTTTATACAATTACGAGGCATTTCATTAAAGAAGAATATTACTAAAAGTTTATATTTAAACTTTGGAAGACGGTGACGTGTACAATACGCCACCCTTTTTCTCCAGAGTTGAGACAGATAGCGCTAAGTTGTCTTTTATAGGTTGTGTAGATAGCAAGTATAAGATGGCTGACGCATCAGAATATTCAAAATGACAAAAAGTTTATGAAAGTTATATCACTTCACATGCGAGCGTGATTTAATTCTTATGGGCACAGAATGTGTCTTGGTCTGCTGAGTGTTTATGTTATCCTACCGTATGACAATGCTATGCCCCATACTGCTCGTTAAATTCAAGATTAGCTGCAAAAGTTCAAGTGGGAAGGAAAGGCGTAGCGACAGATATCCATTGGGGGAAAGGGGGAATAAAAAATTCCCCAACTTGAAACAAACTACTCTAATTTCTAACTGAAATGATATGTGCAATGTATTTTAAACTTATTTTAATGCTATTTGAGATCTAAATGAAGGGGAAAGAGACATCGCGTTTTTTTTTCTAGTACTAGAAGAGAATACAATTTTAAAAGAAACTTTCTGATATTTGCAGAGTTATGCCTGGCACGGATGGCAACGACTGACTAACAACCTTATATAACCGCTCTGGAAACGACCTATTGATATAGCGCCAATCGGAAGACAGACGAATAATTTGTTGTCCGATTTTTGTTTGTGACAGTAGAATATGTTTTCCTGGAACATTTATTTTATTTTTAGAGATCTAACGTTAAATGACGTTTTTGTTTTTCTTTTTATCAACCAACATTAGTTTGTGAATTCATTGTCTTCAATTTTGAACGAATCAGAATCACTTTTCATATGAAAATAATGTCAATAATTCTTAATAGCAATTCCTAATGTTATTTTGAAATTGTTCAGTAAGGAACAAAGTTTTGTAGGAAATAAACGATATGGATCAGAGTTAACTATTTGTGGACAGGAGTTCAGAAATTGAGATAAGGTGGATGTATATTTTCAAAGAAAGGTGAAACACAATGACAGACTGAGTATGGCTGCTTTCTTTTTGTAATTCTTTATATTATTTAACTTGGTTACAGTTACAGCTCTCAGAAAAGAAGTCACCAAAACAATAAAAAAGCGATATCTATTTTACTATTATTATTTAAAAAGAAAAAAAGGTCTTTCAAATATCTAGAATTTCGCAACTCTAAGCTCAAATTTCCCAAGTTCACAAGTATGGGAGGGGTAGACGTCCCCCCCATAACCCCCATGGCGACGCCTCTGGTGAAAAGTCTAAAGCCACCCTACATACAGCACATTGGCAGCTTATAATTATTTCCTATTTCAGAAATTGAAAGAACACTTATGTGGAAAAAGATTATCTTCAGACAGTGGTGTGAAAGCCAATACTGAGAGCTGGCTCAATAGGCAGGGTCATGATTTCTAACAAGCTGGCTAAGCAACTTCCTCCTGCTTTCAGATAAATGTCTACATAAGTTTGGTGCTTTTTGGAAAAGTGATCAGCAAGTCTGCCTCTTAATTCCCATTTGTATTTTCTGTCTATTTCTTATAAATAGTTTTTTTTTAGCCTTTTATCATTTTTTATCCAACCTCGTTCGTTACGACAAACCATTCATGTTATGATATTTCTAATTAATAATATCTACTTTTTTTCAAATTCATTAATTTTATACCGGTACTGGGTATTGCATTAAAAAAAGATAGGGGAGAGTAGCCGAATTTGGACCGGTTCACATACTTTCAGGTGTAACTCACTTAATTTTTGGACCATCTGCAAAAAAATCTCTATCCGTGGTCAATCTATTCATCTACTAACTAAATAAATCTTTAGATCAATTTCTTTTTGAAAATCTTAAGTTTTATTTCAGTTTGAAAAATTTGTCAAAAGTGGCCCAAATTCAGCAACCGGTCGCCTAACTTGGGCCTACAGCCTCCTAAATTGGGCCAAACAATATGAGGTTGTTTAAATGACTACAGAATATAATTTTTTTTATTAAAAGCAAAGTTTTACTTAAATATCATGTAAGAAGTGATGCAAAACCCTGTAAATCAAACGAATTTCGTTCATTCATTTTTTATTTCAGCACACACAACATGGAACCGTATTTATCAATATAAACACTGAATAACTTCTGCTATATTATTTTTCTTATAAATTAGTTAAATCCTATCATCACTGTTTAGATCTTTCCTTTTAGATTCTGAATGATTGCACATTATTTTGAAACTGGAGTTTTCTATACATTATGTTTGTAGTTCTTCCCTTATGTCATTTTCTTTCCAATTGCACAACGCCTATTTTTTAAACTTGGTGTTTCAATTGCTGTTGTGCTGTGAGAGCTTCCTTTTTATCGTTTTTATGTTTTATCATATCAAGGTTTACTTTATATGGCAAAGAAGTTAACACAGCTGTTTTTTGGCTCTCTCTGTAGTTTGATTTAAGTGAATTCAACAAGAGAGATAACATTTATAATGATTTTTTGGCTTTTTGTGGTGATTTGTAGTTGAAGCCTTCTTCTAGATCAATTTCTTCACAACGTACTCTCTCTTTTTCGTTTCCTTTATCTTTAACAACTTTTGCTGTCACTGGTGTTTTTCTTCCAGGCGGTCAATCTGAGTCGTTTTCAACATTTTTCAATTATATTGAAAATGTGTTTAAAAAATATGCTATATTGAAAAAAAAATACGCTACGATTAATCAAGCGCAAAACATTATATATTTAAGCAATGTTGAATTCAGGATGTCCCCACTCCTGGTGACTTCAGATAACCCCCCACTACCCGGAAGGTTTCAGATATGGCAAAATGTGTAATTACACCCTCCATAACTGTAAAAAGTCTGTCCTCCCACCTCGCGGAACCGCGAATATCCTCCAGGAGGAAAATGTTTGAATTCAACTCTGTAAATCAAATACGCCGTAGGAATAAAGAATTCAAAGGAAATAAATAAAAATACAAACAAGATAAAAGAATACAGGATTTGGTGTTTTAAAGATAAAAGAAATTGATTTCGAATTCACTCGAAATTCATTACTTATTTTTCAAATTTATGATCATATATCTGGTCCAATTTAAGCAACTTAAATTGGTCCAATTAAAGCAACTTAAATTGGTCCAATGAAGGCAACTGCGTCATATTTTAAAACAGATAATCTGAAAACTAAGAACAAAAACGAAATAAAACAAATCCGCGTGAAAAATATGCGCAATAAATAGATAAATTTATATATGTATATGAAAACATTACAACTTTACATAGTTTTAAACTATTCAGTTACATTTATTAGGGAAAAGTTAGATCAGAACAGCTAATTTTGGTTTTTTTAAAATTGTTTGAAGAAGCAAGTGGTAGGCGGGTGCTTCATCTCATCATAAATGACGTCATCCTGATGAGTAAGATTTCACCGGCAGTTGACGTCTCCTTCTGTAATGAACGGCAAAATGGCCACGTTCCATTTAAAGCGGCGCACAGTGGGGCAGGAAGCCTCCCAAGTTGGCAATAAATAAAATGTACTTTGAACAAAAAAAGCACATCATACATTCTTTTATAAATGTTACGTAGTAAAACTTGAAACTTTTACATAAGCTATAGAGTAATTTAATAATTAATTTCAAATATTTTCTGTACGAAAATAAATGAAAAATAAGAAATTGTGATAGTTTTATGCAAATTAAATATTTATAAACCATCCATAATATCGCATTAAAAATGCAAAAAAAAAAAAAAACTGGTGTTGCAAGCACAATTAATAATTTTAATGATTCTGAAGCACACATTAAAGTGAACATCAGCGACTCGTTTTGAAGGAGTGAATTCCCCCTTCTCAGACAAAATGTATGTACTACTATCAAGACTACAGAAGCAAAACTGTTTCTGCTGTCTTAGTAGTAGCACACATTTTTTGTCTGAGGAAGAAGCGTTCGTTTCTTTCGAAACACGTCGTTAGTATTAATTTTACAATGTGTTTTAAAATTTTAGAATATTTAATCCATACTATCATCTTGGTCATCATCACTGTCATTATCCTGATCACTAGACACATTGGGAGATGGAGTTTTTAACAAATGTAGTGCTTCTCGTGGCAGATATTTTAACTTTTTCTTTCTTTTCATTTGTTTGATAGTGATCACTGGACCCGAACTTAGAAGCAAAAAATTGAAAATATCGCTGTTAATTTTTTCTCGGCTGCACTTTCTAGAATAGTACTCTCCGTATCTTTTAAAGTTTTTATTCCTGGCTTTTTGTGCTTCCTCAGTCATCTGCCCTGTGGGCAACAGAGCCAAAGTTATAATTTCTGGTCCGTGAATCAAATACTTGTGTAATGTTCGGGCATGTTGTATAATAGATACTTCAAGACAAAATATCTGGCTGTATCATGCGCAAATACAAAATACATACGCAAAGAACAAAATCGCTTAATCATTTTGCTCTTAATCTTTTTGATAGTTCAGAAAATCTTTGAAACGGAATATGAAGCCGGCCACGCTTGCTTTTCAATGCCGCTTCTGTTTGTTTTTCAAATCGATGAAACGAAAGCGACTTATCAAGAGACTTCTTATTAATTCTAAAGAAAAAAAATATTTGTCTCGACAGGCTTTTGAATATCGGAATTTATATTGAAATTTAAAACGACTTAGCTTCTTTTTTCAGAGAACTAGTACGATCGCAATTTTTTTCCGATTTTGGAGCTCTTTTACCAAAAATATCATATTGCTTTTCAAAAGTTTTTTTTTCCTTTCGAACATTTCATGATATTCCGAAGTTCTCTTCTGGCAATATATAATGTATTTAAATTCGTCCCTAATTAAATAAATACGTAATCATGTTTATATATTTACACTAACAAAAAATTGAGGATGATTAACTATAAAAATGATCATATAATTAAAAAGGGGGCAAAAAGGAGCAAAATTTTCTGAAGTATGTACCGAACTAAAACACAAACCAAATAGAAAAAAATACAGTTGACACTTAACCTGCTTTAACTCATAACTAAAACTTTCAATGTTTGTAGACACTGTTAATTTTTTTTTATATAAATTTCACTACTATATATTCTAAACGTTACTTTAACTATAAAAATCATATTAAAAACAAATTAAAAAATAATTTATTTTTGTTACATACCTGAAGTTGAAGGTTCCATAGTCAAAAAATATTATTTAAAAATTATTACAGCGTAATTAACAAACGAATGTTGAAACAAAATTATTGAATTTTTTTCCATTTATTATCATCCTGCGATATGCAGTTTAACTGCTTACTTTAATGACGATCAAGATAACTTTGCACACTTTTTAATACTAGGCAGATGTTTACTGACATTTGCTCTATTAAAGTGACGTATGTCGGTATTTCGAAATAGAATTTCATTTTTCCGATGTTTTGCCAGATTTGAAGGCTTTTTGTCCCACTGTGCGGCGGTCCAAATATGACTTCTCTCCCCTAATATGAAACATTATTATGTAGATTTTAAAATGTCTTTCTTATACGGTTTTCTGACCATGTTATTCTGCATATAGAAACAGTTTGAGTTTTTAAATGATATTCGAAAATATATTTTTTTACAGATATGGCATTCTGATTTTACTTATTCTATCTTAATTTGGTTTAATGTGTTCGAAAACGTAAAAGGAAATAAATAGTAAGGATCAATATTTTTATTAAACAAACTTTCTACTTTGTTTTGTTCAAGAAGTTGATTTTTATTTTTCACATTTTAGCATTTCCGAAGATGTAGAGCATGTACCCGTAACAATGTAAGATCATTCAACTTACTTACAAAGTTACGACTTTTGGAACGGAACAATGCGTGTGCTGATTATTCATAAAGTAAAGAATTTATCTCGTTTTTCTAAAAACAATGTATTTTAAGGCAAGGTGCAGAATAGAGTTTGAACTGATTAATCGATTGTCAAAATGTTATTCGCAAACAAATTAATTTTTCATTATTCATAAACCTATACAGTTAAATATTTTTTCAAAATTTTAAATAAATAGAAAATACTCGAAATTCGAATATTGATTTTCAAAGAAGATAAATAGTTTTCTATGGCTTAATTTTGATTACAATATGTTCATGGCATTGCAAATTTAATTTGTTTTTATAAATAGTATGTTGTTTGTATTTCAAATGATTCTATTATGCATAGTTCTGGATTTCACGAATCATGCTACCGTTCTCACTTTATATTTTCTAATACACACCAAACATTGTCAAAGTATTCAGATATATGCTTGTTTAGTGTGCAAAACTCAGTTTTGGTTATTGAATAAAAAAGTTTTAAATAAAAATAATTTTGAAAAAAAAATTACTTTTTACATTTTTTCTTTTAATTTCTGTAAACTTTAATTAAGCCTCGAAATTTCAAAGAAGCAATGTAAATTTTCAAACAAACGCTTAAAGTTATTATTACCGCACTCCAGCTTGATTTTCTGCATGTCGAACAAACATGTTGCTACTGAATTGTTGATGTAAAAAATGAGAGGTAAAAAAAGTGGAAAGAGAAATTATAATTAATTAAGCACATTATTTATTTGTATACATTGGGAATTCCGATACCACCCCTCAAACATTAATGACCTAGAATCATCGCTCAGAGTATATGAAAAGTTTCTAAAGAAACCTAGTTCTAAAAAGCATATTTTTCGAAAAAATAACAAACGAAAAATGTTTGATGTCACAAGTGGAATATCCATTTTTTTTTTCATTCCAATGAACCTCAATAGATTGAACACCACATTAAAACAAGATTGTAAATAAACACTTGTAATTGCACCACATATGCTTGACAAAATTGCTTATAGAGAGATGACAGAAGACGCAAAAGAGCAGAAGCCGTCCGAGTCACTTCCAACGGCGGCTCTGTAAAACTATCAAAAATAACTCCATATTAGTGAGTATTGAGAATTTGAGATTACTGTTATCGGAGTATTAATAATCAGCGTCGGCGATGCACGGTTCTTCAGGAAACTTCTATGTACTCAAAGCGGGAAATACCTCTCTGCACAGTGTATGCGGTGGCATTCGAACACCCTGTGTATCTGTGTATATTAGCATGTGTATTTTTTTTATTATTTAATGTAACGATGATTTTCAGATAAACACTTCCCCGAGATATGATCCCCCAGTGTCCTAACCGCTCATCTAATCGAAAGGAAATTTCAGATATTGTTATTTGAAGGCTTTCTCTATCCATCATGATGATTTTAAACAATAGAGCTCTCACTTTTAAGGTTACAGTGAAAAAATTACAAAATTTGCGAATAGCAATGCCCTTATTTTTCTAGCCCAGATTAATCGGCATTTCTAAATACTATAGATGGCGTTGGAAATATACACGTATGCCGAAAATTTCCGGCGTAATGTTTTGCAAAAAAGAGCATTGTAAAGGACAAATGTTAACGCAGAGAGGAGATGCATTAGCGCGCTTTGCATAATTCTCAAGGATAGATAGCAGAAGCCTCAATCACAGAACACCATATGCAAAGCGCTGCGTGTGGAAAATCCTTATTATGCAGTGTGATAAGATTTTTTCATCAGTAGGGTGTATGAAAGTGACAACAAGATGACACTTACAGGGGAAAAAAAAGGTGTGAATTGATAAAGCTGTTTTATCTGAACGGGGAAATACTATCGTAGCAGTGCGAGATTAACGGTGAAATCATAAGCTACCACGATGCCGTAACACTGACTTCACAAAATAAAATTAAAAACAAGATGCACTCATGATAGAGCGACCTATCTGAACGACCATCTGTTCTTGGAAAAGTATTTGCGGAAGTGCATAATACTGTATTTTCTGGTCCATTGGTCTGCAGTTCTGATGAACCAAAATTCACAATCCTTTAGAATCTCTGCTCCATTCAGAGGCTTTTTCCTTGTCGATTCCAGCGCTACCAGATTTTGAAATCTGGATACTAGCAACAGCGTTTCGACTTTGCGAATTATTTCCTCATCAGAAATCATGAAGATAGCAAGTGACCGCTGTGGATAATTTAATGGATGAAATAAGTTTCGCCTTATCTGGGAACGCGAACGCCAAGAACTGAGTCACAGGGTTGACGAAAGTCCTCATGATGTAGCACGAACGCCTGTAAATATCGCTAAAGTGACTGTGTGGCGTAGAATTGCAAGCTCATTCGTTCTCGGACCGCACATCTTCGATCAGGTCTCTTCCATAGGTATGAAAACGTGCCCCGTCACATTTGCTCGGTTTACAACAATGTGGCAAAACTATATAACTCCAAAAATGCAGCAGAGAAATATTGATATTAAAATTTTATTGTTGCAAGATGATGTTCCTCTCCACGTCGCCACTAGTTTTTAGCAAGTACTGCAACTGCAATTTGGTTATAGAGTTTCCAGTTTCGTGGCCAACGGGATCCCCCGGCGTCACTCAGATTGATATCTGATTCTGAAATCGAAAGTGTGTACAGCAAATTTAAGACATTTGTCAGAAATGAAATATGCCATTGTTCGTGAAGTTACATATTCCTCCAGCGATATTACATTCGTCATTGATGTCAACAGTATCCTGCATGCAATGCGTTATCGTCTGCAAAAGTGGGCACGTTGAAAACTGTTAATTCCAATCTTTTAGTATTGTAATTAGTCCATTGCACTTACAATTTTTGTCTTAGGAATTGTTTCAAGGCCATTTATTGTTTTTGAACGGGCTGATAAATCTGCACTGAAAAAAAAGTGGGAGTTGCAATTCGAAAGTATCGAATTTTTTACCTGTAAACGCAACTGTCGTATAATCACAATGTCGAACTCGCAGCTTCAGATAAGACCATCTGAATTTCCTTTCGATTGGTTAAGTGGTTAGGCCGTCAGGGGTTCATGTATCGGGAAAGTTTTTTTTCCACCTGTACATTTAAGAAATAATTTTTTTATATAACGAAGTAATTCGTTCTAAAAAAATGTTTTAATCTCGAAAATATAGGATAATTATTTTTAGAAATTATTTTATAATGTTACTTCATTCAAGTCTTTGTAAAAAAAGAAAACATTAGCGCATCAGTTTTTATCAATATTAAATTATAAAGTTTTAATACTGCTGTTGTTAGAATACCTCTTCATCAATATAGTCTATAATAATGTCTATTTATATCACATAAATTTTTATTTCTCCTTTTCGGTTTTTTTGTTATTTATAAGGACACTATTTCAAAATAGAACCAAAATATTATATGTAATATATTTGAAAGGTTTGAAATATTAAAATATATCAAAGACGATCATCTAGATATATTTAAATTAATTACTGGTTAAGAAAAAATCCAAGATTACCTTTTAAAGCTGTCACTCTCATTTAATATTTAATTTTAAATCAGAGGAAAAAATGTTTAAGTACGTTTATAATAATTAAGACAATCGTGTTTGCTTTCATTTAGTAGCCTTTTTTAATCATAGATATTAATTTGGATCAACTGACTTTTTAAATTATCTTTAACAGACAAAATAAAAAGAAAAGAAAAGAAAAAAATGGGTGTCGTCTTAAAAGATTATTTTTATCACTAGAAATATTCTTTTTTAAATAACGTATTAATCTCAAGGGAATGCTGTTTCTTTTTTCATTTTAAATATCATCTAAATTCTTTTCATTTTTCTTGTGGAAAAATAGATGGAAAATGGATATTCATGAAGGGTGATTAAAAAAAAAAAAAAAAAAGATTGGACAACGTTTAAGAAATATTACTCATCACAAAACAAACAGTTTTGTAAAAGAAACCAGGGGCATAATGCTATTATATTCCGAAATACGGGGTTTCTAACCCTAAACGGAATATAAATATAGTTCATTTTTTAAAAAAAGATGGATATTTTGAAGCAATTTTTGATAGAATTATTTCGTGTGTGCAAAAATCAGTAATATTACAAAAAGTGAAATTGTGTGTACAGTAATTCTATAAGAGAACCATATGAAATGTCAACTGCGTTCAGAAAACGTCTGGTACAGTGGTACTTGAACATTGGTGGTAGTCGCTTTTACCATTTTGTCTACATAATACGACTGTTTTTCTTGTGATATCCTAACATTCTACGCAAATAGTTTCAGTCAGTTTCAAATTTTTTTAATATATATTGAATCTCGATAAATATTGAAATATGAATGAAATATATATTAACCCTTAAATGCCGAGTTTTGTCTTTCGGCAACATACCCTATTTAGGCTTCTAAAACACTATTAATACTACAATATTGAAGCTATAATGCCTAATGTTGCCAATAAAATACATTCTGAAAATATTATTTAGTCGAGTTTCAACATGTAGATGGCAAAACGTGTGCTGTTTAAGAATAAAGATAAATTTATTTTTTCAATTGTTGCTAAATGTTCTTCTTGTTTTGTTTTGAAGCTTGCGAAATACTCCATTTTGTTCTGCAGTGAGCAAATAAAATTTATTTCTTATCATAGTAATTAATTTTATTGTGTGTTTAATATTATAGAATATTATCAAAGAAAATTATTTTTGCAATTAAACACCAGTATTGCGGATTAGTAACAAACTGTTTTTTAGCCGTAAACTATACTTAAAACAAAATAGGATTTTTTAAAGTATTTTTCCCATGATTTATTTAAAAAATGAAAGCCGAAAAATATTTTTAAAATTATTTTTGAAAAATCAGGCATTTAAGGGTTAAGATAATCCCCTTTTTGAATAAAATTTGAAGTTCTACATCTGAAATATAACTTCATTTGTTAATTAGAATAAATCTTGAACATTTGCGAAAAAAAACTATTTATTTATTTATTTATTTATTTATTTATTTATTTTGCATAAATCTGAAGAGGAAAACTGTACAAGAAATTCAATATTAAGTTCAAATTAGAATTTCGATTGAGAAATTAAAAAATATCATCTTATATGATTTAAACTAATTTTGAGTATGCTATGTACATGTTTTACAAATAAAATTGTCTTGTTCAAATGTCGATCGAGGAAAAGTTGTAAGAAATGTTGCGGATCATTAGAGAGAATTTTGCTGAAGAAAGATCATGCCGGACCTCACGTGTACCAATCCATGTGAACTGAAATAAACATTTGAAGTTAGGTGTCATTTCACACCCACCACCATACTAATTGTCGTCCTCTGAATTTCATTACTTCCCAGAACTCAAGAGCAAGGTTCGATCTACGCTTTTAAAGTCAGATGAAGAATGATGTAAGCAAAGAAGTCTGTGACAAAATGCAAAAAAATTATCCTCATTGGAGAAATGTCTGACAGTGAGTATGTTGAAAAATAAAACCAATGACTTATATATAAAAAAGTGGACTTTCATTTACTTTTAATAAATTTCAATTACCGCTCAACCAACCATTTGTTTTATTCACAATTGTGCATACCTTATTAACTGCACCTTGTATATACAAGTGTGTGCTTCCTTATACAACACACATTTATGCATTTTACTAAATCACTATTTGTTAAACGCTACGTAATAAAAGATAACACGGAAAGTTGTTCACTTTTTCAAAAATGTATAATTGTATTTTAACTTATGTACTTCAAACTTTATTTTTTTTAATTCCTTCACAATTCCTTCTCTAGTTTATTTAGTGTAACCCGTGTTGATGTTCTTAAAAATGTAAATAAAACATCAAATCTCTCAACATTTTCTCTAGGCATATAAATATATACAGTGTGTAAAAGAAAAGGTGGTCAGAAATATAAGAGATGATGGAAAATGTCAAAAATTACAATTTGTACAATTAAATGTGTTGTTTCAATTTTAAAGATTTTTCGCAAGTTTAGAGTTCTAAGTGAATACAAAAAATAGCAGCATTTTGCACTCATCGTTATTCACAAATATTACATTCGCATTGTTGCAATATTGCTCTAAGTTTGAGAAGATATGTTTATTTTTCAAGCCTGAAAGTCATACAAAAACGCTGGGTAAATATAAAGATGTTTCAGAAGTCGTTTTCCAGATTGACTGGTTTCCGATCGCATACATTTTCGGCATATACGCAGATAGTATTGTGTCAGGCAAGAACATTGCCCCTCAGCAGGTGATGAGAAAACATAATGAGTTAGATGTAATTCTATAAAAGTCTCGTTGAAATGATCCATTGTTCTTATACTCACATTTATATACTACTAGAATGGATAAAAAGGGATAAAAGCAGCAGCATTTTAAGAGCAATCATTTTAGATTTAACATTTTTTTTCATAGAGTGGTCGATTGTAATTCTACATGATTCTCGGTTGAACTACTATTAAAATACTATTGCTTTATACGAGGGTGGATAAAAACGGATACGAACGTAGCATTTAAAAAAATAATTATTGTGAAGTGAATATTTTTTTCATAGAGTGGAGAGAGATGACGCTATTTATCATTCAGCAGGTATGCAGGTAAGTAGTGTAAGTTCGCGGACGAGCTATTGAAACGGCAGGACATTTCGAAACGTAGTTTCGCTTGTTTCTCTTTGACTAGGTTTCATCAAGCCATCCAAAGCAAACGCACTGACATATTTCGTAAAGATGTCATCCTTCTGCTTGTCAATAACAACCCCGTACTGAAGGCCACAAGTTAAAAAAGGGAAGTCGCGATACACCCCCATGCAGTCCAGATTTAGCACATTGTGTCTAATCCTTGTTTCGGAATTGAAGAAAGATCCTTATCCGGAAAAATGATCTCATCAGACAGATATGTGAAACCAGTTGCCGAGAAGTAGTTCAACTGCATGGACGTGATTTCTACCAAGTCGCGTTAAACAGCTAGGTCCTAGGTTTATATAAATACTTATATAAATTTGGTAATTATGTGGAAAAGTGATCAGAAAGTACGCGACTTAATTCCAGTTTTTATCTTTTGTCTATTGTTAATAAATATTTTTTTATTACTCTTGTAACATTTTTTTAACCAACTTCTTACATGCTTTTCATTAGAGACAAAATTTTATTGTTTATTTTATTCATTTTAATAATATGTTTTATTTTTAAAACAACTGAAAAATAACGAACTATTATGAGTTAAATATAAATTTTAATATAGTGAATTAAGAGACACTATAAAAAAAATTCCGCAACGTTCCTGGGAAAAAATGGGCAGCTGAGTTGCCCATTATTTCCAAGAAACATTTCTTGAAAATGACTGGAACTTTACTGTATATGTTAAAAACTTTCTACAGAAATGCCAGTAAGTTTCCTGCGAAATACCAGGAATATTTCTGTTGACAGCAAAACATTACTGACATTTCACAGCATGCGGGATCCGCAGACGATTTTTACATTTCCAGTTGACAATTTTCGCTTTATTATCATTATTTGTTAGAATGAAAAAATATTTTGAAATTGACATCAAAATTATTATTTATAATTTACACGAAAAAATAAATTTTCAGTTAAAATTCAATAAAGTAAATATATATATGATATATTGTTTCTGAACTTTGCTTAAAATATAAAAATATATAAATGTAAATAATAATTAGAAAAAAAATCTAGACATAAAATATTTTGGATTTTCGTCAGTAATTATGTTAGTTTACAAGTTAGATAAAATACATATAAATTTTCATGAAAAAAAAAACCTAAACGTAATTATATATTTTTTCCGAAAATAAAAAAAAATTCAAATTTGCAGCAATTCAAAGTGTCAAATATATATCAAATTTAAACCAAAGTGTAATAAAGTGTTAAAATATAAAATTAATTAAAAAAGAAAAAAAAGTCAAGAGGTAGCATCGAACTCGGGCCGTACGGGTGGCGTTCGAGCTTTCTGCGTCCACACCACGAAAGACACGTTGAGAGCTACAAACTAATGGGTATTTGAAACGTATGCTAAACCTCGGCATCTAATTTCTGAAAATCTAAGGCCCATTTGAAGAAATCTTTTCACAAGAATAATTAGAGATAAGAACTCTAAAACATACTTTAAATTAATCAAAATCGGTGAGAATCATGTTTGGTGGTCCTCTGGTTAATGGAGATCCAAATAATAGGTGTATTTTTTTTTACACGGTCTGCTCGTCAAACATTCCACAGACAAGTACGAGAGATAATCTCTTAGCGATGTCACAGAGGTATTGTATTTTCATCTGAATTGTCTTGACAATAGAGACGTAAAGTATTATGTCGTCTATTGAATTATTTGCATTCCATATTGATTTTTTTACATTCATTTAAGGAATTCGTTTTCCACACTCGCGCGCGAGCAACGGATTATAGCAAAAAATTAATAAATGGCGGCCGCAGCGTTTTGCTGTTTCCAACTTTTGTTCAGGAACGTTTCAGACAAGAAAACCAGAATTTCACAGAAAAGAGCTAAATTATTCTGAAAACCTGAGAAAAGGCGACACGTTCCTGGATTTTACATGGAACGTTACCATTTTTTTTACAGTGAAAGACTTAGTTTCGAATTCATTTAAAAATTAAAGAGTCATGCTCCATTTGAAAATTATTCAAATTTGACTCAGGAATATTAGAGATGCTTGGAAAAATTGAAAGCGATTTTCGAAATTACATTTATTCTGCATCTTAGGAACATTTTAAAGGCATTTTTAAAATGTAGATATTAAAATTCTCTTGAAGAATATATATGTTTACTTATGTCAATGAAGCATTCAGATTTTTCGAGTTGTGGAGCGAATGCATACGCACATTTTTGATTTCAGATAAAGAGAAGAAATGATGTCAATGAAGCATTCAGATTTTCCGAGTCGTGGAGAGAATGCATACGCAATTTTTTGATTTCAGATAAAGAGAAGAATTGATGACAATTTACTTCTATATTGTATAGTATGTAATGTTTAAAAATAAGCTCAAACAATATATGTATGCATATATATATAGTTTAAATTTCAAAGTTTCATGAAGAGATTTCGATCATGCTATTGGACTTCATTAAATATTTAAAAAAGTCCTTCCGGCCAGTGCCGGGAGGAAGAGGTAGCTTTCATATTCCTTATTTTAAAAAAGCCAACTTATATTATTGAAACACACGCAGCTCAATTTAGTGGAAACCGAATATAGGAGATTCAATACTAATTTTTATCAATACTAAATCATTATGAATGAGAATTTCGCGAAATTAGTCAACTTTATCCAAGCTGCTTTTATTTAAAGTAACTTATATTTGGCTGCCAAATTCGGCGATTTCAAAGTGCATGCCATTTTAAGACAACATGGTGGATGAGGCTAACCAGTGAACTTGGTCGACACCTTAGTAATTGCTGTGCACATGCTCACTCACATCGGAATCGGTTGATATATACGAGTGCTGTCGCAGGCAAAAAATCAGATTTTTCAAAATGTCACCCACATTAGAAATTGAAACTGCTATATCTGAGCCATTTTTTAAGATAAAGTCAAACAAAAAATGCTCCCGAATCCTTATATCAAGGTCAAATACTTAAGAAAGAAACCTTTTTCAATTTCTAATTTTTTTGCACCTCACTTTAAGTATAATTTTTTTTTAAATTTAATGGCCGCCATTTTGAAACAAGATGGCTGATGAAGCTGGCCAGTGAACTTGGTCGAGATATTGATGTATACTATCCACATGCCTGCTTCCATCGAAATAGGCGAATACGTGTGTTATCGCGTGACAAATACAAGATCGTTTCAAAGTGTTAGCCATGCTAGAAATTTAAAGTGCTATAATTCAACCATTTTTTAAGATATAAACAAAAGAACAAATTTTCACAAACAAAAACTGCTCCAGAATCTTTGTATCAAGGCCAAACACATAAAAAAAACTTTTTCATTTTCCAATTTTTTAATACCACATTTAAAATTTTAAATTACATTTTTTTAAAATGGCAACCCTTTTGAAACAAGAGGGCGAATGAAGCTGGCCAACGAACTCGGTCGAGACATTGGTATGTACTATGTACACACCAAGGTACATCCAAATCGGTTCATAAATATGTCTGTTATCACGTGACAAAAATCAGGTCGTTTTAAAATGTCAGCCACAATAGAAATTCAAAATGCTATAACTCAGCCATTTTTTTAGATACAGACGAAACAAAACCTGTTCCGGAATCTTTGTGTTAAGGTCAAACATATAGAAAAAAAATCTTTTTCATTTTCCAATTTTTTGGTATCTCATTTTAAATTTTAAATTTTTAAATTTTTTTTAAATGGCCGCCATTTTGAAACAAGATGGCGGATGAAGCTGGCCAACGAACTCGGTCGAGATATTTGTATGTACTATGTACACACCAAGGTACATCCAAATCGGTTCATAAATATGTCTGTTATCACGTGACAAAAATCAGGTCGTTTTAAAATGTCAGCCACAATAGAAATTCAAAATGCTATAACTCAGCCATTTTTTTAGATACAGACGAAACAAAACCTGTTCCGGAATCTTTGTGTTAAGGTCAAACATATAGAAAAAAAATCTTTTTCATTTTCCAATTTTTTGGTATCTCATTTTAAATTTTAAATTTTAAAATTTTTTTAAGTGGCCGCCATTTTGAAACAAGATGGCGGATGAAGCTGGCCAACGAACTCGGTCGAGATATTTGTATGTACTATGTACACACCAAGGTACATCCAAATCGGTTCATAAATATGTCTGTTATCACGTGACAAAAATCAGGACGTTTCAAAATGTCAGCCATGCTAGAAATTAAAAATGCTATAACTCAGCCATTTTTTAAGATATAGACGAAACAAAAACTGCTCCCGAATCTTTTTATCAGGGTTAAACACATAAGAAAAAAATATTTTTTCAATTTTCAATTTTTTGGTACCACATTTCAAATTTAAATTTTTCTTAAAAATTTAAATGGCCGCCATTTTTAAACAGGATATCGGATGAAGCTGGTCAACGAACTCGGTCGAGACATTGGTATGTACTATGTATAAACGAAGTTACATCCAAATCGGTTCATAAATACGCCTTTTATCGCGTGACAAAATTCAGGACGTTTCAAAATGTCAGCCACGCTAGAAATCAAAATGCTATAACTCAGCCATTTTTTAAGATATAGACGAAACAAAACCTGTTCCGGAGTCTTTGTATAAAGGTCAAATACATAAGAAAAATATATTTTTCCATTTTCAATTTTTTGGTACCACATTTCAAATTTTAATTTTTTTTAAAAATTTTAAATGGCCGCCATTTTGAAACAAAATGGCGGATGAAGCTGGCCAACGAACTCGGTCGAGACATTGGTATGTACTATGTACACACCAAATTACATCCAAATCGGTTCATAAATACGAGAGTTACAGTGTGACATAGGTCAGATATATATATATATATATATATATATATATATATATATATATATCAATTTTGAACGGAGGGTGGTTTCGGGGTCTGGGGGTCATGATCGATGAAAATATACCAAAATTTTTTGAATTCGCTTTCCTCCGAACGGCTGCAATAGGTAGCTTTTTGTAATGAAAGCTACCTAAAAAATGCAAGCAATAAAAAATAACCTCTACTTTGATGTCATTATTGGTTCTAGTAAAATTAAAAAAAAAAATGTTTTATTAAAAAGCACGGTACATAATTTATTCATAAACGGTTCGTCTGTGACTGCTTAAATTATCTTATAAAAAAATATTCTATTATTTAGTATTTTTTTTAAATTTTCATTCCAAAGATGATTTAAAATTATGCATAGATTTCAGATAAGAATAGCCTGTTTTAGCTAGCAGAAATAAAAAATAGAATTTGACATTTGAAAAAGATAAAGTTATATCCCAATCATTAATAAATATAAAAACTTAAAAGACAAATTTTTTAACACAGGAAATAGCTGAAGTTAATTAAAATTAAAAGTAATCTACCTACGCTCCGTTTTTTTTTCTTTTCTTTTGTTCATTATTTTGTAAAATGATGAGATGAAACAAATATGCACATGCTAAATTTATACAGCAGACTTAGAGTCTTGTAAATAGATTTTAATAAACACATGAACTAGTTTCGTAAACAGAATCGATGACATAAGATCAACATTGATAGAATATACTATTCTCGCAAAAAACGTGATCACACGTATAATAAAAGTTGCAGCTTAAAAAAAATGATCAGGTGTGAAAATAAGGTGGTTAATTTTACCCTACTGTTCCTTTTATTTATAAAGCATATCGCGCTAAATTCTAGGTATCTCAAAGAATCTTTTGAAATTATATGGATTCTGTCCCTTAGGAATATTGTAAAGGCATTTTTCCAAAGTCGATTTTCAAATTCTATTAAAGAATACCAATGTTTGTTTATGTCAATGATGCATTCAGATTTTTCGGGTCGTGGAGAGAATTTATACGCACATTTTTTGGATTTCAGTCAAGCAGAAAAAATGCTGACAATTTTATTCTATATCTATATACAATTTCTTCTATATTGGAATCTTTAAAAAGTAATTACAGACCATATATCTGATTTAATTTTCAAACTTTCGTGAAAAAATTCTATGTTGCTATTGGACTCTATTAAATATTGTAAAATTTTCAAGCAATAAAAAATTATTACTATTTCTTGTAAAAAAAAAAAAAAAAAAAAAAAAAAAAAAAAAAGATATTTTATTGAAAAGCACAGCATATACTTTTTTCTTAAAACTATATTTGAAAACGTTGTGACTGCTTAAATTACCTTTAAAATAGTTTTTTGCTATTCTAGTATTTAATAATTTGTAGTATTTCATTTCAAAGATGATTTCAAATGAAACGTAGATTTCAGATAATAATAGGCTGTTTAATCTAGCAGAAATTGAAAATCTAATTTAACATTTGAAAAATAAAGTTATTTTCAATCATTAATTTAAAAAAAACGAAAAGACACTAAAACAGCAGTATTTAATTAAAGTTCAAGGTATTTTAGCTGTACGCTGCTTTTTCTTCTTTTTTTTGGCGCATAGTAATAAGATAAAATTAAATTATGCACGCTAAACGTTATAACATCTCACTTAAAGGCTCGTAAATAGATTTTATTAAACATGTCAAACAGTTTCTTAAACAGAATCAGTGGCATAATGTAAATACTGATAGAATATACTATTTTCGCTAAATAAATAAATAAATAAAAATAAACCTAAACTTAAACTTGAACAAAAAAAAGCAAGATTTCACGTATTGTGAAAGCTACAGGTTTAATGAAAATGCTCAAGTGTTAAGATGATTTATTTTATCTAATAGTTTTGTATATATTAATAAATCGTATCGCGCCAAAATCCAGGCATGTCAACGAATATTGATTGATTGCATATGTTCTTGCTGTTCATATAGCTTCCTATTGATTCGCGGATAATCTCTGGAGAATAAAATTATATAGATACATTATTTTACCACTTTTAAAATTAATCTCTAAAGTCTCTATCTTATGTATTCGATCTAAAGCTTTAGTTCTCTTGATATATTTGATATTTTAAACATTTTATTCGTAATTCCTGTATAATATTGCAATGTTCCATCTGTTTGAGGAACACAATTGCATGTACACTTAATAGTTGATACAGTTTAACTGCAGACTCTACTTGCAGACTATGATTGTAGGCAGATTTCGTAAGAAATATAACGTACTAACTGTTACCCTTAACGTCGTTCACGTAACATAAAAAGAAGAAGAAATGAATTAATTAAGCAAAGCATTACCCTTCTGATAATTAAAAATATATATATAATAAACCAATACTTTATCACATTTTATAGTAGACAATCTATTTATATATTACGCTATCATACGTGGCACCGAAATCGCAATTATTTGTTAATTGTTTAATGGCAACGCCCAAATGAAACGCATGTCATTGGTTATTGAACATTGGTTATTGATTGATTATTACTGGTTATTTAATGCATCCCCATACTATAAGGGGGTTACCATAGGGGGGAGGACACTGTTCTGTCGGCACATATTGCCGAGTTTGTCGCCAAAAATGACGCCAACTAGGCGATATCGCTAATGTTTCGCCAAATTGCCATAGACTTCCATTGTAAACCTATAGGATTTACTTGAATACAGAAAATCAAGAAATTGAGATATTTTAATGCGACAAAAACAAATATTAGCTTAAGAGATTATATTAATTATATTTAACCCTCTCGCTGCGTAATGTAAAAAAAATCAAAATAGGTTCAAAAATTGCACATTTTATGTTACATATTTCAAATCTATATATATTCTAAAGTTTAAATATGTAAACATTTTTGTAAAAGAGTTCAGGATCTCAGATGGGATAGGATATTAGAAATTAGGCGAAATCAAGCCTGGAGACCATTTTTATAGTTTCGCACCACTATTTTAAGAAAATCAATTTGCAGTGTATTTCTCTTGCAGATGTTGTTAAAGTCTATATGGAATTTTTTGTATTTAAAAAGTGGTCCGAGATGAATAAAAAATTGTTGCCAGTGGAAAAAATTAATCTCCGAGGAAATCTCGGATTGCGCAAATTTTGCTACTTTTACGTTTCCCGAGGAAATCTCGGGTTGTGCAGCGAGACGGTTAAGGGAGCCCAAGTAAATTAAATTCTGAATAAAAAGTAGCATGATACAATGCTTAGCATGCTTTCCCAAACACAAATTTTAAGGGAGACCAAACTGGTCGCCAAGGGCGGCTAGTATGAGTAATTTAAGGTATTATTTTATTTCAGGGTCGTTGACTCAGGTTTATACGCTGATCCAGGACGTGTGTTTATATCATGAAGTAATAGTAAAATGACATAGATGTCATATACGCACCGGGGTACCAAATTGTCGCCAAAATAGATGATTTCGCTTGACATGGTAGCACCGACTATTGTTGTTTATTTATTAATAAATTATTTATTTACTTTAAGGCTGTTCTTAACTGCTCTGCTCAACAAGTGCAAAAAAGTTTTTACACATTTACAAATTTATTTTTTATCAGAAAGATATAAAATTGAAAAGCCTGGCCACGGTAGCGATTGGGAATTGAACTGTTTTTTTTTTTCATTTTTTGATCAATCAATTACTCATTGAGTTATAAGCGTTTAGGATCACGTGACAAACACGTTTTTCGCCTGCTCTTGAATGCTTTTTCTTCCTTTGCGCGGAAACTCGGTTCAAACCGTCTACATTGACACTCTTTCCTGAAAGATCTATTGTGTTTGCAAAAAAATGGAAAACACAGCTCAATGACATAGATTCTGAACAACAACACCAGCTAGTTTCATGCATTTTCGAACAAAAATAAATTAAAACTTATATCAGAAACTTGCCCTTTTGGACTTGAGAACACCCTTGATTTTCTCTTAAAATTATATAAATTGATTTGTTCTATAGTTTTTTAATGAACCTTTTTTTTATTTATTTTTATTTCCTTTCTTAAGTAATAGAACATAATTAAAAAATATACATGTATCTGGTATTCGAAAGAGATGTTTTTGCTAAATTGGCGTCAAAAACAGATCGCGCCAAACCAGGTGCGTATATAGCATGTGTGCCAAGAAAATTATCGGAAAATACTTTTTTATATGTTTTACAATCATACTTGGCATCAAACGTGGGCAAAGAAATGATATTCTAGAATATTATTAAATCTTTACCACACAAAAAACAAACCTGTTTACAACATTGTACTACTTTTGCACGAAATTTCTTTCTCTAAAAAAAGCAAACTGACTACAAACCCGATTACAGAACATAACATTTCTATTCTAAGCTATGATTTACCCGTATATGAAAAAATTTTCAACTATATGAACTGCGCTTTTATGTTTATAATTTTGTAAATTTTATTATTACGAAAAAATCCCAAGTATAATGTAATTTTTTAAAATAGATCGGCAGCCAATCTATCTGGCATCAAACATGTGTGATAATAGCAGCAATCCGGCTTCAAACATATGAAGGTTACAATTGCGCATTATTTTCATTCTGGCGAAAACCACCTTAAATTCTCTGACGTAGTTTTGTGCGATGCTATCAAAACGCGTAAACAAATTTACGATATTACTTAATAGTAAGATAAGATACAAAATAATTTTTCTAATAAAGGTTTTATAAATAATAATAATAATATGTAAAAACTTGTACATACAATAATAACACAGAACGTTGCAATATGTTTCTTGACTTTGCATTTTCAGCCAACACATGCATGTTGTATGCTGATGAAACGCGGGAGCAAGTAACGTAGAGTTGGCCATGAGAAAAACAAGGTGATCCTAAATGCAAACCAGCTACATTCAACGACTGTCCCTGTGACTTGTTTATAGTCACCGCATAAGCTAATTTTAAAGTGAACTGTATGCGTCTAAATTGGAATGGTAAATCATTGGGTATAATTGGCATACGGGGTATAATAACACTATCTCCTTTTGACGACACAGTCATAATAGTAGCTTTTACAATATTATTACCAAGTTCATTGATAAGCAATATTGTACCATTACACCACCTTGGAGCATCTATATTACGCATCAGTAAAACTGGGACACCCTTTTTCAAGTGTATTTTATGTGCAGGTATCCCAGACATTTCCAGTGAGTTGAAAAATTCGACTGGATATGAAGTGCTATCGTCCGCATTCCACACCATGTCCACGGATGTGTAAAATTTGCCTTCGTTTGGTATTAGTATCAAAATTTTATCATTTATCGCATCCACAATATTATTTTGGGGGGCCAGAATTGTTCTTTTACATAACCAATTCTCATTTTTCATGTTTTCTTCGAAATTTTGAAAAACTGCTGCAATGAGTTCTTCTTCTGAATTAATTATATTGAAAAATCTTTTGTAAAATGTATTTTACCATCAGCGTCTGTTTCGAGTTCTCCTTGACCAAGTTTTAATCATTTTGATACACATTGTCCTGATTATGTGTGATTATATAATTGTACTCGCATGTTGGTGCTTAAATGCAATTTATGCATACTATGCCAAAGTGAAAATGCTTTAAATCTTGCGTTCTTTTCATCGGCGGGTGTTCCTCTAGGAATAACTGGCAATGTTTGCAGTATGTCACCTGCAAGCAGGACCACCATACAACCCAAAAGTTTTGAATTACTTCTTATGACCTGCAGACTTCTATAGAGAGCTTCGGTTACATGTTTGTGCAGCATTGTGCACTCGTCCCGCACTAAAAGTTTACAATGTCGAAACATTATACCTCGACTGCTGTTTTTATTAATGTTGCACATTGGGGTTTCTTCATTTGCCAAATTCAATGGTAATTTTAAGACGGAGTGTGCTGTTCTTCCACCGTTTAGTAGAGTTGCAGCAATGCCTGATGACGTGACGGCGATTGCTATGTGTTTATCCTTGCGAACTTCAGCGAGCAATAAATTCATTAAAAATGTTTTACCAGTACCATTGGTGCATCTAAGAAAATGAATGCACTTTCTTCTCTTTTCAAGTGCTCTAAAACTGTTTCAAGTACTTGCTTTTGCTCTGGAAGAAGTTTCGATTTTACTGCAGTCACAAAGTTCTGAAGTTCTGTTGTATCAGAGTCTTGTTCAAGTCTACGCAATTCTGCTTGAGGAAAAGTTTCCTTAATTTTTGATATCTTCAATGTTCTTGCATTACGCGAATTTCTCGAAAAAATTGATTTTCGCTTTGATGACATTCCTATCTTTAAATTTTTTTAAACATTTTAAATTCAGTTAGACATTGTATTAAAAGCTGAGGCCTATTTATCTCAATCTACAATACCTCACAAAAAACTATTATAAAAAAGAGTATTATAAAGAGCTATTTTTTAAAATGTCAACAAATATTTTACCGTTTTATAGCTAAAAGAAATATAGAATTAAAATTCAACTGCCACACTACGAATTACAAACGTTTTCCCAATAAAAATATTTATACTGAATGTTACTTTGACGACGCAATCATATTAAACATTTATGTTCTTTGAACGAAAATGAAAATTTCTTTTAAAAATAAAGTACTTTTTATTTAAATTTCCTGAAATGAACATCTTTAAGAATTAGCACTCGCAAAAAATTGTTTTATTTATGTAACCTAGTTTATTTTTTACTTTTTAAGAATGAAAATACATATTTCCTGCTAATCATTACGTCATTTTACTGTGCATATTATTGACATTTGCTATTTATTTGATCTTCAAAAGTTGTTTTTTTTTAAATTATAATTTAAATCTTTATGTTAACCGTGCGCAGACGATTAACCGTAAGAATTGATAACAATTTTCGTTAAATAATAAGAATTAATACCATAACAGAATCTCATTTTATTTCAACGGCAAAGCATATCCGTTTGATTTTCCATATATGGCGTCACATTTGCCTTCTTTCTGCACTTAATCAAAATTCATGCACCTTGTATTATTAAAAATACTGGAAACTTTCCGTTTTAATCTTTCAATTGGAAATTAAATTATTATTCTGGATTTTTTTTTTTTTTTTTTTTTTTTTTTTTGGCAACGAAAGAAGGAAGATGGTTAAATTTTATCGGAAAAATGTCAATTCATTGTGTATGAAAAATAATGATATTTTGGATTATTAAGCAAAATATTTGAATAAAATAAATTAAACATAGCCTATGTTCATTTCCGGGTTTTCTCCATCTATATCCAAAAATACAAAAGCTTTAATTCATCCGTTTAGACAATGAAATTATTTAAACTTTCGGACACACATTGACATTTATAATATTATAAGGATAAAGATAAGGATTACGTTCTCCCGTATGTTGGGATATGTGGGTAAAATTTGTCGCATATCTACGTCGATCAAGACCCTAAAATCTAAAATCACCAGTTCAAAATATTGAATTAAAAGTATTAACTATTCGGTAATTTTTGTTTCTGCGTATTGTATTTTTGGAGTCTTTTTTGCACCGAAAGCGAGTGAAGCCGTGACGAAACACTCTGGTTTTCACTGATTTCGTCGAAATTTCACACATTTTATTTTCTAAAAAAAAAAAAAAAATTCTAGACACCCGGACATTTCAAAAGTTTTGTAGGAGATGTAAATCTGGTATATTGAATGCTCTAAAAATATTGTGTTAAAATACAGACATTTACTTACATTTAGGTCAGAAAAATTCCTTATCCATGAGATGCAAAATGACCCGCGTTCACCGGTGTATTTTAAAGGGTTAAAATTCCGATTTTTTAAAACCGAGTATAGCATCAATTAGAAAAAGGCTTCAGCTTTAAGTACAAATTTTTGGTTTGTCGGTATCTCTAAAATTATCGATCTATCTATATAGAAAAAAAAGTAAGAAAAAAATAGAGTTTTAAGCTGAAAAAAAATCATAACTTCATCAATTCACAAGATATCAAATGCATTTAAATTTATTATAAATCTTCTTAAACTTATCAACGACTTTTATGCTGACACAGTTTTGATAGGACCAACACGTACAGCAAATAAATAAATAAATAAATAATTATAAATAAATAAAAACCAAAAGGGGAGGTTGAAGAAGAAAAAGAATCATAATTTTGTCAATTCACAATATATCAAATCTCCTTAAATTTATTATAAATCTTCTTAGTATTCTCTACAACTTTTATATTGACAAGTGTTTGATAGAACCAACTCATACAGCAAAATAAATAAATAAATAGTGTTCGAAGAATATTTATCGTATTAACATGATTATAATTAAATGAACTCTTACAGAAAAATTAAATTAAAAACTCTTCAAAAGCGTCCAGATAAAATTGGTAAACAGTGTTATCTCTAATCTTGATTTATTTTTTGATGGAGAAACTAGTTTTTAACTACGAAATCTACCTGTGCCTGTAGGTCGAGCCTCGGGAAATTTTTAAACGGTTATACTTCAGTCTTTCAAAGAAATACATTATAAAGTAGGTAAATTCGAATTTTGCTAATTGAAGTTTCTTTTCTTCTTTTTATCCATGCTCTTAATTAATCCATCTAAAGAGCTTTCTTTTTTCCCCTTTTTATGTTGATAGTATCGTACTTTTATATTTATTTCAGCGATTTTCAATGCATTCCAATAATAATAAAAATAATAATAAAAGTGTGTGATATCATATGTAAGCTGTCTGTACCAAATAATGCCACGTTAATGGTTCAGATTGCAAAAAAACTGTGTTACATCACAAATAACATTTTAAATGTTGTTAAGTGTAATATTTAAACATATTATTACAAATTTATATATTGCATACAATTGTGGCTGTTTAATTGTGGACAAGGTACTTCAAAACAAAACACACATTCCAATAGCTTTATTAGTTGTTTCTTTTATATAAGGTTACAATTTTCCAAATACATATTTTAACTTTAATTAACGGGCAATATTCAGCTAGTATTGCACCAAAAGAGAACAACTAAAAGAGTTCCTCCTTGTAATACACAAATTTGATGCTACTACATTTGCAGGCATACCGTTTTAAACAGTGAAAACTCCTTTTACAACTTTTGAGAGATTCCGTAGTTTTCTACACAACTCGACATAGAATTTTTTTTAATTTGGTAATGATAGTATACTATAAAAATGAAGTGTCCATTAATATGACCTGACCATATACTGCTTGCCCATATTAGGGGATTTCCGATGTTCATATAGTTTACTTTCAAACACAAACATAATTTTAAAATATACAGAAATTTCCAATTTGTATTCTGAAACATCGCTATATTACCGCAATCGTCATGCAAAAATTGTAAAATTATATCAATAATTTACTCTGATTACATATGAAAGTTTACTTACAGTTACGACTTGATGAAATAGGCACTTGTCCAAAAGTCATTACGAAACCCGTATCGATTGTGGTTGAACTCAATCGCATATGTCAAAGACGTATAGACTGTCAGATATATGCTACCATTTGTCTGCCTGAAACCGTACCCTAAAAGATATAGGCGGATAGCCTTATTAAGGGCATTATTTTTCTTGGCAGATGCAACAAATATGGTATTATATGATATTATTGTGAAGAAGAAGAATACTGAAGAATAAATGAACTCCGTGTAAGTTTTCCTAAGCTAATTTACTCCTTATTTACGAATATAAACACAGAGAGGTTAGGTATTGAGAGCAGAATCTTCTTGTGACTAGTAGGATATCTGCTTTGTAACGGATAGTTAGCATTCAAATGGTGCGTGTAATTCCAGACCCTATTACAGACAACATGTGACAGAAATTGAAGTAAATTTCTTATTCAAGTATCTCAGAATATATTACCATATTTAACAGATATTCCAACTATTCGTATACATCGAATCCTAATTCCAGTTGCTATGCGAACTATACAATATTTCTTGGAATATATATATATATTTTTAAATAATCCTAAGTATTTCTATACACACAAAAGAAACGCAGAGTGCTACTGTTTATACTGTTTGAATTATTGAAATATTATTTCTTTGCGATTTTTAGACAGCCCGATTATAAAAAGTTTAATTTTAGGTTTGAATTATTTATGACCGTTTTTTAATTTATTACAATATCATTTTGTTCTAATGTAATCCAAAATGTCAAATTTCATTTTTTTTTTCAATTTACATGTAACAAATCTATTTTTGCATTTTAAACTTTTATGCAGTTTTTTCTTATTAATCTACAAATATAAAATGTGTTATTATCAGAAATCTGTCTAAAGATATTCAAATTTTCGAAATAACGCGCGAAACATTCTCCAACAGAAAGATTAAAATATTTAAAGTCATTGATTATCAAATTTGCAAACAATCACTTAGAAGATAACCTAAATATTTGTGTTTTAGAAACAGCCTTTTTCAAACATTAATAATGATTATTTTTTCTGAAAAATAACTCCCGCTTCATTTTCTAAATTCACGCTCAAAAAAGCATCTTTATTTCAAAGTAGTTTTCGTTTAAATTAAGAACTCAAATAAGTAAAAACCAAGCTTCATTAAATGTAATTGCCGATTTTTCGTTCTTAATGCACCAAAAATAATCTTTTATGATAATAATCTTTTACTTTTGACTAACTATTTGTCTAATCAAATGCGCGCTTGAAGGAATGTACAAACAAAATATATTGTTGCTTATGTTAATTTACTACTTTTATTTTTAACGAACATCCAGAAAATGATTCAGAGACAACATGTTTAGAATATTGTTATGAAGACGCGATAATACATATATAAACAATTACGCAATCTAATTTCGAAGCATTCTATAAATTTAATTATTTATACGGACGTTTATTGTAGGTATGCTTATTATAGGTATGCTTATATTTAATTCTTCTTTAAAAATAACTTCTGGAAGTGATTTTCGTATTCTTTTATACAACAATTCATTTATTTTATCCTAAAAAAACAATGAATAGTAGCAAAAGAAATATAAAGTCAGTAGGCATTCAGCATGAAATTATTCTAAAGCATTCTTTTTTTTTCTTTTCTTTTTTTTACAATTATACGTAAATGGCTTAATTGAAGTAGAAATTAATAATGTTTATATGTAAAATATGTCAATGCTGCCAAACATAAACTAGTCGTTGGGGGTCACCGTAATACTTACCAATCATGGATAAACATAATATAAAATTTGAAAATAAAACATGTGATATATGTTAAGCCGTGTATCACATTACTTTTATTCATAATTTAATTTACTGGGACTCCCTTAATTATAATTGATATAATCCCTTAAGCTAATATTACTTTTTGTTGCATTAAAATATAACAATTTGTTGATCTTCTGTAATCAAATAAACATTATTGGTTTACAATGGAAGTCTATGGGAATTTGATGAAATATTAGACATACCGCCAATTTGGCGTCAATTTTGGTCGCCAAATTTTGCGATACATCGCGAAGTTGGTGACAAATTTTGTGGCATATGGCGACAGAACAGGGTCCCCCCAAAGATAATCCCCCCTTATAAATATGGAGATTCATTAAATGCTTGACATTTACGATAAGCCATTATTGGCATTTAATCTTATAGTTTGGCGATAGTTTTTGTGGTCGGCGAGATAACCGAGTAATATTGAATTGCGTAAAAGAAGTATCCTTGTAACTCGAAAAATCATAATCATTTTAACTAACAGTTTACTGCGTCGGATTAAGCGTCTCATTTCCAATTAAAATATATATTTGAATTGAAATTTGAATGAAATACAGGGTCATGAAGAATTAAAGAGTGTGAAAAATATGATTACAAATATCTCGGCAACTAATTATTCGATCGACTTCATTTTTTATGCAAAATTTATGTTTTTTTATTGTCTTTTATACTCACACCTTCAAATAAACAATTTCGAAAATTTTTGTATACCTTTTATCTGAACGAATACTTCGAGAGCCCAAAATAAATAGTTCCGAATAATCGAGGTTACTGATATTCAATAGGCTTCTTTAAATTATTACTTCCTAATAACACACCGAATTTCAAGTCTCTATCTAAATTTGTTCGGGAGATAGAGAGTTTACAGACACACACACAAACACACACCCAGACAGACGGCTTTTTTTTCTTCTGAAAACATGTTTTTCGGAATCTCCAGTGTCTGAAACGTGTAAATCCGTCAATTTTTTTTTTTCGATTTTCAAAACGATTACAAGTCTTATTCTATACTACGTATGATGGGTAAGTAAAATTGAATTATAATAAATTTCCGCACCAAATTTAAACAAATTGTTTAAAATAGTTAAAATACATTAAAAAAGAAATATTATTATTTTTATGATTTGCCTAAAATGATACTGTTTTTCCAGCTGTAAAATACTGGGCGTTATAAAATAAAGTTCAGAAGAGGAAGATTAAGAATTAAGAAGAAGCTGCAATAAGTACCTTTTTGAAGAAATTAATGTCAAATAATATTTAATGTGATCTCTCACTTATGCGCGACAAAAGGAGAACACGAAATTTTCGCGCAGAAGTGATATTCATTCGCGCATAAGTGAAAAACCATAAAATAAGCTTTAACGCTAAAAATTTACATAACTAATACTAATAGTACACTACTAATACACTAAGAAAGAAATACGCGCATAGTTTCCGTTTATATATATAATATTGTAATTTAATAAGAATGTAAAAATTCAATGTTGTTACATACGTACCAAACTTTTATTAAATTGCGTTTTCTTTACAAAGAATTCATCAATAAAGTTTTGATTTTGTTTTCGGGAACTGTTGATGAAAGTCTTTTCAAGTTCATCTAGGTGCGAAAAAGTTGTTTCGCTTCCGGAATTAAATTGAAAAAAATCCCGGGGAGTTTTTTTATGATATTCGTCTTCAAAGAAAGCGACACAATCGTAAGTTTTGCCATTTTTATACACTGTACAGTTCATAAGCGAATTGTGTAGTAACGGAAATCTAAAGCTTGTTCCGCAAGCAGTGCTTACTGTCCACACCGATTGGCTGCGAATTTTAGTGAAGTGAACATTTTGTATGTAAGCCGTTCTCCCCTCTCGATGTCAATCACAAGTGAAAAAGAACGCTTTCCTGGAAGAATCCGAACAATGGATTAAGGGCGTGCGAATGCATGCCAAGAGACAGAACAGGAAGGGTACATTCTTCTGATAAGCAAAGCATGGCGATTTTACTACACCTTTTTTTCACGCAGAAGTGAAAGGTGCATTTTAGGTTTCGCGTATAAATGAATAAGTGTTTGCATTGTTTTCATATTTCGCTGGTCGGGCACATGGGAAAAACGAGCATAAGTGAAAAACGCATATAACAGATGTCGCATACAGTCAGAGATCACTGTATATATGTAAAGTCGGTTTATGAAGCCATATGCTGCCATCCGAAAAATCTACAAGAGTACATTCCATTTCTTCCTGTCAAGCGTTTATACCTCCTCCAGATATCTATACTTCTTTACATTTTAAATATCGCCCCATCCACTTCATTCGTGGTCTTCTCCGTTTCCTTTTTTGATTTGTTTTATAATTAAAAGCGATTTTGGGTAGTCTTTCATCACTCATTCTATCATTGTAACAAAATGACTGCCTTCCCTTATTTTTATAAAATATAGATGGCGCTGTTACCACTTTCGGCAAAATATCCTGAGATATTTTGCCAAACATGAAGTGAAGTGAATGTATGTAATTATGACTGCGTGGGTTTTGTAGAGTTTCGGCGTGTGTACGAAAATGTGTCTCACCTAGAGAAGTTTACATGTGATATTCGAAAATATGTCTGTTCCATTCATGCAGTGCTTTTCGCGAATTTGTGTATACTTTGTGTGTTATCCTTATTAAAAATGTGATTGTTTAAGCTGTCGAATTTTTTTATTATGACCAACACCGACACATCATTTAATTATTAGACATTGATTCCGATATGTAATGTCTAATAACTACCGGGAGGAATTTTCCTTTACGAATTAATTTTCACACACGGACACGACTTTCCGAACGACCCAATAACATGACAATACCAAATTAATTGTTTTTTTTAAAGATAATCTAATATGGTTTCCTTTATTTTCATAATTTCTTTGATTCTTTCATTTCTAATAGTTTCTCTTCTTGTCATCCTGCACAATCTTCTTAGGGCATCCATGTCCACTGCCACCAATTTCTATCTCTCTGTCCCCATAATTCTCCATCTTTCTGCTCCATATAACAATATGCTCTTTAAAATTGAATTGTATATATCATACTTTCTTTTCCTAGAAATCTCCTTACTCCACCAAATAGAATTTAATAGATTTACAACCTTTCTTCCCAAACAAATTCTGTATTTAATTTCCTGTGATTTTCTGAATTTTCTATTAATATCTACATCAAGATATCTATAATGATCACAGCATTCTGTTTTTATGTTATTATTTAGATTTAGGTCTGTTTCATTTTTTCCTATAGTTAGGTATTTGGTTTTGCCAACATTTTTATAAACTAAATTTAATTCATCTATTAATTATTTAATTTGAGCTGCACAAATTTATTAATCTTCATTACCAGCTTATGTCACATTTTCAGAATATGGATTTAATATACTTAAGTCATGTTTCAAGACACTTAATTTATTAAAACTTAAAAAAATAGTTTTATATAGACTATTTTTAATATATATATATATAAGAACAGCGATTAAGAAAGTAAGCATATGGTGGAACATAAAACATTAAACTAATAAAGACATTAGGAGCCAAATTATGTGATAAATAATACATTATTTTTTATTTATCATACGTGACATAAATAAGGGTATGTCATAATAAATAAATTGGTAGTAAGCTGAGATTTTAAGAGATAAAATTTATAAATCATTCTCCAAACCTATGGACGTTTCTTAGAACATATCCAAGATCAAATTTAGAATCCTTGGATATGTAGTTTGGGGATTTGAAGCCCATTTATAAAGAGTACGAATACCAGGAGAGTTTTAATGGATAAAATGGGATCGAAATACCTGCGGAATCATGAAAATAAGAATGTATTCGGAAAGAATTTTATTAAACTTTTAGACCTACAAAATGAAATTGTATCTTTGGAAGGATGTAATAGATAGATGGAATAAAAAATTATATATTTTATTTAATGTCATATTATAAACTTTAAGTGTTGAAAACAAATAAATTTTCAATTTAAATTTGTATTATAAAATATAGCTTAAACTATAATTATTGAAAGCCATGTTAAACCTTGATTACTAAATGAAATAAATTTAAAAAATCAAAAAACTCGACTGCTTAAAGAGCGAACTAATTAATTATTTCTCATAAATGTGAAACTATTTTTTATCTTACTTACCCATATTAGGTAGCTTTCATTACAAAAAGCTACCTATTGCAGCCGTTCGGAGGAAAGCGATTTCAAAAAAATTTAGTATATTTTCATCGATCATGACCCCCAGACCCCGAAACCACCCTCCGTTCAAAATATATATATATATATCCAAAAAACAAACCAAAAATTCGAAACTACGGAACTGATCCAACAATGGATATATATATATATCTGACATTTGTCACACTGTAACTCTCGTATTTATGAACCGATTTGGATGTAATTCGGTATGTACATAGTACATACCAATGTCTCGACCAAGTTCGTTGGCCAGCTTCATCGTTCGTTTGCCATCTAAAATTTAAAAAAAAATTTAAATTTGAAATACGGTACCAAATAATTAAAAATGGAAAAATATTATTTTCTTATGTATTTGACCTTTATACAAAGATTCTGGAGCAGTTTTTGTTTCGTCTATACCTTAAAAAATGGCTGAGTTATAGCATTTTGAATTTCTAGCGTGTCTGACATTTTGAAACGTCCTGGATTTTGTCACGCGATAAAAGGCGTATTTATGAACCGATTTGGATGTAACTTCGTTTATACATAGTACATACCAATGTCTGGACCGAGTTCGTTTTCCAGCTTCATCCGCCATCTTGTTTAAAAATGGCGGCCATTTAAATTTATCAGAAAAATTTAAATTTGAAATGTGGTACCAAAAAATTGAAAATAATATTTTTTTCTTATGTGTTTGACCTTGATAAAAAGATTCGGGAGCAGTTTTTGTCTCGTCTATATCTTAAAAAATGGCTGAGTTATAACATTTTGAATTTCTATTGTGGCTGACATTTTAAAACGACCTGATTTTTGTCAAGCGATAACAGGCGTATTTATGAACCGATTTGCATGTAACTTGGTCTGTACATAGTACATACCAATGTCTCGACCGAGTTCGTTGGCCAGCTTCATTCGCCATCTTGTTTCAAAAGGGTTGCCATTTAAAGAAAAAATAAATTTCAAATTTCAAATGAGGTATTAAAAAATTGGAAAATGAAAAAGATTTTTTTTATGTGTTTGGCCTTGATACAAAGATTCCGGAGCAGTTTTTGTTTCTGAAAATTTGTTCTTTTGTTTATATCTTAAAAAATGGTTGAATTATAGCATTTTGAATTTCTAGCATGGCTAACATTTTGAAACCATCTTGTATTTGTCACGGGATAACACACGTATTCGCCTATTTCGATGTAAGAAGGCATGGTGATAGTATACATCAATATCTCGACCAAGTTCGCTGGCCAGCTTCATCAGCCATCTTGTTTCAAAATGGCGGTCATTAAATTAAAAAAAAATTATATTTAAAGTGAGGTTAAAAAAAATAGAAATTGAAAAATGTTTCTTTCTTAAGTATTTGACCTTGATATAAGGATTCAGGAGCATTTTTTGTTTGTCTTTATCTTAAAAAATGGCTCAGATACAGCAGTTTCAATTTCTAATGTGGGTGACATTTTGAAAAATGTGATTTTTTTGCCTGCGACAACACTCGTATATATCAACCGATTCCGATGTGAGTGAGCATGTGCACAGCAATTACTAAGGTCTCGATCAAGTTCACTGGTTAGCCTAATCCGCCATGTTGTCTTAAAATGGCAGGCATTTTAAGAAATCGCCGAATTTGGCAGCCAAATACAAGTTACTTTAAATAAAAGCAGCTTGGATAAAGCTGACTAATTTCGCGAAATTCTCATTCATAATGATTTAGTATTGATAAAAATTAGTATTGAATCTCCTATATTCGGTTTTCACTAAATTGAGCTTCGTGTATTTGAATAATATAAGTTGGCTTTTTTAAAATAAGGAATATGAAAGCTACCTCTTCCTCCAGGCACTGGTCGGAAGGACTTTTTTTTATTATTATTTACTTGTATTGATGACTTTTAAGTTGTGTTTAATTGTTAGCTCCTATCTGTAAACACTGTTTTGATAAGACCTTTAGATGTCTATGAATGTTAGAGCTGCAGTAAAGCTGGAGATCCTACCTACACAAATTTCAGATTGTGTAATATTTAAACGGGGCTTCTGATTGTAAAATAGTCCATGAAACATCGGCTTCATTTTCAAAGACCTATCCAACGTAATGCCCCTCAATAGGGTGGCATTACCGCCATTTTGGATTTAAAAAAACAAAACCTAGCCTAAAACCAACGGACGGTTAAGACGAATCGATAGAGACGTCATTCATTAAAATCCATCCAGCTGTTGGGGTGTTAAGAAATCCACATACCCAGATACGTGTGAAACACATAACCCTTCAGGCAGCCGGTTAAAAATATATGAAATGAAAATTCTGATTTAATTTACATGAAAATTTTAGCAGTAAACTTTGGAAAACGCTTCAGTTTTGTAACATCTATTGACGGTTTTTATGTTATATAGAATTTTATATGTATTTTAGCCTCTTTTTAAGTAAATTAAATTAGAATTTTCATTTTGTATATTCTTTTTATTTATATTAGAAGTTTTTAATACGATCTACTAAAATAAAGTGTTTCATTTTTATTTTCAAATTAACGGTAAATGTCGTTTCTCAATTGAAATAAACTTAATACCCCACATTTCAGTGCTGAGGCTTCTTAAAAAAAATTTTTGAAAATACAAACTATGCATATATACATATGTATATTTCAAATAATATTATTAATAACTAATAGGTATCATTCTTTCATGTCTATAATAATTTACGCAGCTGAAAATGTTTAATTGAGAATCGATAGCATCTTAAAAATCTCGACATTTCCGTTAAAAAAAAACAGCTTGATACACAATAAAAAATTACTCATGATAGTTTCCCTAAAATCAGTGACAGCAAAAGAAACATGTTGTAATAAATGCTTCTTGAGATCTTCAAAAATATAACAGTTTCTGTGCTTTCTAACGATAAAAAATGCTTTTCGGAATCATGGGTAAAACAGGAAAAGTTATTGCATAATCTTCTCCGTGATTATATTATGTTTACGTAGTTAAAGAAGCATTTTGTTTACAGCCATATTAGTTTTTGTTGCTACTCTCTTTCGAATTTGAATACCTCGAAATGTGTATTATGATATTTACCCTGTTTATACATGTACAAATACAAAATTTATTATTTTTAACAATACGCTTACTAAAATTTATTCTCTGATGAAATGCTATTTTGAGTACCATTAAATAATTATGAGAGATAATTGGATTTTGTGAAAGAAAAACATGCATTTTATAGAATTAATGAATAGTTTCAAATATTTAGAGCTTTTGTAGATTTTCTAAATGTTAAAAAGCGCAATACTGTAACTAATTTAGTTAATTATCCGGACTCACATAATATTTCGTTGTAATTTGTTCAGCGAAGTGCAAGATATAACGTGAAAACCAATAATCAATAAATCAATGTGCATGTATCCTGATTCTTCGAATGGTTCATTTTTAATTATCTATATTATAGAAAGAAATTATGCTTCCTGATAATACGTCTTGTCACATTTCCCATAAAAAATATAATTAATGACTTAAGGAAACTGATAAATAAAATCATAGTATCTGCAAATTTTTATGATTCGTTTGTTTTAATGTGCTTTATCGGCTAATTTTATGCTGAATTTTTGGTAAGTAAAATGTTTCTGAAACATTTATTACAAGTGCTACGAAGAATTATTAAAAGGTTTTATTGATTTTGGAAGAAATCTTCCTGTGTGATTTAAATAAGTTCCATATAATTGTTTAGAAAGGCAACAACAAATCCACAAAATAAAATAAATCCTGATTGAGAGATATTTTTTAGCGAATTTAATTTTAAAACGTTTAATCCAAATCATTTGAGTTTTATATGTGCTTACATTTAACGATGAATAAATAGCTTTTGGCAAGACTCCGACTTACTATTGCAAAGGTGCTACAATTTTATAAAAATGTACGAATAAATAAATAGCTGTGTGTGAAATGTATTTTTAATAGGATAGAATTTAGTGTGAAATGTATTTTTAAAGTAGCATATTTTAATCGCACATAACCTTAAGTATCTGTGATTGCCTTACTTATTTTTTTAGTTTTCACTATTAGATAAGCCTAAAGGAATACGACAAAATGTGATGTATTTGAAAGGAAAATTAACTAAGGAAATTCCTAATGGAATGTACACTGCAAATATATTTAATTTACATGCACAATTTAACTCTAGGCACTATTCAAAATTTAAGAGTACTTGTATTTTTTCAAGATGATTTTCGCCTGCATTAAGGAAGGGATTAACATTTTTGCACCAGTCATTTACTTACATTCAAGTACATGTAACGTATTTGAGAAAATGCGCTAAGAATTTTAACTGCTTTGTAATCATCGTTCATTTGAAACTCATCGTTCTCAATATTTCTTTTTTTGTGTGTGCATTAGAATATTATATATTAGCATTTATTGTGACCCTGTAAGGTACACAATATGTTTACTATTTTAATTACAGAATGAGGAGCTGTACGCACAATATATTGAAATTTTTCGACTATTAGTCATGTTTTACGAATGCGAATGTGAAAGGCTATAGAGTCGCACCATATTGAAATTCCATGAAGATTACTCACGTTTTACGAATGTTAATGCCTATAGAGTGACGCCATATTCAAATTTCATGTCATTTAGTCACGTTTTACGAATGTTAAAGCCTATAGTGTCAAACCACATTGCAAATTTATGACGATTAGTCGCGCTTAAGAATTTTAAAGCTTGTAGAGTCATACCTAATAGGAAATTTATGACAATTTGTCACACTTCACGAATGTTAAAAAATATAGTGTAAAACCGCGTTGCAAGATTATGACGATTAGTCACTTTTTAAGTAATTTAAAGCTTATAGAATAACACGGTATTGCGTTGGTTCACACTACGGTTAGCGACCTTTTACGAATTTCAAATCATATAGTAAAACAAATGACTGGAAAACTGATATACAGACAAATTATTTTTAGATGCTACTCAACGGGGACTAACTATGGAATAAGACATTTCCAAACAAACAAGTATGGGATTTTATGCTTCGCGAAAATTCGATAAATTCGTTTAAGGGTTTTGTTTCCATAGACGTAGACAAAAAATATGCAAACAAAATATATAACCTCTATGGTAGAAAGTCGATCAAAAACAAATAACATTAGAAAATCTAATCAAATCTCACAATTCTTTAAGTATAGTTATACGCAAAATATACTTTTTGCATGAATAAATTAAATGAATGAAACAATATACAAATTTTCCGTCCAAATTTCTACTAGAAATATATTATACATTATAAAAATGCCTAATAAAAACTATTTGTATATGTTTTGTTTATTCGTAACATGATATGTAAGTATACTTTTGGTTTCATGGTACTTCTAAATAAAAGAAAAAAGACGCTTTAGAAATTTCTTTGTCCTTAGTTCTTTGTTTACCGTGTTTTTTTTTTTCTTTTATCAAAACTCTTTCGGATTCTCTGATACTGAAATGTACATTTCAAAACAATAAAAATAGTAAAAAGAAAAAACGGAAACAATGCTGAAATCTGTTGATAAAATATTTCTTTCATCTTTGTTCACAGGTGGAAACCCATATTTCTTTTTCTGTGATCTGTACTATGTTCTCAATACCACGAGAAACGTTTATGGATAAGGGAATAATGAAAAAAAGACCAAAGCATGTGTAGAAAAAAAAATGTATTCGAGATACACACTTTCCATTTTGTTCATCCTTTATTATAAATTTTATAAAATAAGACTAAGAATTGTCGCTACTATACTTTTTATATAATTTCTTATGTATATTACGAATAAACGTATTCACAAATGGCGTTAACCACTTAACAGTCTACTTTTTATGAATTAAAGGCTAGTTTAGTGTCTAAAGACATGTTTAATTAGTTAATTTTATGACTTTCTCTGTACTATAAAGTAAATTTTGTATGGTAATATTATGTACATATTAGGAAATATTTTTTGAATATACATAAGAAAAGCATACCAGAAGCCAAATTTGCAGTATACATGTATATGTATATATCCGGTCACATGGTTGACGAATGAGACATAAGTGATTAATAGTAATAATGTTACGTAATGTAAAAGCAAGTTCTCCACAAGTATTTCATTTGAAGGATATTATTATTATCTACATTCTCAAAAAAAAATTTCTTAAAAAAATTTGAAAACTACAGGTTAAAAGTTAAATGGATTGGAATTTTCTGCGACTTAGAGATATTTCAAACTGTTCATTGGAAGATTTTCGTAAATTTTGAGCTTTGGTTCCAGAATGTTTCGTGTTTTAGGGGAAAAAGACAAAAGTAAAAATCATTCTAATACGAAAAATACGAAAAATTAACAAGATCTTAATCGTCATAACCGGAACACGTTCTTCGAAAATAAATATTTCTTTTAGAAAATTTCAGGCAATTTTTTACGTTAGATTCGTGATATAATTTTTCCATATTTTGATTAAAAAAAATTGGTAAATCAAAACAGAAAATTTACTTTTGTAATAAAACAACTGAAAGATTAGTTCAATTCACGACTTTTTTGAAGGTGTATCTGTGTCAGGCTGAATTAAAATCCCAAAAAGTCCTTCCGGCCAGTGCCGGGAGGAAGAGGTAGCTTTCATATTCCTTATTTAAAAAAAGCCAACTTATATCATTCAAACACACGAAGCTCAATTTAGTTGAAACCGAATATAGGAGATTCAATACTAATTTTTATCAATATAATGAATGAGAATTTCGCGAAATTAGTCAGCTTTAGCCAAGCTGCTTTTCTTTAAAGTAACTTATATTTAGCTGCAAATTCGGCGATTTGTTAAAGTGCCTGCCATTTTAAGACAACATGGTGGATGAGGCTAACCAGTGAACTTGGTCGAGACCTTAGTAATTGCTGTGCACATGCTCACTCACATCGGAATCGGTTGATATATACGAGTGCTGTCGCATGCAAAAAATCAGATTTTTCAAAATGTCACCCACATTAGAAATTGAAACTGCTATATCTGAGCCATTTTTTAAGGTAAAGACAAACAAAAAATGCTCCTGAATCCTTTTATCAAGGTCAAACACTTAAGAAAGAAACCTTTTTCAATTTCTAATTTTTTGCACCTCACTTTAATTATATATTTTTTTTTTTATTTAATGGCCGCCATTTTGAAACAAGATTGCTGATGAATCTGGCCAGCGAACTTGGTCGAGGTATTGATGTATACTATCCACATGCCTTCTTACATCGAAATAGGCGAATACGTGTGTTATCGCGTGACAAATACAAGATAGTTTCAAAATGTTAGCCATGCTAGAAATTCAAAGTGCTATAATTCAACCATTTTTTAAGATATAAACAAAAGAACAAATTTTCAGAAACAAAAACTGTTCCGGAATCTTTGTATCAAAGCCAAACACATAAAAAAAACTTTTTCATTTTCCAATTTTTTAATACCTCATTTTAAATTTTAAATTTAATTTTTTTTTAAATAGCAACCCTTTTGAAACAAGATGGCGAATGAAGCTGGCCAACGAACTCGGTCGAGACATTGGTATGTACTATGTACAGACCAAGTAACGTCCAAATCGGTTCATAAATACGCCTGTTATCGCGTGACAAAAATCAGGACGTTTCAAAATGTCAGCACGCTAGAAATTCAAAATGCTATAACTCAGCCATTTCTTAAGATATAGACGAAACAAAAACTGCTCCCGAATCTTTTTATCAAGGTCAAACACATAAGAAGAAAATATTTTTTCAATTTTCAATTTTTTGGTACCGCATTTCAAATTTAATTTTTTCTTAAAAATTTAAATGGCCGCCATTTTTAAAGAAGATGGCGGATGAAGCTGGCCAACGAACCCGGTCGAGACATTTTTATGTACTATGTATAAACGAAGTTACATCCAAATCGGTTCATAAATACGCCTTTTATCGCGTGACAAAATTCAGGACGTCTCAAAATGTCAGCCACGCTAGAAATTCAAAATGCTGCAACTCAGCCATTATTTAAGATATAGACGAAACAAAAACTGCTCCGAAATCTTTGTATAAAGGTCAAATACATAAGAAAAAAAATATTTTTCCATTTTCAATTTTTTGTTACCACATTTCAAATTTTAAAAAGTTTCAATGGCCGCCATTTTGAAACAAAATGGCGGATGAATCTTGCCAACGAACTCGGTCGAGACATTGGTATGTACTATGTACACACCGAATTACATGGAAATCGGTTCATAAATACGCCTTTTATCGCGTGACAAAATTCAGGACGTTTCAAAATGTCAGCCACGCTAGAAATTCAAAATGCTATAACTCAGCCATTTTTTAATATATAGTCGAAACAAAAACTGCTCCGGCATATTTGTATAAAGATCAAATACATAAGAAAAAAATATTTTTCCATTTTAAAATTTTTGGTACCTTATTTCAAATTTTAAATTTTTTTTTAAATTTTAAATGGCCGCCATTTTGAAACAAAACGGCGGATGAAGCTGGCCAACGAACTCGGTCGAGACATTGGTAAGTACTATGTACACACCGAATTACATCGAAATCGGTTCATAATTACGAGAGTTACAGTGTGACATAAGTCATATATATATATATATATATATATATATATCAATTGTGAACGGAGGGTGGTTTGGGGGTCTGGGGGTCATGATCGATGAAAATATACCAAATTTTTTTTAAATCGCATTCCTCCGAACGGCTGCAATATGTAGCTTTTTGTAATGAAAGCTACCTAAAATTCAAAAGCTATTAGCAGATCTTCATATCAGTACCGAATGATCACCAAATCTTAATCCAATGAATACTTAAAACACAGGCGCGGTTTATTGAATGCACCACTTAGTTAAAAAATAGCATCGAATTCCAAAACAAAATAAATGATAAACATCTTTGTTTAATATACTCCCGTATCTAAAAGAACCTTCTGTGCTCATAATATTTTTAAAATTCACTTTTGGAATTTTGTTTGCTCTCTTTCAGTATATTTATTGTTGAGTCATTACAGCCGTACGGAATGCGCCAAAACTGTATTTGTATATTTTTTTCAATTTTCTTAATTGATCAATGATTTTATATGTTTGTGTTGATTAATTTTATGCAATTACCAGGCATTGCATTTAATTAGAATATCAATAAAAGTTCATATTTAAACTCTGAAAGACGACGACGTATGTAAAACGCCACCTGTGTTTCTACGATTGTGGATACAGAAAATATTTCCATGCAATTACACTTGAAAAGTAATTATTTTGCAAATAATATTTTTCTCCACAGTCGAGACAGATGGCGCTATTAGCTTTTCAGTGGTTGTGTGAATAGGTAGTGTAAGATCACACACGCTTCAGGATATTTGAAATGGCAAGTGATTTATGAGTTGACTGGCTTGCAGATACGAGCAGTGAGTTGTTTCTTATAAGCAAAAAATGTGTCCTGACATATTATTAAATTAGGCACAGTTCGTTGGAAAATTTTAATGTACTCAAAGCCGGAAATCATGTTCTGCACAGTGTATGCGTTGGCATTCGAGCACAATGTATATCTGAGTATATTGACATGTCAATTTTTTATTTTATACAGTAGAAAGGCTGGTCATAAAAAAAAAAAAAAATTCCGAGATATGAACACCTAGTTATCTATCCGTTCAAACAATCGAAAAAAAATATTCAGATATTGCTACTTAAAGGTATGCTGTCAAGATAATGATAAATTTAAACAGTAGAGGTCTCACGCTTACGATTACAGTGAAAGAGTTTTGAAATTTTCGAACACCCACGTTTTTCCTGCACAGATTCATGCGCGCATTGAAAAACCATAAATAGCTGTGGTATACATGTAATAATGGCACAAAACATTTACAAAGAAGAGCATTGTAAAGGACTAATGACAAAACAGTGATGAGATGCATTGACGCAATTTACAATATTCATAAAGGTAGACAGAAAAAGCGCTAAACAAGGAGCATCATGTGAAAAGCACTGCGTGAGGAAAATATTTAATAAGCAGTGTGGGAAGATTATTTCTTTAATCAAATGTTCGAAAAGTGCAAACAAGTTGACACTTACAGGAAAAAACGATGTCAATTGATACAATTGTTTTACCAGAAAGAGAAAATTCTGCCGAAACAGTGCAAGTTTATCAGTGAAATCATAACCTAAATTAGCAATCCTTAATGTTCTGCGCTCAGAACGGCGGCATTTTCCTTATTGATTCTAGCGCTTTTAGATGCTGCTACCTGGGGACAAGTAACAGCGTTTCGAATTTGCGAATTATTTACACGTCATATACGATGACGATAGCAAATAGCCAGTGTGGATATTTTGAACGGATGAGAGATGTTTCACCTTAACTGTGAACTTAAACTCCAAGATCTGCGTTCACAGGGCTGATGAAAATCCTTACGACATAGCACCGACACCTTTACATGAAGCTAAAGTAACTGTGTCGTGCAGCATCGCAAGCATATTCGTTTTCAGTTCGTACTTCTTCGACCAGGTCACTTATACAGGTATGAAAAAGTGCTCCATGACATTTTCTACGTTTACAAACATGTTGCATAATTACATAATTCGAGAATTGCAGCAGCGGAATGTCGTTAATGATATTGTATGGATGGAAGATGGTGCTCCTCCACTCGTCGTAACTTGCGTTAGACAAGTGCAGCAAAAGCAATCTAGTTATAGTGTTTACAGTTTTTTGGCCACTGCGATCGCAATGACATCACTCCGATCGATGTATGATTCTAAATTCCATATGAGCTGAAATCGAAGGTGTCTACACCAAATGTAAGAGATTTGCACAAATGGAATATGCTATAATTCGTGAAGCTATAGACTCCTCCTGCGATATTACATTCGTCATTGTTATCAACTATCCATCGTATGCAATGCGTTATCGTCAACGAAATTGGGAACGTGGAAAACTGTTAATTCCAATTTACCCCCTTTTCTGTCTGTTGTTGTCATCGGTCCATTGATTTTATGTCCGCTATTTTTGTCATAAGTATATCAATCAAATGTCATTGATGTTTTTTCAATAGACTGTTAAATCTCCGTTAGAAATTAATGCGTGTTGCATTTTCGAAATTTTTTCATTGCAACCGTCACCGTGAGAGACCTACGTGATCTCGAGCGCATGCCTTCGGATAACGATATCTGAAATTTCCTTTCGAATTTTTATGACCACCATGTGCAATTAAGTAATTTACATTTTATTATAATGAAATGATTCGTTATAAAAAAAAAATCAATCCCGAAAATATAAGATGATTTTTTTTTTAGAAATTCTTTTATAAGGTTAATCCGTAAAAGTCTTTCTGAAAACAGAAAATATCAGAGCATCAGGTTTTATGAATATTATATTATAGGTTTTTATTATTTTTTTTGTTGTTTTTGTCGTTAGAAAAAAGCTTCATCAATATTGTATACAGAAGAATATATTTTAAAAAGGTAATTCCAAAAATGTCTTTTTTGCAGCACAATCTTTCTTTCTTTCTGTTTTTTTTTTTTTTTTTTTTTTGTTATTTATAAGGACATTAATTCAAAATGCATTAAAAATATTATATGTAACACATTTGAAAGTTTTGAAGTATTAAAACATATCCAAGGATGATCTCTTGGATATTTTTAAATTAATTGCTGTTTATGATAAAATCCAAGATTATCTTTTAAAGCTGTCACTCGCATTTAATATTTAATTTTATATCAGAAGGAAAAAATGTTTAAATACGTTTAAGATAATTAAGACAACCGTGTTTGCTTTCGTTTAATAGCCTTTTTTAATCATACATATTAACTAGGAACGGGTGACGTTTTAAATTATCTTTAACTAACAAAAAACAATTAAATGGAAAAAAATGGGTATCGTCTTAAAAGATTATTTTTATCATTAGAAAAATTCCTTTTTAAATAATATATTAATCTCAAGGGAATGGCTGTCATTTTTTTGCTTTTAAATATTATTTCGCTTGCTTTAATTTTTTTGTAAAAAAAATAGATGGAATAAAATGACTTTTATATAAGTCGATTAAAACAAGAACGGAAAATTATATGTCCAGCATGGATGGTACAGCACTTTCCATCACATTTAGAATACAGTAACAAAATTTCACAGATTATTAATGTGAAATAGGATGTAGAAATAAACAATTTAAAAAAATCATAACGCATTTGAAACCCAATTTCTGATTTTACAATAAATAATCAGAAAAATAACTGTTTTTTTTTCAGGCCTGTATATTATATACGCATTTTATGTATACTATAGAGTATGCTAAATGTTGGTTCATTGAAAACGAATAGCCCAGTTGGAAATTCCCACTCAGCAATTTCCGTGAATAATTGGAAATGAATTTAATAAACCTTCTGGTGCCCTGTACATGATGTATAGAATTTATCAACACCAAGTATTATTATAAGAAAAGGTTCAATTTTAAAAGGCGTAGCACAATTGCAAACGCACTTCAGGTAATTTTTGTTCATATGCTTCAATAGTTCAATTTCTTCTGTAGCCAAATTGATTTGTGTTACCCTGTAAATGAACGATATATTTTATGCACATCATATTCTACAGTAAGTGCATTTTGTTTACCTTAGTGTTATATATATATAAATTTCAATATGTTTAAAATACTGTAATATTATTAATATACACTGCAAACAACTTTCCCCGTAAACAGCAATATAACGATAATATTTTGAATGTCTCTGTTAAATGAACAGTAAATGTTATACACTCCATCTTCAATACTGAAAATACCATAATGATTCCCAATAACATATATCAATTTATGAAAATCGGACTATATTTACATCAGTTAGAGTACGGACGGACAGACGGACAGACAGACAGAAAAACCGAATTCATAAATGCTTTTCAACTTTTTTGAAAAGGGTTGAAAAGATTGGACACTTTAAAAGACGGTATTATTCACGAAGGTAACAGTTTTGTAAAAGAAACCAGGGTTGTAATGCCTTTAGAAATTCCAAATTACAGGGTGTCTCACTCTAAACGGAAGATAACGATATCTCATTTCCTTAAATAGAATGAAAATATCTTAAAGCATTTTTTGGCAGACATATTTGGTGTGTGTAAAAATCCGTAATATTATGTTAAGTGAAATTGTGTACGCAATATTGCTATAAGAGACCCGTATGAAGTGTCAACCACTGAGTATACGGATACACTATAATAATACGGAGAACCTACTCACCGATCCACTTTCTGCCGCGACCGCATCACACTTTCAATGCCGCGCAAGTAATGAGTCCCTCACTTTTCTTAATATTAGAAGCATTTTTTAAACTTTTCGCATACTTTTTATGAATTTTGGTGTTTTCTACATCTTTTTGATATTTTTATAAGCAATTTCTTTTTCATTTTTATCGTTGAGCTTATCTAAAATTTCATTTCTAACTAATATCTAACTAAAAAAAAAATTGCGATTAATTTAATTAAAATACATAGTTTTTTTGAGTAAAAAATATATATCAGTGGAAATTGTAGCAACTTCGTCAAATTTTTAAAAGAAAATCCAATTTGAAAATATCTACCCCATACTACTCTATGGAAGGAAATCTATGTTTTGCCAAAACTTTTCAGCGGAAAATCTTTGACATATATTCATGGATGGGCCTCTGGATTCAATGTATCAGAATAGGGAGTTAGACCTCCGTTCTATTGTCTAGCTCAGTGGTGTCAACTGCATTCTGAAAACGTCTGGTACAAAGGTATTTGAAGATTAAAGGTAGCCGCTTCTAGCATTTTGTCTCCAGTATATGGCAATGTTTCATATAATACACTAACATTACACAAATAAGGACAGCTAGTTTGAAATTTCTTTAAAATATATAGTTTCGAAAAATATTCAATTATGAATGAAATATATTTTTAGAATAATCTCTAGTACGGTTTTTATTGAAGAAAATTTCTAGCTCTAAAATAAAACTTCATTTGTTAACAAGGATAAATCTTGATCTTTCGGATAAAGAAATTTTTTGTTGTTTGAATAAATCTGAGAATTAAAACCGTACGAAGGAATCATTATTGAGTTCAAATTAGAAATTCGATTGGGATATTTATATATATATATATATATATATATATATATTGTATCTTTTAAAATAATTTTTAGTGTGGTATTTATATGCTTTACAAATAAAATTATCCTGTTTAGAATTCGATCCAGGGTTCATTCAAAATTTGTCTGTTGCAGATCAGCAGAGAGCATTTTGCTCTAACGCCGGACATCACGCATCCCAATCCATATGCACTGATTTAAAACAATTGATGTCGGGGTCTTATCTACTCCACCGTACTCTCTTTAGTTCGCACTGTGTGACTTTTTCTGCTTTCTAAATGTCAAGAAGAACATCAAAGCCACGGGATTCAAGTCAGATTAATAAATAATGTAAGCCGAGTAGAGTCTGACATAACGAATAAAATTTGATTTTCATTAGAGAAAAGTGTATAGGCAGTACACTTTTATGCGTTTCACTATATGGCTATGTGAAAGACGATACATATAATGAGGCACGGGGAGTGATCCAATTTCACAAAAATGTATAATTAGATTTTAACTAATGCTCTTCAATGTTTCATTTTTTAATATTTAAAAAATTCTTTCGTATTTTTCCCCTAGAGTTTTTATTGTAACATAGATTGATACATTATTAAAAGTTCAAATATAAGATGAAATCTCTAAAAGTTTTCTTTATGAATGTAAATATATCCAGTGTGTAACAGAAAACGTGGTCACAAACTTAAAGTGCAACAGAAAATAGAAAAATTACAATTTGAACAATTACGTTTTTTTTTCAAGCCTAATGAAATGCCGGAAGTTTAGGATTGTTCGACCATGAATAAAAAAACAGCATTTTGCTCATATTGCATTCGAAAATGTTACATCCGCAGAGTTGCCACATTGTGTTACTGTTAAACAAATATGCTTATTTTTCAGAAATGAAAGCGCAAGCGACAACGCTGTTGAAGTGTAAAGATGTTTAAGAAGTCGTTTTCCAGATTGGCTGGCTTCTCATCACATCAGTTTTTAGCATGTACCCAGATAATATTCTGTCAGAAAAATACCTTTCTACCTCAACTGACGGTGAGAAAGCAGAATACGACAGATATAATCCTACAAAATTGTCGTTGAACTGATGCATTGTTCCTATACTCACATATAAAACAGTATTGCTTTATACGAGGATGAATAAAAAGAAGTAAGAAAAATCATGCGTTAAGCTTATATTATGAAACACTTTCCAACACTTCCTGGATGCTTTAGCAAAACTTCGTTATTTAGGGAAATAAGGTAAATAAGATAACTAAGTAAACATTTTATAAAACGCATAAAACATTTGAAAAACTGATTTCAGTAGTTACTGTCCATAGACATATATGTATTCCAATTCTTGTGAACAGCCCTGTATTTGATCTATAGTTTGATATATATATATATATACTATATAATTGGAAAATTTAGTTTAGCAAGAAAATGCGTAACAGGTTGAAATTTATCTTTCAGCAATTTATACTAATAGATGTAAACATACTTGAATATTTTTGTACAACCCTGTAGTTTACCTAGTACCTTTATTACATGCCACTATTTAGCTAAAATTTAATTCAAACTAAAACACTCTTAAAAGTACTGAAATTACATTTCCAGAAATTATCACCCATAGACGGCCATGTATTCAACACTTTACGTGGCCCTGTATATCATTTTATCTATATTCTTCAACTATTTCTTATTAAGCTAAATTCTTTCAGCGTAAAAATGCATATTTCCTTTAAAACCCACCTTTAAGCAATATTTATGCTCATACTCAATAAACTTTACGAGTTCATTTCTGTAGCCCTGTATATGAACTATAGCATTTATATACGCACTTTATAGTATGCATAAATTTAGTGAAAAAAGCGCATATCATAATTAAAAATGCATTTCGAGCAATCATTACTAATATACAGTAATTCAGATACAATGTTGTATCTGAAAACTTTTCAAATACACCGCAAACAATTCCCTTTATACCATTATGAACGGAATTCTTTTGTGTGGCCCTGTAAATGAACAATAACTATTCTTTGCACCGCATGTTCAAAAGAATGTATATTTTAGTGGACTTCATAAATGAATATCAATTTTACTATGTTTGAAAGAGTGTAACACCATTAAAAATCATTTGAAACGATTTTTTACGATTGGCCGTAATGTAACGGAAAACTTTTAACTGTTCCTGTAAATGATCTAAACATGCTACAAACTTCACTTGAAATGGGGAACGTGTTATGGTAGAAGTCACTATTATATATATATATATATATATATTAAAAAAAAAAAAAAAAAAAAAAAAAAAAAAACCTTTGAAAATGGATTTTGCACACAAGGAATGTCATACTAAAAAAAAAGCTTTAAAAATGGATTTCAGTTAACCAATAGTTTCGGTTAAAAGAGGTTCGGATAAAGAGGTTCTACTGTATATTTGTTTTATTTTTTAAATAATTGAAAAAAAGAAGTATTTTGAGTTAAATATATATTGTTTCATTGTGAAATAAGAAAAAAATCTTCGTTTCGGATACATTTAAAATTTAAAGAGTCGTGCCCCATTTGCAAATTCAAATTTAACACGGTTATATTCGTGATGCTTGAAAAAATTCAAAGATATTTTCGAAATTAGATTTATTCTGCCTGTTAGGAATATTTTAAAGGCATTTTTCCAAAGTCGATATTCAAATTGTATTGAATAATACCTATGTTTACTTATGTTAGTGAAGCATTCAGATTTTATGAGTCGCGGAGAGAATTTTACGCACTTTTTCGATTTCAGACAAAGAGAAGAATTTCTGACAATTTTCTTCTATATTGTATAGCATGTAATGTTTAAAAGTAAGCACTACAATATATTTAGATTAATTTTAAAAGTTTCATGAAAAAATGTCGATCAATTGGACTCGAATTTCAATCAATAAAAAATATCCTCTAATTTGAAATTATTGTTAGTCCTAGTAAAACAAAAAAAATATATATATAGAAAAGTATAGTATATAAATTTTTACATAAGGCTTAAATTAAAAACGAATCTGGTTGTGACTGCCTAACTTTCCTTTAAAAAAATTTGCATCCTAGTTTTTAGTAATTTTTAGTATTTCATATCAAAACTGGTTTGAAATTACGCTTAGATTTCAGATAATAATATAATGTTTGATACAGCAGAAATTAAAAATAGAATTTTGACATTAGAAAAAAATAACGTTAATTTCCAATCATTAAAAAATAAAAATGCATACCGATTTTTAATACTGGAACCTGCGCTCTGTGTTTTACTAAAGTAATAAGTCAAAATAGAATTTGTACACAGAATCGATGGCATAAAATCAGTACAGATATAATAAATTATTTTCGATAAAAAAAAAAAAAATTGAACTCTATAAAAAAGCACAAAAAAATAACCATGACATTACACCTATAATGAAAGTTGCTGCACACCTATAATAAAAGTTGCTGCTTTAAAAAAATGGTCATCTGTGAATTTGGGATATATTATCCTATGGGTCTTTTTTAAAATTTATAAATCATATCTCGCCTAATTCTAAGTATGTCAAAGGATGTTCTATCATTGCATATGTTCTCGCTTTCCATATAGATTCGCGGATAATGGCTGGATAATTAAACCTTAATAGATAAATTATTTTACCATTTTGAAAATTAATCTGTAAATTCTCTATGTTTTGTAGTCGGGTTATAGCTTTTATTCTGTTGCTATATCTGATATTTTAAACTTTCTATTTGTCATATCAGATGTAAATTTCCAACTTGGCGAAGAGTGTCCGGACCAGGAGTAGAACAAGCGATCTCTTGGCTGAAGCCGCTAATGGTTTACCATCTGAGCTGTCCCGGACGTATACAACTTAATTGGGTTTTCAATACTTTCCAATGAAATAAATAAAATATATGCTATCATATATAAGCTGCTGGTAGCAAGTAGTACCACGTTACCGTTTTAAATAACAAAAAACTGCGTTATATCAGAAATAACTTAAAGGCATAGCAAAACAAACAGAAATAGGCTTAAATAAGAAGCATGGGTAATCTCAAACCACGCAGATTTTAGCTATTTAGTTAATTTCATAAAAGATGTAATCTGTATCAGATATATATTTTTAGTACACTCGCACAAGATGTAAAACATAACTAAGACAGATTAATTTAGACAATACCCTTATAAGATGTAAGACATGCTAAAAAAGGGGTCACATTCTGTAGTCAGAATGCGACCCTGTGTGATGTTCAGAGCATTATGATAAAATTTCCAATATTTAAGATGCCAAACATTTCAGTTCTTGTTACGATGATAGTTAAGTAACAACAATATATTTTTAATGCACTATTGCGAAAGTTAACTTTTTCTGTTTTTCTTCTATTAAATTACCTTGTTTTCAGTTTTGTAATTCATACAATCATATAATTATATATGACGATATTACTAAGAAGTTCCTCTATAGTAAATAATAAAAAAAGTTAAATTTATTACCTTTATGTTTTGTGAATTATTCAACTCAAATATTTCTTCTTAAGATGAACAAAACATATTCATTAGAAGAAATATTCATGTAGAATAAGATACTGAGCAAACGAATTATTCCACAGACAATAAGAAAACAGATGAATTCTTGAAGTAATTTACAAATACAAACATGAAGAAACATTTTGAAATATTTCACAATAGATTGTTGCAGCTTTGACTATATTATTCTTTTAAAATACTAGTAAGTTATATGGGAATTTTAATCTCTGCAGCATTTTTCTGCTTAGAGATATGAAGCTATTCACAATAGATTGTTTCAGCTTTGAATACATTATTATTTTGGAATACTAGTAAGTTATGTGGGATTTTTAATCCCTGAAGCATTTTGCTGCTTACAAATATGAAGCAATGGAACCAACTGATGTGAGTCTCTGTTTCAGTAAACAACAAAAAAGATTGTCTGATGATGCTGTCTGGTGGAAGGTTCTTGAAACAAAGGGACATTCTTGTAATATTTTCAATACTTAATTAATATTTTTAATACTCTCAAACTTCAGTAGTTGCATCGTGTAAGTGTCCATGGATCTCTTACTAAACAGCCAAAGACAGAGAAAAGCAATAGGACATAATTTTGGCGGAAAAACTTTCACTTAAAAAAAATACATTCTTCTAATTCGAATGTTTCAAAACTTAAATCTTCAATAAGTACCTCTTCGCAGAATATATTATCAAATAATAATTCAAAAAGTTACATTTTGTTTATCTAATATTTATTTAACTAGTATATAACCCAAGTCAAAAATGACGGAATGTTGATATGCGTTTTATATTCATAAGACTTCATGCACACAAACGGAATGAAGATTTTATTATTGAAATGTTTGTATTGTTGAAAAGTACATTTTGAAAATGAAAAATTATTTCAACAAATACAAATTATGAGAATATTTTTTTACTCAATACTAAATTTCTGAAATACTACTCAATATAATATTTCTGAAATTTTATTTATTTAACTAGTGTATAAGCAGTGGCGTGGCGTGAAAATTTTCGGTGGTCATCGCAATTATTTAAGTTTGTGGTGAAATATTATTAACTCTAAAATTCAATGGTTGAATGTTCAAAAAAGAAACTTTAAATCTTACCTTCACTTATACATGAACTCCAAATGTTCTGCTAAAACTGGATCGTAGAGTTTTAAAAGCTTATTAAGAGTTTTAAAATATTGCTTGGTCATCGCCGCAAAAGGTTTGTACAGTAGAAAAGTACATTTTTAAAATGACAAATGAGTTCTACAAATACAAATTATGAAAATAATTTTTTTACTCAATATTAAATTTCTGAAATATTACTCAATATAATATTTCTGAAATTTTATTTATTTAACTAGTATATAAGCCCCGACAAAAATGACGGAATGCTGATCTGCGTTTCATATTCATAAGACCTCATGCACACAAACGGAATGAAGATTTTATTAATGAAAGGTTTGTATAGTAGAAAAGTACATTTTTAAAATGACAAATGAGTTCTACAAATACAAATTATGAAAATAATTTTTTTACTCAATATTAAATTTCTGAAATATTACTCAATATAATATTTCTGAAATTTTATTTATTTAACTAGTATATAAGCCCCGACAAAAATGACGGAATGCTGATCTGCGTTTCATATTCATAAGACCTCATGCACACAAACGGAATGAAGATTTTATTAATGAAAGGTTTGTATAGTAGAAAAGTACATTTTTAAAATGACAAATGAGTTCTACAAATACAAATTATGAAAATAATTTTTTTACTCAATATTAAATTTCTGAAATATTACTCAATATAATATTTCTGAAATTTTATTTATTTAACTAGTATATAAGCCCCGACAAAAATGACGGAATGCTGATCTGCGTTTCATATTCATAAGACCTCATGCACACAAACGGAATGAAGATTTTATTAATGAAAGGTTTGTATAGTAGAAAAGTACATTTTTAAAATGACAAATGAGTTCTACAAATACAAATTATGAAAATAATTTTTTTACTCAATATTAAATTTCTGAAATATTACTCAATATAATATTTCTGAAATTTTATTTATTTAACTAGTATATAAGCCCCGACAAAAATGACGGAATGCTGATCTGCGTTTCATATTCATAAGACCTCATGCACACAAACGGAATGAAGATTTTATTAATGAAAGGTTTGTATAGTAGAAAAGTACATTTTTAAAATGACAAATGAGTTCTACAAATACAAATTATGAAAATAATTTTTTTACTCAATATTAAATTTCTGAAATATTACTCAATATAATATTTCTGAAATTTTATTTATTTAACTAGTATATAAGCCCCGACAAAAATGACGGAATGCTGATCTGCGTTTCATATTCATAAGACCTCATGCACACAAACGGAATGAAGATTTTATTAATGAAAGGTTTGTATAGTAGAAAAGTACATTTTTAAAATGACAAATGAGTTCTACAAATACAAATTATGAAAATAATTTTTTTACTCAATATTAAATTTCTGAAATATTACTCAATATAATATTTCTGAAATTTTATTTATTTAACTAGTATATAAGCCCCGACAAAAATGACGGAATGCTGATCTGCGTTTCATATTCATAAGACCTCATGCACACAAACGGAATGAAGATTTTATTAATGAAAGGTTTGTATAGTAGAAAAGTACATTTTTAAAATGACAAATGAGTTCTACAAATACAAATTATGAAAATAATTTTTTTACTCAATATTAAATTTCTGAAATATTACTCAATATAATATTTCTGAAATTTTATTTATTTAACTAGTATATAAGCCCCGACAAAAATGACGGAATGCTGATCTGCGTTTCATATTCATAAGACCTCATGCACACAAACGGAATGAAGATTTTATTAATGAAAGGTTTGTATAGTAGAAAAGTACATTTTTAAAATGACAAATGAGTTCTACAAATACAAATTATGAAAATAATTTTTTTACTCAATATTAAATTTCTGAAATATTACTCAATATAATATTTCTGAAATTTTATTTATTTAACTAGTATATAAGCCCCGACAAAAATGACGGAATGCTGATCTGCGTTTCATATTCATAAGACCTCATGCACACAAACGGAATGAAGATTTTATTAATGAAAGGTTTGTATAGTAGAAAAGTACATTTTTAAAATGACAAATGATGAGAACATTTTTTTACTCAATATTAAATTTCTGAAACAGTACTCAATATAATATTTCTGAAATTTTATTTATTTAACTAGCATATAAGCCCCGACAACAATGACGAAATGTTGATCTGAGTTTTATTTTTATAATACATCATACACACAGAATGATGATTTTATTATTGAAAGGTTTGTATTGTAGAAAAGTACATTTAAAAAATGACAAATGATTTCTACAAATACAAATGATTATAATATTGTTTTTTACTCAATATTAAACTTCTGAAATACTTCAACAATTGTACAACACAAACTACAGTATTTATTACAATAATAACAATAATTAGAAAAGTGAAACGCAATTTCTGAAGATTTCAAAAAACATTAAAATTAAACATTCAATGCGTCAACTTTTTTTCTTATTTTAAAATATATTAGTTTTTAAAAAATGAAATGAATCTCAATAATGAATGACTCATCAAGTCTGTTTCAAATAGGGGTGGTGGATCAATAGAACTATGTCGGATCAAAGCGACGGTTTTACAAATTTAAGTGGTTCCTTTCTAAATATGGATTTCTGGCCATCTATCGTAAACTAATATAAAAGAAGGAACATTTTGTTAAATATGTAGTCTTTTTTATAAGAATAAGCAGTACGCATTGATTTAATTCAAATTATTTTTTTAAAGCTTTAGCTATATAACTTTGAAATTTCATTCGGTATATATAAAATCCAAAGTATTATCATTATTTCTTTCGTAAATTTTTTATTTAATTTTATCAATTTTTAAGAGCTTAACTTATATCCACTCGACATAGACTTGCGCTGTAAATAAAATTTATATTTCTTATCAAATGTAAATAAAATTAAGGAATATACAATACCATGTATTACATTTATTAGTTATGTTAATGCAGATAAAATTTCAATTATTATCAAAACATTTGAACATAACTTTGGAGTGAAAACAAAATTCCAATTTAACAGGTGAAAAAATTATTGTCAGCATTACTAATGCAATCATGATAACATCTTGTATTTCAAATAAATAAACAAATAAACACATTTTATTTATAATGCAAACAAAATTAAAAATAAGCGATAAATGTTACGCTCCTAAAAATAAATAAAACTAAATTAAAATTTCATCAAAGAAATCATAATAATAATAATATTCATTTTATTTATATTGAATGAAATTCTAAAATTTTATAACGGAAACGTTTAAAAAAAATGTTCTCGAATTATATCATTACAGGAATTTTTTGTTTGTATGTAAGAAACTGTAATTTCAATCAAAAGTTCCTTCATTTATATTGAATGCCGATAGATAGCGCCAAAATAATGTTTAAAAATAAAACAAAGTCGACGCATGGAACTTGTAGGTCTTGGTTAGCTTTTTTCGTAGACTAGCAATTAACTCCATTTTTTCGGTATCGACAGCTGCTGCCACAGCGGGGGCCCGGGTTCGAATCCTCGGTAAGACACAGATGTAATTGTTTGTGTCCATTTGTAGTTATATAAATATGTGATGAAAAAAAGACATAAAAATTGTTGTGGTTCCTGTGTTCAATAAGGATCATTCGAGGCGGAAAACCGTCATTATTATAGGCCCCAAAGGAATCTCCGCTACGTTGGCATTAATGTCACTGGCAATGAACTCCATTTTTCACAAAAATATGAGTCGGTATTAAAAAGTGATAGACGCATTCTTCTTCAAAACCTTAAAAAACTATCCAATTATAGTGTTTTAAATCCCAAATTAAAAATCACGTTCTTAACAAATGTAACATTTCGTAATATGCTTTTACAAATATTTATGAACAGAATCATATGTTAACCTGTATTTTTTTTGTTTTTCTGAATGAAATGCTACAAGAGTCATTCATTTGGAGTTTGGAGTTCTAAACGGCAGCAGTCTTCGTTTGTTTATGTCTGGTTGTGTGTTGTTTGAAATAGCTGATTATTCGTAATTTTTAATTTAGAATTTAAAATAAATAGAGAATTTTTGAAGGTTTTCGATAAAATAAAGGAGAATAAATGTTATACGATGAAGATCAGGTGTATATTTCCATAAATTCAACAATCGACACTCTTACGGCCTTTTGAATACCTATGCCTAATATGGCCGTTAAAGGGTGCTTTTCTCGAAGATGAGTAAGAGTCCGAATCGTCACCTTGACGTATTATATAAAAAAAGTACTATACTGCTTCAAAAATTTATCAGCTTCCAACCACTTTGTGTCACATTTTAAGATTACGTATTTAATATGCTTATGTCATGATTCAGAGCACATTATTAAAACTTTAAAAAATATTTTTACATAGAATTTTTAAATATGACGATAAGTATAACGATTAAATATGTAGGTATATGGTGCACCATAAGCCAGTCACATAAAACTATAAAAAACATTCTTAGACAAATTTTGTGATAAATAATACGTTTCTTCATTTTTGTTACGTGTCTGAAATAGGAGTATGCTATAATAAATATATTGGAGTAAGCTGAGATTTTTAAGAGATAAAATTTATAAATTATTGTCTAACCCCATGGACGATTTTTAGAACATACCCAAGATCAAACTTAGAATTCTTGGGTATGTAGTTTGGGGATTTGAAGACCATTTATAAAGAGACAGAATACCAGGAGAGTTTTAATGGATAAAATTGGATGGAAGTAGCAAAGCTATCAATGCGCTGCAGAACCATGAAAATAAGAATGTATTCGGAAAGAATTTTATCTAACTTTTTGACCTACAAAATGAAATTCTATCATTTTGAGGGATGAAATTGATAGATGGAATAAAATAATATTTATTTTTAGTGTCATGTTATAAACTTTATGTTTGCAAAACAAACAAATTTTCAATTTCAAATAGTAGTTTTTATTATGGATTATTAAAATTAACTTTTTCATCTCTGGTTTCGAATCAACAGAAATACTCGTTTCTAAATGGCACTAAACTAAATACGCCCCATTTCAAATCCGATGTTTTTTAAAGTTCTATTTTGACAACATAGTATTATGTATATATGTATATATATATATATATATATATATATATATATATATATCAAATAATATTATTAAATGCTAACAGGTACGGAAATACGCCTAAATGCACATATTTGATAGATGAATGTGCATTACAAATTAAATAAGTTTGTATATATCCCATTTTTTGGTGAACCCGACTGCAGGTTTAAAAAATAAAAAAATATATTTTACTTACATGTCACAAGTGGCTGACACAGTTTTCCTGAATTTGTTTTTTACGCTTCCCAACCTAGATGAAAAGCGTCTATGAATTCGGTGTGTCTTTCCGTCTGTCCATGCTCTAACCTGCGTAAATATAGTCCGATTGCTATGAAATATAAAGTTGTTATTGTGTGTCACATGGCAAGCCCGACATTGAAGATGAAGTGCATAGCATTATCGGTCCATTTACAGAGCTACTGAAAAGAATTCCGTTACATTATGGTTTAGGGCAAAAAATCGTTTGCTTGTGTATTTTAATGATATTACACTTCTTAAAAAATACTGAAATTGATATACATCACTGAAGTGTACTATAAGGTTCTTACTACAGAATATGGTGTGCATAAAACTTATCGTTCATTTATATTGATATACAAAAGAATTTGACTTGAGAAACAAAAATGAGCAATAATTGAACGATTGAAGAATGCGAACAATAATTGCTGTAAATGCGTTTACAGTTGTCGTATGCGTTTTTTAATACAATCGATTTTTAGATATTACTTGGTGTGTGTCAATTGTATAGATCATGTCCATTATCGTACAAAAGTCTCAACAATATCCATTTATTGGCGGAAATTGCTGAGTGAAAAATTTCAACTGTTCTATACGTTTAACTGAACTAACTTTTAGCATACTATGTAGTATTCCTGCATATTTGTAGATCATATACTGGGCTGCACAAAAAAATCGTATATCTTAACGACTATTTATGGCAATATTATAAATCTTGTTTCCAAATGTTTTATGCATTTTACAAATTCTTAATTTAAACATCAACCTTTATCTTAGTAAACTGTGATGTTTTGTTATAGTATTCAGAATATGTTGAAAATGTTTCATAATCGATTGTGTACGCATGCTTTTTCTTTCTTGTTTCATTATATACTATTTTCAAAAAGCGTAATGTCAGATTATTTTTCATAAATATCAACAAAATGCTCATTCATATGGCTGACACATATGGTATGTAAAATGTGCCAATGAAAGTATGAATTATTCGAGATTCAGTGTACATTTTTCCTTTCGTTAAACAAACTATTGTTTCCAAAAACAAAATATACGTTTCACTCTCATGGGAATTTTAACGTTTTAAACGATCTCTAGTTTTGACAGATAATCGAAATTATTTACATAATATTAGCGGCTTAGATTTCTTAATGTGTTACCGAAACTTTCCCGTATAGTCGCTATTACACATTCCATTATCATGAGATGAAATATTTTCAATTTCATTCAACGACATTACACATTTCATTTAATATTGCTTCTTAATGTTTCAGTAATTTCTAGTTAATTAATTTAACTTACAAACCAACAATCGAATTGAAACACAAGTGGTATCTGTTAAGACAGATTTTTTCTTATCTGAGCATGCATAATGAGCTCTTGATTATTCTTTTCAGCCGCTAAATGGAATAGAAATCCAGATTTATACTATTGTTTCCAAAAATAAAATATACGTTTCACTATCATGGGAATTTTAACGTTTTAAACGATCTCTGTTGTTGACAGAGAACAGAAATTATTTACATAGTTTTATTCCAGGGGGCCATTCAGAGAGGTAGATATTGCCGAGTGGTCCAAAGAACCAGATAGGCTCGATTCTGATTCTTTGGGGGAGGGTGTGTTTTAATCCCCGCTATGGCGTAAGATGTTTGTAACACTTTGCTATCCCATCCCCTTTATAGGGTCGAGTGCGGTCCTTATTTCCAGCCCAGGGCCTATTTTCATTCACGACACTTGGGTAAGGCCAGGCCTGGTATTCACTTTTTAGGGGTGGATTCGGGACTTACATATATATATATATATATATATATATATATTACTTCGGAGCGAAGCGTGCGAAGACGTTACTCTTTCCGTTGCGGGATGGGCTCGAGCATTAATTTTTTTACGGATGATCGGGCCGGGCCGAACAGGGCCTAACATCCGTTTACTATAACGAGCAGGAACTGGCTTCATTCTTCCTCGTTCTGCACTCTCCTCGTTCTCAGCGTGCCAAGCCGAACATTTAGATTTTATATCATGCCACTTCGGGCCCTGTCCGTTAAATTTCGGCCAGTTCAGACCCCTAGTGCAGACCCGCAGCCTATTTCGGAAGCACTTTTAACATAAAATTCATACGCTAATAATATTATGTCCAAAAGGAGAAACACTGTCTTAAATTGAGTTTTAATAACATATAATTTGTCGATGACCCCTGTCTTTCATTACAAGTGCATCAATATCGCGTCACTGAGAGGGAGTGACGCTTAAGTGGTGTATGTCATGCTTAAGTGGTGTAAGTCACGAATTTTTGATTTTAATATACATAGTGTGTTTTGGAAATATCAAGATGGACTTTTTTGTGTTTAATTCAGGAATCGATAAGGAACATTTTCCTAATATGAAAATTTACCCTAAGGGACCGTATAAAATTCCAACTTCCATTGAATTACAACTTTTGTCATAAAATTTTGCACCTTTTTTATGAAACTTTTCAATTAGATGTAGGGATCTAGGAGCAGTATTTAAGGAAATAGGCTATCGTTTTAATCATTAAGATCAAAAGTGTAATTCACACGTGTAGGAATTACTCTGTATATACGTATTAAAACCAATAGATAATATTATCCCTAAACCGCGGTAAAAATAATCATAAAGGCAGTAAATCAAAATATTTGCGCAACAGGCTAGTTCTCAGCATGAGTAAACTTGTGCGGAGAGTTGTAATTAGGAAGTTCACTTAAAAAGATGAATGTTTGTCCTCAGCCTTTTCTTGTTTTAAGTCTCATAAATTAACTCGGAGTGTAATATAATTGATAGATGATATTATGGTTAAGTGTTTACTATGGTTTTTCTAAATTGAAATGTAGCGTTTATAGTTTCTATAAAGGCACAATCAAAATAATTCCATTACATTAAGCTCTAAGGGAAGATTTTTTTCTGTGTTACTTTATTGATGTTATACTATTTTTAGGATAATTAAACTAATATATATTTCTCAAGTTCACTGAAACACGCTTTCTGTAGAATGTGTAGTACAAAGCCTTTATCATTGATTTGCTGGGATTCAGAAAAAACATTGTTTAGAGTTTTGTCTGTGAGCGAAAAATACCGCAAATGTGTTTTAAGCATTTGTATGCGTTCTTATGTACATTTTATTGGTGTTCTACATGTCTGTATAACTTTTCTAGATCAAAAATAATAGATATACAAGGATTTCCAATGAACTGGATGCACTGCCGTATATTTATAGTAATTTCTTGAAGTACATTTTTTGTTGTTCTTAGTTTTTTTAAACGGAGAACTTCCGTTGAAATATTAGGAAATTGTTGGAAAGAGTTTCGTAATCTATACTTGACACATGATTTTACTTTCTTCTGTAATTCTCTTTAGCTTTTTACTGTTCGCTAAGTTTAAAATATCAATTTTTGACCAATGAAGGTCTATCTTGTATAAATAGCTCAAAATGTAAATAATACATTCTGTTTTGTAACTACTCTTGCCGTACGTAAGCGCGAATATTTTACAAAATACTTTATAATTTATATAAATGAAAATATAAATGTTCGTTTGTACAAAATCGCTAGTCTCGGAAATTCTTCACCGATTGCTTTGAAATTCACGGATTGAGCTGCATTTGAATACGAGCGTGTTGTTATATACCTGTTATGATTCTCACTCTCTTCACCCGCAATTTTCCACACCCATGCTAGGAGGCGCTTTTTTAATTTTTTCGACACCCATCATGTAATATGTCATTATAAAGCCCTTTAAATGCATTTTCATATTATGTACCTCCCCTTCCCCTCACCCCACTTTCGCCCTCGGTAGATTAGAGAATATAGATATTATTTATATCTATATACATAAAAATGTAAATGTTCGTTTGTAAAAATCGCTAATCTCGGAACGTTATTCACCGATTGCTTTGAAATTCACGTATTGAGTTGTATTCGTATACGAGCGTGATGTTATATACCTATTATGAACCTCGCTCCTCCCTCCCCCAATTTTTCACACACCCCTTCGTCTAATCCCACATTGCCCCGGGGACACAGTTCTATATAAATAAATATGTAAATGCTCATTTATACAAAATCTTATATCTCCGAAAGATCTTCACCGATTGTTTTGAAATTCACCGTTTGCATTGCATTCGAATATAAGCATGTTTTTATATGCGTATTATGAGCCTCGCTTCCCTCTCCCTCCAATCACATTTCAATTTTTTTTCGGCACCCCTTATGTGGTACACTGTTAGAAAGCCCTTGAACCGCTGTTGCAATTTATACACCTCCCGTCCCCACTCCCCTCAATTTGCCTCTTGGGGACCGATGTACAGGACTGTGAACTGGTGGCATACGCGGATGACGTGATATTACTGATCTGGGCACAGTCGAGACAGCAACTTGAACAAAAAAGTCATGAATCTTTAAAATTTATTCAGAATTGGGCAGAAACCAACAAAATAGAAATTTCACATGAAAAATCGTCATCATTAACTTTTGGCAAACCCAAACACCTTAAGCGGGGCCCCATATTTAAACTTCAAGGTAAATCAATAAAATCAGAAACAACACTAAAATACCTGGGGGTAATATTAGATAAACAATTATCATTTCTCCCACATGTGGCTCAAAAGAGAGTAGAAATCGGAAAAATAACTCAAAATCTTTATAAATTTTCATCAATCTCAGGTCGACTCCCTCCGGAATTTTTTAAGATTTGGTACTCGGCGATCTTACAAAGGAAACTGGCCTACGCGTGTGCTGTCTGGTTTCCACGTATGGCGCAAAATCACGGTCGTCGACATTTGCTCTCGGCACAAAGGAAAGCTTTGTTGCTGATAACGAGAGCATATCGCAATACGTCAACAAACGCCCTGCAGGTCCTCACAGGTCTCCCCCCACTGGATTTGCAGTTGGAGGCGGAGGCGGAGTATTCGGGGACGATTCGTCTCGGCAAGTCAACAGAAAAGGCTTTTGCTCCACTATACTATCCAAAATGCTCAAAATACAAAACATCACCACTAACAAGTGAAATACAAATTTGTGAAATAAACGACTATGTAGGCAAAATTACAATATACACGGACGGTTCCAAAATGTCCGAAGGCACAGCCTCGGCATTTTGTGTGTACGAAAAAAACGAGCAAATCTGTACTTGGAGAGCGAAACTGTCCCAGGATAACTCCGTCTTCCAGTCAGAACTCTTCGCGATCTCTTCAGCATTAGAGTGGATAGAGTCGGACAAACATTCTCAATATTTAATCATAACGGATAGCCTATCAAGTTTAAAAGCATTAAACAATTTTGATAATACAAACTATTCAATACTAAAAATTCTTCAACAATTACAAACAACAGTAAAAGATATATACTTCAATTGGACAAAAGGACATTCAGGTGTTGAGGACAATGAGGCAGCTGACCAACTGGCAAAATCGGCAGTAACGGATGAAATACTAATACATACATTTTTACCATATCCAGCTTCTTCACTAAAATCACAGACAAAGCAGAATCTGTTAAAAAATTGGCAAAAACGCTGGACGGATATACGACACAGGCCGATATACGAAGGAATTCTTGCCATTGTTTGACCACAAGTATTTAGTAAACAACAGATACTTGCACATATTTTTAACAAATCACGGCCCCTTTCAGGAACACTTATACAAAATTAACAAAAGAGACTCCCCACTATGCATTTGTGGCTTGCCGTCAACATCGTTACACTATGTATTATACTGTACATTAACATCGCATTATCATCTCAAAAACACACACACGTATGAATTTAGCAAGTTGGTGGCGGGATGTAAAAGAGAAACAACAACTACTCAACAAGATCATACAATGCATGAGGTTTATAGAAACAAACGAGTACATCTTTTCAAATCCAGAACCATTCTAGTCCGACTCCATCACTAGGGTGTAGCATGGAGGGAGAAACGGGTTATTAGCGGGTGCCAGAAACTTCTATCACTTTTGAATTTTTATCTTGTGCATCTCTCCAAACTCTTGTATGCGCAAATTGTAAATAGTAGGTGTCTTGTAATGTGTTTCTAATTGTGATGTTCAATATAGTGTGTTTAATGTACTGTGCAATCCCTGTAAATCCATGAAAAATGTAAATAATTATGCAATCACATTCAAATGATCCTCATGTAATCACTACACACAGTCATGCAAATAGTAGGTGTTTGATATTGTGTTGTAATGTGTTTCTAATTGTCATGTTAAATATTGTGTGTTAAATGTACTGTGACGTATATATATCCAAGAAAATTGTAAACAATTATGCAATCACATTAGGTGAAATGATCCTCATGTAATCACTACATACAGTCATATATCTGGATGTGAAATCTTCGGTTCGCCCAGAAAAATTGGGTAACCAATTGTGATTGTAATTGTAAATCTCACAGTAACCGAAATAAATCTCAGCAGCTTGATCAGGGACCCGACGCTCCCTCTCAGACTCTGGTTGAGAGTCAGGAGGAGTGGATGTGGTCTACCCCTCGGGATTGCACTAACACTCTAAAGCGAAAGCTGAGTTCCCGAGGTGGTCATCGCTGTCATCGCTGTCTGGGCACAAAACTGAAATATTTCGTTAGTAATTTTATTTCTTATGGGGTTTTTTATTACTTCGTGTTTTTTTTTGTTTTTTTTTTTGTTTTTTTGCAATTTTATATGGTTCTGTTACAATATTCTTTCTTCTTTTTCAGTGCAGTTGATCTGATTTAGTTCATCCAAATAATGTCTCGCAGAAGATCAAACTTGGGTTGTCGCACTCGCGGATCGGAAGAAGTGAGATGAGCAACTGCAAACCAAATTGAGGAAGAACGAGCATCAGCAAACGAGCAAAATAGACAAAGAATAGCTCAAATACGTGCAGAGGAATCATTAGAGCTATGTGCAGCCAGACTTGAGGATGCACGGCTGCGAACATGATGAGCGCGTTCTGCAGCTTCAACTCTGCTTCGCTCTCAACAGCCTGAAGGTGAATGAAAGACCGCAACGAGAAACAGCAGATTAGTGGCAAACCCGATTCCGTGCTCAGCAAACACGCGATTACAATTGTCTTGCATTCCTTTGCAACCCAGCTAATGATTATGGTTTGAGCCGGAATGTTCTCTCAGCATTATGACTGAAGTGTGTTCTAATTGCAAGGTCTGAAATTGAATGGCAAAACAATAGGAACGTGTTGCGCTGCCATAAAAATTAAACCGCTTCAAGTTGGAGAACCGGCAGAGTCATTAAAAAGTTTGATTGCAGGATGTATTGCCGAATCAAAGATATTCCTATCTAACATTACGAAATGCAATTCATGCTTCCAAAGGACGTCGTTAGGCGCAGAAACCGTAACAGCTCAAATCATGCCAACTTTCAAAGTGAAAAGACAAGTTTATCCTAATGCCGGCTACCTGCTTCGGTTCCCAGATAGTCAACATACATTCCCACAAATGTATTTCATCGCGGATGGTATTAATGACTTGAACGCACACTGGAAACTATGGATATACTTTATACAGAAGAAGGACAGAAGAAGATGGCTGTAAATTAGCAACCATACAAATGCGAAACGGTGACATTAAAGTAGTTAACCATTGGGTTGTTCCATATTCGCCTTAGCTATCAGAAACATTACGACGTCATTTGCAAATAAACGTGGAATACTGTGATTCCGTTAAATCGATCAGGTACATTTGTAAGTACGTGAATAAAGGAAGCGACATGGCTGTTTTGCTTGCAATCAGAAATAAGTGATAGGCATGCGGTCTTAGATGTCAGTGAAATTTCACAGTATCCGGCTGGAATATACATAAGTATCAGAGAAGCTGTATGGTTTCTCATATATGAACGAAGTCCACCTGTTTTTCTCATAGCGCTACATCTAGAAAAGGGACAATTCGCTTATTTCACAGCTGCAAATGTGCAACAAATAGCCCTGAATCCAGCGGATACAACTTTAACTGCTTTCTTCACATTGTGTCAAAATAAAGTGTTTGAGGAGAAACTGCTGTATGCGGAAATGCCTAAGTATTAACATCGAAAGCGAGTAGAAAATCATTTGAACGACGCAAACGAGGTGAAGATAATCTGGGATATTCAAAGAAACTATGATAGGCAAACTCTACATATTGCATCCCAATCAAGATTAATGCTTCTTTCTTTCCATGCTGCTTATAAATGTGCCCGGTCCAGCATCTTTCTAGCAATTAAGAATTGCCAACGGCGTTACATATGTCACTTTCTGCAATGCATGTCAAGCTCTGAATTTATTGGACAACGCTCGATACTTGGTTGAATGCATTAATCACGCGTGCAACACGTCACATCCAAATAAATTCGTGCATTGTTTGCAACCATATTGACCGTCTGCTATCGTCCATCTCTAACCAAATTATGGAAGAAATACAAGTCGCATATGGCTGAAGATATTTTCTGTCGAAATGCAAGTATAAATAGGGATTTTACAGCCGAAATCTACAACAAAGCGTTGATAATGATTAGAGATTTGTGCTTAGATATTACGAACAAAGTTTTCAATAAATTTGGAATGCCATCAACGAATCGATCTAAAGCTGCTTCGTTCGATGTAGAATTGCGTCGTGAACAGAACTGCAACACAGGTTATTTTTATCGTAAGCGCAATCAAGTATTCCTAAGTTGACGCTTGAGCAAAAAATGCATTTACGATCAAATAATGCAAACTGTCAATAACGGGTTATAAAAATATTTTTCTTAGAGGCACCGGGGGTATCGGGTAAGAAGTTCCCAATTAGATTGATTCACACATCACTTTGATCCCAAAATGACATAGCCTTAGCTCTTGCGTCGTCCGGAATAACTGCGACATTGCCACAAGATGGAAGGACAGCTCATTCCGCTTTCAAATTGTCATTGAACACGAAATACATTGAAACTCTCACGTGCAATATTTACAAAGCATCCGGCATCGGAAAAGTATTGCAGAAAGGCAAATTTATTGTTTAGGATGAATGCACAATGGCGTACAAAAAATCGTTCGATGTTCTTGATAGATCATTGGAATATTTGCGTGGAAACATCAGTCCATTTGGGAATGCATTAAGATTGCTTGCAGGAGATTTCAGGGGAAAATTACCTGTAATCCCTCGATCGGTACCAGCGGACGAAAAAAATGCTTTCCTGAAATACGCTACTTTGTAGCTACATTAAAATTAAAGACATTAAAATTAAAAACTAATATGCGTGTCAAGCAGCAAAACAACAGATCAGCTGTGATATTTTCACATCAATTGCTGGAATTTGGGAACGGTAAGGTGCCGGTTGATCTGACCTCATGAAGAATGTCATTGCCTTATAACTTCTGCAATTTAGTGACGTCAAAAGAAGAACTGGTTGAAAAAATATTTCACAATATTTAAACAAATAATAAGAATCACAAGAATCATAATTGACTGAGTGACTAAGCTATTTTTGCGGCCAAGAACAAAGACGCCCACGAACTTAACAGCATTATTCAGTCCAACATTCAAAGCGAGGCAGTCACATACAAGTCCGTCGACACTGTTGTGGAAGCAGATGAAACAGTTAAGGGGTCTTGTACCTTATAAACGCATCGAAAATTAACGAAAAACTTCAAAGTTTGAATTAGTCTGTCTCCAAAGCCTTTTTATGTATAAGCATGAAATTTTGGGTATTGATTAAACAGATTTTGCTTTGTAATATGCTTCCATTAGAAATTTATTAACCCTTTATAGAATTTGTGTATTGTTGAAAACAAAATAGCTCTTTTTTTACCCCATAAGTCATTGCGCGCATGATATCTTGAGAAAGTATGTATGGATCGGCATGAAATTCGGTAAAGATACTAAACATATATGTGTGTTTAAAATGACCTACTCTTAAGCTAAAATTATTTCATTAACTATATAAAAAAATATTTTCGTAAAAAAATAATAAAAAATTAGTATTTTTATTGAATAAAAATAGTCATAACTAAAAATATTACCATTGTAAATACTTAAAAGTATATCATTTTAAACACACATATTTGTTTAGTATATTTACCAAATTTCATGACAATCCATAGATACTTTCTCAAGATATCATGCGCGCAATGACTTATGGGGTAAAAAAAGCAGCTATTTTGATTTCAACAATACACAAATTCTGTAAAGGGTTAATAATTTTCTAATGGTAGCATATTACAAAGCATAATCTGTTTAATCAATATCCAAAATTTCATGTTTATACATAAAAAGGTTTTGAAGATAGACTAATTCAAACTTTGAAGTTTTTTGTTAATTTTTGACGCTTTTAAAAGGTACAAGACCCCTTGATTATCCAACAGAATTTTTTAATTCACTCGATCTGTCAGAAATGCCACCTCAGTTATTGCAACTGAAAATCGGCGTGCCAATTATCATGCTACGAAATATCCACCAACCAAAGCTTTGCAATGGCACGCGGCGTGAAGTAAAACAATTAATGAACAACGTCGTAAATGCAACAATCTTGACAGGACCTTTCAAATGTGAAGATGTCATCATTCCCCGCATTCCCGTGATTTCAACGGATATCCCATTTCAATTTAACCCCTTGAGGGGTACGATTAATCAAGATTTACACCAGAAAAAAATTATTAAATTTTACTTTTCTAAGTTTGGTGGAAAAAAGTAGTAAAATAATTTTTTCTTATTTTGTAATAAAAAAATTTACAAATTTCCTGTGGGAATTTCGCATTACACGAACGCAATTGCTTGCACTTCAAGCGTTAAGAGATTGCAGTTGATTGGCACTTGAAATCACCATAACAAAGCTCAGGGCCAATCTTTAGAATTCTGCGATTTAGATCTAGACACGGATTGCTTCTCACACGGACAAGTATATGATGCGTGTTCAAACATCGACAAACCAGACAATGTCTATAAAAAATATTGTATGCCCGCAAGCACTGTGAAATTAAGCATGATAGAACCGAGCGCTTTCTCTTTTCTTTCGTTTCCATTTAACCTGGCTGAGCCACATCAACGCTTGGGCTGGTGCAGCTAGTCTTTTAATAAAAATGTTAAAACCTTAATGACTCTGCCCAGCTACTATAAGAAACATTATGATACTTCGGTTATACATTTGCATTTTTGTCTAACAGAAAGGCTTTAAAATGTTTATAAAACTTAGCAACAACAACAACAACAAACTATTGTGAATAATTATTTGCCTCTAAAACTTTTTTATTTCCATTAAATTGCATTAAATATCCTTAAATATAATTTTTTATTATCTTTAGAAATATTACGAAATCTTTTAGATCAGGAAATTTTAATACTAGTTTTTTATCTTAACAAAAGACAACAAAACAAACAAATTTAAGAAAAAAGTCCTGATCAGTTTAATATCTCTCTATTCTAAAAAAAAGTAACTACCGCTGTCACCGCCGCCGCCGCCGCCGCCGGTTTTGATTTTTTTGTGACCGGAGGCCTTTCTTCGTTAATATTAACAAAAATAATGCATACAAAAATATGAAAATCAGTGGTTTTATACAGAAATGTTTGATAAACACGCTGATGCAGACAGTTTTCAAATCGAAGAATTATTTTAAGAGATATTTAATGCTAAAGTTGGACAAAATCGTTCCACTAAAAAAGTTTTATAGCAGCAAAATCTATGCATGGCAGTGTAATCATTTTTAGATCATTTTATGCGTTAGAATTTGCCGGAGTGCAGATTGCATTAATTTTTTTATTTTGACTCATTTTTTCAGGTTTTATTTCTGTTTTAAATTCAAATTTTCAGCATTTTTAGAGATATTTTTTACAGATTTCAGAAAATTGTACTAATTTAAACTGTTGCCAACTGCATAAAAAGCGCAAGCAATAATGTTTGCTTCAAATTAAAAATTTATTTACACGTGACTATTATAAACAGGAAAAAAACTTTCAAATTAGAATTAAATAATTACGTATAAAAAGCAGGAACTTATTAAAAATTACGTCATAAAAAGTATACACGTGAATTTTAAAAGAGAAAGGATATTGTAAAATAATAAATTCATTAACATGCGTTAGAAGTCTTAGGAGAAATTACGTCATATTTGCGTCACATTATAGTTATTACATAAAATGAACACAAAATAATATTACAAAAAAGTTTAAATTTAGAAATTGCGCTAGACATTTATTTGATATTTTGAGAATTAATTTAAAATGTCTCATTTAAAAGAACTTTCTTTTCGCTTTGTTAAAAAATACCAGGAGACAAAGACGCTCTTTACTTAATTCCTTTTATATTAGCTTATTTTGAAATGTTGTTACACGTTTATACGTCATCAAGTTATTTTTATTTCGACGTTTTATTTGTGTTTTCATTAATGTTGTACGAATTTATTTGTTCTTTCGTTACTTAAAATAAAAATGATATCAATTTGTATAATTTGGCAAGTGGTTTGGCGATTTATATAATTTGGCGAAATGGGTCGACAGGATAATCAAGTAGTACCGCACGGATTTGGCGTTAAAATTCCCCAATCAAAGAGAAATGAATAGAAATTCGTTTATAGGGAGATCGCCACTGTTTTTTAAATTATAATTCAATCTTTCGAAATTTTTTTGAAGCCGATCAAATTAGCGTGCATTTAGAGTCTGCGGTGTCCTGACGGGGGTTGGCGAGCGTAGCTCGTAGGGGGCCGAGCCCCCTAGTGTTGATATAAAAAAAATGGTAAGAAACTGCTGTTTTCCAGCATAATTGATTCTGTTGTTATCGCATTAATTTTATTTTTCTTAAAACAACAAATCAGTTTAATGAAGTAACATCTTTCTAAATTGTTTAACAGACAGTTGTTAACTTAACATAATTATAACGTAATCTATTTGCTATGACGCATGACTTGTTGCCAATCAATTTAAACGAAAACACTCTCAAAAATCAATTATCTAAAACTTGGAAAATCTAAATAAAAAATAGGATGAAAAATGTCATTCAAAATCTAATCTAATTTCCAAGAATAAATATCAAACCCAATTAATAACTTAACTGTCAAAATAGTATTATTTTAAAAATAAATGCTGTATTTCAATTTCAAATACTACGTAAAGCGTATATAATTTAGTGAGATGAGATCAAATATACCAAATAAAAAGATAATTCATGAAATATACCTAATCAGCGAAATCCTTATATCTTCAAAAGTTTAATGTTTAGAATTAAAAAAATAAAAACTATTTATTGAAATTGTGACTTATCGAATGTTAAATAGGCATCAAAGTTATTATTTATTGAATTTTATGTTTGATTTGTAACTATACATTAGGGTGGAATTTAAGTATAGGGTAAAAAAAAAAAAAAAAAAAAAATGTTTTAATATGTAATAGTGAAAACTTTTTTCCTTTTTGGATGTCTAAACTTTTGGCTGAAAAGGTTTTTTAAAATTAATTTGTTTTCCGGTTCCTCAAGGACGTGAAAGTTTTAAAATTTCAGTATAAAGTAACTTATAGTAAACAACGTATCTGTTAGCTCATATCTGCTTATATTAAGCAAATCTTACCCAGAAGTCACCACAAGGAGGTGGCTAAATATCGACTTCCACCCTCCTTACCTCCCTTGTTATGAATTAATTCAATTGGATATTCAGCCTACTGGCTTCTTAGGGAAACTTTGGCATTACATTGCGGGAATTCAACTTTCCCAAGATAAAGCCATCTCTTACTTAATATCTAAAGACGGTTGACGCAGCTCGCGGGACAAAGTTTCCACTCTGTTTGAGTATTGCAAGGAAAATCTAAAATTCAGATGTACCCCCTGTTTGTGCTTTTTTTAAAGTTCTTCATACGATCAGTCCGTCAAGACAGGATCCATGTTTTTATAGTCTATAATTTCAATATGATCGCATTTTTTCAAGTTGCTTTCCTATTTATCCAGAAAATCCTTTAGTACCCGTAGTTTTTCCAGCAAGAAATAAGTATCTAAAAAAAAGTTCATTTGGATGTAATAAGCAAATTATCCATTGTTAAGTTTTTAGAGACTTGCTTCCGATGTTTTGACAACTCCAGATTTGCGTCCTGTATTGGCGGCATTTCTGTTTCAGCCAATAAATTTCAAACTTGAAATGTCTGTATTATTATTTTGAAAACACACCAAAATTGCAGTAGCTATATTAATATGAGAAGAAGATGTTAATGAAATATGACCAATATATTTTGATTCTGGTTTTTGAAGTAAGATCATGTGTTCTTTAATGATTCTTCGTTATACGTTTTCCCTTTGCTTCAGTTATCATAGTGTTATCCTTTCTGCCATCGAAATACAAACCTTCTATAATCATTCATTTCGTCTTTCTTGTTCTTTCAAATCCTTCTTTTTCCTTCTCTTTGTCTTCTTCAAGTCCTTTTGTCAGTTACCTTTTCTTTATTATCATCAGAAATACCCATATCTTCTAGGGTACCATTTGCAATAATATTTGCAGTTCTGTCTAATATTCCGGTTCTTTCACCTTGTTGATTGTCAAATGGAGGTTTAGAAGAAATACCGACTGAACGTTTTCCTTCCGAACTATTTTCTACATTTGGTGAGTCTTTCAATCAAAACATCACTTTTTTGTTTTAAAATAACTTTTCCTTCCCTTGATATTTCCTTTTCCAGTCTTGCTGCACCATTTTTGCAGTTTTTGTATCTATTGATCCTATTTCCCTGACCCCATCTCTCTTTGGTCTTTGAGAAAGTGACATTCTTGTTCTGATGCATGATAATATTTAGTGCATTTAGACAAAGAATAGTTTCTGCACGATTACCTAAAATTTTGCAATTTTATATTACATTTAGGATTATTCTTTCTAATCTTGATATTTTTCTTCAAATTTTGACATTTCTCACGATAGGCTTTAATCATTTTTTATGATTTGTGTATCAGAAACCGTTGGAATTGAAGGTGTCAGCAATACACTTTTAATTGTATCAGAAACAGTATGTTCCAGATTCCAGCTGTCAGATTTTAAGTTAAATTGAACCCATAATTAAAGTTTCATAACATCTTCATATGTTCGCCAAAGATGACAGTCTAATGAAATTGTTTTGTTTCACGAAATACAAGACACTTCGACAAATTTCTAGATTTAGGCACGTTAGTAGACATTGTCACATTTGACGCCGACTGTTTATTGAAAAATAATCAAAGAAACTGTAAACACGCGCTAAATCGGACTAACATTTTATGAGTTGCAGCCAAATAAATCAGAGACAATGAAAGGCGACGCCCACTACGCTAGCTTCTACAAAAGTCAAATAAAGTGGGGCCATCGTTTCCATGGCACTAAAACTAAATTATACTCTTTACTACAGGACATTAGCACTTCATTATTTTAATTTTGCAAAATATAAATTTAACAATAAATTTAAAACACTTTTCATGCAATTATTGGTTTTTATTTGTTTTTTAGGGAAAATCAGGCGCTTTGAGGATCCGGAAAATATCATTTTAAAATTAAAAGAAAATTATTTTCTTTTTATGAAGTTAAAAAGGAAAAACATAATCACTATTAGAATATAAAATTCGAAACTTCGTTTTTTAGTTCCACCCTACTATACATCTGTAACTACTAACAAGTTCATAAGATATGTAATACCACTAATTATTTTTATAAACGAATATCATCGACATGAAAAAGTGATATAAATAACCGTATAAAATAATTATATAATAAATAATAATATATATATAAGTTATATAATATAATTCATTATGTAAGAAAAAATTCTTAGAGTATTTCTTTTTTTTTATAAATACTATTTTTTTTCTCACGAGAACCGTTTTTTTTTAAATATTTCTGTAGAATTTAATAAATCATGTGAAAATTTAATCGCTAGAAAACTGGAAAGAAATCAGTTTTAGAAAGGGTTTATTTGCATATTAGTTGTCCTTACGGAGGATTATTAGATCCGTTTTGAACAGGTGCTTTTGTAGCAGCATTTAGGGTAAAAATTTACATAAAAAATGTTGGTTTAGAACTCCCTCCCCCCCCCCCCCCCAAAAAAAAAACTTTGTAAATAGAAACTAACGATAGACCGAAATTTTTCCTTGTAGAGTATTTTTTCTCGCAAATGATATTCTGAAACTAAATTAGTGTCAACGTGCAATATCTACAGAAATGTACACAGTGTATTATAAAGAGTAAAATAATTTTATTTTCAAGTTAATATTATATTTAAATGTAACATGCAGGGTGAGTATAAAAAATAATGACACGGAATTCAGGAAAAGACATTTATTGATGATATCACTACAAACAATTAAAATTCTTAAAAATAAGACCATTGTGTGTCGACATACCTTTGCCGAATTGTTGACCACGCTTGGAAGGGGGTGTCGGAGCGTTCTTCAAGCAGCGTTGTCGTGGCCGTTTTGACATCTGATAGAACCTTCCTGAAACAGGGAATAGTCCCAGGTAAAAAAGTCAGCAAGAAACCTTAAAAAAAAATCTTCAGGGAAACTGAAGGTATTTGGAACTAAAATTACCTTCAGCTTACCTTTAGGTAAAAAACATGTATTTTCCCTTAACCTTCTGAGTTCCAAATACCTGCTGTTTTCCTTCAGGTAAAAAACCTGTTATTTCCCTTCACCGATTTTGGCAGAAATATCTGCAGTTTTCCTTTAGGTATAAAAGCTGTATCTTCTCTTTACATTATATCGTTGCACCTGCATGCGGACTGCCTTCTGTGCAAATTCGCATCAGATCAATACATAATAATGATTACATATCCAGTTCGACATTGATTTGATACATATTAATAAACTAAACATATTAATAAAAATACTCAAATGGAATTAAAAATTTGTGAAGTTGGTTGATTTAACATTAGCTTTTGGGGGTATCATGTCATGGCTTTGTATAGGCTCGTTTCTGGAAATCAACTATGCTTATAATAAATTGCATGAACAGTGTTGGCAAAATTTAGAAAAGTGCCCCTTCTGTGCAGCAAAGTGGGGGGAGGGGCATTGAATGTGCATAACATGAATAAGTGGTCACATGCCTTTTGAAAGATATATCACATGAGGGGCGTCAGCAAAATTTAGAAATGTGTCCCGGGGTGGGGGGGGGGAAAGCACCGGAGGTGCGTAACATGAATAAGTGGTAACAGGACTTTCCAACAATATGTGACATGAGGGGTGTCAGCAAAATTTAGAAAAGTGCCCCCCGGGGGGGCAAAGTAGGGGGCAGGGGCATTAGAGGTGCATAACATGAATAAGTGGTCAAAGGCCTTTTGAACGATATGTCACATGACGGGTGTTGGCAAAATTTAGAAAAATGCCCCCGAGGGGGGGGGGGCAAAGTGGGGGGAGGGGCAATAGAGGTGCATAACATGAATAAGTGGTCACAGGTCTTTCCAACAATATGTGACATGAGGGGTGTCAGCAAAATTTAGAAAAGTGCCCCCCCGGGGGGGGCAAAGTGGGTGGAGGGTCATTAGAGGTGCATAACATGAATAAGTGGTCATAGGCCTTTTGAACGATATGTCACATCAGGGATGTCAGTAAAATTTAGAAAAGTGCCCCCCCCGGTGGGGCAAAGTGGGGGGGAGGGGCATAACATGAATAAGTGGTCACAGACCTTTTGAACGATATGTCACATGAGAGGTGCCGGCAAAATTTAGAAAAGTGACCCCCCCCCGGGGGGGGCAAAGTGGAAAGAGGGGCATTAGAGATGCATAGCATGAATAAGTGGTCACAGACCTTACCAACGATATGTCACATGAGGGGTGTCAGCAAAATTTAGAAAAGTGCTCCCCCCCGTGGGGCAAAGTGGGGGGCAGAGGCATTACAGGTGCATAACATGAATAAGTGGTCAAAGGCCTTTTGAACGATATGTCACATCAGGGATGTTAGCAAAATTTAGAAAAATGCCCCCCGGGGGGGCAAAGTGGGGGGGAGGAGCATTAGAGGTGCATAACATGAATAAGGGGTCACAGACCTTTTGAACGATATGTCACATGATGGGTGTCGGCAAAATTTAGAAAAATGCCCCCGAGGGGGGCGGCAAAGTGGGGGGAGGAGCATTAGAGGTGCATAACATGAATAAGTGGTCACAGTCCTTTCCAACAATATGTGACATGAGGGGTGTCAGCAAAATTTAGAAAAGTGCCCCCCCCGGGGGGGGCAAAGTGGGTGGAGGGTCATTAGAGGTGCATAACATGAATAAGTGGTCATAGGCCTTTTGAACGATATGTCACGTCAGGGATGTCAGCAAAATTTTGAAAAGTGCCCCCCCCCCCCGGTGGGGCAAAGTGGGGGGAGGGACATAACATGAATAAGTGGTCACAGACCTTTTGAACGATATGTCACATGAGAGGTGCCGGCAAAATTTAGAAAAGTGCCCCTCCCAGGGGGGGAGCAAAGTGGCAGCATGGATATCGGATGTGTATAACATGAATAAGTGGTCACAGGCCGTTCCAACTGTATGTTACACGATAGGGACAGGTGTTGGTAAAAGTTAGAAAAGTGCCGCACTTTGGGCTTTAGTATTGTGCCCCCCCCCCCCCCCCCCCTTGAAATTTTTATATATTTATAATTTTTATCGGAAACCTCCGATGAAAATGCTGCAATTTCAAAAAAAGTCCGAAAAGTAAGAGATAATGAAATCCCCCAAATCAGAATATGCTTATAAATGCGACGTACATCGCAGAACAACGGATTTCACTGCAGAACATTTCAAATTTTCATTTTCAAGAAAATTCACCATTCAATGTAGGAAAAATCGCAAAATTTGTCACTCATTGGTTAGAAAAAAAATCACCAAATTCTTTAATCGTTCATTTAAAAAGTAAAGATGAAAATAAGCAATCGCCAGTTGCCACTCAACGAGTAAATGTGAAAAACTGACGATTAAAAATATGGAAAGTACCAGCCAAACGCAAGATTTTCCAAAAGGAATTTCGTAAAAGAATTGGGAAAGAGAAAAATGTGAATTTTGTCAAAAGATCGCGAAAAAACACACATTTCGTTAGAGGATTACGAAAAAAAAAATGTAAATTTCATGAAAGGATCACCAAAAAAGCGAATTGTATCAAAGAATCGCAAAAAAGCGAGAATTTTGTCAAAAAATCACAATAAAAACAGCACATTTCGTCAAAGGATTGTGGAATAAATGCAAATATGGTCAGTGGATTGCGGAAAAAAACACAAATATCGTCAATACATCGCAGAAAAAAAAAAAAAACAATTTCGTCAAAGAATCGCAAAAAACCCACACATTTCATCAAACGATCTCTGAAAATCCAAAAATTTCGTCAAAGAATCGCGAAAATACGCAAATATCATCAATAGAGCAAAGAAAAAACACAAGTATCGTCAATGGATCATGGCAAAAACACAAAATTCGTCAACAGATCGTCAAAAAACACAAATTTAGTTAAAGGATCGCGGGGGGGGGGGGGGGGGGGTATGAGAATTTCGAAAAAAAAAACCCGAGAATTTTGCCAAAGAATTGCGAAAACGAATGTGAATTTTGTCAATAGATCGTGAAAAAAACGCACATTTTGTCAAAGAAACGAAAACATTGCCAATAGATCCGGAAAAAATGTGAATTTCGTTAAAGTATCTGGAAAAAATGCATAATTAGTACCAGGAGGGATCCCCTACCAACCCTCCCTCTACATTTCAGAAAATTTGCTGCAAATTTCAGATTTTTTAAACCTATTTTTTTCAATTTTGAATCATACCTACTACTCAGTGGATAAACATACCTAAAATATACCCATAAATTATATATTCAGTGACATAAATGTACTTACTGGCTACTAAAGAAATTATTTTCACTCGCTAGTAACTGGCTACTAAATAAAGTCAACCTACCTGCCAGTGGCTACTAAGCAAAATTCCTTATTTTCATCTTTATTAACCCTCCGTCTACCAGACGGGTCCATTGGACCCGACAGGTACATACAAAATATTCATTCAAACCAGAAATTTCTTTAAAATAAACTAAGTATATAAACCAAACAAAAATAAGGTAAATAAATAAGTTAAATAGTTTTAAATAAAAATTCTGGTGTAGAACGTTTTATTAAAACTTGAATAAAATTCCCGGTAGATCTAGGGTTAAAAAGATTGTGAAATTCATCAACGGGTCGCGAGAAAAACTCGTACAGTTCATCAGTCATGGAGAACAAACCATGAAATTCTTCAGCCTGTTGTGGAAAAACATACAAAATTCGACGAACAGTTGCGAGAAAAAATCCATGATTTTTGCTAATCAGTTACAGGTAAAAAACTTCGTCAGTGCACCGCCAGAAAAAACCGTTGATCTTCTCTAATCTGTCGCAAGAAAAAGTCTCAAAATTCACCTATGTTAAAAGAAAAAATCCAGAAAATTGCAAATCGGTCGGGGCTAAAAAAAAATCGCGGAATTCGTCAGTAGATCGACGGAAGAAACTGCAAAATTCGTACATCAGTAGCGGAAAAAAACTCTCTCCAATCGGCCTCAAGAGAAATATAGCAAAATTTAAAAATCAGACACCGGTAAAAAAAAAAGCGAAATTCGTCAGTAGACCAGAGAAAAAAATGGAAATTCGTCGATCAGCCATGCAAAAAAAACCCTCGAGATTTGGCCAATCAGTTGAAAAAAAGACACAGTTTATCATTCGACTGTGAAAAAATATCACAATTTTCACTGATCTGTCACGAGTAGAATGCGAAATTCGTCGATCGGTAGCAGAAAAAAATATTATCGTTCGCAAAAAAGAGAGAAAAAATTTGCTGTCAGAAGTGGAGGGTATACAGAGGTAAATGTCGTATACCTTCTGGTTCTTTTTCAGTAACACTGCTTAACTTCCGTTTCTCAAAAAGCTATTGTATATACACTCTAAGGTATACCAGAGTTTCCCGTAGACAGTGTCAGGAGGGTGCTGCACCCTGCCTGCCCTTAGGTTTACAAAACAGCAGCCCTCATACCCCTGATGGAAAACATTAGCACCCTTGTTGCTCACAGCTGAAAAAAGTGCCTTTAGTCCTTTCTTTATTAAAAAATTTACTTGCATAGTAAAAATTGCCTCATTGCTGTCTTTAAAATAGCGTCCTGTCTATTAAATATTAAAAGTAATTTTAAAAATCAAAAGGATGCCTTTAAAAATTAAAAAAAGTGTCCTTAAAAATCCAAAACATGCCTTTCGGAATCCAAAAGTGCCCTTTTCCTACAAGAAGCACCCTGCCCTTTTTTAAACATGGGAGAAACTCTGAATATAGCCTCTGTTTTTTTTTTTTTTTTTTTTACGTTTACATCGCTGCATACGAGTGCCCTTTTTTCTAGAAGTTTACTGTAGAAAAAACGGGTCAGTGCCCATCAGGCACAGATTTTTTTAATAAAGGACACACTTGTACCTTGTAAAGAAACGAAAAAAAAAAAAAAAAAAAAAAAAAACAATATTTGGAACTGGCTTGTTTAATGTTCTCATTTCTCAACAGAATTTTTTGATATTTTCCCACGACTGATTGAAATTTGTCAATTGTCCTCTCAAGCAACAGACGAATGTCACAATTTCTTTCTCCCGTAATCAAATGAAGAATTTTGCTAATTTTTAAACATTAAGTTTCATCATTAGGTCAGGGGGAAGCATCATAAACTTGTCAACTGGTCATATGAAAAAGAAAAAACCCCAAGAAATTTATCAGTCAGTAAAGGGTTAAAAAAAATCACACAGTTCTTTGATTGTCATGGGGGGGAAAATTATTTAATTCATCCATTGATCGCATGAAAAAAAATGTTTTGTTAGTAAGTTGTGGGGGGAAAATATGGAAATTTATCAACTTTTTATCAGAAAAAACGAGATCTGTTGATCAGCTTAGGTAAGGGAGAGGGGGGGGGGGGGGATCGGCAAAATTCATAAACCGACTGTTATGTATATATATATTCAGTTCCGCTAGTTGCTCGCAAGAAAAAATGCAATATTTGCCAATCAGTACAAGTAAAATACCCCAAAATTTGTCAATTGGTTACAAGAAAAAATTGCAAAATTCTTCATTCAGTCATCAGGGGAAAAAAAAAAAAATCTGAGAAATTCACCAGTAATCATTGGGCCCGGTAGCAGAAAGTTCCTGACGGGTGACGTGCGTCGCAGATTTTCTTTTCCATTTTGCAGACTTTTTTTTCCATTGGATCTTTTTCCAACTTTATATTATGTTTAGTTCTTTATTATTTATTACTAAAACTTAAGTTTATTATTAATAAAAATGAGTAAAATGCTTAAAAACATTAAAAGTAAATGATTAATTAATTAAAGGTTCATTTGTAACATTTTACCTGTAGATTATTTTCAGTCCCTGAAAGATCTGTCGCAGACACTTGGAGAATTTTCTGCTATTGGGTCATTGGGTGAAAAAAAAAGAGAAATTCTTCAATGTGTTGCTTTAAAATATTGTGAAATTTGTCAATCTGCTATGGAAAAAATAATGAAATGTAGCGGACAATCAATCGTGAGAAAAAAATCATGAGATTCTTCATTCGGTTGCAGAAAAAAATGGAATGCAGAAAATTAGCGAAAAATCGCTAAATTAATCACATTAAGTGACAATTGAATATTATCGTTGAATAATAATTATTGAACATCAATGTAAACAAAAAAGAATGCATAATTATATAAATTCACCAGTCAGTTACGATGAAAAAAATCACATTGTTCTTCAGTTGTAGCGGGGAAAAAATTGCTTAATTCACCCAGCGATCACATGAAAAAAAAAAAAAATAAGAAAAAGAAAAACCCCACAAGCTTACCAATTGGGTGCAAGAAAAAATGCAATATTTAAATGCAAATTGGTAGAAATAAAATATTGCAAAATTCATCAGTTGGTTGCGGGAAAAAATTGCAAAAATTCTCCTGCACTCATCTGAAAAAAATATTGCTTTAAATTTCTCTTTAACTGTTTTTTCATGAAAAAATTACTTTATTTAAAATAATTATACACATGTAAAATTATTTTTGGTACTTTTTGGTTAGCCGGGCACCAGTGTTATATATACATATAGGGGAAGACGGGGTACAATGAAACACGGGGTACAATGAAACATTACTTGTAAAATCAGTCAAATTTGTCATAGAGAGTTGCAGTTTATATATATGTTATACAACTATATGTTCCAATTACTGATGTGATTTGGATACATTCACACTTCTACAACAGTAGCAATAGAAGATTATTGCTTTTACGCCATTGAAAGTAACTTTCTTTACTAAAAGTAATTTTGTTTATTTTTCCTTGTTGTTATATGTAATAATTATTTTTTCTATACATTGTTTTCTTTGGGTTGTTGTCTTCATACCTCCAAAACCAAACTAAAAAAAATAAATATTAGAAGTTTGAAAATAAATTTTTATTTAGTAACCTCAGTGCGGGGTACAATGAAACACTTGCAGACGGGGTACAATGAAACATGTTTTATTATAGTAATAAAAGTAGTAAATAGAATATATTAGAAGTAAGAGTAGGAAAACAGAAAAAAAAAGAGTTTTGTTCTAACCAGGTCAGTAAAAAATGCTCTTGTTAAGCAATTAAAAAACAGAAAGAGAAAAAAAGCTGAGAAGGGATTGTTTTGTAAACAAACTCTGCCTGCTACAGACTCTGATGATGATCCAGATTTTTTTCCAGGCCCATCTGGTCATCGAGGTACTAAGAATGAGATATTCACACACAACATATATGGCACAAGCAGTATCCGTATAAATGAAAACATAAGGAAATATATACTGTTGGAGAAATCATACATTTAAATGAAGTCAAATGTGAAATACTTGATATAAAGACTCCAACATAGGTTTTTTTTTTTCCTTCTTTTTTAGAAACTTACATTTAAAAAAAAACTCATTCTGTTGAAACTACCACCCCATATTCCTTCAGGATCAACTGAAATATAAACAGAAATGCTAATTTTTGAAACTGACTTGCGCCAATTTAATGTAAAATGAAAGGTGTTTCTTAAACTAATAGAAATTTCTTATTTTTCATCTTAGACTATACTATTTTTATCAATTTCCTTATTAATCAAGTTTTGTTTTTGTATTTATCTCATTTTTCATAAAATAAACTATACTGGGTGAAAATTGCTTCTATCATTAGGAGTGTTTCATTGTACCCCAGTATGTGTTTCATTGTACCCCGGCATACGGAGTACAATGAAACACTGTAAGACATTTATTTTTTGTTATTTTTCAAGCATAAAGATATTGTTTAGAACCTAATAAAAATTTATTTAGATGGGGAAAATACAAGATTAAAAATATGCATTAATTATATTTTTGTGCATGCAAAATCGTGGATAGGGAAAAAAAATTAGTAAATTTTGTTTCATTGTACCCCGTCTTCCCCTATATTGTAATATATAACACTAGCTCCCGGCTAATCGAAAAGTACCTTATTTTTTCTATATTTCATATTCTACATAATAAATTAATCTACAATATATAAAAATTCTTTTAATTATTTGGTACTTTTCGGTTAGCTGGGCGCCAGTGTTATATATACATATATATGTGTATATATATGTGCACATATATGCAATATATGTATGTATATATAACACTGGCAAACAGCTAACTGAAAAGTACCAATTATTTTTATGAGTCGAATATTGCAGCCAAAGATATTGAGCCCTGCTAAATGATTTGCAAGAGACATTACACCTTCACTGTGCATTATTAATCAAGCAGTTATGTTCCTAAAAAGATTATAGCTGCTCAATTTATAAAGGAAACTAAATCAGGTACTTACTAGTAAAATTTGTATTCCAATACATGGATCTATTAACTTGGGTCCTTTAAAGGACCCTTCACAAAATTTTATCACCTCAAAACAAGGAACCTTCATCAAACTTTTCACCTGCAAACAGGATCCTTCACAAAACTTTCCCACCTCCAAACTGAACTTTTTACAAGTTTAATTATTTAGGAGTAAAATCAGTCTTTCACTTTTAAACATAATGGAAATATATGAATATATTTTTCGCTATTATTTAAAAAAATAGTGAAATTTATCTTTAGTTGTACACGAAAATTTCTTATAAAAAGTTTTCCCCATACCACAGCATGAGCATTTCTAAATTAATGTGGCGATATTTTTTACCGAACATGATTCTTGTCGAATGCGTAGTGAATACAAAGTGCCGAATATCAATATTAATATTAAAAAGAAGTGTAATACAGCCCTCTTACGCTAAATATATATATATCAACTTAAAAATTAGTTAAAATTCGACTACTATACTGTTGAAAAACTCCCTGCAAAAAGAAAAAAATACAACAACACGACAACGTGACGATTAGTCCCGCTAGTTTTCCGAATGGCGGTTAAAACGTAAACACACGGTCTCAGAGTTGAGTTGGGTACTTCCTTCTCATTCTCCCGTGACATGGAGTCAGAAATAGAGCTCTGTAATCAAAAATCAAATGTTCCAACGAAAATTTGAAATAAATAAATTAATACGAATTATACATTTTTCATTTGTTTTTGAAAAGTAATTTTTATAAAAACTGGAAGTCACGCCTGATAGAGAATAAGGGCAATAACCCCACCTATATTTTTCAGCTTTAATCGTGGACGCCACCAAAATGAGGAGAGGGGGGGGGAGGGTCCCTTCCCCTCCATTTATTTTGAAATTTAAGTGACTACAGTGAAACCTCCCTGTGTGACCACCTCCATTAACCAACCACCTCTCAGAACGACTATTTTTTTCATGGAACGAAATTTATTCCTATAGGCTCAATACTAATTTTACCTCCATTCACAGACCATCCCAGTTGAACTCCCTCCATGAGCGACCAATTTGTTTGAAGAAAATGAAACAAATTCCGTTTTCTCCTGGTCGCTTGAAGAGGGTTTTATTAAACAAATAATTCCGGAGAGCGCATTATTCATCAAACTTCTAAACTAAATTTAGATTTTTTTTTAATTATTATTCCGGTAACTTTTAAGTGTTTAAACCCTTTTATGCCTTTTTTAGGCAATGAATTTAATTCTGATGACAAATTAAGAATGACGGTCAATAAACTCCCTTGCCCTATTCTGTCAGGAAACTCTCAAAGAAATAGATAATAATAGATACAAATTAATGAAATCTTCATTATTTATTGCTCCCCCCCCCCCCAAAAAAAAAGCATTTATTTACTGAACTTCGAAAGGACTTGGTTGGATAAGTTATAAAAGATAAAACCGTATTCATTTTTTAAACTTTGTAGTAATTAACTTATGTTTTGATACTTAAATTTTTAATTTTTTTCTTAATGTGAAAGATAAATGTTAGTAACATTGTTATCTTTTTTCAACAATTAAAATCTAGATTTAAACATAACCTCCATTAAGAGACCACCTCTCGGAGTGACCAATTTTTATTGGAGCGGAACGTGATCGCTTTAAGGAGGTTTTACTGTAATTAGCTTTTGTTTTGATACTTAAATTTTTATATTTTTTCTTAATGTGAAAGATAAATGTTAGTAACATTGTTATATTTTTTCAACAATTAAAATCTAGATTTAAACATAACCTCCATTAAGAGACCACCTCTCAGAGCGATCAATTTTTATTGGAACGGAACGTGGTCGCTTTAGGGAGGTTTTACTGGACATATTTTTTTATGTTTTCAAAAATAATATAAAATTTATTATTAACGAGTAACTAAATTAAAAGAACCTCTTTTATTTTAGCAAATATATGTAGATAGTGTAATATAGTAGATGTAATATAAATTGTATGTGCAAAATTCTTAGTTCCTCTTTTTTAAAGAGCTGTTGTTGGTGTGTTTTATGACGGTCAATTATCTACACTTGGGATATGGGACCAAAGGGGAGGGGAGGGGGGTGCTCTGGCGTCTTTCTAAGAGAAAGCAAGGAAATCCAAGGTTCGAAGAAAATCACGGAAAACTCCGAACGATTAGGCCGATGGGCGTGATTGGAATCGAAACCAGCACCTCTCGTCTACTAGCTTTGAGAGCAGAACCTCTCGGCCACTGGTGGGGCGGTTTTAAAGAGGAACTATGACTGTCGCGCTTGGATGAAAGAGCGGCATGGTGGGAGGGGTGAGTGCCATTGTCCCTTCGGTATTTTGAAATTTAATTATCTAAAATTTCTTTTTTTTGACAGATTTAGAAAAACACAGTAAAATTTATTCTTTTAGGAAAACTTAAAATGAAAAACTAAATAAGACATTTACAGAAAGGGGGTGGGGGAAATTGGGGCCCCATTATCCATCGTTAGATACTAAAATTTAACTAAAATATATTTTTGTGCGAGTTTGAATACGATTTTAAATATTAATGAAAGGGGTTTTGAAATAATTTGGAGATTTTTTTTAGGGGACAATTTTTGTTGATTGAAATTTTTGTATGCGTTAGAGTTTGAGGGAATATTTTTACTAGTGGTAATTTAAGAGAAATTTATGAAAAATTTTAGGATAAAAAGGAGACTTTGAAATAATTTCGTGATTATTATTTTATTTATAGAGGGGGATATTCTGAGATTGAAATTTTTGAGCGTGTTAGAGTTGAGGTGATATTATTCCTGGTTATAATTTTAGAAAAAATTGTGACAAATTTAAGGTCAAAAAGGGCTTCGAAATAACTTTGTGATTTGTTTTTCTTTTTAGGGGGAATTTTCTGAGATTAAAATTTTTGAGCGTGTTAGCGGTAATATTACTTGTAATAATTTCAGAAGTTAAAATTTTTTTATTGTACGGATGGAAGACTTGTCATTGACTTAATGATTGGACTTAATGATTTCCGTGTATTATCTAAAATATTAATTTAGAAATTTATTAAAATTATTAATGAGGAAACACAGGCATATCAAAATCTTAGATACCATAATGTGCAATAATAAAACTTTCAAGTAAAACCTTCATATTACCTGCATGAGAAACAGTTTTCATTTTCCCTGAAAATATCTCAAGCGATTTCAAGTCATTGAAGATAATTTGGAGGTAATAACTTACAGAAATAAACCTGTATGAAATCTTTTAAAAAGCGGTATACTTCTCTTAAGAGAACCTTTAGTTTTCATTTTCCTTAAAGATACCCGCTGAAACCTTCAAAATGGCAGCAACATCTCAAAAATTTTAAAGGTTTGTGTCTGATTTTTTTTTACCTGGGAGTCCACCGTAGCCAGATAGGAACTGTAGGGAGGCTTGGGAAGCATTGCGCCGGGCCTTTTTGCAGTGCCATGATACACCTTCTACTTGGCGACAATGCCTGGCCTAAATCGATTGACTCTTATTTTCAATATTTTTCAGTTCTACGTAGAAAGCACATATTACGGTCTGTTCCTCGTGTAAAAATTCGTGGTGGACCACAACATTGACGTCAAAGAAGACAATGAGCATGGCTTTGGCCTTCGACCATCTCAAAACAATAGTTTTATTTAGGCTTTCACTCACAAACAGTTTTTTGATTATAGCCAATGTTTCCTCAGTACATTTTTTAAGTACCGCAATAATTTAATTTAGTTGCGCTGATCGATAGAACGTTGCATTTTTAAATCCTCAACAGAGGCCTAGGTACAGGGCCTCACTAAAATCACGATACGATCCACATGGAAGCTCGCAGGTGACTGATACCCAGCGCTGTTTGGAGCTGACTTCCGCCTTCATTGAACACGTTTGGAACATGCGCGCTGCGATTTACAGCCGCGTCAGAATGATATTTATCTCATTACTTTTTTTATGCGCACCCTGAATAGATATAAAACTTCCTGCATCCTGAGATACTCTGTGGTATAAATACAGAAAGTTATTTACTATTTATTGACCCATTTTTTACTAATACATTCACCAGAAAATCTACTTGAAATATATATGTATAAATTTTATTTTTTACTGAATTATTTAGATTTTGTATATGTTACTTCTTATATAAGTAACAAAATTCTAAACACCTATTAGCCCCTTCGGGACGGGAGCCTTTTACGAAATTTTTATTCTTTTGTCACCGTTTTTTAAAAACAATAGTTTGTGTCTTCTTGAATCGATAAAATGCGCTGATTAAATAAGGCAAATTTTACAGTAAAATTTTACTGGTGAGGAAAAACAAGGATTCTGAGTGCTTCATGCGGCACGTATACGTGTCGATCGTCCCCAAGGAGTTAGAGAATCAGATTCTAAATACTTTTGTAAAGAAGCATCGTTTGGTACAGGTCATACATTTCAATCGTAGAGAAACAAATGCTAATATCTAAGGAGTTAATTGTATAAATTTTTGACAAACAGTTTCCTTTATTTTTTCATCGCAAACTAACGCTTCAATCCAAAAAAATAAAATATCCCATTGTTGCTTTTATAAGTTTTAACGACGATAAATTTGATGTAGTCGTTTCTTAGATTGTGAACTTAATAAAAAATTCTTTTCATATATTTTAGCACAGCTGCTTCATGATTTCTATACAGCATAAGTTCAGAAAAAAATGTAAAAATATTTTAAATTTTCATCACAGGTACATTATTTCTATTTCTACTGACATCGATTCAAAAAACATAGGACTGTCCGTAACACATTCAAAAGTTTTTAAGTTGATTGATCTTTAGTGCAGGAAACAAAATAACTAATAACATTCATTTAAAATATAAAGGAAAAATTGACAGAAAAAGCAAAATATGTTTAAAATATTACGATATTCGTATTTGCTTCAATTTTATGTTTTTTTTTAATTGTCGTTATTACTTAGGATAAATTTGAAATTAAAATTATCTTTTACTGCCAGAAATCTTATTTTGAGAAAACAAGAATGAAAAACTCATGCGTCAAGCTTAGATTAAGAAACATTTTACAACACATTCAGAATAATGTAACGAAACCTCACCGTTTAATAAATTGAAATAGTATGTCTAATTGAACCATTTAGAAACGATAACAAGTTTGAAAATACAATTTCATAAATTCTCATCTACAATTTTAAAACTAATCGAATTCTTTGAGCAGAAATGTATATGATACATAGATTTGTATCTATTAACTACATGCAAGCAAAAATTTAGATCAAGTAGGAAATACGTACCTCAGTTGAAAAATCCCTTTCAACAATTTTCGTTAATAAAAATAATGATACGCGAGTTCTTTTGTGCGTCCCTGTATACGAGGTATAGAATTATGCACAACTAATAACATGTAAAAAATTAGGTCAATTTAAAAGCGAATATAGAATTGAAAACCCACTTTAACAGTACTGTGACCAATTTATTTTGTGTGTTCCCTGTAAATGAACTGATACATGTTATGAACGCCCTTTTTTGTAGTAAGCATCTTTTAGGGAAATTTAGTGATTTATATCAATTTAAATATACTTAAAATAGGGTAATGTCATGAAATTCTCTACAAATGGTTTTCCTGATTGATAATAATGTAACGGAATTCTTCTGAGCTCTTCTGTAAATGCTAATGTTAATGCTAGACGCTTCATAATCAATACCGGACAAGGTATGGTAAACATCATAACATAATCAATTGCATGATAATCTCAATATTTTTACGCGAGTTCGAGAGTGGATAGCCAGACAGACAAACGGCCAAACTCTCAGACGGACAGACAAGCCAAATTCATGAACACTTTTCAAATTTGTTAGAAAGTGTTAAAAAAGAATCTTTTTAAAAGAATGCGTCATTTAATTTTAAATAAACATAATGATTAAATTTTTTCAAGCACATCTAAGCCAAAAACCCATTAATTTTACGTTTTTTATACTAAACTAGGTGTGCCCGGACACGCGTTGGTGTGGCTCAGTCTGGCTAAATGGTAAAGTAAGAAAACAGAAAGTGCACGTTTCTAATAAGTTTAATTTCACAATACTTGTGGGTATACAATATTTTTTGTTGTTACAATGTCTTTGCAGATATATAGATTGGCTGATTTGCCGGTTCTAGAACACGAAACATATAATTGCCCGTGTGAGAAGCAATTCATGTCTAGATCTAAACCGCAGAATTTTAAAGCTTGGCCCTAAGCTTTGTTGATGGAGATTACAAACGCCAATCAAATAGGTAATTGCAATCTCTTAAATTGAATTTGCACGTCCATTAGAATCAAAGGGATGCGAGGAATGAGGGCGTCTTCAATTTTGAAAGGTCCTGTCAAGATTGTTGCTTCTACGAAGTTGCTCATTATTTTCTTACTGCAAGCCGCGTGCCGTTGCAAAGATTTGGCTTGTGAATATTTCGCAACATCATAATTGGCAGGCCGATTGTCAGTTGCAATACATGCGGTGGCATCCCTGCAGATCGAGCGAATTAAAAAAATATGGGCCGAGTTAAACTTATGGCATTGAGCTCACAGGCTATTCCCACTAATTATATATTATACTCTTATTTCAAAGAATAATGCCCATTGAAAAATAAATTAAGGGATTATCCCCCCGTTTCCTCATTTATACTTAACCAATGAACCTCCAACTCTAATCAGGGAAGCGCCTTATCAGATAGAACCTATTTACAAATTATGAAGCAAATTGAATAATTCTACATGAAAAACTAAGTTATCTAAATTAAGAGGGGGATTAGGGATGAGGGGGATGGTAGGTGCATAATATCAAAGAGTAGTCAATAGGCTTTTTAATGATATGCCACATGACATGTGTCTGAAAAAATGCAACCCCCCCTGGTGGTGGCGAGGAAATTGGAGAAGGGAGGAACAAGGTTCGTGATAGGTATATAAAAACACGCGCATGTTCGAATGCAACACAATCCGTGATTTTCAAAGACATCGATGAAGAAATTTCGGAAGTTTAAGATTTTGTACAAACGAACATTTATGTTTTAATTTATATAGAAATGTGCCCCCACGTGGTAAAAGTGAGGGGAGCGAGATGCGAGGTGCATCATATGAAACAGTAGTCGAAGGGGTTTATAATGATATATCACATGATGGGTTTTGGAAAAAATGTAAAAAGCGCCCCCTCGTGCGGGTGGTGGCAAATGGGGGGGGGGGGGAACTAGGTTTACAATAAGCACATAACAACACTTCCGTATTCGAATGCAACTGAACCCGGGAATTTCAAAGCAATCGGTGAAGAACTTTCGGAGATTAGCGATTTTGAACAAACGAACATTTACATTTTTATTTATATAGATTGCATAATGTATCGGGTGATCCAGAAGCTTCGGCAGTTTTGAAATGTTAATAATTAGAAAACTATGTACAGCAGAATAGTGCGGTTTTCACATACATGCTCAGAAAAGTGTGGGATTTTTGTTTATAATGATTTTTTTAAATAAATAGTTAAAATTTTTATCAACAGGTGGCGATGCTGTACACAACCTAAAGTACCTATGCCAGGCGTTATAGAAACAGATGAGATCATTGCGCAACACTTTTCCTCAGATTTCACTTTAATGGCCATTTATTTTTAAGCGCTTTTTCGAAAGTTTAAGAAATTGCATTTAAAAGTAATTCTGATACAAAATTTGATGTGTAAATGCTATGTTTAGACATACTTTCTTTGTGTGATAAAGCTTTGTTAGTTAAGCTGTTTAAAAAAAAGGATGAATCGGCAAGTTTAACTTCGCGTTCTTATCTTACAATGCGTGGAGTTATAACTGGAATAGGACCTATGACGGTCACAAATCTAAAAGCTATGGTAAAAAGGTTTAAGAAAGGGGTATATTGGAAGATCCTCAATATTGGAAGACCCCAAACGCCTATTGTAGTCGCAAACGAGGTAGAACACGATGCCGATGTCACATGTGTACAAAAGTCGTCCTGTGGTATTGACCCAGTTGAAAGATGCTATACACCATGACGTTTCAGAGACATCCCTTGAACTGCACATCAGTGATGTGCAGGTTGTTTTACATCGTCTCACGACGGTACTTAAGAGTGATGGGCGTCACACCGAAAAATTGTAACTCTTGGAAATTGATTCTTTCTTTTTAGTGAGATATATTATACCATAGCTAAACTATATTATCCATTTCAGCGCCACATGTTGACAATGTAACTAATATAACATATATTTTTTCTTTAAATAAAACAAATCTCACATGTTTCTAAGCATATCCGTGAAAACTGCAACATTCTATTGTATACAGTTTACTAATTATTAACATTGCAAAACTTTCGGAACTTCTGGATCACCCGGTACTTAGGCTGATATGTAATCGTACCTTATTAATATTTAAAATAAGTAAACATGGCAACAACAGTATTTGCGTCAACTGTCAGAATTAACTGAATGCAAATGAATATGGACAGCCTGTAAAAAGAAAAAAAATCACAAAATGCAAGGGTATTAGAGAAATGCAAAATTAACGGATTTTGTAAAGTAATATGTAGTTGTAGACAAATATTTTGCTGCAAGTGGGTGGGTGGTAGGGATTTTATAAAAGACTGCATTTCGCTCGCACCGTCATTTGGAAGTATTTGGAGTTTTGTATGTACAGCATATTCCATGTACGAAACTACGAATGACAACGACGTCGTACGCTGTATAAAAAAGACAAAGGTTTCTGTAAAGTTTTAAGAATGATTGATTGTATAGATTTTATTTCACGAATCATAATAAATTAAAAAAGACAGTACCTTATGGTTTCCCGTTGCAGAATCCAGCCGTGCGATAGATGAATTACGAAATCACTTAATTAAAATCCAAGATTCTTTGACGACTTGCATTGGATATTGGATTAATTTCTATAAACAAAAACTACTCAATATAGTAAACAGAACTTTCTTTTACACATGGTAATTTTTTAATCATCTGTATAGTTCTTCTTACACTTTTTAATAGTCAAAATTCAAAAAATTGTTCACATGTGCCCCATCAGCGGGGTAATTGTGAACACACGTTGGGCGCATGTGAATTCAAGGAAAACTATCCTTTGACATGCTTTTTATTCTGTTATTCATTTCTTATCATAATCATTAGTTATATTACTCATTAGTTATATTATATATATATATATATATATATATATATATATTTCTCTAGTTTCTACGTGATATGTTTGAGCAAAAGATTATAAAAGGAAAATAAGTAGATTATTTGGGGGGGGGGGGGATTTAGAAGATTCATTAAGTATTGCTGAAATAAAATAAAAAAATAAAGAAGCAATTTTAAAATAGAAATTAAAACTTTTAAATTTTGCTTAAGGTTGTTTGTTTGGGGAAATTTTAGAGAGGGGGCATTTAGATACTATTTATTGTAAATATGCTGAAGTACGAAAGATTCTCACCCCCTTATTTACTTGAAAATTATAGATAAAGAAGGATTTTTGAATGATTTAAAAAAAAATGTCGACTAAAACCGCCCCCCCCCCCTAAATTCTTTTGCTTTTAAAAAAGTGGGTGAGTTATAATCTGAATTTTACGGTAGTTATATGTTTAAAATTATTACTTTCTTAAAATATTACTGGTATTCCATTCAAAGCATCATATGCATAACTGTTTTATAGTTTGAAGTAAGGCATCATTGCAAGTTTAGAACAAATGTAATAGACAAATTTAGAAGTTGTTCAAGGTACTACTTTTGTATTAACAATGCATCAAGCATATTGTTGTAAAGCGTTTGGTAAATTAATACCTAACAGTTATTGCATTTTAGAAAACATTAAATTAATTAAAAGCACAATTGAACGCAAACGAGATTGTTACTCTTTATGTACTTTCTGAAAGATGTGTTTGTGGAAGTTTCAATGCAAAATCAACTTTGTGTGAGGAAAGTATCTTCTATTTCAGGACAGTTATAGATAATGGAACTGACATTATTTCTCTGAAGTTAACTGAAAGGAACAGAATTACAGAATGATTATTGGGTCACTTATGGACTGTTCATATCTGCCTCAAATAGTCTGTTCACAAGTGCCCCACATGGTTGCTAGAGTTAAATTGATAAATCTTTAACCTTTTTCAATTTTAGAAGAAAAAGAACTTTATCAAAAATATTTATTAGTATTCATAGTATATGTTAAAACACTTACATTCAAATGAATGAATAAATAAATAAAGTTATTCGCTTATCAACTTGGAAGAAATATTTTACTTTTGAGATCTATAAACAGTGTTTTGGCTACAGAGGACAAACAAAACATCAAAGAGCTTCAAAAAAATTTTCCATATGTCTACAGATACTATCATCTTTAGTAATTTTTTTCAAACAATAAAACTTATAATAACTATTGAAAACTTGCGCTGTTCACATCGGCCCCATGTTCACATGTGCCTCCATCTGCCCTACTGAATATATTGAAATCGTATGTTTTCAATGAATCAGAATTATTCGTAAAATATATTTCTAAATTTTTATCGCAAACAGAATGTAGTACTTTTAAAATTCCAACTTTACCACAGAAAATTTGACAGCTTTACAGCCACAGAAAAGTTGACAGATTGCTCCCATATGTACATTCCAAGTCAAATTTTTGTCGGAGAAACATAATCGATATTTACTCAAAAAGCATGACATGAAATAAGAGAAAAAACATAATCAAGATTGATGTTTAACATAATATACTAACATGGAAGAAGGAAATAAAATATTAATCGTTTCTTTATAAGCTTCGTGTTAAAAAATGCGTAACAAAAAGGGATGTATTATTTTTTTTCTGTATCCGCATGTTAGTATTATATCATTGTATATTTTGACTTATTTGCACATACCAAAAAAAAATGACCCGGTGGAATAAACTTGAAAAAATAATATTTATAAGCTTCTCTTCCAAATTTATTCAAGGGTTCACGCAGTATATAAAGTGTTAAAAAATTTTATTAAAATAGTTTTATTATTTAGACGATTTGTGTCATCTTTTTGCGTTTGTCATCACAATCATTTTTCAGACAAAATACTAAAACAGTAATTATTAGTGAGATGAATATAAATCAAAATATGATAAACAAATAAAAAGTTAATTTCTTCCTTCCAAAACACATAAAAATAAAAAGTCAAGCTCTATTTGAAAATTCAAATTTAGCACGGAAATATTCGAAATACTTGAAAAGATTCCAATATAATCTCGAAATTAGATTTATTCTGCCTCTAAGGAAAATTGTAAAGGCATTTTTCCAAAGTCGATATTCAAATTGCATTGAAGAATGCCTAAGTTTACTTCTGTCAATGAAGCATTCAGATTTTCTCGTACGTGGAGAGAATCTAAATGCATTTTTTTTTCCTTTGTGAACATAGACAAGAATTGTTTCCTGTTTTATACTATATTGTATTCCATGTAATGTTTAAAATTAAGGTCTGAAAGTCTAAGATTTAAAATTAAGGTCTGAAATTAAGGTAATAAAATTTATTACTCTATTTAAAGTTTCATAAAAAGATTTCGAACACGCTGATCACTTATTATAAAAAAAACCTTAAATATATACAACGTATACGGTATGAACTAGTTATACAAAATTTCTATAATAATAGCCTAAGTCAGTCATGTGACATCAACAGTCATGAACGTATTGTGACATCAACAGTCATCAACGTCCTGTGACGTCAACTCAACTGTCATCAGAAGTTTCGGGCTGACCGCTTCGATTTTTATATGTCAGACGGTCATTTTGGAATGCACAGGTGATAAGTCGCCAAAATTTTTTCCATCGCTATGATTTCATCTATATTATAATAGTCCAAGTCATTTGACTGTCATAAATATTTACGGGTTGACCCTTTCGCTTTTCATATGCAAAGAAGCTTCCATTCTGATTAAAAAATCAAAATTACTTTTTCGAATAAAAGTACATAAAATTGCCATGATCGCAAAGATTTCTTGGTACTTTTATTTTAGTCGGGCGCAAATCTCGCAAATAGCATTTTTTTAACTCGCCAGTTGGACATTTTTTATTTTTCGCGTAATAAATTAAAACAATGCTTTGATGTTCAAATTAAATGTCGTGGTTTATGCTTATGGTATTTTTATTCTTTTCTTTTCTTTTCTTTTTTTAAAAGGAAATGAATGAAAGCCATGAATTTTAAATGTTTCAGTTTTAAAAGAAAGTTTAAATGAAGGTTTTAGATGAAAGTTTTGTATTTTAAATAAAATGAGTGAAAGGACTATATTTTAAATTAAATCAATAAAATACGAAAAAAATGCGACGGGAATAATGTTTGGCGATTTATCACCTGTGCTCGGCTAACATAAAAATACCGAGTCCATGATTTCTCTATCAGAATATTCCTGTTTGAGGAAGGATTGAGCAAGTAATTACAAATGAAAGTAACATGATACAAAACTTAGTATACATTTAAGAGCGATCAAACTCATCGCAAAGGGCGGCTAGTGTTTAAAAAAGACGAATAAAAAATAAAAGATTTGAATGTACATATTACAACAAACAATAGCTATTTTAATGGAGCTGAACGTCAGAATACACTTTTGCGCTCAAAACAGCAGTGCATCACATTCAAATGCAACTGTCTGTTTTCGTTAGCAACTTTCGGATTAAGAAATATTTTAAAAAATGCCTATTTTTTATTATTTATTTATTTATCTATATATTATTATTATTATTACTTTGTGCAAAATTGCAAAATATCCTGTCACTGCAAAACCTGAACAAAATGACCGCAGATTCAGAGAGAGGCATATTTCGAAACAAAAATACATACAAATTTAATCTGTTATTATAAGTTAAATCCTTCAAAATAACACTTTTTGTTCCAAGATGAAATTTGGATACAGGAATTTTAAAGAAATGTTCTTCATATATTTCGAGTGCGACATGGAAGTGATTTTTTGTATACTGGACATAATGAAATACTAAGGATTCAAAGAATCAAAAATATTCGTAAAATATATTTATAATTGTTTTTGAAACATTTCAACTTTACCACATAAATTTTGACAGTTTCGCATTTCTCCTAGATCTACATTACGTGTGACAACATTTGTCAGAGACACATTATCAATATTTGCTCAAAAGTATGAGATGCTGAAAGTGAAAATATAAAATCAAGATTTAAGTTTAATGTGATGTACCAACATGAAGACGAAAATAAAATAAAAGGGTAAACTTTTGTTTATAAGCTTCGTGCATAAAATGTGCAATGAAAAATGATGTATTATTTTTTTCTGTACCGCATGTTAGTAGTATATCATAGTATATTTTAACTTATTCACACGTAACAAAAAAAAAATGACCCTGTATAATGTATTTGGAAAAATAATATTTAAAAAAAATTCACTCAAGTGATCACGTATTTTCTAAAGTGTCAAAAAAAAATCAATTTTTTAAATAAATTATATTAAATTGTACACTTTATGAACATTTTAAAAGAAACTTCATGAAAAAAATTAACTTTACTAGGTAGTCTGTCTCTAAATTATTTTGAGCTATTGTTATCAAAAATTGCTATTTATCAATTGCTAAAATTATCTTTAATGTCAATTTTCTCAAAACTGTGATTTTGGTTGTTGTGCGCATGATTACAAAAAATGTTGCTGCATAGAACTCCAAGAAGATTTGACTGGATGTATAAACATTATAGATGCGAAGAATCACCATTTCCTATGTTCATCGAGTAAGAAGTTTAAAATAATTTCTATATTTATATATATAAAAAAAAGATCAAAGTTTTAATGGGTTTCTTAGCTTAAGAACTAATCTTTATATTTTTTTCCTGATTAGTGAATATTAATCACATATTAAATCTCTAATCAAAAAAGTTTAGTTCCATGTGACAATTCAATTATCAGAAATTATGAGGCAAATGCCTATAAGATGAATTCATTTATTTAAAAAACACTAAATTTCAAAGTATATCAAAACATTTTATATGCATCTACTCATTTTCAGAACATCATGGGTTAGATTACACTTATTTTACTATAATATTTTAAATTCTATATACAAAAGTTAAATACATGTGGAGTTACTGCAATCTATATAAAGGTCGTTATTGCATGTAAATATTTGTGAGATTCAAAGATATCCGGTCCGCTGAATTAAATAAAGAAAGCCAATTTTCTTCATATGGGTAAAAATCAATTTCTCTCAGATAAAATAAAATAAAATTCACATTAATTTAGTTTAAAGGACTTAGTGCCTTTCATTCAGAGAAAATGGTCGAACATATCAATCTTTCAATTTTTTATTGAAAATATATTTATATAACTTTAGTATTAATTAGAGAAGTTAAGGTTAGTTGGGGTAACTGGACCCAGGATGTAACTGGGCCGTAGGCTATTTTATAAAAAAGTGTTGATGTCTTTTAAGTTTTAGCTTTTGTGAACAATGTACCTTAATCTCTACTTCCTAAAACAACGTGTGTCAACTCAATCATAACTCTCATTTTGCTGTGATAGGTTGTCAAAAATTTACGTTTCTTTTTTTAAAACAACGTCAATATGGTTGAACTTCCTCGGCTTTTTATTAAAATAGTGCAAGTACTTTTATTAAATAATCCTTTTTTTTTTAAATATTAGGCATATAACTACATTAATATTATTAGGTATCTATACATATTTACTTCATGTTTCAAATGTAAGCCCGGTGTCCCAGTTACCCCATAATTTTTTGAAGAATGGGGTAACTGGGACATGTATCCGGAGTAATTGGAACATTGGATCCAGTTATCCCAATAGTTATAAATATTTTTTTTTTAGTTTCTCTTACTACGGGAAATAAATTTCTCCATTGTTTCTCACTCACAATAAAGAAAATTATAGAATACCTTATTAAAATTACGTAATAAAATTAAAAAAAAAGCATATTGGGTGGTATCAAACCAAATTTCCTGACTCTTTGAAAGGCGGCGATGTCGTTATGGCACCTCATATATTTAATCCCTAATTGCCACATTGGCACCGGAATTTTATAATGAAAATTTCACCTTTATTAAGTACGCGAAAATATACTTTTACTTGTTTACAAATAGATTCTCTCGTAAATACTAGTGCCAGTAAATTATTTCAAAATTTTTTTACGAATGCAAGTACCTTGCACCTGACAGCGAGGTATCCAAACTTTGAAATTGAACGATACACAGGGTCGCATTCTATAGGAAACTTTTATTGTTCCTACCAATATTTTGAGAATAATATCTTCATCCCACCTTTCTTTAGAATATGTAAATAAAATCATAATGGTGGTAACTCATTAAGGGTTCTGTTAGGAACAATAAATATTTCCTATCCAATGCGACAGCTGGATACACATAAAGTACTTAAGTACTTATGCAGCCGATTGTTCATAGATTTACCTTGCTATTTTTTTCCTTAAAATACCCATTTGACTTTATACTTATTACCTCTACTAAAGTATATAAGTACTTATTTAATTTTTATGTTTTTGGTATAAATAAATCTAATGTTTTTCACTTTTAGTGATTTTTTTAGACACACTGACAGCAAAGGTTTCCTTTACAACGCTCTTTAGTTGATATATAATTTACATGATATGCCTGGTTTAATTTTTTTTTAAAAGTTGTTTACACTTTTTCAAGCAGGACCTGATATACCACATGAAAAACAATAAATAAACGCAATTGGAAAATAAACCCTCCTGGTCCACTTACCCCATTTTTTGAAAACTGGACCCATGGGGAAAGAAAGATGAAATATGCATATTTTTATATTTTTAAATATTAAGACGTAATTTTGAGCATTTCTGTCTGATAGAGGGAACCTAACTGAACACATTTACAGATGTTCAGACTTTAATTCAAATGAACAGTAGCTTTTTGAAGATGAATTATCCGAAGCTGCAGATTCACATTGTAAAATCATGACCCAGTTGTCTCAACTAACCTTACATAAAGATTGGATTATTATTTTTATGTGAAGAATTCTTTTACTGCATCTATTTCTCTTAAAATTATTTCATCATGCAATCTGCAAATTCCTTTTTACCGTCTGTGTTTATACAATATATCAACATGGCCAAAATATTACTTCAACATATATGTTTCGATATACCTTGTTTAATATATATACTTCCGCTTCTTTGTCGGAGCATTTATCGAGTCTCCGATAAAAAAAAAGTAATTTTTTTATTAGTGAAATTAATATATGCACATTACTGAATTCGAAATTGAAAAATATTTTTGTCAGCAGACAGTTTTTTATTTGCTTGACCCACTGTTCCTCGTACATGTTTATATCCCATTCACTGATGACTACTTTTTCTTGCAATGCACCCAAGTTTTAAATTTTAAAAAATAGCCTGAGGTATTCAAGATAAATATCTGCAGTAAAAGAATAAGTAAAAATGGTTTTGTAAAATGGTTTTACAATCTTTCAGTGGAAGCAGCTTTACAATCCTTCTTTATGATCATCAGAGAGAAAATAAAACAGATTAAAATAATATATTGGAGATTATTTTATTATTTACTTTGTAAAAAAGTAATACCAAACATATTTCGATGATTTTTTTTTAGTAAAGCTGATGTCAAGCTGCTTGCTCAAAATTTCAAAACATGGCACCGATCACTTTGCTCACAATACTACATTTTCGATTTCCTTATCCTTTTAGGTAGATTTCGTATGAAATACTACCTATTACGTTCTCCCATTTGTTGGAAGTTCAGAATTTTTTTTTTTAGATCTAGACCGATCATGACCCCTGGAACCCAAAACTACCCTTAGTAAGAAACTTCATATATAGGGGAGACTAAGGAGGGTTGACCCATTTTTTACAAAATGATTTTTAATTTTTTTAAATATTGAACATAGAATGAAGTTTTATATATCATGTTATTCGTTATACAATCAGTTATCAAAATAAAATTGCTACATAAGTGTAATATATAAGAAATTTGAAAAATGATCGATTTTAACCATGAGAAAGTAATGTGTCAAGGATCCCTACATATGGGAGGGTTCATCCACTATATGGGAGGTTTGAACCACTTCGTTTTATATTAAAATATTTGTGAAGAAAAATAAAATCTGTTTAAAAAAGGCAATATAACTTTATGCTACATGCTTTAATTATTATTTTTAAAAAAGCATTTTTGAAAATATGATGCTTAAACAAACCTATTTAGACGCAATCGCAAATCAGAGGAGAAAAATTTTGTTTTAAACAGAATTTCGTTTGAGCAGGTATAATATAACAATAGTACATTTTCGATTTTCTTATCCTTTTAGGTAGATTTCGTATGAAATACTACCTATTACATTCTCCCTTTTGTTGGAAGTTCAGAATATGTTTTGCAGATCTAGACCGATCATGACCCCTGGAACCCAAAACTACCCTTAGTAAGAAACATCATATATAGGGGAGACTAGGGAGAGTTGAACCATTTTTTTAGAAAATGATTTTTAATTTTTTAAATATTGAACGTAGAATGAAGTTTTATATATCATTTTATTCGTTATACAATCGTTCAACAATCGTTATACAATCATTCGTCATGCAATTCGTTATACAATCAGTTATCAAAATGAAATTGCTACATAAGTGTAATTAATATGTAAGAAATTTGAAAAATGATCGATTTTAACCATGAGAAAATAATGGGTCAAGGATCCCCATATATGGGAGGGTTCATCCACTATATGGGAGGCTTGAACCACTTCGTTTTATATTAAAATATTTGTGAAGAAAAATAAAATCTGTTTAAAAAAGGCAATATAACGTTATGCTACATGCTTTAATTATTATTTTTAAAAAAGCATTTTTGAAAATATGATGCTTAAACAAACCTGTTTAGACGCTTAATTAGGTTGACCATACGGGAGGCTTGACCCACCCATGAGTTTTCATATTTAAAATAATTTCGAAGTTTTATCAACAGGTGTCAACCAAAGCTACTGCAATTCTCAAACAACAGTCTCATTTTCATACATATAATCGAAATAGGTGTCGACAAATCAAGTGTGATACGTTTTCAAAGTAAAAAGTGTGTTTTTTAGAAATATTTTCTAAGCATTTTTCAGATAAAATATATCATAGGAATTTAAGTAAGTAGGTTTCAAGTAATGCAGATATATCGGCTTTCAATCCAGGCATAAAGATTATCCAGTACGTTAGGCCTAAGATAACAATGTACTATTCTTTAGAAAAGCGTTATGTGGGGAGGCTTTACCCAGTCAATGTGATGGAGGGTTGACCAGATGTTCAAGGCTCCCTTAACATATTCAGTATGGGGAACGATAATTCTCGTTTTCATTCAAAAAACATCATTGACTAAGGGCGTGCCTTCTACTTTACAGCAATTGCATTTATATCACGTTGACCATATTTTTTTATATTAAATTTGTACACTGGAAGTTATTTACCGATACATAAACATGGGAGCCTATCTAGAACACCAATTTACAAAAGACTTTCAGAACCGAGAGGAGCTTCTGCTGTTTTAAAATTCAGATTTGGTAAAAATTGCCCGTCGGCAATGTTTTAATTAAATCATTTTGGAAATCTTTTTATTATACACCATGCATAATGAAATATTAGTGGTTATATATAAAAATCAATGTAAATTTATTCTGCAAAGTTACAGAAAAACGGGGTGATGGAAAGAAAACGTTAAAGACTGATTAAAGAAAAATGTGAAAAATTGCTTATACACTACAAGGAAAAGAAAATAGGAAATATAAATGGGAAAGTTGATAGGGACTTTTTTTCATTTAAATATTACTTACAATAGGTAAATAGAAACGGTGGAAAAGACTAGAAAGGACTAGAAAGTATGAAAGCAGCAGTCTTAAACCTTTCAGGGGAAGTGGTATGTTTATAAAACCACTGACACCAGAATTTTGCAAAAATCTTTTCCATTTAATATATATGTGAAATATAGCAAGTTTTATATTTCCAAATACATTTGTTTTTATATTCCGGTGCCAATCATTTATTTCAACATTTTAGTACTGAAAGTATTTTGTCCCTTAAAGTTTTAAATCATGTTAATGATAAGTTAAGTGCTCATACAGCTGCAAAAGAACATAACATCGATCTAAAAACTTTAGGAAAGTATGTAGACAAATTTCACCAGGGTGAAAACAGTGAATCCAGGATGAAAACTTTCAGGGGCAGTGGTATGTTTATAAACCACTTCATTTTAATTCCTAAATGCCACGTGGCACCAGAATTTTGCAAAAATCTTTTCCATTTAATATATATGTGAAATATAGCAATTTTTATATTTCCAAATAAATTTGTTTTTATATTCCGGTGCTAATCATTTATTTCAACATTTTAGTGCTGAAAGTACTTTGCCCCTGAAACGGTTAAAATATGTTAATGATAAGTTAAGTACTCATGCAGATAAAAAAAAAAAGAATAGCATCGATCGAAAAACTTTAGGAAGGTATGCAGACAACTTTCAATATGATGAATTGTGTGTGATGAAGCCAAACTATGTGACAACTACAGTTGTTTGGTCGAATGTCACAAAAAGAGGGGCAAGGAGACAAAAAAAAAGCGGGACAGTGGCTACTAAATCCGGACATAATAATGCATGAAACCTTACGAAAAAGGAACCTGTCTCTAACGGAATACTGCCTGAAATGTTAAAATTTCATTTCGCTAAACTTTATAATATACTTATAACTACTTAAAAGGGGACTCAAACATATAAAAATATTATTTAATGCAACCCTGATATCTATCGAACAAACACGCTATCATTTTCAAAGGGAAAAAGATGACTGATTGAATAGAAATACATTTTTAAAAAAAAGCAAAAATAGTGCGCATGCGCAAACGGACTTCAGTCCATTTCTCTGCAGAGTGATAAAAAGATCAGTTCATATTATCAGTAGATCTTGAAATATTTAGGATATTGTACCAAATTTCTGGAGGCGATTGTGTTAGAAACTAAAAATATTGTCTACTGAGAAAATAATTGTTTATAAATCAAGTTTTAATTAATTGAACGAAAAAAAAACACAGGTCGCTTATAAATCTCTTCAAATATCACGTCAGCAAGTTTCATATTTTTCCTATTAAAAATGAATCTGAAAATATGCCAGAAAATTTCGAGTTGTTGAGCATGGAAAGTATTTTTTTTTAATACCGTCTTAACATGTTTCTGATAAAATCAGCTCTTATATAAAAATCAAATAAAAATTCGTCAAATGCGACCTGATAAAATTGTTAAAGTGGGTTTATCTCTAATCATGATTTAGTTTTTGTTGGTGAATTTAGTACTTCTAACTTCGAAATCTACCTCCGTCTGTAGGCCGGACCGACAGGGATTTTTAGCATTATTCAGCTGCTTGATCTAACAGACGGCAAATTTTCTTGTTGTTTTTCTTTTTTATTTCAGTTTCTGGAATACATTTTGCAAATTTTTTTTAGTTATTCAGGGAGGTGTTTCAAATTACGGTCTACAACTTTTGCCAGACATTGATTTCTAGTAAAACTTTTTAGCCATTTCATATTCCAGATCTAATTGATACTAAGACTGAATTAAAAAACGTATATTTGTCACCCATGGGACATAAGAATTCCAAATGCAACTATCGAATAAATTAAAAAATATTTTTTATTGTAATATTGTTTTGATAAATCCTTGGGATGTCATACCCTGCCAAATTTCAGTTGGCACGATTGACGACACTCATGGTGTCATTATAGTCGATAAACACCTTTGGCAGAAGATTTCTCTTTCTGGTGAATTCAATACATTCAACTCCGATTTTTAAATAGTTTAAATAAGTGTCACATATTTTTTTTCTTTCCATTTCAAAATGAAAGCTTTCCCACGTGGACATCCTTGATTGTCACATTTTTCATGTTATTAGAATAATTTTTTCTATTTATATTTGTCGTATAATGAGTGTCAGTTTTGTATTGTAACATCGTTTTCTCCTGTTCCATGCTAATATGCTATCTGACACAAGAATTACAGAAAAAAACTTAATAGGGAGCTACCAATCAACCACTAAAGTTAGATCTGCAGTCGATTCCTACCAAGTTAGTACTTGGCAGACCATTTTCATTATATATGCTAATCGAGTTTTACCTAATCCTGTCATTTTAGCCGTAAACTCGATGAGATGATCGTCGTGCGGTCGCCGCCGCACTGTCATATTTTACAGCAACAAAAAACGCATAATTCATTTATATCGCACAGTGATGAGTACTGCACAAAATAATATGATATTTTCGTAAATAGATTTCAATATATGTTTTGTGAAGGTTGTTACTGATCGTAATTAAAATCTCCCGTACGAGGGCGCTGTGTCAGCGTCGTAATTTTATTTATTATTCCAATCGTCTGCGTGTTGACGATAGATTGTAATTTAGTTACTAGTGAGTGGAAACACTGAATTTTTGTTGTTGTTGTTGTTGAAATGATGGAATGTTTGACTTGGAAACGGCCAGAGAGACTGTTTCACTCTTAACAATTATTGTTTTGAAATAAAGAAATATACAGTTCACTGCGAAGAGTTCCTTAAAAATGGTGTCATTGAGTAACTTATTGTTTTATTCTTAACAAAAATTGGTCCTTCGAGGCCAAAGTGAACGGATTTATCGTTTGCTTTTAGAGTCAAGAATCAGCGACGAGACTTTGTTTCTTCGAATAAGGTAGGACTTTTTCTTTAACATGTCTACTGAATTAAAAAATATTTTGACAAAAAAAAAGAGTTTTAAAATGTAAAATTACTAAATTTGTGAGTGAAATTAAATTAAGTGACTCTTTAGAACTTGTAAATACGAAATGTGATCAATTCAATACAGAATTGAAAGAAATGTTTGATAAAATTTATTCATTGTGCGATGAAGAGGAAATTGATAAATGTATCGATGAACAATCATCGATTGAAAAAGAGTTACATGAAACTTGGTTAAAAATTAAAAGAGCGAAACAAAAACAAATAAATGTTCTTAATGAATCAAAGCCGAAACAAGAGAATAGTGTAACGGAAGTTCGACTTCCCACGATTAATCTACCTTTTTTTAGTGGAAATGTACAGGATTGGATATATTTTAGTGATCTTTTTAAATCTAACGTTCACAATAATAGCGCACTTTCGGGTGCTCAAATTTATCATATTTGAAATCTTCGCTTCATTCTGAAGCTGCAAAAGTTATACAAAGTATAAAGATTTCAGATGATAATTATCAAACAGCGTGGTCCTTATTAGAGGAAAGATATTCCAATAAAAGACAACAAGTGTTTGCTCACATTAAAAAATTAATGTCCATTAATTCAATACAAAGTGAAACACCTAGTGCTATTCTTAATTTGGCAGATACAGCCAGTGAATGTATCAGATCTCTAGAAATTCTCGATCAAAAAATTGAAGGGTTTGCGGATACAATAATAACTTATATATTGTGGCAGAAATTAGATGGGTCCACAAAATTATGGTTTGAATGTGAACAAAAAAAAGACGAGCTACCAAAATTAAAAGAATTAATCGAATTTTTAAAAAGACAAGCGAGAACACTGCAAGTTTCCAAACCTCTTATAAATGATGCAACTCCTAAACGCAATGCTCAACAACGAATCACTAGTATGGTATCTACATCTAATGGTAAAAACTCAAAAACATTTAAATGTGTTAAATGTCAAAGTAATGAATTCCACGGTTTGCACAAATGTCCAGAATTCTTAAATCTTTCAGTGGCTTCTAGATATGAATTCGTAAAGAAAAATAATATTTGTTTTAACTGTTTAAAATTCCACTCGGTTAGAAATTGTAAATCTACTTATTCTTGTCAGAAATGTATGAAAAAACATTCGAGTTTACTGCATTTCGAGAATAAAAATGAAAAGCAAATTCAAAACAGCGATAGAAAAAATGAATTTATTTCAAAACCCGAGGTCAGTGATTGCAATACCCAAAACCAGAATCAAATCGTAGCGCATTCAAATCTAGACCCGAATGCTGCAACATTTCACATTTCTAACGAAAGAGTATTTTCAGGTACATCTGTTTGTGAGATGAATTATTTAAGTTCTGGCATCTTATCAACTGTCATTGTTTATATTAAAAATAAATTTGGTGAATTTAAGCCGTTAAGAGGTTTGATTGATGCTGGATCAATGAGTAATTTCATTACGATTCAGTGTGCTGATTATTTAGGAATTAAGAAAGAAAAAATAAAAGTTGCGGTTTCAGGATTAAATGGCATCTCCGTGAATATTAACTCCAAGGTAAAAGCATTAATTTCGAACAATTCAAATTTTAAGGCGGAAATAGAACTTCTTTGTGTACCAAAAATATCGGATACTATTCCAGTAAATCGGATTAACGTTCCAACAGAACATTACCTTAATAACATTAAATTAGCGGATCCAGAATTTTACAAACCTGGAAAAATTCATGTTCTTTTGGGAGCTCAAATATTTTATGATCTTTTAGAAGTCGGTCGAATTGAAGTCCCCAATTCTAATTTAAAATTCCAAAACTCGGTATTTGGATTCATTGCCTGTGGAAGCGTATTAAATCCTGACAATCAAATCACGCAAAATACTCATTGTGGGCTTGTTTGTAACTATGAAGATTTGACAAAAGAAGTTCAAAAATTCTTTCAGTTAGAAACATTAGGGATAAAAGACGATCCCACATGTACTGACGAAGATAGAGCATTAGAAATATTCGAAAAATCTGTATCTTATAAAAATAAACGTTACGAAGTTACCTTACCATGGAAAAAAGATTGGCGAGAAATGAACGACAATTTCAAAATAGCCAATAATAGACTAAACTGTCTTAAAGTGAAAATGAAGCGAAAATTAGAGCTTCGTGCTCAATATTGTGAGACTTTGAAAGATTATGAAAATAAAGAAATCATAGAAAAAATAACGGAAACGCACAAGCCAGTGGAGAAACCACTTTTTTATTTTCCACATCAACCTGCCTTTAGACAAAGCCTGACAACAAAAATGAGAATAGTCTTCGATGCCAGCTCACACGATGTTGGCGAATTATCGTTAAATGATTGTCTTTGGCCAGGTCCAAATCTAAATCCAAACATATTCGATCTACTTATCAATTTTAGATTAAACAAAATAGCATTGATAGGTGATATAGAAAAAGCCTTTCTGCAGATATCCCTAGCGGAGAAAGACAGAGATGCAGTGAGGTTTTTATGGATTGGAGATAGAGGTATAGAAATATATCGCTTCAACCGAGTTCTTTTTGGTATGAATGCTTCCCCGTTTCTTCTTGCTGCTACTCTAAGAAAACATATCAAGAAATTTCAAGTTAGATATCCTACAACAACAAAGTTATTAGATAGGTGCCTCTACGTAGATGATTTCATCGCTGGTGCTGACAACTTGCAAGATGCGTTAGAAATCTCTCGAAATGCTGTTTATATTATGAGCGAGCAAATATGGAAATTATGGAAGCGAGACTATCTGAACACCTTGCAGCAACGTAATAAATGGCAAATAAATAAAAACAATATAAATGTTGGTTCTCTCGTATTGATCAGAGAAGAAAATATGCTCAGCACAAAATGGGCAACAGGTAGGATTTCCGAGATATTTCTCGGTAAGGACAAAAAAGTTCGAGTAGTGAGCATTCATCTACCTAACGGTACAATAATAAAGAGAGATGTGAGAAGTATTTGTCCCCTTCCAATTAATGGAAACTAATTTATTTAACCTCCTCAGACCCCGTGTATCCTATAGGATACACATCTTTACAATTTTTTTTCACGTATAAAAATAATATTTAAAAAAGAGAAATTTGTGTGCATGGAACCTAACAGACGGCAGCACTAAAGCAAAATAGCAATTTCATTCTCAGAGCACTTATTTGGCAGGATATGTCTAATTTAAAAATGGCTTGCAGCAAAAATGTTAGTAGTTTACGTCGGAAAAAAGGTAAACATTGTTATTTAAAAAATAATCAATCTTGTAACCTTTATATATGAAATAAATTAAAAATAGATGAATGAAGTTTATTCTAGTACAAAATATTTTTAAATAATGTGTAATTTTAATAGTATGAACTAGCTTTATAATTAATGTATCCTATAGGATACATGGGGATTGACTCTAACACGTAATTTTAATTTTTTATGTTGTCCAAAACATACATTGGGATTAAATAACAGTAAAATTGGCATGAATACTTACTATAATGAACATAAATTAAGGTTATTAAATAACAGGTATGTTTTTAATCAGTGTTGAATTCAGATATTTTTCTCCGGGAGGGATTTCTGCTGCTCCGGGGGGGGAGGGGGCAGAGAGACATTGTACAGTTCCGGGAGGTAAATTGCGCTGCACCAATGAATTTTATGTCCATTAAAAAGCATAAATTCTCAAACCTTCCGGGGAGGACATTTCAGTGTGTCCCCCCCCCCCCCTGAATTCAACTCCGTTGAATTTTTAAAAAAATTCGTCTGATGGATGGATCTTTCCGGATGGATCTTTGCAGCTCCAGGGCGATATTTTAGAGATCCGGTATGGAAATTGCAGTTTTGTCCATTAAAAAGCATACAATCTCAAACCTTCCTGGGAGAACATTTAAATGTTCCAGGGAAGATCCCCCACCCCGACCACTACCTGAATTCATCACTAATTTTTAATATTTTTACATGTGTAGTAATACGGTGAAACATTATTATTTTAAAAAATGCAGGGCTTTCTGAAGCTGAAATTCTTGAATTGTTAGAAGATTCAGATTTTGGATTGTCATCAGACAGTGAGGTGGATGAAGAGATAGCTGAGTTTGTAAGTGATGAACTGACTAGTCAGTCAGAAGATGAAGATGAAGAAACAGGCGGAAATAATGGTAATGACTCATCAAGAAGAGTGTTTTGGAAACACAAAGAAGATTTTGATCCTCTACCTCCAGCTCCAGAATTTGAACCCGAAGCTGTAAATTACACATGCAAACTTCCTAAAGAGTATTTTGAAAGATATTTAGACGATAGTATATTTTCAGAAATTGCTGATCTGACTAATCGGACATACTTTTTGAAGAAAGGTAAGCAACTAAACACTTCCTTGCACGAAATTAAGATTTTTTTTCGGTGTATCAATTGTAATGTCCTATCTAAAGTTTCCACGAATTCGTATGTACTGGGCAAGGCATACTAGAGTTGATTTAATTGCATCCAAAATGAATCGTGATCGTTATTTTTTAATTCGCCAGAATCCGAAAGTTGTCGAAGACGATTTAGTGACAGATACAGATCGAGAGAAGGATAAATTTTGGAAAATACGTCCTGTAATTAATTCTGTTCGAAGGGGGTGTTTAACAAACCCATGTTCAAGAATGGTTGCATGTGATGAACAAATGATACCTTTTTGGGGGCATACTACTATGAGGCAATACGTTCGTGGGAAACCAAATCCATGTGGATTAAAAAATTTTGTTGCAACTTCCCCTGATGGTTTACCCCTAGATTTTTTTCTTTACGAAGGAAAAGGTGGTACAATCACAGCTAACGGAAGTGAAGATAATCTAGATATTGGAGAGAAAGTGATAGTACTCTTGTCGGAAAATCTTCCTGAAGGATCGCATATATTTGCAGACTGTTATTTCATGTCAGTTCCTTTACTTGACATATTACATATTAAAGGTTTACAAGGTACAGGTATGTTAAGGAAATCAAATATTCCGAAAGTTGCAGAATTTTCTTCTGATGCTTCGTTAAGAAAAACTGGAAGGGGTTCTGTGGACCAACTAGTAAGAAACGATGGTCAAATTGCATTGGTAAAGTGGTTTGATAATAAACCAATAATTATTGCTTCGTCAGTCTTAGGTAAAGAACCAACAGATATTTGTAAACGTTGGTGTAAAAAGGATAAATGGTTCATAGATGTGAATAGACCAAATATAGTAGAATACAATACAAACATGGAAGGAGTTGACCTTCTTGATAGGATAATTAGTTTCTATAAAATATCTGCAAAGACAAGAAAGTGGACTGTAAGAACAATATTTCATTTTGTAGATTTTTCATTGGCTGCTGGGTGGATAGAGTATCGACGAGCAGCACGGTATTTGCATACTGATAACAAAAATACTTTAGATTATTTGGAATTTCGAAAACGAGTCGCTGAAACGTTAATTCACAGTAAGAATGACCAGATTGATTCAGTAATGAATAATGAAATTTCAGAATCTGATACTGAGTTTATGTCTCCATTGAAAAAGAAAAGAAGGAATCCCTGCCCTGAACCATCTCCTGAATTAAGAAAAATGTCTGCATCTCACCTTCCTGAAATTCCACAGCAAACAAGTACATCACGTTGCAGATATCCTGGCTGTAACTCTACAACAGCTAGAACACGATGTACTGTTTGCAATATGTTTCTTTGTCTCACGAAGGAAAGGAACTGCTTCATGAAATATCATCAATTGAAAAGATAAGACGTTTTTATAACAAATTCTTACATTAATTATAAAAAAATGTAAACAAAAGTAAAAAAGAAAACGTAAATAATTTTTCTATATGTTAATATATGATTTGCATAGTCCATTAGTAATAAAAAGTTATAAATGCATACTTATTCCTTATTTTTCATTGTTTTTTGTCATGCAAACAATGCATAGGAAACAGTAAGAAAATGTACTCATTCAGTCCCCATGTATCCTATAGGATACATCAAATTTAAGGTATAAAAAATAAATTTTAATTTTTTTCGCTTTTAATTTTTTCTTAGTTAGCAGTCTGTTAATATAAATTCATAACTAAAGTAGAAAAAATTATAAAAATAAAAGCTGGGGTCTGAGGAGGTTAATGTATATATTTGGTACATTTTGAATATATTTTGTTGTTTAATTTCTATAGTATGTTTTATTGTATTCAAATGTAAAGTAATTCTGCCATTTTTCCTTTGTTATTAATTATATCTTTGCATTGTTATATGTAGTATTATGTAATTTTATATTATATATTAGAGTAGTTTTGAAACCTTCAGGTTTCAACGGTCGGGAGTATGCTACTGATCGTAATTAAAATCTCCCGTACGAGGGCGCTGTGTCAGCGCCGTAATTTTATTTATTATTCCAATCGTCTGCGTGTTGACGATAGATTGTAATTTTGTTACTAGTGAGTGGAAACACTGAATTTTTGTTGTTGTTGTTATTGAAATGATGGAATGTTTGACTTGGAAACGGCCAGAGAGACTGTTTCACTCTTAACAATTGTTGTTTTAAAATAAAGAAATATACAGTTCACTGCGAAGAGTTCCTTAAAAATGGTGTCATTGAGTAACTTATTGTTTTATTCTTAACAAAGGTAATTTGTTCATTATTCAGAGTACTTATCATAGCATCGTACAATCAAGAAACGTTTTCAGTATTTTTAACAGTGGGATTTCTCAGTTAGCTTTGAAGTTTTTTTTTTTTTTTAATTCTTTTGTAGCTATATATATATATATATATATATATATATATATATATATATATTAAGATCGTCTTTTTTGAAAATACTTTTCATTTTTCGTAAGATATACTTTTTAACTTTGTGATCGTCGCATACTTGTTTATGAATATATTTATTTTTCAAGGGACATTGTTGAACAAGGGTTTTCGTAACGTAATTTGACAGTTTTCTTTTAAATCACATAATATATATATATATATTATTTTGTAATACAGGGATTTAAAAAAAAAAATTACAGTATGGAAAATGTTGCATGAAAAAAAATATGTATTTGTAAAACGTAGAAAAGTAGAAGATTTTACAAGAAAGTAACACAATGGAAATATCTATGGAAATGGGCAATTAACTGTAAATCTAAAGACACTACTTTCTTTCTACAAGTAACTTTTCGATTACAAAGTGCCTAAACATTAAACAAAAAAAATTCTCCTTTTTTTTCCATTTTTCATCCATTTTTGGTAAAGGAAGGAATTAAAAGATAATGCCATTATGGTGTATAAAGAGTGGAATATCGTTTGTATGTTCAAATCTTTTAAAACATTGACATCTGATAAAATAAAGTTGGTGTTAAAAAATTGCTGCTTCAAATCTGTTGGTTGTGACATTTACGGACAGTCTATATATAATAATTCCGTATAGTAAAAAAAAAAAACATCGAATTCTTTTTTTTTTAAATTAGAATTCTTTTCCTTATTTTCGAACTTCAATGTTTATATCTAAAATTTTTAACGAAATAAAAAAGGGAATTCCTTTTAAAATTTATCTTGAAAAATCGTGAGGTGAAGCAGAAAATGTATCTTTGCATAATTGAGAATAATATTTGACTGTATTTCCAAAATAAATGCAGTAGAACCTCTTTTATCCGAAACTCTCGGGTAACCGAAATCCACTTTTAAAGATTTTTTTTTTTTTTTTTAATATAATCCTTGCGTGCAAAATCCATTTTCAAAGCTTTTATTTAACTATCATATTCCTTGTGTGCAAGCGGTCCAACTACGAGTGCATATAAATATTTTCGATCCCCTTTCTTAGAGTTCCTTTGAATTTAACTTGAACTACCGTAAGCTGCGGAGTGAAACGAAGAAAACTAACAAATTAGCAATTCTGAAGCTTTAGAATGTTTTAAAAAAGGTTTGGCATGCCTGGAGCAGCAGAAAGACTGTGATACTCGTACACTAATGATATTTAAAAACCTCCTGATAGAGTTTCCAAGCGAAGGCAATCGAAACTGCGAGAAACAAAACATTGTTTCAAACCCTTGTGAAATATGAGAAAGGTACATAATTTCAAAATTAAAATGAAGGTAATTTGCTCTTGTTTCTATTTTGTTATTTCTTTAATTTTATTAAGCACTTGTTACCATAAATAGCGCATATATTTCTCCTTAATCTTAACATTAAAGCATTCTCGGTTATCCGAAAATTTCGATTTTCCGAAAGAGGGTCGGTCCCAATTACTTCGGATAATCGAGATTCTTCTGTATAAATAAAACTTACATTATGCAGACAGTATGTTCCTAAATTTTTGCTTTAGCTAATTCTAAAAAAACAATGTACTAAGGTTATTCTCCTACTCCACTTCAAATAAAGAAAATTTGTAAATATTAAAATATAAATAATTTTGTTAGTTAATTTCAATTGAAATTTCCGCACATACTCTGAAATTTTATCAAAATCTGAAAATGAACTATCTAAAATTTACAATTAAATTTCTTTAGAGAGACGAACGCGAAACAAATCTCTGATCATTTTTTAACATTTTCGAACGTAGTTAGCGTTAATGGATTTTTTTTTTTTAGTCGCAAATCGCCTGTCTGTCCGTCTCTACGTGCTGTCATGAACTTAAATATAGTCTCTTAAATATAGTCGCATTCCTATGTACAGGTAATCCATAAAATGCACCATATTATAAATATGCCTGTAGCATTTATGGTTCGTTTACAGGGGTACTCAAGAGAATGCAGTTACACTGTGTTCTATGGAAGAACATCATTTGCATTGTAGCTTAATGAGGTTAAACTATTTTAAAGTTCAATATTTTATACTTAAATTGACAGGTATTACGTAGGTTACTAAAAACACATACTAGAGAATAGGTTTGTGCAACATTTATTGTTCATTTACAGGGAAACATAATATAATTCGGTTACAGTAATGTCTAAGAGCAATAAGTTCTGTCAGGGCATTCTCTGGTTTTGCATTTTTTTTTTTTTTTTTTAATTGAACAATTTTTTTTGCATATCACACGGTGTGTATAAATTTTATAGATCATATACAGGAATGCATAAAATAATTCGAGTAATTGCACTTATTGATGGAAATTGCTGAACTGAAATATTCAAGTGTATTATGTGTTTCCTAATTGCCCTCATATTTGACATACTTATATAGTATACATACACATCTAAATTTTATATGCAAGCTGCACAGAAAAATTTCATTATTTTCCAGACTGCAGATGGTTTTTGCTAAAATTGTTTATATTAAACTCTGAAGTTTTGGTACATTATTCTTAATGTATAGGAAAGTCTTTGATAATCTATGCTTGAAAAATCTTCTTTTTTCCTTTTCTTTTTCTTCGTGATTGCTAAAAATAATGAAAGCAGATCTTCATTCATTATTTCTTTTTTATTTCCGAAATTATTTAAAGTAAATACATTTCGTTATTCAAATATATATTTAAAAATACAATTATTGATTTCAAGTTCTTTATCATGAAAAAAAAATATATTCATGACTGTAAATTAACTGGCAAAAATCGTGTAACAGTTATCTTGATTTATTTAAGAATTTTATAGTTAAATAAAAATGCTTCTTAGATTACTAAAAAAATTGTTTGAAATTGTAATACATATGTGACGACTTGTGTGTGAAATTGCATAGTTTGTAAGCAAAAGTTTTAAAATATTAAGCTGTTTTGAGATTCATTTAATTCTTTTTCATTTAAAAAAAAGTTTTAAATTTTAGCCATTAACTCAATTTTAATAATTAACTGCAACTAAAATTTACTCTTATATAATCAAGTATATCGAGTTTTTTCTTTTTGTTTTCATTTAACCATTATAGGCATATTTTTCAATTTAAAATCACCAGTTCTTTTGAATCGATTAAGTTAATGTGTTTATTTGAAAACGGAAAAAAATATTCTTAATAGTAATATTTTTATGCACATTAAATGTTTCAACGTAATGCATCACATATTCTTCTTGCTTAAGATAAATAACTTTAAAAGAATTTTTAAAGAATATATACACATTTTCACTTAGAATTGAAAAAAGAAAAAACGAAACTTATAATTTTACAATCAGTTAGTAATGGCTTTTCTTGGGGGGAGGAAGTAATTTCTGTTCCATTCTTTAAATCAAGTTGAAGAAAATATTACCAGTACAGAAAAAAAAAATTCAAATTAGTACAATCAATCTCCATTAAATATAATCGACTTAATTTCATTATTTTATGTACGGAAAAGAAGCAGCTACGCTGATACAAATATTTTATTTTTCAGAAGTTATTTTTACAATCAACTGAGTGCATTTGAAAAAATAAAACACACTGGAAACAACAATTTTGATAAATAGCTAGTTTTATTTTTAAGAAACATGAAGCAAATTATACAAAACAAATATTTTAAGGATATCTTCATAGAAAATCCGATGAAGAAAGAAAGCATTTCACTATTTTGATATTATTATTATTTAATTTTAAGTATCATAAAAATATGGTGTTGACAGTTGTAGCTTTCTGTAATACATAGTTTTCCAACAAACATTATGATGACTATTCTATATACGGCGGTGTATCAACACGTTTTAGCCCTCATATTGAAATAATTGAGTGAAATTCATGAAATTTCAACATTGTGTTAATCCTTTTCCATTTAGTCACCGTGCACAGTAACACATTTCTGAAAACGGTATTTCATAGAGAGTGTGGAAGATGTATTCAAGGAAGCGCGATAGTAAACCCAAAGGGTGTCATTTTTCTAAATTTTTCTGACCCCACACAAGTGACATATTGTTGGAAAGGCCTGTGACCACTTATTCATGCTATGCAACTCTCGAGCCCCTCCTCTTAAATTTTTCCTCCGGGTGGAGGGGGGGGGGCATTAATGATGTCTACAAAATTTAGAAAAGTGCCCCTCGGAGGGTAAATTTGGGAGGAGGACCTTGGAAGGTGCATTGCATGAATAAGTTGTCACAGGCTTTTCCAACTATATGTCATTTGTGGGGAGTCGGTAAAATTTAGAAAAATGCCCCTATTTGGGTCTACTATCACGTCTCCTGGAATACCTCCTTTTCCCTCTCTTTGAAATAGAGGTTGCACAAATGTGTTACTGTGCACACTGACTATACAGAAAATGACTCATAAAAGGTAGCATTTTCAAAAATTTCACTCAATTATTTCTATGTGAGGGAAAAAACGTATTGATACACCCTCGTATATATATTAGCAATAAACAACTTGGAACCAAATACCTTATTCTTATGCAGGTACTTTTAGGATGAAATGCGCGCGTTTAATATAATATAAAGAATTTAAGAAATAAACCTTCCCAGATAATTAAACAAAATTCTGCTATTATTTTATAACAAACAAAAAGCAAATGATGGTGAAAAAATAGTTTAATAATATTGTTTCAATGAAAAAATAGTAACGTTTTTTTCGTTTAAAAATATTGTATACAGACGTATGACGTGAAAGCACGTGATTTATTTTTATTGCTTTCATGTCATAAATTATCGGTATGATCGGTATCAAGATGTTTCATCGTCTATGAAAGCAAAATTGAATTCAAAAGACAATATATTTCTGCAATCTATGTGGTCTTATTGTTTCCTACAACTGCATTCTTTTTAGATTGTTTTATACGCCCTTTATAGTGCTGCCTGTATTGTTTCAACGCCACTTATAATTGTAACTCTGTAGATCATTTTGCTATATAAAAAATGATCTTGCCATTTAAACGTTTTATACAATCTTATCACTACACCGTCACCGTGGGAACTCGACTTTGGCTTTTCACCTAATTTTCAAGATCATGCCTTAAAATATCGACATCCTAAATGCAATCTCATTTTCTTGTATGCTAAAATTGTTAGGGTAATTGTATCTGTAAGGTTATTGTATCGGCCAGGTTATATTATGACGAAATGTACTCTCTTAAAAAAAATCAGCGATTTTAACTCCGACTGAGTGTATTTTCACTCCTTTTCAGTATTGAAAATGCACTTATCCTATAGGAGTGAATTTCATCCACTTTGCGAAGTGGGTTTTTTTCATTCCTTTTTGATAAGCTGTTTTCACTCTTTTTTTCGACTAAATTAATAGGCAAAACAAGTGACTGCACTCATTATTGACGAATCATTTTTAAACCCCTTTTTTGTCAAATTTAATAGGCAAAATAAATTATTTTCCTCTTATTTTCAGATTTTTTGTTTGTTGTTGTTTGTTTGTTTTTTAACATATATAACTCCCCAGTTTGCAAAATGTATTATTTTAAAACTACATTTTGTTTTATTTTAATCTAGATGCAGAAGAAATTTTATTTTTCATTTCCGAAAGATAAATAATAATAATAATAAAAGATAAGTTCGTGCCATAACAAGATTTTCTACCTTGTCAATATCCTGAAGTGCGCTTTTTAGGTGCGTTCGTAATTATATAAATACGTAGCACCTATAGTCGTCGTTCAGTCCGTCCGTCCGTCTGTCCGTCCGTCTGTCCGCATGTAACAGAGCAAAAACTACTCAACCGAATGGTCTGAAATTTCAAATATATGATTGTTGCAAAATTTTGTCGAGCCATTTCAAATTTTATGAAAATCGGATGTATAGTTTAATTACAGGGACAGTCAAAAGTTTTTCTTTACATTACGGCCAATGGGAAAAATTATTGCAAGTGCATTTTAATGATATTAGAGCCTTCCAAATGATCTGAAATTTTAAAGATATAACTGTTGCAAAATTTTGTCGAGCCATTTCAAATTTTAGGAAAATCGGATGTATAGTTTAATTACAGGGACAGTCAAAAGTTTTTCTTTACATTACGGCCAATGGGAAAAATTATTGCAAGTGCATTTTAATGATATTACAGCCTTCCGAATGATCTGAAATTTTAAAGATATAACTGTTGCAAAATTTTGTCGAGCCATTTAAAATTTTAGGAAAATCGGATGTATAGTTTAATTACAGGGACAGTCAAAAGTTTTTCTTTACATTACGGCCAATGGGAAAAATTATTGCAAGTGCATTTTAATGATATTAGAGCCTTCCGAATGATCTGAAATTTTAAAGATATAACTGTTGAAAAATTTTCTCGAGCCATTTCAAATTTTAGGAAAATCGGATGCATAGTTTAATTACAGGGACAGTCAAAAGTTTTTCTTTACATTACGGCCAATGGGAAAAATTATTGCAAGTGCATTTTAATGATATTACAGCCTTTCGAATGGTCTGAAATTTTAAAGATATAATTGTTGCAAAGTGTTGTTGAGCTATTTCAAATTTTAGGAAAATCGGATGTATAGTTTAATTACAGGGACAGTCGAAAGTGTTCCGTTACATTACGGGGAATGGGAAAAATTATTGCAAGTGCATTTTAATGATATTACAGCCTTCCGAATGGTCTGAAATTTTAAAGATATAACTGTTGCAAAATTTTGTCGAGCCATTTCAAATTTTAGGAAAATCGGATGCATAGTTTAATTACAGGGACAGTCAAAAGTTTTTCTTTACATTACGGCCAATGGGAAAAATTATTGCAAGTGCATTTTAATGATATTACAGCCTTCCGAATGGTCTGAAATTTTAAAGATATAATTGTTGCAAAGTTTTGTTGAGCTATTTCAAATTTTAGGAAAATCGGATGTATAGTTTAATTACAGGGACAGTCAAAAGTGTTCCGTTACATTACGGGGAATGGGAAAAAATTATTGGAAGTGCATTTTAATGATGTATCAGACTATGCGCTTTATGAAGTGCAAAAAAGTATACATTCAGTACAATATGGGGTGCAAAAAATAATTATAAAACTAGTTATAGTACGAACGCACCTCATTTGCCACGTTTGACGAGCAATTTCCAAATTGTTTTACTTTATCTTTCTTATTATGATTTTTTTCTTTTTAATATTTTCACATTGTATATATAATTTTAACGTTATTAGTTTTAATACGGAAACGTCGATCTCTTTAATTATTTCTGATATTATTATATCTTATTAATGTATTTTGCTTATGACACAGATAAATGGAATATAAATGGAATATAGAATTCATCTGTTACATAACTGCAGACTTTTGTTTAGTTAAACTTTTGAATATGAACAGAGCGAAGTATAACACAAAAATAAAAATTCACAAAATCATAATTTAAAAAAAAAGGTCAAGCTAGTTGTGTCATAAAATAAATTGATAATATTTTTTTACTAATCTATTATTTTCTGATACATTTTTTTAATTATCTTTAACATTTCGTACTATTTACATAATACTGTGGCAATTAAAAAATTAATATTTAAAGCGTAGATGTGTACAACTATCTAAACGAACACAATTTATTAAATACTTGTACTTACTGAAACATAAAAAAAAAGAACATATATTATAAGTTAATAATAATTTAATAATTTTTATAATGATGGGTTGTGTTCCGCAAATATTTATGAGTGTCATGAGCAAAGAAGTATATTAATAATCAATAATATAAGCACAAAATGATATATGTTTAATAATGTAAATACCAATTAGCGTAATTTTACACAATTTGAATACGAGAAAACTACATATCTAAGTGCATTTTATTGATTATAAAAATTATGGAACAGATGCATTAAAGAAAAAGAAAAAAAAAAGTAATTTAAGAAGTTCATGATTCCGGTTTAAAAGTATTAACGTTAAATAACGCAAAAAGTCCTTCCGGCCAGTGCCGGGAGGAAGAGGTAGCTTTCATATTCCTTATTTAAAAAAAGGCAACTTATATTATTCAAACACACGAAGCTCAATTAAGTGGAAACCGAATGTAGGAGATTCAATACTAATTTTTATCAATACTACATCATTATGAATGAGAATTTCGCGAAATTAGTCAGCTTTATCCAAGCTGCTTTTATTTAAAGTAACTTATATTTGGCTGCATAATTCGGCGATTTCTTAAAGTGCTTGCCATTTTAAGACAACATGGTGGATGAGGCTAACCAGTGAACTTGGTCGAGACCTTAGTAAGTGCTGTGCACATGCTCACTCACATCGGAATCGGTTGATATATACGAGTGCTGTCGCAGGCAAAAATTCAGATTTTTCAAAATGTCACCCACGTTAGAAATTGAAACTGCTATATCTGAGCCATTTTTTAAGATAAAGACAAACAAAAAATGCTCCTGAATCCTTATATCAAGGTCAAATACTTAAGAAAGAAACCTTTTTCAATTTCTAATTTTTTTGTACCTCACTTTAAATATATATATTTTTTAATTTAATGGTCGCCATTTTGAAACAAGTTGGCTGATGAAGCTGGCCAGCGAACTCGGCCGAGATATAGATGTATACTATCCACATGCCTTCTTCCATCGAAATAGGTGAATACGTGTGGTATACGAGACAAATACAAGATCGTTTCAAAGTGTTATCCATGACAGAAATTCAAAGTGCTATAATTCAACCACTTTTTAAGATATAAACAAAAGAACAAATTTTCAGAAACAAAAACTGCTCCAGAATCTTTGTATCAAGGCCAAACACATAAAAAAAAATCTTTTTCATTTTCAAATTTTTTAATACCTCATTTTAAATTTTAAATTACATTTTTTTTTAATTGGCAACCCTTTTGAAACAAGATGACGAATGAAGCTGGCCAACGAACTCGGTCGAGACATTGGTATGTACTATGTACAGACCAAGTTACATTCAAATCGGTTCATAAATACGCCTGTTATCGCGTGACAAAAATCAGGTAGTTTTAAAATGTCAGCCACAATAGAAATTCAAAATGTTATAACTCAGCCATTTTTAGGTAGCTTTCATTACAAAAAGCTACCTATTGCAGCCGTTCGGAGGAAAGCGATTTCAAAAAATTTTGGTATATTTTCATCGATCCCCCAGACCCCGAAACCACCCTCCGTTCAAAATTGATATATATATATATATATATATATATCTGACCTATGTCACACTGTAACTCTCGTATTTATGAACCGATTTGAATTTAATTCGGTGTGTACATAGTACACACCAATGTCTCGACCGAGTTCGTTGGCCAGCTTCATCCGCCATTTTGTTTCAAAATGGCGGCCATTTAAAATTTTTTTAAAAATTTAAAACTTGAAATGTGGTACCAAAAAATTGTAAATGGAAAAATATTTTTTTCTTATGTATTTGACCTTTATACAAAGACTCCGGAGCAATTTTCGTTTCGTCTATATCTTAAAAAATGGCTGAGTTATAGCATTTTGAATTTCTAGCGTGGCTGACATTTTGAAACGTCCTGAATTTTGTCACGCGATAAAAGGCGTATTTATGAACCGATTTGGATGTAACTTCGTTTATACATAGTACATACCAATGTCTCGACCGAGTTCGTTGGCCAGCATCCTCCGCCATCTTGTTTAAAAATGGCGGCCATTTAAATTTTTAAGAAAAATTTAAATTTGAAATGTGGTACCAAAAAATTGAAAATTGAAAAAATATTTTTTTCTTATGTGTTTGACCTTGATACAAAGATTCGGGAGCAGTTTTTGTTTCGTCTATATCTTAAAAAATGGCTGAGTTATATTATTTTGAATTTCTAGCATGGCTGACATTTTGAAGTGTCCTGATTTTTGTCACGTGATAACAGATGTATTTATGAACCGATTTGGATGTAATTCGGTGTGTACATAGTACACACCAATGTCTCGACCGAGTTCGTTGGCCAGCTTCATCCGCCATCTTGTTTCAAAATGGCGGCCATTTAAAAAAATTTAAAAAAATTAAAATTTAAAATGAGATACCAAAAAATTGGAAAATGAAAAAGATTTTCTTCGTATGTGTTTGACCTTAATACAGAGATTCCGGAACAGGTTTTGTTTTGTCTATATCTAAAGAAATGGCTGAGTTATAGCATTTTGAATTTCTAGTGTGGCTGACATTTTAAAACGACCTGATTTTTGTCACGCGATAACAGGCGTATTTATGAACCGATTTGGATGTAACTTGATCTGTACATAGTACATACCAATGTCTCGACCGAGTTCGTTGGCCAGCTTCATTCGCCAACTTGTTTCAAAAGGGTTGCCATTTTAAAAAAAAGTAATTTAAAATTTAAAATAAAGTATTAAAAAATGGAAAATGAAAAAAAAAATTGTGTGTTTGGCCTTGATACAAAGATTCTGGAGCAGTTTTTGTTTCTGAAAATTTGTTCTTTTGTTTATATCTTAAAAAATATTGAATGATAGCACTTTAAATTTCTAGCATGGCTAACACTTTGAAACGATCTAGTATTTGTCACGCGATAACACACGTATTCGCCTATTTCGATGGAAGAAGGCATGTGGATAGTATACATCAATATCTCAACCAAGTTCGCTGGCCAGCTTCATCAGCCATCTTGTTTCAAAATGGCGGCCATTAAATTAAAAAAAATTATATTTAAAGTGAGTAAAGTGAGGAAAAAAAAATAGAAATTGAAAAAGTTTTCTTTCATAAGTATTTGACCTTGATATAAGGATTCACGAGCATTTTTTGTTTGTCTTTATCTTAAAAATGGCTCAGATATAGCAGTTTCAATTTCTATTGTGGGTGACATTTTGAAAAATCTGATTTTTTGCCTGCGACAGCACTCGTATATATCAACCGATTCCGATGTGAGTGAGCATGTGCACAGCCATTACTAAGGTCTCGACCAAGTTCACTGATTAGCCTCATCCACCATGTTGTCTTAAAATGGCAGGAACTTTAAGAAATCGCCGAATTTGGCAGCCAAATATAAGTTAGTTTAAATAAAAGCAGCTTGGATAAAGCTGACTAATTTCTCGAAATTCTCATTCATAATGATTTAGTATTAATAAAAATTAGTATTTAATCTCCTATAATCGGTTTCCACTAAATTGAGCTTTGTGTGTTTGAATAATATAAGCTGGCTTTTTAAAAATAAGGAAAATGAAAGCTACCTCTTCCTCCCGGCACTGGCCGGAAGGACTTTTTTAGATATAGACGAAACAAAACCTGTTCCGGAATCTTTGTATGAAGGTCAAACACATACGAAAAACTTTTTCATTTTCCAATTTTTTGGTATCTCATTTTAAATTTATTTTTTTTTTAATTTTTTTAAATGGCCGCCATTTTGAAACAAGATGGCGGATGAAGCTGGCCAACGAACTCGGTTGAGTTATTTGTATGTACTATGTACACACCAAGGTACATCCGAATCGGTTCATAAATACGTCTGTTATCACGTGGCAAAAATCAGGGCGTTTCAAAATGCCAGCCACACTAGAAATTCAAAATGCTATAACTCAGCCATTTTTTAAGGTATAGACGAAACAAAAACTGCTCCCGAATCTTTTTATCAAGGTCAAACACATAAGAAAAAAATATTTTTTCAATTTTCAATTTTTTGGTACCACATTTCAAATTTAAATTTTTCTTAAAATTTTAAATGGCCGCCATTTTTAAACAAAATGGCGGATGAAGCTGGCCAACGAACTCGGTCGAGACATTGGTCTGTACTATGTATAAACGAAGTTACATCCAAATCGGTTCATAAATACGCCTTTTATCGCGTGACAAAATTCAGGACGTTTCAAAATGTGAGCTTAGCCAGAAATTCAAAATGCTATAACTCAGCCATTTTTTAAGATATAGACGAAACAAAAACTGCTACGGAGTCTTTGTATAAAGGTCAAATACATAAGAAAAAAATATGTTTCCATTTTCAATTTTTTGGTACCACATTTCAAATTTTAAATTTTTTTTAAATTTTTAAATGGCCGCCATTTTGAAACAAAATGGCGGATGAAGCTGGCCAACGAACTCGGTCGAGACATTGATATGTACTATGTACACACCGAATTACAGCCAAATCGGTTCATAAATACGAGAGTTACAGTGTGACATAGGTCAGATATATATATACATATATATATATATATATATATATATATATATATATATATATATATATATATATATATTGATATATATATATATATATATATATCAATTTTGAACGGAGGGTGGTTTCGGGGTCTGGGGGTCATGATCGATGAAAATATGCCAAAATTTTTTGAAATCGCTTTCCTCCGAACGGCTGCAATAGATAGCTTTTTGTAAAGAAAGCTACCTAAAAATCATGTATACAATGTGAAAATACAACAAGGAATGGCGAAGGAATTAGAAGAAAGATGAAGTAAAACAACGTACTTTACCTTAGAATTTTCAGTATTAGTAAAATCCTAGAATCGACGGTAGCCATCTTGGTTTTAGCTGCGAAACAAAAACGAAATTTATCCAATTCTTTGTGATGATCCCCCCCCCCCCCCCTGCTTTCGTGGGCATAATCCATCTATCTTATTCTATGCCATTTCTAAATCAATCAAATTATAATTGTAATAATGTTTAATCTTGTAGGTAACGTTAAGCTTTGATGCTTGAAAAAAACAAGCGACTCCCTTTTCAAAGCGATTCTCGGTTCTACCTCTTCCAAACTATATATCGCGTTACAGGATTTCAACCAATAAGGAAGCTTCTTAAACCGCTCTTTTAGAGATATTTTTCTGTTCCGGTCTGAAATGAGCGGTCCTAGGGATGCCACTAGTAAAAAGATGATTTGGTAAACCAGTTTTTTCATGGAAAATGTCTCTTTTTTATAAAACAGATACTCAGAAAGAACAAAAACACGCGTATAACTTTCCGTTCTTTTATTGAGTTAATAATTCGTTCTTTTGAATTAAGAGTGTACATTTAACATAAATATGTATCAAAATCAAAATGGTACCTTCATTTTTTAAAACAAGTCCTCCTGGCTCAGTCAGCATGTACTTATTTAAAATTTCTTGCTTTATTAGATATTTTTAACTTTCAAAAAACGAGAAAAAGAAATAAAAATGAAATTACCCACTCATTTTATTCATTTATTATTCATCTCATTTTATTACCCACCTTTTTATTTCCGAAAGTATTTAAAGTAAATACATTTCGTTATTCAAATATATATTTAAGAATACAATTATTGATTTCAAGTTCTTTATCATGAAAAAAATATATTAATTCATGACTGTAAATTAACTGGCAAAAAACGTGTAACAGTTATCTTGATTTATTTAAGATGTTTATAGTTAAATAAAATGCTTCTTAGATTACTAAAAAATTTGTTTGAAATTGTAATACATATGTGACGACTTGTGTGTGAAATTGCATAGTTTGTAAGCAAAAGTTTTAAAATATTAAGCTGTTTTGAGATTCATTTAATTCTTTTTCATTTAAAAAAAGTTTTAAATTTTAGCCATTAACTCAATTTTAACAATTAACTGCAACTAAAATTTACTCTTATATAATCAAGTATATCGAGTTTTTTCTTTCTGTTTTCATTTAACCATTATAGACATATTTTTCAATTTAAAATCACCAGTTCTTTTGAATCGATTAAGTTAATGTGTTTATTTGAAAACGGAAAAATATTCTTAATAGTAATATTTTTATGCACATTAAATGTTTCAACGTAATGCATCACATATCCTTTTTGCTTAAGATAAATAACTTTAAAAGAATTTTTAAAGAATATATACACATTTTCACTTAGAATTGAAAAAAGAAAAAACGAAACTTATAATTTTACAATCAGTTAGTAATGGCTTTTCTTGGGGGGAGGAAGTAATTTCTGTTTCATTCTTTAAATCACGTTGAAGAAAATATTACCAGTACAGAAAAAAAATTCAAATTAGTACAATCAATCTCCATTAAATATAATCGACTTAATTTCATTATTTTATGTACGGAAAAGAAGCAGCTACGCTGATACAAATATTTTATTTTTCAGAAGTTATTTTTACAATCAACTGAGTGCATTTGAAAGAATAAAACACACTGGAAACAACAAAGTTGATAAATAGCTAATTTTATTTTTAAGAAACATGAAGCAAATTATACAAAACAAATATTTTAAGGATATCTTCATAGAAAATCCGATGAAGAAAGAAAGCATTTCACTATTTTGATATTATTATTATTTAATTTTAAGTATCATAAAAATATGGTGTTGACAGTTGTAGCTTTCTGTAATACATAGTTTTCCAACAAACATTATGATGACTATTCTATATACGACGGTGTATCAACACGTTTAGCCCTCATATTGAAATAATTGAGTGAAATTCATGAAATTGCAACATTGTGTTAATCCTTTTCCATTTAGTCACCGTGCACAGTAACACATTTCTGAAAACGGTATTTCATAGAGAGTGTGGAAGATGTATTCAAGGAGGCGCGATAGTAAAACCAAAGGGGGTCATTTTTCTGGCCCCACACAAGTGACATATTGTTGGAAAGGCCTGTGACCACTTATTCATGCTATGCAACTCTCGAGCCCCTCCTCTTAAATTTTTCCTCCGGGTGGAGGGGGGGGGGGCATTAATGATGTCTGTAAAATTTAGAAAAGTGCCCCTCGGAGGGCAAATTTGGGCGGAGGACCTTGGAAGGTGCATTGCATGAATAAGTTGTCACAGGCTTTTCCAACTATATGTCATTTGTGGGGAGTCGGTAAAATTTAGAAAAATGCCCCTATTTGGGTCTACTATCACGTCTCCTGTAATACATCCTTTCCCCTCTCTTTGAAATAGAGGTTGCACAAATGTATTACTGTGCACACTGACTATACAGAAAATGACTCATAAAAGGTAGCATTTTCAAAAATGTCACTCAATTATTTCTATGTGAGGGCAAAAACGTATTAATACACCCTCGTATATATATTAGCAATAAACAACTTGGAACCAAATATCTTATTGTTATGCAGATACTTTTACTATGAAATGCGCGCATTTAATATAATATAAAGAATTTAAGAAATAAACCTTCCTCGATAATTAAACAAAATTCTGCTATTATTTTATAACAAACAAAAAGCAAATGATGGTGAAAAAATAGTTTAATAATATTGTTTCAATGAAAAAAATAGTAACGTTTTTTTTCGTTTAAAAATATTGTATACAGACGTATGACGTGAACGCACGTGATTTATTTTATTGCCTTCATGTCCTAAATTATCGGTATGATCGGTATCAAGGTGTTTCATCGTCTATGAAAGCAAAATTGAATTCAAAAGACAATATATTTCTACCATCTATGTGGTCTTGTTGTTTCCTACAACTGCATTTTTTGAGGTTGTTTTATACGCCCTTTATAGTGCTGCCTGTATTGTTTCAACGCCACTTATAATTTTCACTCTGTAGACCATTTTGCTATATAAAAAATGATCTTGCCATTTAAACGTTTTATACAATCTTATCACTACACCGTCACCGTGGGAACTCGATTTTGGCTTTTCACCTAATTTTCAAGATCATGCCTTAAAATACCGACATTCTAAATGCAATCTCATTTTCTTATATGATAAAATTGTTAGGGTAACGGTATCAGTAAGGTTATTGTATCGGCCAGGTTTTATTATGACGAAATGTACATCTAACATAAATATGTATCAAAATCAAAATGGTACCATCATTTTTTAAAACAGGTCCTCCAGGCTCAGTCAGCATGTACTTATTTAAAGTTTCTTGCTTTATTAGATATTTTTAACTGTCAAAAAACGAGAAAAAGAAATAAAATGAAAATAACCCACTCATTTTATTCTCGAAGTTATCACAGAGAAAATAATAAAACAGCCAATTGACTGAAAATTATTCCTTCTTCTAACTTTTGTAATAAGTATAAGCTTAGCGAGTCGTCTTCATAATCATATTCTGCTAAACTAAATCAACTTTAAAAATGAACACTTCATTTTGACAAAAAAATGAACAAATGACAAATTTCAAAATGTTAAATAGAATAACATTTTCTGTAAAATGTAACTTAAAAAACAAACGGGGAGTCATTAGGCCAAGATGTTTGGAACCTCAAGCATTTGTAATCATTGGAAAACATATTGCAATACGGGTAGTTTTTTAAACATTACTCCATAACTTCTTGCCGTATCTTGGCGGCGTCAGTTTTAATTTTATAGTCCCACACTTGAAGCTTGTAAAAATCGATTTCTGTTTAAAAATTCATAGGCTAAAATTCTATTTTTTTATTCATCTTTTTTTTTTCAAATAATTCATTTTAAAAGATTAAAAGATTATAATTCAAAAAATTATGAATTACAATCTGTGAATATTTTAACAGAATTAATATATACAGAGTGTGTTAATCTTAAAGTACAGATTAAGTAGTTTTAGTATAATTCCTAAAATAACATTTGAATTGCATTCTTTTTTGCAATAATCACAAATAACACTAATTAGGAGTTCAAAATTATAAATATCTATTATTTCTAAACTACTCGACTGGATAATATCACGTTTGTTATGCCAAATTTAATTTTAACAAAAATTCTTAATATTAATATTAAAAATATTCGTTCGTATTATAAATTTCCCTATAATAAAGGTGGCCTCCTAAGCTTATTGTTATAATAGAAATTGAAAGCCGAATTTATTTAAAGTCAATAGGCTAGTTATTTTTTTTTTCTGTTGACAATTTGCTGATTGAAATTTATGGAGTGTTCTCCTGTTTTACACCAACTGTTATTTCGCTCACCCGCAAGAAACGCGACAAATCTAGACAAAACTAAATTTTACAGGAGAGGAATAAGAAGATTTGCATGATTTTAGTGCGACATGAAATTATAGAACGTATCTCTGTATACAGCAGTAAAAACGTTCATAAAAACTTAAAAAACTTAAGAATGAAGATTTAGATGAGTTTTCGAGGCTTGAGTAATTTTGGCTCGGCCTCCCATACAATAAATCCCCCCTTCAGTGGTCACGATTTGACATGTAACGTAATAAGCAATTTTGCAGATAACTACACTTAAGAAGATTTTGCTGTAGCACAGGGATTCTCAACCTGCGTACTGCGGCACACCAGTGTGCTACGACGGATTGTCAAATGTGCCGCAAGAGTTTTTCAAAAACAATTAAAATTGGATAGTTTCGTACCAACGATATCACATTTTCTAATTATCTTGTGCTATCTTTCCTAGTCACCCCTTTACCAGTATTAGTCTTCCCATTTTTAATTTGTAAAACACCAAATTTGAAAACAGCAGAATAAATTATTTTGACTAACAATTCATTAATATGAGAAACAATGTGTTTTACTACTTAACATTCTTCCAGAAACATTTGGGTGCGTTTTGAAATTTGTAATTCGCAAACATCTTGAAAGCTATTAAAATTCTTCTGCCGCTGTATCTTCATGCGTACTGGTCCGGCGACTTAGGAACTTTGTTTTGATTTAATTTTCGCAAAAAAAAACAAAAAAAAAAACAGGCTCTTTGATTAAATAAATTTTGTGAATAAATAAATAAATATATATATTGTATCATACAACTTTTAGATTTTTTTTATATATTCAGGTGTGCCGCAAATAATTTCAGATATCTTTAGTGTGCCTGTTAAGAAACACTGCTGTAGCAAGACGCACCTATGAAAGATATCTTAGGGGAATAAAATGCGAAATGAATTTTTCCGAGATGTTTTACTTCGGTTATGGGTGAGCGATATATTAGATGAAATCAAAACAAGTAGGTGCGCCAATGCTAAAATTTTCTCCTATCTCATACATATTAATACTTGAAAATACTCTATCACAGTAACAAAATTAAAGGAGAATATATCTCCATTACGAAATCTAAAGATATAGGTTCATTAATCTGTGTGAATTTAAAAAGGGTATTTTAGCATAGCATCATTCAAACAAATCACTGAATTTCGTCATCCACCCATTTAGATCTCTGCAACCGAAATTCCGAAACCAAATTACATAAAAGCTATATCCAAGCCTTGTTCGGATTTATTTATATGATAGTGTAACAGAATATGAAGTTTAATTAAATTTTGTGAATTAGTTTTTGAGATACAGCTATCGCGAATATGTAAAAAATGCAGCATAGCAGCACCACCTATTATCTTAATTACACGAACACATAATTAGCACCAACTTATAAAGGAATCTAATGAAAATGAAGTTTGATGAAATTCTGTACGTTAGTTCTTGAGATATGAAAATCGCTAAAATAGTGTAAATTCTGAAAAATGCAGCTTATTAGCGTCAATAATTGGGCGATGTATACCAAAACATATGCTGCAACTACTTACGTAAACGTCAAATAGAATTTGACATTTGATGAAAATCCGTGCATTATTTGTTAAGATACATCTATTGCAGAAATCGTGCATAATGCAGCATAGCGGTCACCTACTAGGCGATTAACACCAAAACCTAATCAACAACTACTTATGTCAACATTTAACTAAATCTAATGCTTGATGAAAACCCGTGCATTCATTCTTGAGTTAAAGCTATCGCGGATTTATATACATGATTTATATCTAGGTATAACTAAATCTAAAAATTTATGAATTTCCGTCCATTAGTTTTTGAGCTAGAGCGCCAACAAAATATGTGTCACATAGGGGAGACCGGGACAAGATGACGAATGTCTTAAATTTTCCGTTGTGTACTAGGTGGCAGCATCAACCAGACACTACGGGCTATCCTATTGGCCGTTCGTTAAACAATAGTATAGAGACATATTAGATGTAAATTTCCAACTGGGCGAAAAATTTCCGGACCAGGATTCGAACCCGGGACCTCCTGGCTGAAGCCGCCAGTGCTCTGCCATCTGAGCTATCCCGGATGATTCTGGTCCAACTTTTTCAACCAGAAGTCAGAAAAGTTTCACCGAATTTTTTCACCCTAAATCATCCGGGATAGCTCAGATGGCAGAGCACTGGCGGCTTCAGCCAGGAGGTCCCGGGTTCGAATCCTGGTCCGTACATTTTTCGCCCAGTTGGAAATTTACATCTAATATGATTTGTTTACCAATTAGAATAATTGTGTGAAAATTTATCTAGTGCATTTTCGTATCCAGCGATTTCTGGAGTTCCATTACATGAGATTTATTCTGTTGAGCTGAACCAGGTTTCAGACCAGATGCTGTAATCTTCAAGGTTAGCTAGGTGAAAAAGTTCGACCAGAATCGTCCGGGATAGCTCAGATGGCAGAGCACTGGCGGCTTCAGCCAGGAGGTCCCGGGTTCGAATCCTGGTCCGGACATTTTTCGCCCAGTTGGAAATTTACATTTAATATGATTTGTTTACCAATTAGAATAATTGTGTGAAAATTAATCTAGTGTAATTTCGTATCGAGCGATTTCTGGAGTTCCATTACCTGAGATTTATTCTGTTGAACTGAACCAGGTTTCAGACCAAATGCTGTAATCTTCAAGGTTAGCTGGGTGAAAAAGTTCGACCAGAATCATCCGGGACAGCTCAGATGGCAGAGCACTGGCGGCTTCAGCCAGGAGGTCCTGGGTTCGAATCCTGGTCCGGACATTTTTCGCAAAGTTGGAAATTTACATCTAATATGATTTGTTTACCAATTAGAATAATTGTGTGAAAATTAATCTAGAATCGTATAGAGACGTTGAAATCGTCATTTTTGTGTTTGTTGTGAAGCTTTGATTGTATACCGCTGTCACATTATAACTTTTATGCATGTGTAAATAAGCTCTGCTACAAATACAGGTAAGATATATCATTTCTCTTTCATATTTATGAGTAACTTAGTTTAAATACTAACTATTACCATGAATAAATGTCATTTAATCGCCATCCTTCATGGCAATGAAAACGAATATTTTTAAACAGGCAGTCGCGGGCAAGCTCGCTGAGGATGACAAGCTCGTCATCCTCGGTTCCTGGCAGAAGAAAACAAACGTATAAACCATCCAGAAGAACCAGAACTTATGACAAATGCTGATTCTGATGCACCAAAGAAGCCTGTTAGTGTTTTTGATTTCAAACCATTTCCTAAAGGAACACAATGTGAGAAAAAAAGAAAAAAACAAAGCACTGAGCTCAAGCATTCTTACAAGCACACCCATCAAAGAAATGTTAGATCAAAGGGAAAAGCAGAAGGAAGAACAGGAACGTTTAAAAAATATAGAAAAGTAGATCGTGAAGCTAAAAAAGGAGTAAAAAAACTCAAACTAAGTCTATTAAATCCAGGCCAAACAGTCCAGTTGCATCAACTTCAAAGGATGGTGTTTTCAGATGTCCTGCTTGTGACGAGGAATAATGTGACCAACCAACAGAAGAATGAATCCAGTGCTGTAAATGCCAAGAGTGGTGTCATGAGAGATGTTCCAATTATGAAAATGACACTTTATTTATGACTTTTGTTAGCTGCACAACTAAACACTTCAACATTACGTTACATTGCATTATGCTTAATTTGATACTTTGTAAGATATAAAAATACAGTTATCATTTGTTAAACCATCTAACATATTCAAAAGATAAAATATGTTAACTTTTTCAATGTTATCATCTTGCCCCAGTACTGGGTCAAGATGGCGATTTGTTAATGTTATGAAAAAATAAAATTATCCTTTTTTTATTTGAAAAATTAAATGGTAATATATTTAATACTACAAAAGAATACTTTAACAGTTCATGTAAAATTTATTTTACTATACTTAAAAATAAATTAATAAACAACAAAAATCGTTAATATAATCATCTTGTCCCGATCTCCCCTACAGAGAGACATATTAGCAGACTCACAGACAAACATTAAAAAAAAAAGTCAAATATTTTCCAAGACTTTCTAAAGCATATTAATCCTTCAAAAACTGGAAGTTGATTTTTTTTCAGGAATGCAGTACATTCTTCCTGTAAAGATAGAAGAAAGTATGAAATAAACATATTAATATCTCTCCCGTTAAACATGGTTTTTAAATGCAGTTTCAAGTGGCAAGTGCAATTTAAGGATTACAATAATTAAAATTATATTTTAAAAATTGTATTCACACTTTAATAAATTAATAGGCGCAACACAATACGAAATGTAAAAAAAAAAAATATTTGATACTTAAAGTTCTGTTCAAAATGAAGATGTCAGTAACAAGGTATAATCTCCTAACTTTCGGAAGATTATTTTAATTCTCTGGCTGTTATAAATCAAGATTTACTCTATGCAAAACATAAAAAAACTTCATTTTATCCCATAGGAATTTTTTGTTTAATTTCAAAATTCGTAATTTTAAGAAAAATGGTAATTTTCAGAGAAAATAATTAAATTTAGCTCACCAAATGTCATCGAATAGTTATGTAATATAATATCAAAAATGTAAAAAAATAATAATAATAAAACTAAAATAAATTGGAATTAAAATTTAAAAATTGGTCATAGATTATTGTATGTTTCCGACACTCGAACACGCTCTTCCGAAGCTATTTTATGTATGGACCAAGTGGGTGGAAATGCAGAAAGTTTTTGTGAAAACAGAAACAAATCCATAACTTCCTAATTATGATACATATCAAATCAGGTTAAAGTTATTATTACTTCTAGGAAAAGGGACAGAAATTTTTGTATGACAGATTTTTGATATCATTAAAAGTGGTATCAAGGGGCGCAAAAAATAAGGTTTTAAGAAGTAAAAAATCATGACTTCGTCAATTCGTAAGATATCAAATCCACTTAAATCAATTATAAATCTCCTTAATAATATCTACAACTTTCTTATTGACAAGTATTTGATAGGACCAACTGTCACAAAAAAAGGAAATAGGTAAAACGTAAGAAAAGATGTTTTGAAGAAGAAAAATATTCATAACTTCGTCTATAAACAAGATATCAAATCCACTTTAATTTATTATAAATCTTCTTAATATTATGTACAACTTTTATACTGACAAATATTTGATATGACCAAATATTATAGCAAAAAAAAAAAGTAAAAAGGGAATGGTGGTTGTAAGAGAAAACAAATTTCCATCTCTGTTAGTCTGCCATTAAGGCGATAAAAAAAGATATTGACCTGATGAACACTTTTGACAACTCTCAGTGATACTGTATATATGTTATATGTTATGGATAAGCATTATTAAACGTGCGCGTGTCTCAAGGAAAATATTATATTTAAATTTCCGATATAAATCTTCTAAATATTATCTAAAACTTTTAGAGTAACAAGTTCTTGATAAGATTAACCCTAGTAATGGATGATATTACAAAAAATATTCTCAAGGGATGAAAACAATATGGTTCAAGAAATAAATATCGTATTTAGATGATTCTGATAACACCAATTCTTACAGAAAAATGGAATTAAAAACTTGTCAAAAGCAGCCACATAAAATTGTTAAACTGCGTGTATCGCTAATCTTGATTTATTTTTTGTTGGGGAAATTAGAAGTTATCTTCGAAATCTACTTGCACCTGTAGCCAGAGCCTGAGGGTGTCTTTTAAAAAATATGTATTACCCAAATAAGTAAACAGCTTCTAAAAATGTAGCAGAAAATGGATAATTTTAACATGCATAAAAAACTGAAAATATATCCCCATTGACCGTAATGATATTAAGATACTTAAATAACCATTACTTTTAGATATATTATCTAGGCACCTTCATTCACGAAACCATGCAAGATAACTCCACGGTTGAAAGCTGCATCTTATTGGTCCAGTATTTTGATTGTTATCGCCCTACTAGAAGGGTATGACGTATGATGGTAAAATCTAAAATACTTTCCGACTCTCACAAGCGGTTCGAACCCAAAACATCGAATGAATTTCAAAGAAATTCCTTGTCTCAGTTACCAAACTAAACAACTCCTAATATATTTTTTTTGAAATTCACTAATTTAACATGCGTTAATAAAGAACTCAAAATATGCACCGACTGATCTTAATGTTGTAATGATTTTCAAATACATTACTGTATTTTCGTGAACATCGAAGTCATCTGAGATTGTTGTAAGATCAACACTCTGTGCCAATTTATTACGAATTGATTCGTTATTTCGGACGTTATCGTGATATAAAATTTTGCATTATATATAAATATATAAAAAAAAGTTATTACAACAGGTCGATTTCTATAGAAATGTGGGAAAAAGGAAAGAAATATAGAAACAGAAAAGTGTCTCCACTGTTTATGCTGGAAATCTGGTGTTGAAATTTATTTATACATTGGCGAAAGCATAAATACGTGGGTGGTTCCATAGTTATTGTCCCTAGTGTATATAAAATATTTGTACTGCGATGGTTGTTGTGCAATATCAAAGCCTAATGTCTTAGATGCCGATATGCTCAATTTGAGAAACGTAGCTGCTATATTCCCATAGTTTTTGAGGGAAGAGTGAAAGGAGGGTGGGGGCGAAAGGCTGATTTTTAGCTTATGGGGCTAGATTTGTGACAGTGCATGAGATATAACTAATGTCGTTTGGACTCAGGATCCTAGTGATGTAGCCAAAATTCATCCACTGTCACAAATGTAGCCTCAAAAGCTCCAACCCAGCATTTCACCCCTACCCCTCCTTAAAAACCCTCTAAAAATTAGGTCTTTAAAAAATCACCTCTCCCTCCAAAACTATGTTAATATAGCACCTACGGTTCTGAAATTGAACATATAGGCATTTAAGACATTAGGCTTCCTTATTCCACACGAACCATTGCAGTACAAATATTTTATATACACTATGGACAATAATTATTGAACCACCCACGTAAATATGCAGACAGGAAGATTTAATTGTAGATACTTTAGAAAATAAGTAATCGAGAAATTTAGCAAGCGTTTTTCCATGGCTAAAATGTCGAATATTTAAGTAAAAGGATTTGTGTTGCTGATAAAATGTGTTATAAAATCTGTTTTTTCAAAGGACAACATAAATTTTGCCTTTAAAATTATTTTGTAGCATCTTTGGTTGTTTATTATATATATTCAGGAGAATTTAACACTTAGGTTCACTTCAATTTTTATACAGATAAGTGTCTAAACTTAGCTAGTTATATTTCAATGATTTAAATTTTGCCTATTTAATCAATAGAGAGCGATTGAATATATAATTCGGATAACCGTAAAGATTTACTTTTGTATATAATAATTTACAAAATATTGAAATAAAATTGGTATCTCATATTGCTCATACTTGAAAAAATCTTTTAGAAGATGAATAAAATTGTTTGTTTCGAGAAAAAAAGATCTAATCTTAAGGTTTACTTTAACTGCTAATGGATAAAAAGCTTTTCAAGATAGAATGGTATAGTATTTAATAATAAAGCTTTAACAAATATATAAGTTATGCAATTTACAAAATTATCTCAGAAAATTTATGTAATATTGAATATGCTAGTATCCCGACTTACGTCACTACCATTTACGTCGTCTGGCCTGGAAAAAAAACCATTAAGACCCACTTTGAATTTTTTTAATGCTTTGATTCTGTGAAGGGACACTTTCACGCAACAGTCGAGTGATATAGACACACGAATAACAAGTAAAGATTAAATTCAAAAAATAAAAAAACCCGACAGCGTAAAAAGTGAACTAATTAATTATTCCTCATCAATCTGAAACGATTTTTTTTATATTACTTATCTATTTTTTTAACTTGTATTCATGACTTTTAAGTTGCGCTTAATTGTTAGTTCCTATCTACAAACACTGTTTGGATGAGGCCTATGGATGTCTATGAAATTTAGAGTTGCAGTAAAGCTAGAAATCCTACCTATACAACTTCCAGGTTGTGAAATATTTAAACGGAGCTTCAGACTGTAAAATAGGCAATGAAACATCGTCTTCATTTTGAAAGACCTATACAATGATATGCCACTCAGTATAGTGCGTAAACATATTTTTCGTCTCTAACCGCATTTTTGTATTTTACAACCGCCATTTTCAATTTATAAAATCGAAACTTAGCCTATAACCATCGGCAAGTTAATACGAATCGATAGAGACTAAATTCATTAATTTTCATCCAGCCGTTGGGATGTTTCGAGGGTATAAAGAAATCCAAATACCCAGATACGCATGAAGCACATAACCCTTCTTGGCAGTCGGGTAAAAAAAAGTAGACACCTCACTCTGCTGTTACAAAGAGCTTCAAAAAGTAGAAATGAAAAGTTTGATTGTTCAAACTTCATTGCAAGATTTTTACCTATCTTCAAAGACTCTAACGGGGCAATTGGAAGAACAATAACTTGTAAGTTAACAATGTGTTAATTGATTTCGAATTCTTGGATCACAAACGCATTTTTTTGCTAATGTTAAATGTATGTAACATAATCCCTAAATACAATGGAATATGTTTATTAGAGTTTGGAGAATTTTTATAACCTCTAAATCCTAAATACCTCTAAACACTACCTAATAACCTCTAAATTTTCTAAATGTACCTCGACTTACGTCTTTTTCGACTTACGTCGCTAGTCTTAAAACGAATTGCTGACGTAAGTCGAGGTATTACTTTACATATAATAATCTATAATACACTGTAATACAAATTATTTAAAATAAAACATGTTCACCATTAAAAAGAGACACTATCATATTTTTCCGAGTCTATTAAATTATCTAATCACTTATGCTGCATACCTAGATATTTTTAAAAAGCATACTTTTTTTCTGACAATTCTGAGAAAGAAAATTATAAATAAATGTACATTTGAAATGAATCTATTCATATCTGTATCTAAAATTTATCATTTAACATTTATGTGAAACTCAGTTTTAGTTTAGTCTTTTCGATTTAAATGGTTAAAGCATTTTTTCACTCTCTTATTATGTTTCTATTACGCAACTCTTTTAAATTCTTAAGTTCTTACTTAACATTTAAATTATCAAAAAAGAAATCTTAACTTTATGAAATTAATTAAGCCTTTGTTTCACGCTCGAGATCACTAAGGTTTATAGTTTACTACCTCTTAAAGTTGCATTAAAGTTTCCGTTTCAAGTGAAATTAAAATGAATTAATCTTATTTCAACTCAAAGGTTAAGTCCTTTTCATTTTAATAAACAAAGCTTTTGTGCTCATTTTAAATTGTAATTTGAATTAAACGCATTTCAACAATAATTTGCTTCTCAAAGTCAACTTTTTTTAAACGCTAAAAAAATTGTAAAAAAAAATTATTTTTTAATAAACTCTCAAATTTATATTTATAACTTATGAGAGAAATTTCGATGAGATTTATATAAAATTACACTTGCTTTGCTGAAAATATTAAAATATATTTCAAATATCGTCTAATGATGAATATAAAATACTCGTTTAAAAAATAAATAAATACAGCAAAAATATCATACAGTTGTGTAATGATTTCTGGAATACCACAATTATATATTTTTCATTTTATAGCATGTATAATAAAAATTATACATTTGTAGCGACTTTGTTTTTCAGAAATATGTGATATAATTTTCACACTTTAGTTCTAAATAGGCAGAATAATAGAAAAAAATGGATGAAATATAGATAATAGTATTAATTCTTAATATACTTACAAAATAATTCTGTTATCTAACTTCCTTCTGTATTTATTTATAATTCTAAAATAACGCTCTTTCTATTTCTCTAATTTTGTGGACATATAATACTTTACTTTTCTCATCATATTTTATTCTTGGTTAGATAACTCAAGTTTATCTTTATACATATACATCTTTTTCAGTTCTCTGACAGTTCAGGAGTATACTCGTAATATTAAACTGGCGCTTTACTAAAGATTCACAGGATCTATCTTGTACGAAAAAAAAATTCCAATGTACATACTTTACTTATTATCTTCCTCCATAAAATAATGCAATTGCAAATTACCCTTTTTCATATTAGGCACAATAAATAGGATCCAAAAAATATTCGATACGCATTTTTTATTCAAATATATGATTATTAGAATTACTAAAATGTTTATATTAAAAATAATGACCCTCATGACATACATTCATTTTATTTGAGATTTTCCATTTTGAAAAAGTTCTAAAACATATTCCCTTTTTTATATTAGGTTAAATTAAAGGGCCTAAGAATATATTCTAAACCTTTTTATCAGAGTTCTTAAAATGTTCATATTATAAACAATACTACTTAAAAAGTAGGGTAATTCCGGGATGTATGCCGCACATTTTTTTGAATGTGTGTATAAAGTCCCATGGTGGACATAAACGAAAAAAAAGTCATGCTGTGCTATTTAATGTTACATGTACAACGCGTGTACTGCAACAAAAAAATTCAAAGCAAATTATTAATATTTTTTAACATTTTTTTACTAAAACATTTCATTGCGGCGCGTCACCCGTACATTCAGGCTGAGACGCCGCACTTGTAATAAGAACAGAATGAAGTTATAAATAAATAAATAATAATAATAATAAAAACATTCGTATCTGGACTATAATTATGGATGTAATAACAAAATAAAACTAAATGCGTACAATGAAACGTATTAGTAGATTCAAATTAATAATTGTTGCCTACTTTCACTATTAAAATTATCGACTTATATATTTTACATTAAATTTTAATTGTCATTTCAGCAACAACATAACATCAATGTATTAGAAAGGCAAAAGAAAAAAAGTAAAATTTTGTTTACATAATTTATTTGTTAACCCTTTCGGGACCAGTGTCTTTTACACAAATTTTATTCGGTTGGTACCACTTTTTTAAAAGAAGTTACCTTTACTTAAATAATCATGAAATTGCTCTAATTAAACAAAGCAAATATTACTTTTCTTTTTTACTGGTGCAAGAAACAAATTTTATAAGCTCTTTATGAAAGTGCTTATATGCCCCTATGATCCCGAATGGTTTACAGATCGACTTCAATCTACAGAAAAAGTGTCGAAAAAGTACAGTCTTTATGTAACTACTTTTAAACACATGATGCAACGGAGCCACACTACACTTCCTCTTTTTTGAAGTAGTTTGCAAAGAACGTCTGCGTTACGCGTAATCCAATTTTTCATTATTATTATCGTAACATGCATCTTTCTTACCCTTCTCACTTTTTATTTTCCCCTTTTTCTCCTTTGGTTTTAGTAAACTTGATAACATGCCTAACATGGTTAGTCTGTGCAAAATAACAGGAAAAGTTAATAACACTTAATCATCCCGTACAAAGAAACTGCGGCATATACAGTGGCGGTCAAAAGTTTCCGGCCAGTTAGATTTTTTGATTTGTTTGACAGAACATTTTAGCAAAGAACAAGTTTAATTGTTAGGAATAAGCAAATTACATCTGACCACGTGATCCTTTTGATTGGTTACTTAAGATGCAAAGGGGAGGAATTCAAAATTCGCGCGTGCAAAAGTTTCCGGCCATTCGTCATTCATTAGTTTTTGCTATCGCTAAAGTGATTTTTTGGCCCTGTTTGTTAATTAATCAAGGTGAATAATGTATATGAGATTCAAAAATGAAAAGTTTAACAATTTTTTGTTCCTAAATGTGTGATTTGTTGGTCGCTACAGGGACAATCCTTTCGTGAGATTGTGGCAAATTTGTCGATCGGAAAATTCGCTGTAAACGATATTTTAAAAATATATAAAGATGGTCATGGCCTTCGGAACTTGCCACGGTCCGGGTGACTCCGGAAAACGACTATTCTTGCGGACAGAATTATTAGAAGAAAAGCAGTTGGTGACCCGCGTAAAAATGCCGCTGCAATTCCACGCCATTTATGGTGTTATGGTTATTGCTGAAACAAGTCTATCTACGGTGTCAAGACGCTTATGTAACGTAGAACTTTATGGAACAGTCGGTGTTAAAAATCCTTTCATAAATAAGAAAATTCAGAGGGCCCGACTGGCGTTTGCCAAGGAATACAAAGACTGGACAAGTGAAAACTGGAAAAAAAAATATTTTCAGATGAATCGAAGTTCAATCTTTTTGTGAGTGATAAAAAACATTACAACCGACGACCTAAAAACAAAAGATAAGGTGCGAGATATATTATTTCTACAATGAAGCACGGCGGAGGACACGTTATGCTGTGGGGAGCATTTTCTGGAAAATGCGCCTGTCTGTTATTTGAAATCCGCAGCAAGATGAATAGTGCAATGCATAAGGATATCTTGCAAGATCATTTGCTGCCTTATTGGAGGAAAAATTGTGGTCGCAACTATTTGTTTCATCATGATAACGACCAAAAGCATACATTCAAGCTCGTCAAGCAGTGGCTTTCGCACAAAAAAACTTCGCTTTTGAAATGGACAGCCCATTTATCCGATCTGAATACAATAGAAAATCGTTGAAACTAACTTGAAAACGTGTGTGGAATTATAAAAATTCCAATTTAGCAGCATTTTCACAAAAATTGCAAGAACCGTGGACAAAATTTAACATTGATGATCTACAACTGTTCATGAATCGATGCCACGTTGCTGCGCCGCAGTACTTATTGCTAAATGTATTAATACAAAATAGTAATTGTAAATGTTGTTGATCACTGTTATTTTCTTTTAGAACACCATCTTTTTCCAAGCTTGCCAAGGGGGCCGGAAACTTTTGAGAACATGCATTTTCTTTTGCAATTAATTTTGTCAATTAAATTTATTAATATTTAATTTTTATTCCATAAGTAAGTTCTTAACTGTTATGTCAATAAAGTGTATAAGTATGACTTTGAGATTCCTCTTCATATGGGTATACTTACAAATTAACCAAAAATTTCATGCTGTCCGGAAACTTTTGACCGCCACTGCATACCGGTATAGCAGTGCGGCATGTATCCCATTTTGCATGGAGCAGACGTCGGCCATCACAGTTACTTGCCATCGCTAAGGGGAATGGCGTAATCATACACAAAGTACTCTATACAAAAACTACACTTAGTTTTGACTTCGAAATCATGCATGCACTTAGTAATTAGTGTATAAAAAGTATTTAAACATGACGTGTTTAAATGTTTGGACCGTGAAATCATGCACTTACGTCGAATTAAGGCTTGTACTTCTATAAGTAAACATCGAAATGGGATTCGAGGCTATAAACTGGTTAAAATAATCTCATTGCGCACCTCTACTGTGCGTTTGACGACCATCTATCGATAATTACAAGAAATACAAGGGATGCGGCATCTATCCCGTATGCGGCGACTGTCCTGGAGTTACCCAAATTGTGGCGCAGTACATTGTGATGTATTTTTACAGTTCTTTTCTATTAGTACTACTAATTGACTGTTAAGAATATCTTAAATATGCTTGCAAGAAGAAACTTTTTTTTCCCCACAGAAATATTTTGTGACTGTAAGGATCACTTTGTGACACTTGGTCTAGTTTTCATATTACAAATTTCACGCCTTTTTCGCGATGGCAGGTGAGCAAACAGCAGTTCCACATTCCCGAATGGCGTGTCACGTGACCTAACGACCATTCCCCGAATCTCCAACTCTTCGCTGGTTCTTTCTCACTGTTGTAAGGTTGCAACCTGCTCCTGTGTTTTTCTCACGAAAACTGAATACTTTGTGTGTTGAAGCCTCAAGCGTATGAGAACCACCTAATATGGCTAAATAGTTTTCGTTGTCATTGTAGTAGTTAAAGTGTGGATTAATATGATCTTTTTCAAGTGATATTTCAATGAGATAGAATAGCGTATTTAAAATATAGATACTTGATTATTGATTAAAATATTGATATATGACTTACTTTGTAATGCAATGATACTCTAGAAAAGTAATCTCACAAGGATATATTTTGTGTTTCCAAGTGTCATGATAGACATGAAGCCTTATGAGAAGGCAAGGTCGTCCAAAGGTAATCATTGGGGCTAGGTTAAGTACAAATATACGTCTAGAAGTACTACGTCTTGTGAGAAAATAACATTCAAACAAATAACGAAGTTCATCTTGCACCACTTCAAATTTCAGCCATCTCTTCCTGCCGTTTCATGTGAGATTTTTCCGTTTCCCAAAAGAAGTGTTGGGAAGTGAAATAAAACCTGTGATAGTAGCTGTACAAACGTATAAAATGGCGAATACCCGCGTCTTCTAAAAGAGCTCATGTCAAAGACAATCTATGTTGGGTATCCGGGAGATGTTACGACGTCTAGGAGAAACAACGTCTAGAGAAAACTGTCAGGTGACGTCTGGTACCGGACGGAATACAAAAAGAGACAGAAGAAATCTTCCAGAAAGACTTCAAAGTCTTCAGTTGTAACATTTTCCATTAAGCAAAGTTATGAATACGTTGTAGAATAGATACGGCACATTCTCAGACATATTTCTGTTCGGCTGAAGAGAGGCAGTTCATGCCGGAACTTTCAATTCATGTAAAAGAGCACGGGTGTTTGGAAGAATCAGCAAGTTATAGGGAATCAGTAAGTTATAGGGAATCAGTAAGTTATAGGGAATCAGTCGTTTTGGTGTAATCAACTTTCGAGCTTCATCCATTATTGGCTCGATTGGAAAACAAAAACAATTATTTATTTTTTATTTTCTTTAATTTTGCACATTGTCATTTATAACGTAAATCATAGTTGTTTATCTTGTTGAACGTTTTGTTATTTTATATAATTTTATCATTTGTCGTGTAATCTGTATTTTTTTATTAGTTATAGTCATGTTATTGTGCAGTTTTTTTTTTTGTTTTCTATGACTTAAAAAAGAAAAGAAAAAATCCATCATGATATTTTTTATGCGTAACATTAGAAATATATAATTATAGAGGAACTGCTACATTTTAAGAGAACATATGTGTATCAATTATTATGAAAGCGTTATTATAATTATAACTGTAATGCATTTACAGGAAACTGCACAATGTTAATCGATACTTTGAAGAGAACGTGGGTGGGTAAATGGGACAATTAATAATATGTTCGTAGTTTAATTTGTTTACAGTATATTTTTTAGAGTTGAAATCATTCACGATTTTTTTTTTGCATTTCAAGGTCAAAAGAACCCTTGTTACAAAGTAACCTTACCGGATCGAGTACCTTTGTGACATCTTTAAACCTAAATTTTTCAGTTGATATAAAAGATTAAGATTCGTGCAATAGATCGTTATGCAGCAAAAAAGATATATCAATGATTTCCAAAAATCAGTGTTGGTTTATTTATAAAACAGCCCGGATAATGTGAGGAAAACATCAAAATATGTAATATACTAATCACGCCGTACGGCACTTTGATATTATAAAATATTTTTTATATATTTATTATGTGTACGTAAGCGCAAGTGGATATAAATTTTAATACCAAAGTGTGTAGAAGTCATTACTAATTTTTACGGTCGATTAGAGAAAATATCTTCCGATAAAATATAATTAAAAAAAAAAACATTTTTTTTACATAATCATCTCCTAATATAGGAACTCTTAGTCTAATAGTGAGCAGCTACATATTCTATTCGGGTATATCTATGGAATTTAAAAAAAAAAAAAAAAAAAAAAAAAAAAAAAACATTTTAAAATTTATGTATAACAGCAAATATTTAGAAGATTAATTATCAGCCAATAATATTAAACCAAAATAGTCTATTACATTTTCGATACTTTTCCATCAAACACTTTTATTAACAAATTTTATTTCAGAAAATCCAGACCTATTTAGTTTATATTTAAATGTGTGTCATATTTTAAGGAAACCATTTAACTAAATTTTTATTTAAAATATTTCCTTGAGTTTATAAAGGAAATATATAAATGTATAAACAGCTATATATATAACTAATATAACAGCAATAAATAAACATATAAATATATAAACAGCTAAATAAATAGTCATATGATGAATCATAGCCAAAAATATCTATAATCAATGTAGATGATAAATAATACATTATTTGTTCTTATCTTACGTGACTGAAATAACAGTATGACATAAAAAAATAAAATGTAAGCTGAGATCTTTTAAGAGATTAAATTTATAAATTATTCACCAATCCTATGGATATTTTCTAGAACAAATTCAAGACCAAATTTAGAATCACTAGATTTGTAGTTTCGGAATACCAACCGCATTTACACCGAAAACGCGACTTTAATGGATGGAATGGGACCAAAATAGTAAGTCTATCAATGTACTAAGTAATGCATGAAAATAAGATTATATTAGGAAGGAATTGCCTGTTACTTTCCGAACCAGAAAATGAAATTCGTTCTGCACTACATCACGTTTGCTTTTAAATAAATGGCTCCTTTACTTCATATCATTATATGTGATAAAAATTTATCTATTTATTTACTGTTCACCACAGGCACATCGTTTTCAAACAATATCTTTATTTTACAATGTCTGTTAAGGGGAAATTGGGTAAATATAAAACATATAAATATGGTAATTTTATCCTTTTCCACAACTTCACTATTATACATAATTAAGTGGGATTCTAGTTTAATATCATTATTTAATAGAATTTTATGTACAAAAAAATTCATCTAAATATGAAAAAAAATTGATTTCGAGTGATGCGTTTTTCTCACTGAGGTAAAGTGGTTACATTTTCACCGATATTCGGGGCAAGTGGTATCAAGACATTTATATTACTTTTAAAACATATGGTTTCAAACATCGGACAGGTGAAATATGCTCCTATTTCCAATGATGTCTTTTATTTTTAACTTGTTTAGATATTGTCTTCCAGTACAACGTACGGATATTTTTTAGAACACAGATGTGGAGTTACGGGGTAATAGTGAGGTGGACGCTCCTACCTCATACAACCATCACATCATCGAAATCACAGCTGAAATTCAAGGGATGTATACATTTCGATTAATATATTAAAACGGAATCGGTTTGTCAAGTCCTGTCTTAGTGAAAACTACGGGAAGATCCAATTTTAATTGTTGATTGGCAAATGTCCATTAATTTTTCCAATGAAATTGCCTTATCAATTAGCATATTAGCATAGAAAAGAATAAAAGGATGCAATAATTTCATTAGGCAACTCAATGGGGATTTAGGTATCAACCACTAATATTCTGTCTGCAGGTGGTTCCAACAAATATATGATTTAGCAAACCGGATTTGTTTTAATATACTAATCGACTGCTATCTTGTCTTACAATCTCAGCAGTGAACTAGATCATGTGATGGTTTGTGCCGCTTCTGCCCTGTCTACAAGGAGGAATCTAAAATGACTCATCTATATAAAAAATATGTTCTATTCATCGTATCTTACCATTGTTTTTCTGTCTTTTTTGCTTGTTTCGATATTACAGCATAAAGTACGAACTTCTTGTGAACATTGATATGGAGCTCCAGAATAAATGCAAAAACTAAAAAGACTGAGTTATTGAAAAAACAACTGCGCACATAAAAGAATCGGAAAAGTTATATAGAGACGTTTTTACATCAGTATAAAACAACTTTATTTCTGTTCAAATGGTAATTGTAAACCTAGAAATAGTACCTTAAAAAATAACAAGCCTTTATAGTATAAGAACTTTTCAACAAAAAAAATTCTGTGTTTTCAACAGAAAAATAAAGCACTTTCTAATTGTTATATTTAGTAACTTGGTTTAAAAAGTAGTATGTTCTAAAGAAATATCCCCCTCTTTATTGCTTAATAAATAATTATTTACAAGAATCATTTTTTCATTTCTAATGTCTACTTGTATTCTACAGGGCTCATATAACAAGTACTTCGCGTTTTATCCTTATGGGCAGTACACTAGAATTCAAACAATGACACAAAAAGCTACAATATATTTAAAAATTAATAATAGACTAGGCAGTGGAGCGAGTACATTTTACAAAAGAGAGTTACATTTAAGATCAAACTACTAATTACTCATAGAAAATGTATTCGCAAAAAGACTTGTTAAATTCAAATACTTAATTCTAATTAAACTAACATTGATGTCCATTTTAAAAGATCATTTAAAAAAAAATCACGTATATTATATGATAAAACTTTACTAAATATTCTAATTTCCTGCAAAATGAAATCCCATGGATTCCAATAATATTTTACCCTTTTTAAAAAAAACATTTTCTCTAGCACTTTATTGATCAAAATACACCTGTTCAAATTTAAAAAAATGCAAATATATGAAAAATTCATGCTATAATAATGTTTGTTTTAAATGCGACTAAAAGTGCATAAAGTACAGTCGTGGAAAAAAAAAATAAACACCCCCTACTAACTCTTCAACAAATTATCGTAGACGGAAGTTACTGGTACCGAACGATTTGAAATAAAGTCTACTTTTAAATGACGTATATAAAATTTGCTTAGGGGGTCATCTACATATTAAAACGAACCCAAACCTCATTTTTTCCAATGGCAATACACAATTTTAACGAAATATTTCAAATCTTTGGTTCAAAATATGCCTAGACACCAAATTTCAAGTCATTTGAATGATAAGTTTTTGAATTATAAACATTCAAAATTTAGTGTTTCTAATGTTAAATTATATTTTCATATTTTTATTTATATCTCCCGAAATTATGCTCCTAATGTGCTAATTTTTTGTTTAGAAATAAAACTAATGTTCACAAACATAAATACGCTGAATTTGCAATTTTTATAATTTTATGATATGAATTATGAATTATGAAATTAATATTCGAAAACATTATGAATTGCAACCTACAATTTTTTTGATGGATTTAGATTTATTAAGTCCTGCTTTATGAAAATTCCAAATTTCACATTTTTCTTCCAAGTAGTTTCAAATTATGCTTAAAAAACGGCAAAATGATGGTTAAGGGGCCGTCTATGATTGAAGTGAGTAGATATTTTGAAATTTCTTCTGCTGCCTTGTTATCTAACAGACATCATTGACTGGTTAAGGTGCATTGATCAAGAAGGCGGCTCTCTCGGTTAGCAATCGAGAACCCAATTTCAATTTGGATACAGCCCTTAAAATAGGCTCGTTTTAAAATAATTAATTTCTCGGAAACTTATGGTACGAAATGCATAAAAATTTGTTTTTAGGCTATTTGAAGGGTGTAGAGTTCATTTATGCTGCCAGAATTGGGTATTGCCATTGAAAAAGAAATGAAGTTATGGTTCGTTTTAATATGTAGATGGCCCCCTAAGCAAATTTTATATACATCATTTAAAAGTAGACTTTATTTAAAATCGTTCGGTACCAGTAACTTTCTTCTACGATAATTTGTTGCGGAGTTAGTAGGGGGTGTTTACTTTTTTTTTTTCCACGGCTGTACATAATATATTACATATGACATATTATGAATAAAATGATTAAATATGTGTCCATTTCAATGAAAAATAAATCATTTCTTTGCAATCGTTAATAAAAATATTGATTGCTAGTTATGGGTCTCCAAAAAACGGGGTACGCGAGATCAAGTTTCTAGTTTTTATAAATAAATAATACTAAAGAAAATTAATAGTACAAATATATATATATATATATATATATATATATATATATATAAGGGTGGTCACAAGAAATCAATTTTCGAATTTTGTCGGGGGGACCCCCCAAAAGATTGCCAATTGACTAGAAAATGAGATTGGTTAAGTTTCCGCTCATTTGGATAATATTAACCCGTGCCTCATTGAGTTTTAAGTTTGAAAAAAACGTGATTTTTCGCAAAAAAAATGCTGTTTTTCCTTTATGAAATGAATACAATTGAACCTAGAAACATAATGCAGGTCTCATTTTATAAAAAAAAAGTTTTGCTTTGAAGAACCACACACCATTTTTTTCTAAAAATGTATAGATTTAAAAATATGCGCATTTTTCAGGACCAGACTTCACCTGAATCCTAAAAATTGACTTTTTATGAAAAAGCGAAAAAAAAAAAATTGTAACATTCCATTTCATCTGCTTTCCACCTTTTGTTTTTCTTTTTTTCGTTTTGTGAAGTCCAATAAAGTGTTTGATTAAAAAAAATTCCAAAGAAAAGGAAAAAAAATCAAATTTTAAACTGAAAGAATTTAAAAAAGAAGGGAGGGCAAAGGAAGCATAGAAATGAGAGCAAATAATGCTCAATTGCATTTTATTATTAAAGTTGTGTTACAAGAAAGGAGGTATAATAAAAAAAATAAATTATCTTCCCTTACAACTGTCAGGTTAACCCTTTCCGGCACAGAAAAATTCTGTTCGTCACAGGATGAAATGATTGTCTACCCCGGAATTTACAAATAACATTTTTAGAAATTAAAATCACATTACTTTAACCTTTCATTGTAAAAGCAAAATTTTATTAAAATATTCTTCGTGCCGTTTGTAAGTTTGGAATTAAAATTAGGTGGTCCCGGCGTGGGACACTGTGCCGATAACGATTGAAGTGGTAATGGTTTAGATAAGGTGGCTTATGTTGACTTTTTTTTTACCAAAGTATTATCTAAAAATGAAAATGCAACTTGATCCGAGTTAAGATACCAAAGGCGGTTTGTCATTTTAGCAAGTGCTTGTCTGTAACCTATTTATCAAATTTCCGGTAGTGAACAAGTGATTTTATTATTTGCAGGTCTTGAAGTGGGGGCTAAAGTGGCAGTGGAAGTATTGAAGCATGCTTTTGCATAAATATTGATTAAAAATAAGAAAAGATCTCTGATGCCTTCTTTTTCTAAATTTGTTATTGAAAGATGATCTCTGAAACAATATATTTTGAGAGAATGAATGGCATGTGCCTCCATCCATCTGACATGATTAAAAGTACCAGGTGCTTTGAAAAAAGTCTTTTGCAGAACGAGTTCTATAAAAATTAAACAAAGTTGGATAAACTCTTTATAGTCATCCCTGAGCTGTTAATTTTTAAGATTTCCTGTAAGAAAATTTGAAATTACTTCTGAATTAACTATTTATACCTAGTATTTCATCTTCAATAACATTTGTATACTTACTCTGGTTTAATTTAGACCACCCAATCAGAATTGGTTTTTTTTAAAATATCTGGCTGAGGGGCAGTGATTATGCCCATTTTACAATCAAGAACAGCTTTTAGGAAAATTTCTAAATTATGCTGGCGGCATGGTAAATACAAAAGACTTTTCCTTTAACAATTGCTATAGAAAAATGCAGGTTGACTCTGAGGCGACCTGTGTTTACTGCAGTTGTATAAAAAAATATTGCCTGGATTTTACCAACCCTCTTCAACTGCTGAAAATACAGCTTTCGCCTGAATTATTCCGATACAATTTTCAAGTTGAGGAACTCGTAGTAACTGTTCTTCATCCCCACAACTAATTAAAACTTTTATCCACTCTACATTTTCTTTATTAAAAAAATGGTGAAGCAGTTTTCCACCCCCAGTGAACAACAGTGTTCTCTCTAAACGGAAATTTTAAAATCTGTTTTTCATGACCTCAGTTTTTTGTTTACGAAACAGCTATTTGCAGAGTCGATGTCTGTCGTTAGCTAGTGGATGTATTCTAAGACTTGCAGCTTCTCTGGTGTTCAGTTCATTTTGCGAATATTATAAAATAAAATACATAAAACATGACAATTACTTGGCTGCTTACTGTCGATGATTTGATGAGACATGTGGCCAATTTCAAAAATCTTACATTTCTGCCATGATATCAAGAGGGGGAAGGGGATTTACGGAATGTTTCGTCAATTCTAAAAATAGATAACCATAACAGATAACAAAAACAGCCTTGTAATAAAAAGAGAAATTCAGAGGTTCAACTGCAACACAAATCGAGAAGCTCTTTCTTACTAGGCACAGAACTAGATAACTAATAATCAATTATAATTCATGAAATATTTTTAAAGTTACAAAAATTGTTCACTTATTTTTGCCTATTAATAAAAATAATACAAAAAAATTATCAAAAGTAATAAAATTTTTAATTTGTCATTTTTTCCCAATTGTTTTGTCATTTATTATTAGTTTCAAAAATGCAGAGTTTGAGGGTATGGTTCACTAGATGTCCTGAGAAATACTAAATGTTCATTAAATATAAGTTTTCATGACAGTAAAGGAAACGACAGTACAAGGAAGGAAACGACAGTAGTTTCTATGAAATAAAACAAGAATCAGGTTTCTAAGACAAATATTTTTCACGTAAGGAAAGAAAAACGACAATTTTTTTCCAAAAATTGCAAATTTTCAAGAATTTAACCTCGATGAGGCACGGGTTAATATTATTTATTTGAGCTGAAACTTTTCCAATCTCATTTTTTAACTAATTGGCAACTTTTAGGAGGGTCCCCCCGAAGAAAACGTTAAAAAAAATTTTCCCCATGTTGCTTGTGACCACCCTAATATATATATATATATATATATATATATATAAATGCGCCAACATAGCAAATTGCAAGATTCAAATAAAAAGCATAAGAGGTATCGCAAAAATTTAAAATAATTACAAATGATGTCGCTAGCTGTCTGAAATATAAATAATGCAAAAATTTCTAAAAGCCCAATAACACAGTAACACTTCTCAAACGGCCATCACCACCACCAATAACAACAACAAAAATCACACTTCTCAGAGAAGCTACTGCTGAATAGATTAAATAATAAAATACAAAACAAAATTGATATAGCTTAAAAAATTTAGATAAGATTATTAATTCGTTATTTACAAACACGTTTGATATTAGATAAAAAAATTCCAATTGGGATATCATTAACTTATCATAATTCTTAAAATATTATATTAATAGTCTACGTTCCGATGTTAAATATATGAAAGAAAAAACAATATGTTTAATATGTCTGAAATCTGATAAATGAACTTTTAAATAAAAAAGAAAAAAAAATAAATGAACTTACATTTCCCAGCCGAAAAAGATGTCTTTTAAATATAATTGATGTTTACGTAGTCAGATAAATATAAAACAATTTTATTTGCTTCACATCCATTTCGTGAAACCACGTGCACGTAACCAACGTCCTCAGGAATAAGAGATAACATCACACAAACAAGTGGGTAAGTGTGATCACAGATCACACATTGAGTTTCGTTTAATATTCCTTTCAAAACACTTTATCCTTTTGCAAAATATGTTAGTTCAACATTTCGAAACCAGGTGGAGCACTCTATTCTACACAAAACTGTATCCGAAAGAAACTTCGTTTTACCATCTAACCGCAGATATATTAGTCGAGGGGGTCGAGCCCATAGCACCAGAGATAGGTAGGCGCCCCTGGCGGTAAAAATTGGAACTAAAATATGTAAGGCTATGTGCATAATATGAAAGATTGGCCAAAGTGGAGTCAGCAATAGTTAGAAACCGAGTGCAATGGGGGGAGGTTAGAAAAATTCTTAAAATACACAAGTTAGAGACCGAATGGGTAAATATAAGACTTTTTGAAATTTTTATGATTTGTCGTGTGATCACAAGTGTTCAGCTATAATTAGGCGAAATTTTAAATCTTCAACTTAATTAGGTACTCAGTTTAAAAAAAAAAGCTTAAAATATACAAGTTAGAGTCCAGAGGGTTAGATATAAGACTTTTTCAAAATTTTATGATTTGTCGTTTGATGTGGGGTGTTCATCTATAAGTATGCAAAATTTCAAGTCTTCAAATTAATTAGCGGCTCACTTAGAAAGATAAAGCTTAAAATACACAAGTTTGAGCCCAGAGGGTTAAATATAAGGCTTTTTCCAAATTTTATGTTGACGTTTGATGTGAGGTGTTAAGCTATAAGTATGCAAAATTTCAAGTCTTCAAATTAATTAGGGGCTCACTTAGAAAAAAAAAAAAAAAAAAAAAAAAAACTTAAAATACACAAGTATAAGCCCAGAGGATTTACTATAACACTTTTTCCATATTTTATGATTTGTCCTTTGGTGTGAGGTGTTCAGCAATAAGTATGCAAAATTTCAAGTATTTATCTTAGTTGGGTTCTCAATTAGAAAAAGAAAGCTTAAAATACAGAAGTTAGAGCTTAGGAGGTTAAATATAAAACTTTTTCCAAATTTTATGATCGTCGATTGATGTGAGGTGTTCATCTATAAGTATGGAAATTTCAAGTCTTCCAAATAATTAGGGGCTCATTTATAAAAAAAAAAATTCTTAAAATACACAAGTTTGAGTCCAGATGGTTAAACATGAGACTTTTTTCAAATTTTATGATTTGTTGTTTCATGTGAGGTGTTCAGCTATAAGTATGCAAAATTTCAAGTATTCAAATTAATTAGGTGCTCATTTAGCAAAAAAAAAAAAAAAAAAAAAAAAAAAAAAAAAAAAGCTTAAAATATACAAGTTTAAGCTCAGAGGGTTAAATATCAGACTTTTCCCAAATTTTATGATTCGTCGTTTGATGTAAGGTGTTCAGCTATAAGTATGCAAAATTTCAAGTCTTCAACTTAATTAGAAGCTGAATTAGAAAATAAAACGCTTAAAATACACAAGTTAGAGCCCAGAGGGTTAAATATAAGACATTTTCAAAATTTCATGATCGTCGTTTGATGTGATGTGTTCATCTATAAGTATGCAAAATTTTAAGTCTTCAAATTAATTAGGGGCTCACTAAGAAAAAAAAAGCTTAAAATACACAAGTTTGAGCCCAGAGGGTTAAATGTAAGACTTTATCCAAATTTTATGATCGTCGTTTGATGTGAGGTGTTCATCTATAAGTATGCAAAATTTCAAGTATTGTGGAATATTTTGCAACCTTCTCTCGCGGGCCTCTCTTAGCCAGGCGGGCGCCGCGAAGGATCACGTGACGTTTGAGAGAATTGATATTAAAAAACATTTTTTCTTTCTTGTTCCTTTTTAGTTGGTTTTGTGAATGTAAAATATGAACGCAGTAAGTAGACTGCATTTTTTCTCTTGGTCTTCTAAAATTAGAAGAAATGTTGTTTTAATTTTAAAAAGAAAATTTATCTCGAGCATAAAATCATGCTATTGTTCTTTATGGCTTCTTAATAGAAGAAAATAGTTGCTGGAAATTTAATTGTATTTAGAATCATGACTTCTAGAAGGAGCAAAGCAACTAAATATGTTTCATCTGTAAATATGTAAATAATATACATTATGTATATATTCGAACTGTAAATAATAATCTACAAAAAGTTCTAGTGATGATGATTATTTACAAATGATAAACACAAAAGTAAAAACTTTTATTTGTGAAATATGATGACTTTAATATGATTTAAATGGAATCTTGACTTCTTATAATAATGCTCTCCCTATAACAATTTCGTGAACTGTGATTTAATTGTGGAATAACTTGAAATTCTTCAAGTTTTTTGGTGCCTCAACAACCGGGAAAAAAGGTAAGAAATACCTTTATTATTCTGCATGACTTGATTTTTTGAAAATATACATTTTTCATGATCATTTATTTTGAACATTGAATTTAAATTTAAACATGGATAAGCCTGATAAGCTTAAAAGTAAAAGAGCTCCTGTTCGTGCAGCCATTATGAAATTAATCACAAAATGTGATACATTATTATCTGTTGATATTGATAAAACTGATTGCGACTCATTAATGGAATCATTAGAGCTCGTAAATGAAAAGGAAGCTCAACTAAAGGAATTAGATTCCGAAATGGATGAGCTAATTCAGGAAAAAACTGAATATGAAAAAGATTTAAAATCGGTAGAAGAATATTCTGAAAAAATATCCAGTTTGAAATTTAAAATTAAGATAAGGCTTAAAAAATGTAAATTCGAAACTGAATCAAAAGTTTTACTAGAATCAAGTAACGGTTCAAAAATCGGTAGTAAGCCAGTTTCGGCAGTGAAGCTTCCTAAACTTAACATAGAAAAATTTTCTGGTGATGCAAGCCAGTTCTTAGAATTTTTTAATTTATTTACTAGTGCGATAGATTCAAACGAATCGTTATCAAAAATTGAAAAATTCCAATATCTCAAATCCTTGTTGTCTGGTCCTGCATATAATATTGTATCTGGTTTTGAACTGACAGATCAAAATTATTCTACTTGTTTAAAATTGTTAGAAAAGAGGTATGGTAAGCGGGAAAATATCATAAACTGTTACATGAATAAAATTCTAAATCTTGAACCAGTGAAATCCTCTAACAATGTTACTTCTTTAAGGAAGCTGTACGATAATATTGAAACTAGTATGAGAAATCTTGATGCGTTAGGAGTAACATCAGGCTCTTACGGCCAGTTATTACTACCAATACTAATAAGATTATTACCCGAAAATTTGATACTAGATTTTCATCGAAAACGTGACCCCGATAAGGACTGTGAAGTCGCCGATTTAATAAATTTTATTAAAACGGAATTAAGATGTCGTGAAGCTACTAATTTAGTAAACAATTCCCAAACCAAGACTTATGAAAATTCTAAAACTAAATATGAAAATCCTTCAAGTAAATATCAAAATTTTCCGCAAAAGAAAAATATACCTTCAGCTGCTGCTTTAAATACATCTACAAAACAGTTTTGCATATTTTGCAAGTCTTCTGATCATGTAGGACTAAATTGTTCGAAATTCACTGATGAACAAAAACGATATAAATTAAAGAAAGAAGGTCGCTGTTACAAATGCTTTTACAAGTCCCATTTATCAGTTAATTGTAGAACAAAAATTAACCCTTGTTCCAAATGTGATAGCACTACCCATAGTACTTAAAGAAACAGTAAAGAAACAGTAAAAGTTTTAAAGAAACAGTAAAAGAAAATCCTGAAAAGGAAATGAAAGGTGCAATTGTATCTATGATGTCGGAACAAAAATATAAACAAAATAAAGCAACATTATTGCAGACTTGTACAGTTTCTGTGTCTGCTGGTAAACAATGCTTGTTGGCTCGCGTTTTATGTGATAGTGGTTCAGAAAAATGTTTTGTGAAGAGATCTCTAGTACAAAAATTAAAATTGAAGCCATTGCGAAGAGAAAATTTATTAGTTTATCCTTTTGGGTGAGACGCCCTTATGAATCTTGTTATGAAGTAGTTTCTCTTGAATTATCCAGTGTTGTGCAACCTATTAACTCGATAAATATCGAAGCACTTGTGGTTGATAATATAACTGGAGCTTCTGTGAAAACACTAGAACCAGAACTTCTAGACATAATGAGAACAAGAGGCTTTAAGCCTGCTGATACAGGTCTTGAACAGGAAATAAATATTTTGCTAGGGTCTGACTTTTTGTGGAAAATATTAAACGGAATCGAGGGAAAATTGACAAAAGAATTATACGTTGCAGAAACTATTTTCGGTCATACGGCGCAAGGGCAAATAGAGTCTAATAAAAAAGAAGTAGCTTGTTTGCGTGTTTCAGTTGAAAATATAAATACCCAACTGAAAGCATTTTGGGATCTTGAATCAATTGGCATTGCTGAAAGCAATGAAAAGAACATTACCGATCATGAGGTAATAAAAGAATTTAAAGAAAATCTAAAATTCGTAAATGGGCGTTGTGAAGCAAAATTATTGTGGAAAGATTCTCGCGAATTACTTAGAAATAATCTTGAAGTAGCAAAGAAGCGGTTTTCTAGTTTAGAAAATAAATTCTTGAAAAACGATTCTTTATTTAAAGAATATAACTCCATTTTGCTAGAGCAGTTTAATGAGGGTGTAATAGAATTGTGCACCGAGAAACATTCTAATAATTCCTATTACATGCCACACAGACCTGTTATCCGTGACGACAAAACTACAACAAAAATGCGCATAGTCTATGATGCTTCTTCCAAATGTGGTGATTCTCTATCATTAAACGAATGTTTGTATCATGTCCCTAACTTGAATTCTAATGTTTTAGATGATGAAAATATTCCTGTTTCGTGTTTCGAACCCCCAAATACTTCCTTGAAAATTTTAGGATTGATCTGGAACAATACAGAAGATAAATTAGGACTAGAATTACGACCCTTGTTAGAAAAAATAAATAACGATTCTTCTACGAAACGCAGTGTTTTGAAAATCGCAACTATGTTATTTGATCCAGCCGGATATATTGCCCCTTGTGTTATTCGCATCAAATGCCTCTTACAATATTTATTGTTAATGAGAATATCATGGGATGAGATTTTTTCTGGTGAACTAGAAAATAATTGGCAAAATTGGCTTTCGGAAATCCCTGATCTCGCTCACTTGAAAATTCCCTGGCAGTATTTTAGCAACCTGATCATGGAAAAGGAGAATCTCCAGTTGCATATTTTTCCTGGTGCCAACCCTAATGTGTATGTTCCTGAATTTCTTTCCTTGCCTGAAAATCAGTGGCCTAGTGTTAAAATTGCTGCATCTCGATTACCTGATGTTTCTGAAGAGAAGTATAAAAAAGCAGCCACCATCTCTTGTGTTGTTCAAACAAATAAATCTGATGAAATTCCCATTTTTATTCTTGAAAAGTATAGCTCACTAAAGAAATTGTATCGAGTAACTGCTTGGCTATTTAGATTTATTTCTAATATAAAATTAAAGGTAGAGAAAAGAACATTTTCACAATTATCAGCTGAGGAAATGTTACATGCTGAAAATTTTTGGTTAAAGCTGGTGCAGAAAAAAAGTTTCCCTGAAGTTACAAAATACTTGAAATGTAACAAAAGTATCCCTAGTAAATCGAATCTTCTACAGCTAATTCCTATGTTATCAGATGAAGGTTTGCTATTCGTACGAGGACTGTTACAAAAGTCTGATTCCTCATTTTATGAAAAACATCCTGATGTGATTCCTGCAAAACATAAATTGACTGAATTAATCGTGAAAGATGCACATGAAAAAGTTTTTCATTCAGAAGTGCCCAGTACATTAGTATCAACTCGTGAAAAAATTTGGATTTTAAGATCTATACAATGCATAAAATCAGTCCTAAACAAATGTGCAATCTCCAAGAACTTTAGTGTTCGCCCTGGTCAACTAGTTAGAGCACCTCTAAAACATATCTTGTGTTTACCTGCAACCAAGGAATCCTTAGTGAAACGCTTCCGTTTGCGCGAGACTCTTCTGAATCATTTTTGGAAGCGCTTGAAAAATGAGTATCTTCTCAACTTACAATCTGCTCACTACACCGACCAGAATAAAACTTCTGACTTTGAAATATATGATGTGATTTTTATGCATATGAACATGTATCAAGAACTTTCTGGAAGTTAGGTATTTGTGGACAGAGGTTTAAAAAACAAAAATGAGGTCTTATGAACTGAAGGCAAATAATTCCATCATTAAAAGGCCTATTAATTTTTGTGTATAATTGAGAACTGAAAAAAACCTCTGAACTTTATTATTAATAGATTCAAAAAACTCTTACTTGACTGAAAAAAAAAAAAAAAAAAAAAAAAAAAACTTTGATATTATTAGAGACTCAAAAACTCTCATTGACATTTGACTTTTAGAAAAAAATCTTGAATTGTTTCTGTTATTGACTTTAAACAACATTTTATTCTTTTTCACTTAAAAAAAAAGATGTTTCTTGTTTGATATTATTTCTAATTTTTAGTTTAATTTTTTTGTGTTATTCTAGAAAAATTTGTATAGATTTAAATTGTTCTTTCTATTTTTAGTAGCGGAAACTTGTTCTCAAATCTTTTAAATTGTTTAATTAATTTATTGAAGTCCAGTATGTAGGTATATATTTTGATTTTGTATTGTATTTATGTATAGTGTAACTGATAATTTTTTAGAATAATTTTTATTTCTACTTTAATTATTTGAATCCCCATTTTGATGAACCCTTATTCATCGGGGGGAGTTTGTGGAATATTTTGCAACCTTCTCTCGCGGGCCTCTCTTAGCCAGGCGGGCGCCGCGAAGGATCACGTGACGTTTGAGAGAATTGATATTAAAAAACATTTTTTCTTTCTTGTTCCTTTTTAGTTGGTTTTGTGAATGTAAAATATGAACGCAGTAAGTAGACTGCATTTTTTCTCTTGGTCTTCTAAAATTAGAAGAAATGTTGTTTTAATTTTAAAAAGAAAATTTATCTCGAGCATAAAATCATGCTATTGTTCTTTATGGCTTCTTAATAGAAGAAAATAGTTGCTGGAAATTTAATTGTATTTAGAATCATGACTTCTAGAAGGAGCAAAGCAACTAAATATGTTTCATCTGTAAATATGTAAATAATATACATTATGTATATATTCGAACTGTAAATAATAATCTACAAAAAGTTCTAGTGATGATGATTATTTACAAATGATAAACACAAAAGTAAAAACTTTTATTTGTGAAATATGATGACTTTAATATGATTTAAATGGAATCTTGACTTCTTATAATAATGCTCTCCCTATAACAATTTCGTGAATTGTGATTTAATTGTGGAATAACTTGAAATTCTTCAAGTATTCAACTTATTTAGGGTCTCAGTTCGAAAAAAAAAAAGCTTAAAATACACAAGTTAGAACCCAGAGGGTTAAATATAAGACTTTTTCCATATTTTATAATTTGTCTCTTGATGTAAGGTGTTCAGCTATAAGTATGCAAAATTTCAAGTATTCAACTTAATTAGGTATTCAGTTAGAAAAAAATCTTAAAATACACAAGTTAGAGCCCAGGGGGTTAAATATAAGACTTTTTTCAAATTTTATGATCGTCGTTTGATGTGAGGTGTTCATATATAAGTATGCAAATTTCAAGTATTCAACTTAATTATGAGCTGAGTTAGAAAAAAAAGCTTAAAATACGCAAGTTAGAGCCCAGAGGGTTAAATATAAGACTTTTTCAAAATTTTATGATTTGTCGTTTGATGTGAGGTGTTCAGCTACAAGTATGCAAATTTTCAAGTCTTCAACATATATAGTTTCTGAGAACGGGCTCTGTGATGGACAGACAGACATATTAGCGAGACGAATAGGGTTTCGTTGGGTTAACGAAACCTAAAAATGTTCGAGAAATACAACAGAAAAGCTATGTCGTGCACCTCTCAGATTTTTTACGGCTTTTCGGGCGTTACATATCTTAATTTGCAGACATATAACCAATGTTCCGACACATGTACGAGTCCTTTTATACCACTCGCTTTTCAAGACAATTATGTGCCTTAAATTTATACATGTGTAATGTCTGAAGCTGCACGCTCAGCACTTATGTGTCTGAATTACTTTTTCAGCAAACTGAATTTAAAACATCTCTATTTGAAGTGGCCTTACAGTCATTTATCTTGTAACGAAGTAACAAGTGTCAGAAGTCCAACAGATAATGCACATTTTTCAGTGATAGCTTGTGCTGAATAGAATAAACAATATAATTCAGTATAAAATACATGCATTTAAAAAAAATAGATAAGTCTTTTAATTTATTTTTACTCTCTCCTGTTAATATTAGAAGAAAAGAAATATTTCGATTTCATTAATTCATCGTTATTTTTAACATATTTTATTCACAAATTTATAAAAATTGAATACAAATAGGGAAAATGTTGTAAGTAATTATTAGTCGACAAAATGTTATTATATATAGCTATATACCAATAAATATCATAAAAACTCGTTTATTAATATCAGACATAATTTGAAAGCATTACGTTCTAAACATCTTAAGAAAAAGTTTTAATTAGAAAGAAAAAAATACATTGAAAATGTACGAGAAGCAACTTTATCTAATCTGATATTAAAAAATAGTTAAATTTCTTCCAAAAAAAAAAAAATGCTTTTTTTCAAAATTTCTTTTCAAAATGATTTCATGTAATTAATCTTAATCTTTCTTTCTAAAATCTCCGACCAATTAATCAATTTAATTAAGTTTAGATTAAAGGTAGCATCATCCTAAATTATCTAACAAACATTTTTTTAAATAAAATAAGTACACCGTGATCTTGATGTTTTTACAATGACGAATGATATGTTGCCTCTAATTTTAAATGAAAACATACTGTTCTATCATTCATCGTTTAAAATGCTTGCTTAAAAAATAACACAAAATAGGTGGCTAAAAAAACTATTTTTCCTCCTAAGAAACGATATTAAATGTCAATAAAATATTCACTAATTAACTCTCTCGATAGTAATTAACCTTTTTAATGCATAAAAATCTTTTTTTTTTTTCTTGCAAGGAATAAAACTTCTGTCTTCTTACTAAAATCGTGTGATATGTTCCGAACACTAGAAAAATATTTGACACTATTTATAAGGTGTTATTGCATCTCTGTTTACGTAATGTTTGCTATTCGTTAATCTAGTTTAATTTTAAATTACGATTTATTGATTTAAATTGTAACGATTTTTATAATATTTCCATTTAAAATTTTATTTCGTTAATACAGTAATTATTTATTTATAAATAAAAGCCATTGGCAGGTATTAGTGGAATACGTATCTATGTAAAACAACTATTATTAAATGGTACAAGTTGTCTCAAAAATATAAGTGGAGGTATGGATGGAGCCCATTTTGCTAAGCCCATTCAGCATATAATGCTTCGTCGTAACGCATATGGTGTGACGATAAGTTAAAGACGATAGTTAAAGACGTGTTGGGGTCATGAATTTACGTTCAACAACTTCCTCATCATAAAGCAAACTCCAAGAAATCAGGAATTTTTTAAAATTTTTAATCCATGTTAATAGTCAAAACAACATGGTGTGATTCGTGAAATAATATTCTGAAAAGCTGCCTAATTGTCCACTCGGGGGATTACGCAGGAAATTCCTCGTACAAACTTTCTCACTCGTATTTATACTTCACCAGCCGACCACAGTAAGCTATTTTTCATATAACCGTACAATGTATAACCACAAAACCTAGATCCACGAAACCCACAGTCGTACTCACGAAAGTCAGAGGAACATAAGATCCTATCTACATATAAGTTGATATGCTCATATTCTAGACGAAAATCATAATATAATAAAACAAAGAATTATTTCTGTAATTTAATATATATATATATATTTTAACAGAAAAAAAGTTAGTGAAATTTAGAAAGTAATAAATTACTCGGGACAAACGAAATATGGAAGAAATTGACTATATCTAGATAATTTTATTTTAATTAAAGTACTCTGTCGTTTTTCTTTGTGGTTATTTGAAAATAACCTCTTCACCACATCCTTTCCAAGTTTTTCGATAAACATATAAAATTTTGATTGGTACTATGGATGAACAGCTACAACACTTTTTTTAACCTAATATGTTTTTGGTAGTGTAATGTTTCCTTTCTATTCGTGATTGATACTGATGATTTTTTTTATTTCTCCATAACCAATTTGAAATAAAATTGCTTGCTTCTGAAAAAATAATGCACAAAACTAGGTTAAATTGTGCCTAAAAAAATACGTTATTTTCATTCAGTAATACGCACTTAGTGACGTACTTAACAAAAAATTTAAAAAAGAAAATGATGAAGGAAAAGAAATATCATTAATCGGACGTAAGAACTAAGGGACTACTCATTAACTTGAGTCCCTTGTATTTGTACGTAAAGGACATGGTACTAGCACATATTTTTCAGTGTGTCAGTAAAGTCATGGTGCACTTTTAATCTGTCACAGGACAACAATGAAACAAGATGGAAATGGGAAATCTTCACCAAATAACAGGAAAACTCTCCAAATTCCGTACATGTTCAGTGTAGTTCGATGTGGCCACCTTTTGTTGCCCTACACACATCTGAACGATATTCAAGTTCTTCCCACACACAGTTAAGGACGTCTGGTGTAACAGAGTGAATAACGTCTGTGATTCTGTGTTTCAAATGGAGGCCACATTGAACTGCACTGAACTGGTATGAAACTTGGAGAGTCTTGCTTTTATTTATTGATTTTCATGTGATGTCTGCAAAGTACCATCCTTCAAAATATTAGTGTCACGTTTCCATGACATTACAAATTGCAGTTGTACAAGTGACACTACTTTTGACTTTGTGAAAATAAGAGACGGAAGATTTTTTTTAAATTAAAAATTCCTTTTTGGAGAAATCACATAAATCTAAAACCAATAATGGAATGTGATACATTGATAAATATAGGCACTCAAGGTAATAACTATTCCCTTAATTCTTACGTCTGGTTAATGAGAAATATTTCTTTTCCTCATTAACCGGAAGTATGACTTAAGGGAATACTCTGTATTTTTAATTCCTTGTATTTTTATGTAAAGGATTTTATATTAATTCATGTCATGTTTATGTAACATACTGAAAACATTATTAGCCATGAAACATTTTATGTAGAGTAGTAAATATGCCAAAAATACATCCCATAAGTACCGGTTTTTTATACTGGTATTTGAAATCTTTCTTTTTTTAATTGTTGTTAAACACTTGCTAAAATATATTTAAATGTTTTGAAAAATGAAAGTAATTTTTATTTTGCGATTTAAAAGGTTAAACTAGCATTATGACGAATATGCTGTGTAGCATTGTTTCACACATAAAAATTCGCCTAGCGAATAGTTTCTGATTGTTCGTTTTTGAATAAGAAGCAAGGAAAACATTTCTTCTTAAAATTTTGAAAATTCAAAAGCAAACAATATTTTTTTCATTCAGATAAATGTAAAAATCATAAATAAAATTCGGTTAAAAATTGCTATTTCTCAGAAAGATGTAAAAAAATTCTTAAACAATCTAAATCCGCCTTAATGATTGGGAATTTAGAATAATTTATAAAAAAATAAATTTTATAAATCTAAACGTTGAATATTAATAATGTTAACATTAAAACAAAATATATATATATATTCTTGATTGAACGAAAATTAGATGGTTAAATTTTTTCTAGATGATACACTAGTAAACGAAAAACAGCAAGAAATGTACAAGTGAATGTTATTTAGAATAAAAAAAACAGTTATAATGTATTTTAGATTTAATAAATTTTTAATGTGCATACAGTTATGGTTATATAGATTTTGATATGAATAACAAGTTTTTTTACTACCTCTTATTAGTTATTATTATAAATTAAAAGGTTAAAATGTTTAAAAATTAAATTTTAGGAACATGAGTTAATTATATTTAGGAATTACTCAATTATTATCGATCAGATTCAGATTGAACGTAATTACATATTTTTTAAATTGTGCAATACCCTTGGAACTTTATGAGTGTTTATTTTTATAAATGTATAAGTCTCGTTTCTGAATTATTTATATTTTTATAAGAAATTTTATTTAAAACCATGCAATTTCTCGAGAAATACTTTTCTGAAAACTACCCAACTGTGTTTCAATAACCATTTTTAGACAAAAGATAGTATTTGTTGTATGAAAAACTATATAGTTACTACATGGGGTAAATTATCTCGACCCGTGTTTTCCCGATCGTCCCGATTTGTCATCAATTACAAATTATCCATGTGATTTCTGCAAAGTACCATCATTCAAAATATTAGCGTCACGTTTCCATGACATTACGAATTGCGGTCGTGCAAGTGACACTACCTTTGCTTTTTGAAAATAAGAGACGGGATATAATTTCGTTTTTGATTAAGAATTACTTATTGGAGAAAACACATAAAGTCTAAAACCAATAATGGAATGTGAACATTGATAAATTTCTGCAGAGTTAATAACGAACATTTGTCGATGGTTAAGTCTATTTATTGTAGCAGATGAATCAGAAACCATGCTTCACGTTCTGGACAAACGATTGACGTATCGACTCAAGAAAAAAGGTAAAAATAACCACCATATTGTATTGGATTGCCCAAAATTAAAGGGAAGGTGTGGGCGTACATTATAATGATATTGACAGATTGTGCACAGACATGTTCCGTGAAATTTGCATATGGAAGACTTTGTGCGAGATGTGCGGCGCGTTTCAACAATAACAACAAAAAAAGTAACGTGTCGATGATTTAAAGTACAAATATCGTAATGTATTAAAATGATTAAAATGCGTTATTTATTTTATTTTTTTTTTTACCGATTTGGAACACTTGATGAACCATGAATTCATAGCTATACATCTGAGCACAAAATTCTATCATATTAGTGGTTGGATTCGGGTAAAATCCTCCGAAAACATAGCAATCAGCTGCAAAGGTTATTATCCCCTTGCACTTTTCCAGATATGATCCGAGCGTTCCATCTTATTGGGAATATTACCCGACTTCGCCAGTAAGGATTCGGCTTAACGTAAACACTTTAATCGAGTGGATTCATAACGGATCTTGAATTCACTGAGCCATCATGTATACATGTAGACTTTCAAACAATCACTTAGGAAAACTTCCAAGAGCACGCGGATCTAACTTTAACAGATTTTATTTATATAAAACGCAACACATATAAATTTACACTACAATTCACTATCCGCATTTCACAAGTATAAATCCACACCTCCACGCTTCATGTATTTCATTCCACACCGTTCTGCCATTATGTCCAGCTCTTCTGACATTCGTGCTCATATCGTTGCCAGATTCCTTTGCCTAAGTTCGGCGGCAGACCGTTGAATTCCAAAAGCGTCCATTCTAGACGGTGTCGTTTGTACGCTGCATTCGCAACTCTGACATTGAACTTTCGTTTATTCCTCTAAAAAAATATTTTTTTTTTTTTTTCATTTCAAAGTAATGCCTCTCGATGATCGGACGGACTTGCGTAAAACATTAAAATTATAAGTATTAGTTATTTATATGTCATATATTTCTGCCGTGCATAATATTAAAATAAGTAAAATGACATTTTATAAAAGGAAAAGTTGCGCGAAAGTAGAAAACTTTTGGGTAATTCCTGCTGAAATTTTGGTTCATTTATTGTCGTGACAAATGTTTACAAAAGAATTATAAAAAATACAAATTGTATGCTGTCATCTGAAGAAGTAGGATGAAAGAGAATTGCGTGTGACCTTGCATAAAATAAATAGTTATGAAGAAATCTTTTGATTTAGAGTACGAAGATATTTTTTAGATAATTCTGAAAATTCAGATAATTATCCTAAATAAAAAATAAAAATCACACTTTCATAAAGTACAGAATAAAAATTGTTTCTAGTTTAATTATGATTTTTTTACTACTTTTGTTTAAAACAGTTTAATTTTTTTTTCTTCAAAAGACAAATGTTTTTACCAACCATTAACAACTTGAAAAAATAAAAATAAACTATTTCAAAAAACATTATTTACATTAAAAAAAGAGAGTAAAATGACAGATGATGTCAGAGAAAAATATGGCTCTTTTTATGGGATTTACACAACAGAGTGAAGAACTAACAACGCTAATTTGGAGGTTAACACTGCGTTTTGTGGTTAATGATTGTAGAAAGTAAATGAGAATTAGCGTCTTTATAAATAAGTGCATACCCGTTATTTAAGTCCCTTTTCCTTTTGAAAAATGTACTTTTCAAATAAAATAACAAGTTATTAAATACATTTCTAGATTTTGCGAAAAGATTTTTCGAAGCAATTGTAGTTTAACTGCGTAAAAAATAAAAATGAAAAACTTGGAACGTATAAAAAGAAATTCTTGTAGAATGGGATTCAACATATGAAATATTTACTTTCATATAAATTTTCTAAAAATAGGACTTAAAATATTAGAAAACATAATTAATTATATCGAAAACTATTATCATAAGATTGTAGTATCAATAGAAACGAAAAAAAAAATAAGCAAATGGTTAACTGATATCTTTAGAAAGATATAAAAAAGAATCGCCGACCTTTATTGACATTTTCATTTGAATTTATTTTTTTATAATGCAGATTTTTTCGGAATTTTTTTACAAACTTTATTAATGAAAAAATGCTAAACAATAGCAATAGAAATATGTTTACTAAATAAAATTTAGTGCTATATCTCTTTAGCACTATTGGAGTTTTGATTGCCATAATGATGTAAGAACAACCCAGCATGAATTTATCAGTACACTGGGTACGTCGAATGCGCTCGAGCAACCTCTCACCCTCTCTCTCTCATGATCTTACATGTGTGAATTTTTACATATGGTAAGCAATAAATGGAAATTTGTGCTATGTATAGATTATGCATTGTAGGATGGGGCAAATGTAAATAAGTGAGATTAGTAAGTCAAAATTACGTCCACTACTAACCATATCACAATATTAAAATATGTATTTGCTTAAAAGATGTTATAAAAACACATTAAAAGTAAATTAAAAATCCATATTTATATGTTTCAACTCATTACTGAGTCGTCATTAGAATTTTTTCATATGCATATGTAATTTTCTGTTATACATTCTGATGACGACCCAGTAATGAGTTGAAACATGTAAATATGGATTTTTAATTTACTTTTAATGTGTTTTTATAAGGTCTTTTAAACAAATAATTATTTTAATATTGTGATGTGTAGGATGGGATACAAAAGTCTGCGCAGAACTCGTACAGGAATATTTACTGAGTACTGCTGTATTATTAGTAGTCTGCACTCAGAAATATAAGCTGATGTTCACCAAATTGGAGAAAAAAATTCTAAATATTGTACTAAAATACAACATTTGACTTGCATCCATAAATATAGATATTAGTGAATCTTTTTGTTAGGACTGTTTTTAACTATATTGGCTTCAATCAAAATATGTAAACATTTTTAAGGAAACACATATATTATCGAGTCTACATAATTTAAATAAAATTTAACAAAAATATGCAATTAATATGCAATGTGTAATTTTCAAAGTATAATTTTAATTATTATTTCACATGTGTTTTTGCATTATGACGAATATGGAAAATTCTATCAAAAATGCATTATAACATTCGTCTTTGTGGGCGATATTATACCATAGATTCCAACATCAGTTAATTATTCCGGAGTCTGATTCAAGATTAAAATGATTTTACCGGAAATATATATATATATATATATATATATATATATAAGGAAATTTGTCCTCTTTCACTAAGGTACATTTTAGATTTCATTTTGAAATTTTTGTTTAAATAAAATTTTTATTTGAAAACATATTTGTCTTGAATCAGACACCGGAATAATTAACAGATGTTCACATTTATGTAATGTACGCTTGCAGATCTTAATTTTAACATCAGCACAGCATGCACAGCATCTGCTCAGCAGTGCCAGCTGCATTTAGATTCGTGACGTTCATCTTTGCGGTGCAAAGGACCGCGCGCTCACGCTTTTTAAACTGAGTTTTTCCTGTTCTACTATGTGTATTTGTGACAGCGGATTCATGATGTAGTACCGGTTCGTATCTGAATAGGACTTTATTGTGGACTGTTGTTAACTCCTAGTAGAGCTTTTTTGAGAGTTCTACGTCGAATCTACCATGGATAATACGGATCCATTTGAATTTAATGCGAATGCCACGCGCATAATTAAAGGTGAAGAACCATCTGATCTCGCTACTGCATGGAGCGAATACCCACCAGTTTCGGATGAGAAACAAATCGAAATTGTCAAGCATTTCCTTATAGACTGTGTCACCCACATCAAAATAATGGTGAATGAGACAGGCTACTCCAGCCGCGAAGATCTACAAAAGAATGTGAGTAACACTTTATCTTCTGTGATGTTTTTATTTACAGAGCCATTTAACCCCCAAAGACTTTGTAATTTACAGGAATTTAAAGCTTTTATCTTTAAATATAACTTAGACCTTTTTGAAACATTAACTAACTTAAAGGCAATAGCGGTGAACCCAAATGAGGGCTTCCTCCCTGCCAAAAATACTACCCGGAAAAGAAACCGTGAAGAACCCAGTAGCGTACCCTTAGCTAATAAATTTGCCATGTTAGCAGATAAAACTAAAGAAAATAATGAAAATACCGATATGGAAATCCCAAATTCATCTGAAGGCGGCGCAGTCGGTGGCTCTGCTTCACCCACCACCCCTAAAATAAAAATCCACCCATTTTACATAGAAATAAAGGGTAAATGGCACGAACTTGCTGCCAAAATAAAAGAGCAAAATGAGACCAACCCACTTATCAAAATGGACGGTGAACTTTTAAAAGTCCACTGCAAAAATGACCAAGACTTCCGCAAAACCCAAGCATACCTTGATACTAATGCAATAGCTTACACTACCCTGAGCCGTGCGGAACAGCGCCCTCGGAAAGTGGTAATACGATCCCATGCTATACGGACCCACAAATCATCATAGACGAACTTAAACTACACAACTTTACAGCTAGTAGAGCTTCTATGATGAAGAGCAGGAAAACTGGCAAACCAATGCCCCTGTATGTAGTAAACATCTTGCCAAGAGCAAAATTTGAAGAAATCTATCAAATAACCGAAATTTGTTATATAAAAGTTACTATCGAACGATTTAAAGGCACGGGCATTGTAAAACAATGTTACCGTTGCCAAAAGTTTGGCCACTCCTCAGAAATTTGCAACCTCCCTGCAAGCTGTGCCAAATAACCCCGGATTGTGACAAGATCGGTAAGATAACTCCCAAATGTAGCAATTGTTCTGGCCCCCACCCGGCTACTTATCGTGGTTGTCCAAAACCCCCCAATTTCACAAAAATAACCAAAATTCAAAATCTTCCCCAAAAGATAAACCAACCCAATCTTTCCCAGACATGTTGGCCCAAACAATGGCTAGCTACAATTATATTAAACCGGCCTCAGTCCCACAAGTTACTAAGAAAGCCCCAGATACGGTTGCAACTCCAGAACCCAAACCTGAAACTACTAAATCAAACGAAAAAGAGCTAAAAGACCCCAAAACTGCAGCACCTGAACCCTCTAACAGCTCTAATTATATAACTGATCTAAAAGATATCCTTAAAACTTTTCAGGAGATGAAAGAAATCTTTAAATTTAATAAATTCATTCAATGTTTTCAAAACATAGCCAGACTTTCAAAAAATTGCAATGACCCTATGCAAAGAATATTTATTATTATCAATGCTTTTGACAGCTTGGCCACGGAATTTAACTCACCCAATAATGAGTAATTCCTCCCCTTCCTTTCCCTCTTTAATCTTCCTCTCTTGGAACTGCAACTCTTTACATCGCAAATTAAACGAACTTAAACTTTTCATTTCTGATCACCCTCAAATTGATGTCATTTTCTTACAGGAAACTTTCAGCCCTACCTTTAATATTAACATTCCTGGGTATAGGTTATTTCACACACCCCGATCAGACGGCACCCCGAGAGGTGGCACTGCAATATACATAAAGCACCATATCCCCCACTATCTTTATAGCAGTCCTACTTTTACTGACATTGAATACACTAGTATAGTCATTCAGCTTCCCCACATTAATATTCACTTAGCTTCAATTTACGCACCACCTACTGGTAACTTTCCTGTTAATAGTTTAACTCAACTCTTTTCCCATCACCAACACTGCTTCTTTGTTGGCGACTATAATGCCAGGAGTAGGCGTTGGAACTGCCACGGCAATTCTCCTCGGGGTACCTCTCTTCATAATCTTGATCAACACCTTAAATTAAGCTTACACGCACCTAATACTCCTACACACATAAGCACGGCGCCTAATACTCATGATTCCTTAATTGATCTTGCTATCTCTAAAAATCTTCCCTATCCTATCACCTCTACTGTCATTAAAGATCTTTCCTCTGACCATTACCCTGTCTGTTTCAAAATTGATATAATAAACCCTATTTCTCCGCCTCTTTCCGTGGCCATTGACTGGAAAAAATTTACCAACCATCTTGATAATCAAGTCATTACTTTTCCCGAAATTAACTCCATAACTCATATTGATGATGCTGTGGATTTTCTAAATTCCAAAATTATTGAAGCCCAAAACCATGCTACCTTCAATACCTTCAAAAATAACAACTCATTCATTCCTCCCTGTTATATTTATAACCTGATTAAACACCGTAACCAACTCCGGCGCCAATTTCAAAATTCTAGAGACCCCTCCCTTAAACCCCTTATCAATAGAGCTAACAATAGAATCAAAAATTGCTTTTTTAAAGAAAAGCAAAAAATTTGGAATAATTTCCTCAAAAATCTTGCTAGCGAGGATAATTCTCTTTGGCTTATCAAACGTAAACTCAATAAAAAAATATTCTCCCATTCCACCTCTTTCGGATAATAATATTAACTATGCATATACTGACCAGGATAAAGCAGACTTACTTGCCAATTCCTACGCTTTACAATTCTCTCCGAACCCAAACCTCGCTAGCCAGGAGCATCTTGACGAGGTTAGTGAAACTGTTCGCAATTTCCTAGTCGTCCCCCCTGATGACCCCCCCCCCTACTATTCAGCCTATTGTAATACATAATATTATTAAAAAACTGAAAAAACGCAAGACCCCAGGTTACGACAAAATTTCTAACACTGCTCTTAAAAACCTTCCACCCAACTGTATTATATATATTACCTACCTTACTAATGCTATCTTTAAATTTAACTACTTCCCGAAACCTTGGAAACTCTCTATCATATCACCCATACCCAAACCTGGAACTGATCCCTCTAATCCTACTAACTACAGACCTATTTCTCTGCTTCCTTCTCTTAGCAAAGTCATTGAACGTGTCATTAGGACCCAATTGCAGGACTTTATTCAGCAAAACAACATCCTTATGCCTGAACAGTTTGGCTTTCGCCCAAAACATTCAACCCAACACCAGCTCCTTCACGTTGTTGAGTTTCTCAGCGAAAAGCTCAACGCGAAGATCCCAGCTGCTGCCATTTTCCTTGATATCGCAAAGGCTTTTGACAAAGTCTGGCACGAAGGCCTTATATACAAATTAATTAAGCTAAAATTCCGTGCTAGACTCATACATTTAATATACTCATACCTTTGCGGTCGAACTTTCAGAGTCCGCATCAATAACATATTATCCATAATTCTCTCTATCCTAGCGGGCATCCTTCAAGGGAGCGTGTTGGGCCCAATGTTATTTAACATATTTTTCAATGACATCCCACGCTCATTACTTACTTATTTAGCTCTGTATGCGGACGATACATGTATCTACGCCTCTGCACACCACCCAGATAGTCTATACAGGTACCTGCAGACTCATCTTGATGACTTCCTTGACTGGTGCGACCTATGGCGCGTTCTAATCAACGAAAATAAAACTAAAGCTGTCTATTTCTCCCGTAAATTTATATATCCTTCTAGACTAACAATCAATAACACTACAATTCCTTGGTCCGACGAGGCCAAATACCTGGGTGTCATCCTTGATCGTAGGCTCACTTGGAGCAAACATATTCTCTCCGTCAGGGGGAAAGTCGCCGGAGCTTCTCTTGCCCTTAAACCACTTCTCAATAGTAAAACCCTTTCTGTCCACAACAAGCTCATCCTCTACAATTCCTGTATCCTCCCCATCATTACCTATGCAAGCCCTATTTAGGGCTTTAAATGCAAATCCTCTATGGACAACCTAAGCAAACTCCATAATAAAAACCTTCGCATCGTCCGTGGCGGCTCCAGATATTTACGTAATACCACTGTCCGTAGGGACCTGAACACCATCACCCTTAGGAAAAGAATTAAAGACCTTGCAAATACTTTCTATTCAACCGTATATGACCTTCCAAATGATATTGTAGCAGGGCTCCCTGACTATGACGCCTTCGAGCCCCATCATCGCAAACGCCCGAAATATTCCACAATAATGGAATCCCCCTGAGCTTTGTGTTCACCGCATAAGATTGCTAGTAAATTTTTTCTCCTTTTTTATTTTCTTTTTTAATTCTTAAAAAAAAATCCTCTATATAAACTTTATTATATATAAAAAAAAGATATATTGCCCTGATTAGTGCCTTTTTGTTTTTGTAGGCAGCCTTGCTGCCTTCCTTAATCGCCGACCCTGCCCTTGCTTGGTGTGAGTAATTCTCTGAACTAGTGCTAACTTCTATTCTAACTTATTTTTCTCTTCATTACAGCAGTTTGTACTGCAGCTAAACCTATATCTTAATATAATTTCATTATGTAAATCCAAGTTCTTAATCTTTTTTCTCTTAACTTTTAAAGCATCTATGCTAGTTATATCTTTAGTTTTTTCATTTTATAAGTAGTTGCAAACAACTACACATTTCTTACTTTCCCAATGGCTCTACATTACGTAAGACATCACATTTAATCAGACTGGGTGTAAAGTTGACTTCAACTAGGCAACCCCTTAACCGCTGCTTCACTGTTCAGCACTGTTCTTAATTTTAATAACGCTAATTTATTTCATTCAGAAATGCAGCCATATTTATAATAGTATTTGTAAGGTGTATATTAAGAAAATTAAATCGTGTGGTATTTCTAATGATTTGAAAATTTAAATGCACTTATTTACTCAAAAGGACCCTTTCTCGTATCACTAGGTATTAATTAAATACGCACACTGGAAAAAAAAGTACTATCCGCATACCTAAATTAATGATATTGGTTAAGACTTGTGGCGATAGACGTCACTATATGCGGAAGCACCAAATTTATACGTAAGAGCATCGAGAGTGCGTGTCGTAAATGATTTGTGATATTAGAGCTACTTCATGATTGTTCTTTTGAATATAGTAAGATGGGTCAAAATAAAGATCTAACTGACTAGCAGAAATGAATGGTGGATCATGGGCATTCAATGAGATATAAATGTAAAAGAAGGGCTGAATTGTCTGGAATATAACACAGTGCAGAGGAAAGAAACACAGTTCAGATCGATTAAGCGTGGGGACTGCGGTTGAAAGAATATACTCACTGGTTTCAATCGGCAAATGCTGACTAATTAATTTGAAATATAAGTAGTGTCTGGGAAACATCAATTATAAGACAGATGTTGCAATTCCCGAGCGAACTTTGAGAAATATGCATAATATGCATAACTACTGCAGCATTGTGTATAATATGCATAACTTTGTAATTGCATAATATGGATATACAAAGCAGAGTACGATGGGCGTGTTTCATGCTATATACGTTCAGGTTTCTAAATGATGTAAAATTCATAAACAATGATTTGTTACATTTATTCATTTATTTTTCTAGTTGACAATACAAACTAGATTAAGCTTAATACGAAAAAAAAAAAAAGAAAAAAAAAGAACTTGTGACGGGAGATGACCTTCATATCTATGTGTTGTAATTCTACTGATCAAGTAGTCTTTTTATAAATAAAAAACAATTTTCTTCTTTGTAACAAATTGTTTCACTGAAGACTTGAGAAAGAAGTATTTTTAGCGCACACGCTCAATAGAGAAAAATATTGTCCTTTAATACAAGTATAGTTAGATAAGTGAAGAACTGTTGCTTATCTGCACTTCCTATATGTAATGAAACATTTTCAAAAGCATAATAATGCTTGTTTGCAAAAACCTATTCGTGACGAGCTTGTTAGTTGTTTCTCAATCTCGAAATTTTGAAAACGGGTGAGGATAGTCAGAGCCACATAAAAATATAATAATTCGCCTTAGTTTGCAAGCTTCTATTGAGCAATACAGACATTTTTAAAAACTGTCAAATGTTTCTTTATATAATAAAATATAATATCTCTACAAATGAAAATATAAAATAACCTATAATGAGTTCCAATGTTTCTGAAAATCGTTCGTAATCTTTAGAAACCTCAGAGACTAATATATTTTTGACATTTAAAAAATCATTTTAATATTAAACCGTTTTCTCAAATTGTAATGAAGGTTTATAAATTTTCATGGAAAAGTTTCTCGTGATCCACAAATATGAGTTGCAGAAACAATATTAACAACTACAAATAACAGCCCTAACATTAAAATTAATATAATTTTAGTACTACTCAATATCTAAATTACGTAAAACACCTGGAATTGTAAATGAATTGTAGTATGCTTTTTATCATCTAAGAAACAGCTTTTACAAGCTTCTCAAATTATTAAAATTATAAAGGACGAAAAAATTTCACGGTTTTTCAAGTTGAATTCTTTTCTTCTAGCTAAAGATGAAACTAACATAATATTTGTCTTTTTTATTAGCAAAAATACTGATTGTAATTGTTAAATATATTTCAGTATCTCTCAAACATAATGACCTTTTCTAATCTTTAGCAATCGTCTATAATGACACGAAAAAAATACTTAAACAAATATAAAAAGATTCACGTCTTAGAAATTTTTTTTTTGATAATTGGTTTTAAAATGCTAAATCAAATATATAGTGTTCAGCAGCTTTAAATATACAGAAGAATCGTATACTATAGAAGAAAAATTTTAAATTAAAAAAGTAAAAATATGTGTTAAATTGAAAATGTGTTATACGTATAAGGAGATAAAATTATACGTGATTCAATTTGTATAATATCTTTTTTTTTCATATAAATTACAATAACTATGTTATAAATATTAGAGTCTTTTAAAATTTAAATATGTTTTTGAATTTCAATATATTTTCTGACGATTTGGGGTGTAAACCTTTATATATTGAATTACTAATTCCTGAAAATTTTATCCTCTAAAAGCATTTTTCGTGATTTTCGCGAATTGTTAAACTACAATAGAAGATTTACAAAATCATTTAATAAATTTTAGAGGGATTTTAGAAGGCTTGAAGGATTTAAAAGGGATTTTGTGTAAAATTTATAACCCCACTCAAATCTTTTATTTTAAATACTTTTCTTAGTATTTTTTAGAATTAGGAAATGTAAAAATATAATGTTATTACAATAGAAATATAGAACTATATCCAAATTGAAAAATCCCCCCCCCCCCCAACGCCAGGAAAGCTGAAAAGATGCAAAGGCAAAAGAAATCATCCTTTTAAAGATATTTTTGTTTTATGTAACCAATAATGCTTTTGGAACAACATAAAGTAATACATCTATAACTCCTTCTAACATGTATTACTACTAGTCAATGTATTAAATTAATTTTTGTAACAAGTTATTTTACTAGTACGTATAAGTACCGTCAGCAGATAAAGGGTTAAATGTCTTATGCTTTAAGTACTTTGTAAACATTGCTTGAAGCTGATAATTGAATTAAAATTAAATTTAAATTGCGTTTTCAAAGCGTGTAACAATAAAATTATGCATAGCTAGACTATAAACAAATAGTCATTAAAAAATAAAGCATAATTTAGATATGCATTGGTGTTCATATTATCCGACTTAATATAAACCAAGTTCAGGTAGTATAAGCAGAACTCGTGGATAAACTGAATTTACATAGTTTGTCTTTAACTAAGAAGATTAAATATAAATTTACTCGTAAAAATTTTTTTTATGGTGGTACTTAGAATCCTTATGATGTTCACTTCGAATTACTATTTTATAAAAATTTAAAATTAGGTTGTTCGCTTGAAAAAAATTAATAGTTTTTTTATTAGATTATTACTAATTTTGTTTTGCAGCAATGTTATGCCACAGATTTAGTGTGTTGTGAAGGCAATTGCTGGCATAGCCCCTTCTTGCTGTTAAATTTATAGAATAGGTTTTTCATTCGAAATTAGACAATCGGAATGCATCATTTTTTTCTGATGAACATTTTTTCATAGATATTTCTCTCTTCTTTGCTGTTTTCAACCATGTCTGCAATAATGTTATCTATCATTTCTGTTGTTAATTCACATTCATTCATTCACCAATATGTTCTTCAGCAAAAGTTTCGGAAAAAAAAGTCATTTTCCGGATTAAAAAAATTCATCTGCACCAGCGTCATTTCTAATATTTGAGTGCTCTAATGTCACTTTCTGTAGTGTCGGTAGTTTAGCTCCGCCACATGCTTCAACAATACAATATTGAATGTCCTTTTATGTAATATTTTTAAGGCATTCTGTAACCAGTGGTGTAGTCGTAAAAAAAAAAAGAAACAGCGTTTACGCTAAATTCAGAATATGTACGTCAGAGGTTATAGAGTATAGACTATAGTTTTATTTCAGGAACGGGGGGCATACAGAGTTCCTTAAGAATATCTAAAAGATATACGGCATATACTACCGTGTATAGTCCGCTACATCGCTGCCTATAACTCATTTTTTTCAAAAACCTTCAGCCAATTTTTCTAACAGATTATTTATCTAGTTTCTTTATAAGGTCTCGAGAACACATTGCTGTACTATGGAAGTCATATTTGTTGATAAAAAATATCCTTGGATCAACCATTCATTACAATATTACTGAAGTTGAAATTCCCGAAACTAGATTAACCCCTTATTTTTTTTATTTTTTTTTTATTTTGACACAATAAACTGAAAATAGGGAGACACTTTTTCCATACTAAAATGTCTGCCTTCTATAATCGAAAAACATCTGCCAGCAAGAGTTTTATTTAAAAATTAGCGGTGTTTTTAGCAACGACGTAAGCATACTCTATATGCACGATCGGTGCTCGTCAAAAACTGTTAATGAATACATAAACTGTCATTTTCTGTGGAGTGCCACTTGAAAAAGAGAGATAAATTAAAAAAAATTTATAACTATAAATTTTTGGTCAAAAAAACGTGCCTTTTTCTTTTTCGGTAACTCGGTTAGAGCTGAACTCGATTAACGGGATTATTAAAATCGCGATATTATGCGTGTTCTATGTCTTCTGCGGGATGTTGGGCAATTATATTTTTTGATTGGACAACAGTTGTGAAAATGTTTATTAATACCTTTTTTAACACACGAAGAAATATCAAAATTAACGCGCATAAACTGCTGAAAATATGTGTTAATTAAATAAGAACTAATAAAAATATGTTTATTTTTAAAATAAAGGTCAGAACTGATCATTATATTATATTCATAAGCAATTTAATCGATATTACTGACGCAATAAATTCTTGCGACATATTGAGTCTAAGGCATATATTTACTCAAAATTCTATGCAACAAAAATTATGATTAAAGTGGTAACAAAGTTTCTTAAAATTGAAAGAAACTACTTGCAAACATAATATTATTCAAACACATGTTTTTCGAAATAAGAATGATATAGCCTTAGTTTTTTAATTAATTGCTTACTGATACACATTTAATTTAACTCGTGCACTTAGTCCGAAACATTCATTTATAAACAATCTCCAATTTAGACAGCACGGTGTAGTATTTTCAGCAAAAAGAACTATGATATACAGCCAAAGAACTGTACAAAGATTCCTTAAACGAACCAAGTACCAGCACGATAACTTACGTTGAGGCTGAACCTGTTTGTCACGAAAGCTTCTCCTCGGTATTTCAATAACGAAAAATGCTTTCAACAACGATAAACAAATAGCTAGGGTAACACCATGAAGCATTAGCAAAATGAAATTATTTTTTACACACATGCAAACACCGAAACAAAACGTTGGAAGGAAGAAAATTATATGTCCTGAAATTAGGTGAGGAAATTTTACGTTACTGACTGCTACTAGCAAACCGAGCAATTAAATACATAAAATTTAATTAGCCGCGTAATTATTTACTTGGTATTCAAAGCGGGAAATTTCATCTCTTTCTTCTTTTTTCAATTCTGGTAGACAAAATTCAAGTTCATTCACTAAATTTATATATTTTTTAATATTGAAAATAATTTCCCATCTTCACCGAATGTAGGTTGGACATTAGGCATTTGACTCCAAATGCTTGCTAAAAACGGTGTAAAATGAGAAATATCAGAGTCGTTAATATGTAAACGCATCAAGTTATTTAAAGTTTCAGTCATGAGGCGGAAACAATAGGAAGTCTTTAAAACTTTTCATACTACTAATGCTATGCATGAAGTACAACATGTATTACTACGCGCTCGAACGAACGTATAGTAAGAATTTATGCATAATGTATTCAAAAGCGTACATTCCATGGTAGCGTGGGGTAAAACTTTGATTTGATTGTGGTCCATTCGTTATATTACAGATGTGTGTTCTGGTTCTTTTCAGACAAAATTTCTGATTACAATCATTTTAAATAACTGATTTTCCATATAAATTATAGGATGTTGGAAATTTACCTAGTGCAGTTGTTAAATATAACTGGAGGGATACTATGTAACCTTGTATTTTTGAAGTAAAAGGATGTTTCTGAATTTATATTGATAATCTTTTTCCAAGATCTTTCATAATGGCACACTGTATCACCAAGCACTTGTACACCAAACACAAGAATGTCCCTTTTGAAGCATTATATAATATCTGCTTCGTCAAAAGTAATCATTTGTCGATGTCTTAGTTGCTTTAATTACGACCGCACCACTAACGATGATCTTCCACGTTCTGTAGATGCAGACTTTATAAGAAATTTCTGTAATTTTAATAAAACTCGTTTTTCGTGTTTAGAAACGGCCGTTATGCTTGTTTGTCAAATATATTTTTTTGATATGAATTCCTATAAATATCTGCATGTATAAATTTAATCTAGCCTGTGTACTGGTTAAATTAAATTATGTACTAGTTTATAAAAAAAGACATACAGAATACTTTTAAATATATTTAGCCAAATTTTTGTGATTTTTTTTCAAAAATGTTTGGATTAAATTTTTTCAAATAAAAAAATAAGAGAATAAAGATACCTAAACAGAATATAAAAATACACGAACATACGATTAAAATTGCATAAACACAGCATTTAAAAACTGGCCAATTTTACACATTATTTAATAAAAAATTCAAATGTAAGTTTTGTAGTAATTAAAATGAAACTCAGAAACAACGACGAATTTCAGTGACTGCACGCTTGTGTTTACATAACAGAAAAAAATAGTTTTCATTAAGGTTTAATAAAGAAAATATTAACTTTAAGACAAATTTATCTCCAGGTATGTTGAAAAAAAGAGGTTAAAATGAAGAATTTACGATGAAAGAAATACTATGTAAAATTATTCTTTTCTGCTACCTACTAATTTAATTTAATAGGTACCTTTCTAAAAGTAAAATGTAATTAATTAGTTTAAGATCCATTTAACAAATCATTACAAACGGTATCTCACAGCTACTTATATTCGCATATTTTCTAAAATGTAAAATACTTATCCTTTATATTTAATTTTAAAGATGATAATAGATTTATACTGCATAATGTAAAATTGCCGGAACTCATTAAAAGCTCCAACAAATTATCCATATGATTAAAATAATAAAACTTTGTAAAAAATCACCATAAAATAAAACAATACACAGGACACGTTTCGAGCTAAAAAAAAAGCTCGAAGCTTTTTTAGTTCGAAACGCGTCCTGTGTATTGTTTTATTTTATGGTGATTTTTTTACAAAGTTTTATTATTTTAATTACTTCAAATCGCCAGTTTTCGGTGCTGTTTCGATGTAAAATTATCCATATGATTTACAAAAAGTACCATCATTCAAAAGATTCATATCAAGATTGCATAACATTTCGGGTATTCTATTATGAATTGCAGTTGTGTAAGTGACATTACTTTTGCCTTGGTGAAAACAATGACAGAAAGAGAATTTCATCTTTTTATTAATCATTACTTTTTAGATAAATAAAATTTAGTTCAAGCACAAGAATGTCCCTTTTGAAGCATTATAGAATACCTGCTTCGTCGAAAGTAATCATTTGTCGATGTCTTAGTTGCTTTAATTACGACCGTACCACCAACGATGATCTTCAAAATTCTGTAGACCCAATAACAACTCCAGTAAATACTAAAAATTACATTATTTTGCATGACCAGAGAGTGAAAATTGGTGAAATATTTGATATCTTAAAAAATATCTACAGAATAACTGAGGAATTTTGGCATGCAAAGTTGCATATTAAAAATGTTTCTGTGTGATTGTTGTTTCCGAACAAAAGAAAAGAAACAGTAACAGGTTGATTATTCATTGCGTAATTTGGCGATATTTCAGCGTAATAAAATTCACTAATTTCCAACATTGAATTAATCATGGAACCATCACTAACGTACGATCAATATTTAGTCACCAGCGTAGTTGGAAACCTGGCGGAAGACACTCAAAACGACCAAAGTCGCAAAAATCGGTTATAGTAGTCTTTTGCAGTATTTTTGACGATGCTCAAGGCATAATATTTAACAGTGAAAAATATTGATAAAGGTTAAACAGCGAGATTGGTGTTTCTGAACAAAAGAAGAAAGCAGCAACGTGACGATAATTCGGTAGGCAATTTGACGATATTTCAGAATAATAAAATTCACTGATTTCCAACAATGAATTAATCATGGATCCATCACTAACATAAGATCAATAGGTATTCACAAGAGAAGTTGGAAACCTGGCGAATGGCACTCAAAACGACCAAAGTCGCAAAAATCGGTTATAATAGTCTTTGGCAGTATTTTTGACAATGCACATGGCATGATAGTTAACAGTGAAAAATATTGATAAACAGTCATAGATTAATGCACTGCATTATTAGTTCGTTTGAACAAAAAAATCAAGAAGAACAGGCCGCATATGGCAAAGAAAAAGTGCTATTTCTATTAAGAAAAATAAAAGCACATGCTCACACATCCTTGAAAAATAGGAAAATTGCTTGAATTGAAGTACGAATTGTTCCACAATCTCCGTACTCTACAGACCTTTATGTATATATGAAGTTAGATATTTTTTACGTGTCTGGCTAAATACAGCACAATTTCATTCTCATGGATGATTTGATATATAATATACTTAAAAAAAATCTGCCTAAGCGAGACTGGTTTTCATATTAATCTTATAGGAACAATGATTAAAACAGAAGGAAAAGTCTTCGCACAACGTCAATGAATGGGGCATAGACCAGTGGGTGGTGTCAGATGAAGTAACTCCATCTATAATTTTCATTTAATTAAAATATAGTTATACGTATCTGAAAATATCAAACTTTATAAACGAGGTTACCAACTTTGAGGATATTTGTTTAATAAAATGTATCTAAGAGAAATATCAGTTTTCGTGTTATTTAATCACCGAATATCTGTCACAGAAAAAGAAAAATATATCCTAATATGAATTTCTGGTAGATATAGTAAGTTGAAAAATCCAATAAATAGAAAACACTGCAGTGAAATAACATCATATATCACTAAATTAGCGCAAAATATGCAAATTATGGTACTTTGTTCTACACACAATACACAATATCACGTGGGATGCGTATAAATTTAGTAATTAAAATTTAATTTTAAAATATAAAATATTTACATTAAAATATTTTAATAAACTCCATGACATATATAGCACGAAAGTAATTTACGAAACATGCAGAAATAAAATGCATTTACGTTTTCATATTTGATTTTTTATATATTTTTATGTTTTACTACGACAACAAAAATTTCTAAAAATGTATTAACTCATTGTTATATTTCTCAAACAAAGTAAATTCTAGTTCATCTATTTTCTTTAATCTCCATTTGAAGTATAACATTTTATTTCTAACGTATTTTAACCCACGAAAACATTTTTTTTTTTTTTTTTTTTTTTTTTTTTTTTTTTTTTTTTTTTAGGTTGTCCAAATCAAAAATTATAATTGTGTGTCTGGAAACAAAATTTTACTTTAGATTGTGTAAAGGAAAAATTATAATTGTGTTGGAAACAAAATTTTACGTCATGTATGTTCGTAATTTCAATAAGTATCATTTCTAAAGTTTTTATGACAAATTTAGTAATGAAAGCTTTCATTACTAAATTTGCCATAAAAACTTTAGAAATGATACTTAAACAATCGATCTGAAAAACTTTCGTCTGGTTTGAAAAACACGAACAAAAAATAACTAACTGCAATGACAGAAGAGAAATGCTGTCCTAGTAGCTAGTAACAAATCCTTAAATTCTACTTAGTTCAATAACATGATGAAATTGCTGAATAAGTGAGAAAAGTTGTTTTCTACTTTCTTTAATTGCTTTTCTTCTTTAATTTTTCTGCAAAAGAGAGTTCGTCTTCCAGTATCGGAAAACTACTTCATTGAAGTAGCAAATGAATCTTTATATTGGTAATAAAAAATAACGTAAAATGAGCTAGAATTTATGATTTATAACAGAAAAGAAAAGAAATGTTTATACTTATAATCATAATTCAGTGTTGTTGTTTTTTTTGTAAAAAAAAACAAAAAAAAACAATACTTTTTGCATGCATTTGTGGAAAATGATTTCGTTTTCTTCCTCTTCTTTAATAAACTGTATTAGTATATTGAATAAAGAGAAAACAAAGCAGAACGATTCCATAAGATCATAAACAAGTGTTAAATTGTTGTTGATATTTTATCTTAAATTCTTTGTTAAAATCAACAATTCTCTAATAATATTATCGGATAAAAAAGTATTTATTAATTCATTTTTTATTTATTTATTCATTATTAAAATTGTTATTTACATTAAATTTTTATTCTCAGTGAAATAGCATCATTGATAGAGAGAATGCGCTTCCCTAAAATTAAGTTCAGAATTAGTTTATGCACAATAAAATCCAAGTGAAATGAACTTCTTATTTTAAAAATTGTTTCAAAGTTATAGCGAAACTCTATAAGAAATGCTTTCGAGTTTCGGCTGTATGAAGAACATGTTTGAAGACGCATAACACACTTATCAGTAAAATTTAATGCATATTACTCTTAGAAGGGTATCCGGAGTCTGATTTTTATATATTTTCTTCCACTGTTCACAATTTTCGTGGTAACTTCCATTTACATATAATAGGAAAAGCTTCCAGGTTTATTGTTTATAGTTTGAAAACGGTGGTATACATTTTTTTTAAAAATGACGCGGCGACCATTTTTATCAGCAAAAAATAAAAAATAATTGAAAAATAATATTTGTGATCACTAAAGGATGTGAAATTTACCATTATTTTCTTTACAAGGGAAAGTTTGTATACAATTTTGTAAGAATAGACGTATACTGTCTATAATAAAAAAAAAAACTTTATTTAAAAATATTTTAAGGTGTTTCGATTTCTTTCTGTTTTAACTTGAAGAGTTTGAAATCGTACTTTACAAGATCTACATGAAATACGAAAAGGTGAAAGATAACATTAAAATTTTCAGTTGATACATTCTATATTTCATGATACTTGAAAAAACAATCTTAACTGTGCGTATAGGAAAGTTGCCGCATTGTTCTGATGCAAATATATGAAAACAGAGTTACTGATCTAAACTTTGCAATTGAATGTCGTAAAAATTCTAACAGATTTCGTACGTGCAGTGTACTGTCTGCGATTTGAACTATAAACTAGAGTTACCAGATTCAACATTACGTTACAGCTTGATTTAAATCTGAATATCCATCAAGGAATTATGAATTTTCAATTTTATTAGCATATAGCCATTATTTCGTTGCATGACTTTTTTCGATATGTGAATTGCGTTCTTCCATTAAATTCTTCCATTTCGTAAAGTCATCTTTTCCGAGTAAGAAGTTTTACATATAGCAATAAATGATTTCAAAGTGTATTCGTATTCAGTTTTAATGAAAGGCATACGATACATTCCACGTCGTTAAAGGTAAAATATCCCCATATATACTCAGGTTTTCACTAATTAGTAATTGAAAAAAAAAATCTCGTCTAAAATAATGTCAAAAGAGCATCAAAGTTCCTTTTTAGAGTTAAAAAATAATTATAACAATTTGGTCACAAGTAATAAATTGCTTGCCAACACCAAGCACTGTATTTTGCTCTCCTTTCGTAACAGAGCAATAAGCAATTTTCCTGTATATAATGAACTGCTATTCCGGCTAAATATAACGTAATAGTTTTCCTCCAAATATATATTTCTGTGTCTGGAAAAAGTGGACTAGTAAAATATTTACCCGCCAATGATAATATTTAAAATTATATTTCATCTTTTACAGACAACATTTATGCTTTCTTCCGGATTGGTCTAAAAAATGCTTTTAACTTAAAACAATATTAACTAATAATCTTATGCTTTCTTTGTTTTAGCGTTAGATCAGCCAGTTAATCGTTTGAAAGAAAAATATTTTATCTCTCCTCTTTCAGATTGTGTATCTTTTACTTTCAGCACTATCACAGCGACAAAAATCTCTGATTTAAACATTTAACTAATTATCATATGTTAATAAGTATTATAAAGGCTCTAGATGCAAGAAAATAAACCTAAAATTACACAGGCCTTTGAAATTGAAGTTTTTGAAAATACAAAAGAAGTTTTCGCTGATTTTTATGTTATTTGGTGTGCTGATTTCGAAAATGACCTCCATTTTTATTTTCTGTAAAATCTATATCGATATAGTTTCTAAAATCTTATTTGAAAAGGAATTTTCTCGAACAATTTTGCATGTACTATCTGACAACAGTGGTTTTTATCCATTTAAATGTATGTAAAATAATAGATTCTTGGGGAGGCTAGATGATTTTTCAGTAATCGATTATTTTTTATATGTATGAAAATCACTTATGTCAGACGGCACAAGCCGCTTCTGGTCAAGAGAAAAACAAAAAGTTCCCTTGAGTTTAAACTATTTACGTCAAATTATGGTGCAGTTTCTAGAAAAAAAATCATCAACATACTATTTTAATTTGTATTTATTAAGGTAACGTACATAAAATATACGATTAACCAAGAGAAGCAAATATTACGTATGTCTACATAAAAGTTTCAAACAAATTTTATACTGAGCAAAAAAAAAAAAAAAAAAAGTTAAAGTACGTATTTTTTTTTCTTTGAAACTTCTTTTTGACTTTCTTCTTTTACGTTCAATATCAGGCCTGTCTCGTGTTATCATCCAACAGTAGTCGTCTAGAAAGTTCTTGTCCCGTCTTAATTAATATTTGTGCTCCATATATTTGATGTCGTGATGGAACTTTTCACCCTGTTCTTCGCTGACTGATCCTACATTTGCGAGGTAAAGTCCACATTTGAGTGGAAGCAATGCATTTTGACACTCATGGAGCAACCCAACGCTTGAAAATTTTCCAGCATATTCATTACAATTGGTTTGTTGTCAGAATACTCGTAATTGCACAGAAATTTACTGACGACATCTTTAAAGGCAACTGAAGCTTATTTTTCCTTTGTTGTAATTCTTCTCTCAAATTCCTTATCCTTCACAAGATTTCGGATATCTGGACCTTCAAAAATTTCCTCTTGCAACTTGGCTTCGGATAAACCTGGAAACTTTTTGCACAGGTATTTGAAACAATCGCAATCTTTTGGAACAATACAACTTTTGGCTCAACTAAGCTATTACGAATCACATTCTTGGGGCTTGTTTAATGATTTTATCTTTCCAGCCATTATTTTTTGACTCAACGTTGAGTCTTATCACATCTGTTCCACTCGCAAATGAAGCATTGGTACTTTGAGCATGAGGTCCATGAGGTATGTCCGATGTAATTTTCATAAATATCCAAGTAAAATTGAATTTTTCAAGAAAACGTGACGGGATAGAATTTTTTCATTATTATTTTTTTTTAATTTAGCAATAAAAAATACATTAAGTTCAGATATCAATTCTCTTGTATTTTTTTCATCGCAGGCCTGTGTTATTTTTTGTACTTATCGTTTTCTATAAGCTGTTATTCGAGTTTTATTCGTACATAATTATTAGCAGCAATATATTTAAATTCATTTAAATAAGATTTGTGCATAAAATTATAAGTAAAATAATATTTTATCCATGACTTTTGAATTTTTCAATTGTCTTGGTGTCTTTTGCTCACAGTAAAGTATTTATAGAATCTATACTACGAATAGTAAATATAAATAGAGTAAAAAATCACTGTTTATTATTTTTTTATTTTAAAATATTCTAACTTTGAGCAATACATTTCATAGAATTGTGATTTAGCATAAAAACCTCTTTAGTGATTTATTATCTAAAGTTATTAAATTTTCATTTTTACTTTTGATCTGATTAACAGGTTATATGAATTACTTTAATAAAAAGTTATATTCCGCAAAATTTGCAAAACAAAGGAATTAGAAAAATTGGACGCTTCTTTTGATTGTTGAATCGAAAAATTAGACAATACCAGTGCTTTAAATATCTTTATATCCAGATTCATAGAAGAACATAAAAAAGAAAAAAAAAGCAAGAAAAATTTTCCATTTATACAATTAGTTTATTGTATGGGATATTTTTATCTCCATAATTAGACAAAATATAAGGGATAATTACATTTCGCTTCTGTTCGTATTTCACCAAAAAGTAAATTAGGTTTTAATGGAACATTCTTCAGAAAAATATATTCATTATAGGAAAGGAAATAGATTTTAATTTTATCATTTTCGGATTATTGATATGTGGATAATAGATTTATTTTTTCAAGATAAACAAATATAGATAGTATAGAATTGGTATAGTGTATGTATAGTCGTTCACACCATCCCTAGAAATGTTGAACACCGTTTACGGTAGAGGAAATTGAAACGTATCAATCAATAAGGCATAATTCATACCATTAACTGATATGTTTGTGTTGAGTATTCTTTGTGCTTTATACATTCACATTTGACGTAATGCTTGATTAAGCAACATATTACTTAGGATTTATATTCATAAACATGCAGAATTCTTGAATGAACATGCTAATAAAAAAATGTTTCTTACTTTTAAATTCCTATAACTTTGCAACAGAAAATATGAATTCTTAAAATAATTTTGCAACAAAATATGAAGTATAATATTTAAACTAAATTATTGCAACTGGCAGATAAATGTTTTCCATATGTGTACAAGACATTTTAGATTTTTCTTCCAGAAATTTTGTGGTTATCTTAAATCTATTTTCCATATCTATTTCATCCACTTATTGATTGATCAGGGATGAACGTTTCCCATGAAGGACCTAAATTCGGCGAAGATTCAAACATTGATTTCCGTTAATTTCGAAACGTTTTGGCGCGAATAAAATGTGTTGACATCCAGTAACTGTCAAATTTTCTATAATTTCAACGATTTAAAGAAATTTTTTAAGAAATAACTTTAAAACAAGTTAAAAATATACATTTGAATTAAAACTTCTTAGTACTTTCAAGCTTTTCCAAGATTTTCATCAGAGAATATTCTAATAACTAATTGCTGTTAATTTATACAAATATGCCTTTTCGTAATAATATTATAGTTAATAATAATAATATATACATTTTTTAATTAAGTTCAATGCAAGAAAGTGCTAATTCTACTTTCAACTCTAATAATTAGTGCCTCTCATTTTCAAAACGAAGTAAAATCTTTATTATTCAAAAATAGATAAATGCATACAAATCCCTACAAAGTAAGTGACAAAGACATATAGCTCACCCTGACAGAAAATAACGCAACTCGCAATAAATTCATTTTAAGTTTTATTCCATTAATAGATCTGCATATTACGACAGGTAAAGTTTCATACGCGTACTTATCCCGAAAATCGTTTTAGTAAAATTACTCAATCTCAAAACCTTATTTAATATTTCATTCTTAAGGGTTTTAAGGTTTCATGTGCGTTTTCACTGCTGCATGCAAAACTTTCATCTATAGTTTTTTGTTACAGTAAGTAAAGGCATGCGATTCTTCTTTTACCTATCCTGTGAAAATTACCTTTGTCGAGATGTGTCGATTTTTTGGCGAATGAGTTCCAAAACGCGTAAGAGTTAATTTGATTTATTTCAAATATTTATAGTTAAATAAAAATGCGCTTAGAATACTAAAAATTACTTAGAATAGATGTGTTTGCTATAGGGATATAAATGTCACTCGTGTAAAAACTTAAAAGAATACAGAAAAATTTCATAGTTTGTAAGGGAAAAAAAAAATAAATATCAATCTTTTATTCGAAATATATTTCATTCAATCGCTTTTTCAATTCAGAATAAAGTTTAAAATTTTTGCCATTAATATTATATTATTAATCAACTGTAACTAAAATTTACTCTTATGCAATCATATATATCGCGGTTTTCATTTTTGTTTTCATTTAATCATTATACGAGTAATTTAAAAATTTAAAATCACCAGTTCTTTTGAATCGTTTAAGTTAATGTGTTCGTTTAAAAAAAGAAAAAAAAGAAAAAAAAAAGAAAAAAAAAAACTCTTAAAAGAAATATTTTCGAACATATTAAATGTTTCAAAGTAATGTATCAAATATTCTTTCTATGTAAGATAAATAACTGTAAAATAATTTTTAAAGAAATTATGCACAATTCCACTTAGAATGAAAAAAAAAATGAAAGTTATACTTCTTCAAAAGCACCACTTTTACATTAAGTTAATAATGTTTTTTGTTTGTTTGTTTGTTTTTTTTTGGGGGGGGGGAGGGAGGGTAGAAATTTCAGCTTTACTCTTTAAATCACGCTGAAGAAAACGTCTTCAGTTCAAACAAACAAAAATTCAAATTAGTACAATCAATCTCCATTAAATATAATCGACTTAATTTCATTCTTGTATGTACGGAAAAGAAAAACAATTCCGCTGAAGAAAATATTTTATTTTTCAGAAGTTATTTTTACAATGAAATGCGTGAATTTGAAAGAATTAGACACACATAAACACAATAATTTTGATAAATAGCTACTATATTTTTTTACAAGCATGAATCAAATTATATAAAAGAAAAAAGTTTAAGTATTTTACCTAGGAAAAAACTATAAATCAAATCAACAAAGCTTTTTACCACTTTGAGATTATTATTATATAATTTTAGGTATTAGAAAAAAGGGGTTTTAACTGTTGTAACTTTCTCTAATGCAGTTTTCATAACAAAATGTTTACTGATGAGTGTATATATATATATATATATATATATATATATATATATATATCTTTCTCTTATATGTATGTTTTATTACCCAAATGTGCGCATTTAAAAAAAAAGAAAGAAATAAAGTAACATAGGTGATTAAAAATCAATTTCGGCGCTTATTTTTAACAAACAAAAAGCAATTGATGGTGTAAAAAGGGTTTAATAACATTGTTTAAAGAAAAACGCAGCATCATTTTTTCTCTTAAAAACATTGTATTATGACGTATGACATGAAAACACTATTCAACGTGAGATTATGCAATTCCTTCATATTGTAACTTATGTTTGTTACAGTATCACGTGAGGATGTTTCATCGTCTAAATAAATAAATAAATAAATAAATAAATAAAATAAAAAATAATAAAAAAGACAAATTATTTTTGTCATCTAAGTGATCTTATTGTTTGCTGTAATTGCTTTTTTAAAATTATTTTAGTCCCTCTTTATAATGCTGTAGCTATTGTTTTAACGCCATTTTTAATTTTCGTGGTGTATATACATAAAAAAAGTAATGTTTCTTTTTGATTGCTTTTTTATCACTGTAATTGCGAGAACTGTATTTCACCTAACTTTCAAGCCCATGCGTTAAAACACCTATATTCTAAATGCCATTGCATTTTCTTTAATGGTACGATTGTAAGTGTATTCATAAAAAAATATTTAATTTTTTTATGGTGAAATGTGAACTTAACATAAACATGTATCAAAAACAAAATGGTACAGTCATTTTTTAAAACAAGTCACCACATCTCAGTCAGACGAGTAATTTGCGTTATTAGATTTTTTAAGGCACAAACACACACACACACACACAAAAAAAAAAAAAAAATACACTAAGCAGCCATTTGGCTGAAAATAATGCATTTTTTCGTAATAAGAATAATCTAAGCGCTTCATAAGCAAATAACATTGAAATATGGAATTTTCAATACCAATGCCTAAATTTGACGTTATATGTGGCGTTTTCTGTAAATTGAAACTCCGGACCAATAGAGAAGTCATTCTGTCAAGCTGTTTAAGAGCTATGTATGTTATAATTTGGAAGGTTCAGGTTTAAATTGATTTACAATCATTGGGAAGCATTTCACAATGCGTGATTTTAAATATAATTCAATAAAGTATCCGTATCTTGTCGGAATGAGTTTTTGTTCGTGTTGTTTTAGCATATTTGAAGCTTGTAAAAAATAGCTTTCTGTTTTAAAAAAAATCATAGATTATAATTCAATTTATTATTCCAAAAATTAATTTTAAGATGTATATGTAAATATTTACGAAAGTGTGTGAAAATCTAACAGTATAGCTCATTTAGCTGAGTAGTTTTTGGATATGCTTAATATAACACTTGCATTGTTGCTACAGTTACAAATAAGTTTAATTTGCAGGTAGAAATTTAAAATCTTCATAACTAATACACTACTCCATACGATGAAATCTTGTTTGCTATGCCAAGTAAACTTTGCCAAAAAAATCTGAACATAATGTTAAATTTAATTTGTCGTATTAAAAATTTCAGTGTTTGGTACAATTTCAATAAAATGATGATGAAAGATGATGATCTCCTTCAATTAAAGATGATGATTTCCTAATCTTATTTTTATGATATAAATTGAACATTGATTGAACTTTATTTCTATTTTTTTTGTCGAAAATTTTGTGAATAATATTTATAGAGTGTTCACGTTTTTTTTAAATCTAACTGTACAGATAATTAGATCAAGTTAAAATATATAAACAAACTATTGTTATTCACATTACCTTGTTTATTAACTGCTAGGCAATCGCCATTTAACAATAACAAAAATGAAATAAAATTAGATTTTTATAAATTGTATATTTGATAAGCTCAACACAATACTAAAAGTAGAACAATACTTCCGTTCAAAAATTTACATGTCAGTATTTTGTTGAAAAAAGAACAAAAAATAGAATTACTTTAAAATTAACAAATTAAACCTATTTAAAGAGATAATCCCTCAACTTGAGGAAGATTAATTCATTTTGGTGATTAATATGAAACATGATTCACTCAAAGTACTAACCAAAACGTAAAAAATAATAATAATAATTTTATCCAACAGAAATTACTTGTTAAATTAATTCGTTATTTTAAGGGAAATGTTAATTTTCGGAAAGAAGTTACATTTGGCTTGCCAAATTTAATTGAATAGTTATGGAGTATAATATCAAAGATGTGAAAAAATAAGCTGAATGCAATTCAGCTGAAAGTGCAATATAGAAATTGGACATAGACTATAACATAAACCATCCGACCGAAACCATTTTAGTTACGACAAGAAATCTTTTAATATACCTTACAAAAACAGTTCATACAGCTGCATAAAATGCTACAGAATTCTTTACAAGGTCTATAGAATAGCCTTTCTACAGAACATTGTTTCTGAAGAGTTTTGAAGAGTTCTATAAAGAAAATGTGTCTATAGAATTCGTTAGAATTTTTTTCTATACACGAGTTTTCTATACAGCACTATAAAACTTATATATTTCAAATGAAAATCTAATTTTCAAATTTCAAAGTAATTGCTTAAAAGGCGCAAAGGCCAACATAGTGAAAAAGATTCCCAGCCGGGACTCAAACCCGGGCCATCAGTATAGCGCACTGACGTTCTACCGACTAAACCACTTGGAACGATACCCAGCAATGAAAATTTCTCACTATTATATGTTGGCAAGGCTGCAAACGCAGCACAAGATGGAATAATTACCGTGAGATAATTACCGTTGGAATAATTACCGTTATTTGCCCCAGGTCGGTGGCTCACGGTAATTATTCCATCTTGTGCTGCGTTTGCAGCCTTGCCAACATATAATAGTGAGAAATTTTCCTTGCTGGGTATCGTTCCAAGTGGTTTAGTCGGTAGAACGTCAGTGCGCTATACTGATGGCCCGGGTTCGAGTCCCGGCTTGGAATCTTTTTCACTATGTTGGCCTTTGCGCCTTTTAAGCAATTACTTTGAAATTTGAAAATTAGATTTTCATTTGAAATATTGTATGCAAGGCGAATGTTTCCCTCTGGAATAATTTCCATGTGTTAATAGAAGTTATATAGACTAGTGATTTTATATATTATTTTCAATAAAAAATATTTTTTGGCCTATTGAAATTTGTGTGTACTAATTTATCTATACCTATACATTAAAAATATAATAGTAATATTTAATTTTGTAATACATGAGTTTAATATAACAGTACTCCATAGATTTAATATGATTAAAATTTAATTTATAATTCTAATACACTGCGATTTGTTTGTTAATGTAATAATATATCAGTCGAACTACACTGATTTAAATTATGTTTTATTACGTTTGTTTATGATTCATTAAGTTGTTGTTTAATTTTATAATTATTTATTAATTTTCTGTTATTTTCATAAAAAAACATTCATCTAATTTAATAAACTTTATTCACTAATGGTAAATTATCTAATTTAACAGTAGAACGCCCGGAAGGAGTCGATCCGATTCCGACCATATGATTAAATGTCAATTGGAACCAGAAATTCTTTCATAAAATAAGTTAAATTTAAACCACGCAGATTTAAGTTAAATAAATCAGTCAAATAATTTTAAGTAGAATTATTGAGTAGAATTTCCGGGCGTTATAGCGTTAAGAAATTTTATTGACTAATTGTGATTAATCTAATTAAAAAATATATTCCATTGGGAACGTAAATCACAAAATAAACAAATTTGAAATAGTGTAATAAGAGCTTAAGATCTGCGAGTAGCCGTAGAATGCGCTGAAAGCATTGGTTCAAATTCGGTCACGAAGGCCAAACAGCGACGAGCGCGGTTAGTACTTCGGAGGGTATCCACATAGGTACAACTGCGTGTTGACGCAATTTGAATAATTTCGAATATATTCGAATATTTTATAAAAAATCTATAGACATTTCTATTGAAATTCTACAAATATTTCTAGACCTTTTCGTGAAACTATCTTATAGAAAAACTAACCGTGATTCTATAGGAATCTATAATACTTTTTCTAGAAATTTTCTAGAATTTTTTGTAAGGGATGTATTTCTTAAATATGTAAACAGCTTTTAAACAATTTACAGAAATCGATTATTTTTAACAGGTATAATGAGGTGAAAATATATCCCCGTTGACCTTAATGATATACTAATTTAAAGAGCCCTTATTTTCAGATGAATTATCGGTGCTTCTTTATTCTCGAACATGTTAAGATAAATACACAGTTGAAAGTTGCATCTAATTGGACCAGTATTTTGGACGTTATCGTCATGACAGTAGGGGATCACATATGATGAAACTAATCTAAAATATGTTTCCGGTTCTCAAACGCGATTTAAAACCAAAACATGCTATACATTTCAAAGAAATTCTTTTAGTATTTCTCTCATACCATCGTTGCATCATCATACATAGCATCAACTCCTAAAAATTTTATTGAAATCCACGAATTTAACATGGGTTAATAATGAACTAAAATCATAGACCCATTGACCGTGATGTTATTCTTATATTTAAATATATTACCAAATATTCTTGAATAACGAACTCAACTGAGATATTTGGAAATCGACGACATTGTATACCCATTTATTACGATATTATCGTGATGCAAAATTTTGCATTATATATATATATATATATATATATATAAGTCATTACACTAGGTAGATATCTAAAGAGGCTAATCATCAGTGTGAAAAAAGAAAAAATAAATAAAAGCAAAAGTTTCTCTACTATTTATTCTGAAACAGGGATAGATAAGGAAACGGTTAAGAACAAGAATTTTATTTCAAAATTATTTATGACTAAAAATGTTTTTTTGAAAGTATGTGTAAATTTATTTTTAACAATACAAAAACTATTTAAGTAGTCTCAAGACTCTTAAAACTTCAGAAATTTCGAAATTTAATTTTTTTACAAGTTAAACTGCTGTCTTTTCTGAACATTTTTATATAATTTTTTCCTTCAAAAATTTTATTAGAATAGAAGTTATAGCTTTTTGAATTATATTCGATGAAAAGCTGAAACAGCGTTTCCGTAACTTTGAAGTCATTTTTCTCCAAATAATAGTTTTGGTTCATAACGCGCACGATGTCACAAAAACTTCTAAGGGTGTTGATAAAATTTAATTGTAGATAATTTATAAAAAACGTAATCTAGATATTTAGCAAATATTTTTCAGTGGCTAAAATGCCAAAGAAGAAAAAAAAGGGATCATCGTCTTTAATACTATTATGGATACGAGGTATTTTTAAGGACAAGATAAATATTGCTTTTAAAATTAATGTGTTGCATATGTTGTTATTTTATATATTCAGTAGAATGCAACATTTATGATGACTTTAAATTTTACACATACTCGTGTCAAAATTTAGCTATATATTTTTCAACGATTTAATTTTTTCCTATTTAATCACGCAGAGCGGCTGACTATAAAAGTTTGATTACGATAAATATTTATTTTAGTACATAAGAAATTATAAAATATTAAAATAAAATTAATTTCTCAAACGGCTTATACTTAAAAATCGTATATAAGACGAATAAAATGTTTCGTCTCAGGAAAAAATAACTAATAATATTTTATTTAAATTATTAATTAATAAATTTCTTTCAAGGCAGAATTGTACATTATTTATTAATAAAGCTTTGTCAATTATACAATTTCTACAACTTAAAAAGTTGTCAAAACTATTATTTTGACCAACCAAAATGTTAATATTATATCATTTTGATTGAACTGGTTTCATAAAATATTGAATATATATAATAATCGACAAAGCATTGCAATAAAAACCTATAAAATAGAATGCGTTTACCATTGAAGAGTGACACTGCCATAGTATGTCGGTTCCGAACCATTACCATATCACTTTACTGCATATCTAAATATGTTTAAAATATTACACTTTTTCTTAGAAATTGCCAGAAAGAATTAAAGTTATGTCAAAATGTTTGTTTAAAACGAATTTATTTATTTCTGTATTTCGATTTTTCGTTTAAAATCTATGCGTAACTCAGATTTCAATTTGAAGAATTTTTCATTTAATTGTTTACTGCAATTTTTATTTTCAATCATTTATTATGCTTAGATTAGGCAACGCTTTCACATTCTTAAGAACTTACTTAAAATTTTAAATGCAAAACAAAATGTTAACTTTAAAAGATTAATTATGTCTTTGTTTCACGGTCCAGATCACTAAAGTTTACCGCTTTCTACCTCTTAAAGATGCATTAAAGTTTCCATTTCAAGCGAAACTGAAATGATTTAATCTTATTTCAAACTCAAAGATTAAGTCCTTTTCATTTTAATAAACAAAGCTTTTGAGTTCATTTTAAGCTTTAATTTAAAAGAAACCTTTTCAGTAATAATTTTCTTCTGAAAGTCAATTTTTTAAAGGCTGAAGAAATTACTAAAAATATCATATATTTTGTTAATCTTTAATTTGTAAATTTATATTTATAAATTATGAGAGAAATTTCAATGAGATTTTTTTAAAAGTAGAATTACGCTACTGAAAATATTAAACAAAATATTTCAAATATTTTCGAATAATAAATATTACGTACCCGTTTAAAAAAAATAAATAAATAGAGAAAAAATATCATGCAGTTGTGTGATGATTTCTGAAACACCACAATTATGTATGTTTTTCATACTATAGCAAATAAAATAAAAATTAGACATTTGTGATTTTCAGAAATAAGATATATATTTTTCAAACATTAATTAAAAATGTAATATACGCACTTACAAAATAATTCTATTTATCTATCGTCCTTCTGTATTTATTTATGATTCTAAAATAACTCTAATTTTGTGTACAGATATTGTGTTATTTTTCTGCATCATTATTTTACTTTGGATTAGCTAACTCAATGTTATTTTTATATTTATTTAACTTTTACAACTTACTGACGGTTAAGGAATACTCGTATTTTTAAAACAAAATGATTCTTTTCTACATAATTACAGGATATCCCTGGTGAGAAAAATGAAAAGAATTGCTAAAATTGCTATGTACGTACTTTACTTTTTATCTTTTCCTTTTAAAAAAATCTAACTGTTTTTTTTTTTTATTAATTTACAATTAACGGATCCCTGAAATATTCTACGTAGTCTTTTTATTCAAATATTTGATTATCAGAATTTTTAAAATGTTCCTATTAAAAATAATACCTATATTAACTTTCATTTGAGATTTTCAATTTTGAAATTTCCCAATTACATTTTTTTTTTAACTTCAGGTACAATTAAAGAAATTAAAATTATAGTCAAAGTACTTTTTATTTCAAAAATATATATATCAGAATTATTAAAATGTTCATATTATAAATAATACTTTATAAAAATAATAATTGAGACCCAAATCACGGTTCTGTGTTTTTATAGTTTTTTTTTCCAATTACTTGTTTGGAACATATAGGAATAAATTAACTTTTCCACAGTATAAGACAGGTACCAATTATAATTACCACCCGCCTGTACATATAAAAATTCTTAGACATAGAAAATAGTACTACAGAATTTTACCTCATATACAAGAGATTATTTTATTTTTTAAATTATTTTATAAGTTTGTCGGGATACTAATAAAATTTCAAGGTATACTTTTTTCAATATCTTTTATATCTTCAGTATCTTACATTTATTTTACTACATTTATGGATTACCGTCTAACACATTTTCTTTTATGACTGTATTGAGAAAAGCGACATAAGATGTGCATTTTTCTATATTATTTTGATCTGATGGCCTGAAATATGGTGTCAAATGTAACAGTTACCTTTTGTAAAATTTAAGTTTGACAATTTTAAATACGCTTGCGTCTCCTATATTCTACTCCATCAAAAAGTGCACTGATATTCATAAGGAAGGTAAAATTCCCTGTCATGAGGTACCTCTCGCATCTTTCTCCGATATTTTGATAATCAAACAGCATGGCATAGAGGATTTTTGCTCGAGATGTAACAAGTATACCAACTATCCGCTAAATTTATTATTGAATTTTTTACATATTTTTGAAAAGTTTGCGATCTTCTTTTCAAATGTGCTTCTTCTTGTGAATACTTTTCTGCTTTCTAATGCTCCTTCTTGCTAATGTGTGCGACCTCTATATATATATATATTAAATTTTCTACATAAATAAAGCCATTAAACATATAAATCTAAATGTGTTATAATTATTCTCCCTGAATTTTCTATTTTAAAATATATGTAAAATGAAAAAAAAGTTGCTTTAACGAAACTTCTATTACAGTTTAAACCTTTATATCATGAAATTTGGATAATAAATATTGTTTCACCTGTATTTACATTTATTTCTAAGATATCCAGAAAACATGTATAATAATAATTTGAGTTTAAGATATTTTTTTTATTGAAACTGATTTAATATATCGGTAGTTACAGCTATTTTTGCAAAATATTCACAAGAATAATTATATTAATTTCCAAAAAATACTGTAATTGAAATCTCACAATTCTTATAAGAACAATGTAAATAAATGTATTGTGATATTAAGTGTAACAGAGAAGCATTTTTTAGTTGCAAAGTTTTCGCGTAACACTTTTTAATACGCTAAAATGTGGACGTAGGTGAAATGGTTGAGAAAAAAACCACTTTAGATTCAATTATTTCACTATGCTTTCTAAATATGATTCAGCAAATTATTTTATATGAAAAATGCAATCTACATTTATTAATAGACGAGTTAAATAAATTTTACATTTAATTTTATTAAATGGTACTTAAACGTACCGCCAAGGTATAAATGTTTAATATAACTTTTAGATTATTTTTATTGAATTCCTAGGTTTTAGTTATTGTTGCAACTGGGATCTTAATGTTAAATATGTTTCAAATAAATATTTTTTGTTTTATTCACAAACATATTTGTATTCGCTGCCAACATACTTTTAGTTTTTCTCCTTTGTATTTTTTTTAAAGATTTTCTATTTATGAAAGATTTTTTTCGAACATTTGATGTATTTTGAGAGTGTATATAAATTTTGAAAATAAAGTGTATTAAAGACTTGACAACTTTCTGTGAACGATTAGAGAAAGTAGTAACCTTCTGTAAAATATAAATAAAATAAAAGACATCTCCTATTTTCAGAACCTTTAGTCTAATAGTGGACAGTGATACTATTCGAGTATATCTATTGAATAAAAAAAATCTCAAAACTGGTAGGTAACAACAAGTGTTCAGAAGATTACTTATCAGTCAGTAATACAAAACTAAAATTGTTCTAGTATGAATTCGACAATGTTCCATACAACACATTTAAAAAATTTTCATTTCATTAAATTGAGATAAATTGCTTTATATTTAAGTGTGTGTCACAATTTAGGGAAAACATACTACATTAAAAAAAACTCCTCGTGAAATTTAAAAAGAATTATATAAGTGCAAAATGGTTAAATTAGTTATATGATACGCCATAAATAAAAATATCTGTAATCAATATTACATTTTTATCTTATTTGACTGAGATAATAGTGTGTCATAAGAAATAAATAACACGTAAGCTGAGATCTTTTAAGAGATGAAATTTATCAATTAATCTCCAATGCTATGGATATTTTCTAAAATATATCCAAGGTCGAATTTAGAACACGTAGATTTGTAGTTTGGGGATTTGAAACCCATTTATACAGAATACGAGAGTTTTAATGGATGAAATGGGATATAAATAGCAAGGCTATTAATGTACTAAGTAAAAAATGAAAGTAAGATTATATTTGGAAAGAATTTCACATTACTGTCCGACACAGGAGATTAATGAAATTCGATCTGTACTGCATCACGTTTGCTTTTAAATAAAAGGCTACATTATTTCATACCATGGACATGACATAGAGCAATATATATATATATATATTTATTTACTATCACATCACAAGTACTTCGTTTTCAAACAAATATTTTATTTTCCAATTTATGTTAAATGGAATTGGGATAAATGTAACAGCGTTATGCCATATTAGTATTATCCTTTCCTACACTTTTGCTATTAGACATAATCTAGTGAGTCTTTTAGTTTAATGTCTTTATTACAAATCTGATCAAAATATGAAAAACATGAGCTATGCGTTTTTTGTCAGTGAAGTCAAGTGGTTACATTTTCACCGAAATTCAGTACAAGTGGAACCATGACATTTATATTAAATATCATATTTAAAATACATAGTTTTAATACCTCGGACTTGTAAATTACGTTCTAGTTTCCAATGACGTCTTACATTTACTAATTTTTCAGATAATTCTTGCAGTACAAAGTAAAGACATTTTTGTCAACACAGATACAGATCTACTTAATAATAGTGCTTGCTGATGCTCTAGAAACCATCATCGCATGGAGCTCACAACTAAAATTTCTAGGTTGGATATAACTCGATTAATATATTAAAACAGAACTGGTTTGCCAAGTCATATCTCAGTAAAAAGTACATGGAGACTTAATTTAGTTGTTGTGTTTACCAATACTCCATTGTGTTTACCAATGGAACTGCTGTATCAGAAATCATATCAACATGGAATGTGATTAAATGAGTCAAGAATTTAATTAGAAAACACGACGTGCATCTAAGTATCAACCACTAAGGGCTTTCCCAAATACATGCCTTAGAAGATCCGATTCGTTTTAAAATTTTAATCGCGTTGTATGTAATTATCGAATACCAGACATGAATTAGACGAGGTGATAGTTGAGTTGATAGTTTGTGTTAGCCTATGACCTGTCTATAAAAAAATACTTAAGGCTCCGCTGCACTGAAACTCCCCGATCGAGAAATTCCATGTTAGCCTATGTGTAGAGAAAAAGCTTATCTAAACAGATTGCATCTTCATATTAAAAAATAAACAGTGAACTGAAAGCATATATTCTAAAAAACACAGCCATAATTCACATTCCGAACGCACACAAGAATGCAACCAATCATCTGCGTTTTCACAGGAATAGCAAGTCTTCGCAGAGGGAGACATGACAGATAAATCTCTCTTTCCCTCTTCCGAAGTCAGAATAGGGAAAAGGTAGAAGGGGAATGGTTTTTTCTCCCTATTCTTTAAACGGTGGTTTGGCAACGATTCCTTGAGCGGGAATATGAGTTGGTTAGCCGCGCACAGCGAGGGGATAGAAATATATTTTTGCTGTGGCGTTGGCGTCTGTTTTTTTTTTCAAGATAGCAAGTAAATTTTTAAATGTGTTGAAAAACGTCAAATTTGTGAGGTGGTGTGCTAAGATGAAAGTTTTGTGCTGAGAAATGTGAAATAAAAATGTGCCAAAATACTTTCAAGTTGTGATGGTGTAAGAAGAAGATATAGTGTTGTGATAGAATGTTAGTTTTAGATCGTGTTCAAGAAGATTCAAGTTGTGCTATATTGTGCTAAAAAGTCCAAGTATCGTATTTTGAAAAATCCAAGTCCAGGGCTATATAGTCAATATAAAAATATGAAACTACAGAGATTAATCCTTTGAGATTGCAATTATATCGTGTAACAAGTAAATGCATACCATGTGCTAAAAAATACAAAGGGATCTTGCAAAAGTCCCTGTGAGTGAAAGAAATCAAACACGAAGAATATGGCTGCAATCTGAATTTTAAGTGATGATATGAGATAGAATTCTCATAATGGTCAGTGATAATCACATGGGCAGAAAGGCCTAGATCAGTTTTTTTTTAACTATCATGATAGTTATTTGATTATTCATTCATTATTGTGCTTAATGTATTGACATATTAATGCGTATATCCAAGAAATATTTTTATGTGTTTAAATTTATCTATTTATTTAAATCATGCTGCCATAATAAATAATCCAGTAAAATGTATATTTATGTTTTATTATTTATGTGTAATCTCTTTTAATATTAAGTGATGGGTTAATAATTCTAATTCGTTATCTATTCCAAATTCATAACGCAATGATATTATTATTATTAATTACTTTCCACTATACTTGTACTGATTAATAGCTATCTATCATGATTAACTTATCTTATAATCTATCATAATTAACTTTTGCTATACATAATGGTGCCGTGACAAAATTTTTTTTAAAGAAATTAATCTGATATTTTAAGGCCTCGAATCTTGGTTTTCTATGAAATAACTCTAAAAGATATCTTTTTTTTCTCCTGTGTTATTATTATATTATTATTATTTCGAAAGCACTTTTCTATTTTCAAATTTTGCTTATTTTAAGTGAATGTTTATGTGTTTTAAGATAGTATTTTGAAATGAGTAAATTTTTGCAGGAGATATAACGGTAGTATTATTATTATCACTGTCATTATTATTTTTGCAAGTATTATTTTTTCTATTGTATATATTGTTAGCCTTTCGAAATTTATTATTAATTTGAAAATTTGAAAACATGAGGAGAAATCAGATTAATCAAGTCCAACAGGTCAGTTTAGTGAACTCACTGCCAAATTTCTCTGGCAATAAAGATAACTTTAACTTTTTCATTGAGCAGCTTGAGAATTTAGGAAATTTAGAGGAATGGGACAACAACAGAAAACTACTTGTGCTAAAATTAAACTGCAAAGATCAGGCGCTAAATTTTATAGCAAATGATCCCATTGCCTCTAAGATCAATGATTTCCACCAACTAAAACATGCACTTGCGAAAAAATTTACCAAAACAACATCATTTGCTGAGAAACAGCAAAGGTTTTCAGGCATAAGCCAGAAACAGTTCCAAACAGTTAGAAGATTTAGCTGAACAGGTTGAAAATTCTACACATGAATATTTAAACATTGACCAGAATGCCGAAGCCAAATTGCTGATTTAGCTAGAAAATTAAAATTGAACAAATTTCTTCAGTCGTTGAGATCGGACATCAGGATTGAGGTTAAGAAATTAAATCCTAGGGACTTCGAATCTGCTATCGAAGCAGCTGTAAACATAAAGAATGCATTCAAGGATCCCGAAATAAGTGTAAACAACAATATGTCATTTGATATCTCAACTTTAATCAATTCTCAGGTACAAACAAACTCAAAGATTCAGGAATTGACAGATAAAATCAACGAATTAACAACTTCAAAATCTGTAAATAGTATAACAGGTACAGGTATCTATTCGCATACAAAAAGAAATGAAGTTGGTGAGAATTCAAATTCTAAGGACACAATGTTTTGTTTAATTTGTGGTAATCCACATTTCACAATAAACTGCTGGTATTTTCCAGATGTCAAAAACAAAATTCAAAACACTTCACATATTTCAAACAACAGAGTAAATAAAAGATACAGAAACTCAAGACGTAATTATTCTCAAGGTTATTCTTCCAGGGGCAATCATTATCGAGGTAATTCTTCTAGGGGTAATCATTACAGAGATAATTCTTTTATGGGTAATAACTCTCGTGGGAGGTCTAATCACAGACATGACACAGAGGATTCCACACAAGAACTCCATCCTTTAAACTATTAGAGGGTTCTTGTAGTGTAAAGAAGAATATTTAAACAAGACCCCAAAAAAGAATAAGCATGTTAGGTACAAAAAGGTTAATGACAAATTTAAGAAAAAACTTAAGAAATCAAAATGTAAATTCAAAAAAAAAAAAAAAACTCAGTAAATAACTTAGACAACAGAGAAATAATTTCGAAAGACAACTCCAATCTCCAAGACACTATGGATAGCAATACAAAAGAATACATTTCAACTCAGACTCAGACAGATGAACAGAAGATTTTTCACGTCATGTCTTGTAATCAAAAGCAGGCTGACTTACCAATTATTGTATTAAAATTTGGTCAGGAAGAAGTTCCCGCTCTCCTCGACACAGGAGCAAATCTGAGTTTGATACAAAACAATGTACTAGAAATTATAAAAGAAAATTGTAAGGTTGAATACATATCCAGGTGTGACAGGATCAACACTCTAAACAATTCATCAATTCCTTATTTATCCGCAGTAAATATAAAATTCAAAATTGACAAGTCTTGGTTTGAAAATCAATTTTTTGTTACTCCAAATGATTGGCGGTGCAAATACAAAATTATCCTAGGATATGACTTCTTGCAAAGAAATAAAATTCTAATGGACATCCAGGATAAACAGCTAATCATGGGTAACAATAAATTCAAATTTTCTGAATCTTCTCCAAAATTAATCTCCAACAATATACTAAAATCAGAAGATAAAATCCATTATGCTAAATCTGTTGACAATGTGAAAATTCTACCAAATTCCTTTTCCGTTATAAAACTGGAGATTCCAAAATCTTTTGCTAACACTAAACAATTAAATCTGACACCCATTGAAACCAAACTAAATTATTCTATTTCTGAATCGATAAAAAAATTTGTAAACAAAAAATTCATATTCACTATAGTAGAAAATAACTCAAATAAAGTAATTCATTTAAGGAAACAACTCAAAATTGGCGCGATAAAAGATTTTGATGACACGGATATTGTTGATCCTAGTAATTCCGAAGTTTTACAAGTAAATTCCTTAAACTTATCAGAAATTCATAAACTTAGAAAGGAAGATCTCAATGTCAATGATTTTGGTTTAAGCCATTTAAATGAGCAGGATAAAACTAAAGTAATCTCATTGCTGATGAACAATTCTAAAGTTTTCTCAAAGAGGTACAAAACATTGGGTTCGACAGATGCTGTTGTTCCTGAATTTAAACTTCTCTATAATTTGCCCATTCAAACACGTCCATATCCAATTCCTAAAATTTCAAAAAAATTTGCGAGAAAGGGAATAAATGAACTTTTAGAGGCAGGGCTTATAGAACCGTCAGTTTCCAACTACAATTTTCCTGTAATTTTTGTGAAAAAAATCTGCAGATAACTCCAAAGAACAAAAATTCCGCATGTGTGTAGACTACCGTTTATTAAATTCTATAACGGAATCATTTCAAATTTGTTTACCAAAGATATCGGAGATTCTACATCACATTGCTGGAAAAAAAATATTATTGTGTTCTTGACATAAAATCAGCCTTTTTCCAAATTAAACTTCAAGATTGTGATAAACCTAAACTTGTTTTTGCTGCGAGTTAGGGAATTATATGCCAACAAGTTATTTTTTGGAAGTAGAAATTCAACCTCATATTTCCATACACTTTTATCAAAATGTATAAGTGATCTGGTAGGTAGTAACATACAATTTTATCTTGACGACATTATTGTTGCTGAAAATGATCTTGATAAACTTTTAAATCTGCTCCAAACTGTTTTCGACAGATTATCAAAATTTAATTTAACTCTGGATCCCCAAAAAGTTAAAATTTGTAAATCAGAGATTGTTTACTTAGGTTTCAATATTAATCAACAAGGTTTTTCACCATCTGATAGCAATATTAATAAGGTGACACAATTTCCTGTTCCAAAAAACTTAAAACAAGTACAAGCATTTTTGTGTGTGAATAATTTTTTCAGGCACATGATCTTTAACTATGCAGAAATCATTCAGCCAATTGTAGCCTTGACACGTAAAGATACACCTTTTGTTTGGACTGAGGTCTGTCAAAATGCCTTCAATAAAATACAAGATGATATTCTGAACAAACCTACTCTTAAACAATTAGATGACAATAAACAAATGCATTTGGTTACTGATGCTTCGAAAATTTCTATTTGTTTTATGCTTATGCAAAAATATGACGACAAATTTTTTCCCGTTGAATTTTTCTCGAGACAGCTTTCACAAGCTGAGTCAAGATATCCATCTACTCGTGGAGAACTTTTGGCCATTTTTGCATCTTGCAGGAATTTCTACGAATATTTGTATGGTAAAAAATTCACAATTCTTACAGATGCTAAACCGCTAACATATCACACTCAGCTAGACAAACAACCTGATATTGTGGCTAAGTGGTCATTGTATCTTGGACAATTTCAGTATGATTTAAATCACATACCTGGCAAGAGTAACCCTGCAGACTTTCTTTCCAGAATGGAAGTTGAGAATAAGGTGGTCAATAACATAAATATATTTCCCACAGACAACTCTCTCACACAAAACAATATAAAGATTTCACAATCACAGGACAGTGAGATTCAAGGCATAATTGATAAAATTAATAATAGCGATAAGAAAACTAAAATAAATTTTTTTTGTTGATTCGCATACTAATCTGCTTATGTACAAATACAGACATAAAAATAAATCTAACTCAATTGTTAACAAAATTGTTATTCCAAAATCTCTAATCAAGAGTTGCATAGAAATTGCTCATTCGCCACATTTTGGCACTAAGAAAACTTATGATTTCTTAAATAAAAAATTTTACTGGAGAGGTATGTTTTCTGATATTAAAAGTTTTTGTGAGAATTGTGATCAGTGTATTGCAAATAAATCAAAACCAAAACATACGACTTCTCAGCACATAAAAAAAAAGAAATTTAGCTCCAGGTGAAAAATTAGCAATCGATATTGTAGGCAAGTTGCCAAGATCTATTGATGGAAAGTTCTTTATACTAACTATTGTAGATCATTATTCAAGATATTTAGAAGCTATTCCTTTAGCCAATGTAAAATCTACAACTATTATAAGATGCCTCAATGAGTACTTTGCTAGATTTGGAATAGCAAAAATAATTCAAACAGATAATGGCCCAAACCTAATTTCAGAAGAAATTGACAATTTCTTAGAAAACTTGGGCATAGATCGCAGGAAATCTTCCATTTATCCATCATATCCATCATATCCATCATCCCCATATCCATCATCGAATGGATTGATTGAACGGGTCCACAAGACAATGAAAGAGAGCTTATCTTCAATGTCTAAAAATGTTTTGAACTGGTCTAGCAACTTACTAAATTTCAAACTCCACTACAATATTTTAATACACGCTGCAACTCAATTCACTCCGGCTGAAATTTTTTTGGGAGATCTCTTAACACTCCACTTGATTCTGTAGAGGAACCAAAATTTCTAGAGAGCTTTCAAACATATCAAGACAATAAAAAAATGTTAAATGAAATGAAACAACAAATTTCAGTAAATGAAGAACAGTATTTTGCTGTTTACCACAAAAACACAAAAGTGAGAATCAAACCAAAATTAAAACTGGGCGATAAGGTTTTTATGGAAAATTTTAAGCAGTATGGTTCACTCACTGAGAGGTACATTGGTCCTTGGGAGATAATTAAGATTGCTCGTAATGACAATTATGTGGTATCTAGAATTGTTCGCAATCAACCTGTGGAAAAAACACTCCATATCAGTAAACTCTTCTTAAAGAAACCTTTAAGACCTAATATTGAAAATTATATTTAAATCTTAATCTATTAACTTATTTTAAATATTGTAAATTTTAGTATGCCTATTTTTTATTAAAAAAAAAAGAGGTAACATCTTTATTATTCAAAATTTATATATATATATATGCTTTATGGTAGTTATGCTTCTGTAGATATAAAAATGATGAGACGTCATTATTTTTGTTCTTTTGTCTGATTTAGGCTGGCTGGTCCGTTAGGTCAGATCAGTGGTATTAATCTACACATTGCTATTATGATATATACAAAATTTAAACATGTTTTCCTTTCTCTTAAAGATGGGTAACTTTTAGTTTTACAATCAGGTAACATTAATTCTTAAATTTTTTTAAAGAAATTGTATGAAGTTTAATAACAAAAAAAATGCTAGCTATAAGATAAAAATGTTTTTCTACACTAAAAGAAATCTTCATTTTAATTCTTATGATTTCTTAATTGAATGAATAATTTGGTATACATTTTAGATCTCTATAGAATTTTAAAAAAACTAGATACATAGTAATTTTTTCTCCGGGTATCTGACTAAGGATTTGTGTTGGTTCTGTTGATTTCGGTTCATTTTAAAACTTAAATATTTCCAATTAATATAAATGTATAAAATTTCAGTAACGTATTGCAAAATAATGATGATGGTAATGACATTTCTTTCTACATAATCTGTACTTATAACTTTCTTTTTGTGTGTAGAACTAAGATTTTTTTTGCATTGTGTAATGTATATAATATGTATAGAATTTTGTGTGCATAGTAACAGATAGCACAGGAATTTTTCAACAACAGTTAGAGATTATGATTGATATTTGATTGACACTTTTGAACAGTTTCTTTTTCCTCCGTTTTAAATTTTGGTGCTTCTTCTTCCCTGTTGGGGGGAGGAGATGTAGAGAAAAAGCTTATCTACACAGATTGCATCTTCATATTAAAAAATAAACAGTGAACTAAAAGCATATATTCTAAAAATCTCAGCCATAATTCACATTCCGAACGCACACAAGAATGCAACCAATCATCTGCGTTTTCACAGGAATAGCAAGTCTTCGCAGAGGGAGACGTGACAGATGAATCTCCCTTTCCCTCTTCCGAAGTCAACCAGGGAAGCAGTAGAAGGGGAATGGTTTTTTCTCCCTAGTCTTTCAACGGTGGTTTGGCAACGATTCCTTGAGCGGGAATACGAGTTGGTTAGCCGCGCACAGCGAGGGGATAGAAATATCTCTTTGCTGTGGCGTTGGCGTCTGCTTTTTTTTCAAGATAGCAAGTAAATTTTTAAATGTGTTGAAAAACATCAAATTTGTGAGGTGGTGTGTTAAGATGAAAGTTTTGTGCTGAGAAATGTGAAATAAAAATGTGCCAAAATACTTTCAAGTTGTGATGGTGTAAGAAGAAGATATAGTGTTGTGATAGAATGTTAGTTTTAGATCGTGTTCAAGAAGATTCAAGTTGTGCTATATTGTGCTAAAAAGTCCAAGTATCGTATTTTGAAAAATCCAAGTCCAGGGCTATATAGTAAATATAAAAATATGAAGCTACATAGATTAATCCTCTAAGATTGCAATTATATCGTGTAACAAGTAAATGCATACCATGTGCTAAAAAATACAAAGGGATCTTGCAAAAGTCCCTGTGAGTGAAAGAAATCGAACACGAAGAATATGGCTGCAATCTGAATTTTAAGTGATGATATGAGATAGAATTCTCATAATGGTCAGTGATAATCACATGGGCAGAAAGGCCTAGATCAGTTTTTTTTTTTTTAACTATCATGATAGTTATTTGATTATTCATTCATTATTGTGCTTAATATATTGACATATTAATGCGTATATTCAAGAAATATTTTTATGTGTTTAAATTTATCTATTTATTTAAATCATGCTACCATAATAGATAATCCAGTAAAATGTATATTTATGTTTTATTATTTATGTGTAATCTCTTTTAATATTAAGTGATGGGTTAATAATTCTAATTCTTTATCTATTCCAAATTCATAACGCAATGATCTTATTATTATTAATTACTTTCCACTATACTTGTACTGATTAATAGCTATCTATCATGATTAACTTATCTTATAATCTATCATAATTACATTTTCCCCTACACTATGCTAAAACTTTGAAGCGCGATCACTCCTTACCTAATATAATTATTAAAATACCTTTTCCACCATCAGAAAGTAGACATCAGTTGCCGATGATGTTCGTTTTTAAAAATTATGTCTATAAATTTTAAGTATTTTTAAGAAGATGATAAAATTTAATCAACTGAAAATTTCGAAGTTTATAGGTTTTTTTATGTTCTTAAAATTTACGGAGATGATTTTTAAAAACACACATCATCCGCATCTGACGTCTACTTTCTGATAGTGAAAACGGTATTTTATTAATTATATTAGGTAATGAGTGATCGCGCTTCAAAGTTTTCCCATAGGCTAACATGGGATTTCTCGATCGGGGAGTTTCAGTGCAGCGGAGCCTTAAACGACTGATTTATGTAAAACACACACAATTCAGCACATCTTTTCGTTGATTTCCTGTCTTTTTTACTTGTTTATGGGGCATTCTCACAAACTTTTGACTTTCAAGTCCCTGAATAATAATTTTAATTTTAATACACTTTTTTCTATTTCAAATACTGGAGAACATCCCATTGCATGATTGCACAACAATATTAATGAGATAAATAAGTTTTGGACGACGTTGGGGGTCCAAACACCTGGTAAACTCGTATACCGTCCCGTGTCTCTGATCCTGATTTTTAAGTTTGGAGCTGTCTGGATAAAATTGTTTCAATAAACATAATTCGATGTAATTTTTTCTGAATCTGGAACTATTGTTTTATATAAATATGTAGCTAAAAAATAACCTGCACACATTTTTAGGGTTGTTATTATTTTTTAAACTCTGTCCCTGGGTTTTAGATTCCTTACCATCCCTCTTCTAAAATTATACAGAAAATCATTTCAGATGCAGCCAGAGAAATGTTTTCTCAAGTTTTTTCTCATGCAGAAGTATGCTAGAGAAATAATGTCTAAAATTCTCTGAAAGGAAATTAATTCAGCATTTAAATTTCAATTTCAAGCATCGTGGCTTTATTGGTAGTCTCATCGTCCCCAAGGTTTATTCACGCACTTTTCGAGATGAAAAAAAATAATAATTTAATCCAATGTTAAGAACTCTTTCTAAAAATCAATGAACATTATGGCTATCACTTAGTCTAAACATGATTTTCCTAAAAATAGGTGGTAATTTTCCTTACCGTTCCATCCTTGCAGTCACTTTTTTCCAATACCATCCCTTTTTTTTTACCTTACCGTACCTTCTTAACACCCCTTTAAGGCAATGTTATACAAAAATTCTGTATTAAAAGTACTACATTGTTATTGTTTCTTATTAGAATGTCCTGTGGGTACTATGCAAATTTATTATAAGTAAAAATTTAGAAGAAAATAAAAAGTTATAGGGGTAAAATGGTAAGGAAAATTAAACTCGCAAGTTTAACTTAAACCTCAGTTAAATAGAAAAATTTTCGCTGCTGACCATTTTTTCTTTATTTTGAATTATTAACTCATTCGTCTATCAGATTAAAGTGTTATTTTAGCAAGTTTAATTTTGTCAGATTTTTTCCCCCAAAAGTTTGTGAGAATGTCCCTCATATATTACAGTACAAAATATCATTGTTTTGCGAAAAATGATATGGAGTTACAGATAAAAGAGCGACACTAAAACGATTTTATTATTGAAAAACTTAGACACACATAAAAGAATCAGTAAAGATATATAACAATGTAAGTTATTTCTTTATTTCTATTCAAATGGTAACTTTAAATCCCAAAAATGTCTTTAAAATTTTATTTTGCGATTCCCCCTTCTAGGCAGTTTACATGAATTAAAGCTTTAACCCAGATCTTAATAAAACACAACGATTTATATCACAAATTAATAATATATTAAGCAGTCGAGCGGGTACATTTAAAAAATGGTGGTTCAAATTTAAGCTTAAATCACAAAATACTGAAACAAAAAAAAGGGTTTTCCAAAAGATATATTACATTGGTGTACTGAATTCTAATCAAAGTGGCATTGCTGTTCATTTTGAAAGATCCTAAGATTCTAATTACTGCAGTGTCCCAATAAAATGGAATCCCGTGGATCCCAATAATTTTTATTCTTCTTTTAAAAAAAATTCTCTAGCACTTTATTGCTTATAACACAACTTCACAAATTTAAATAATGCAAAAATATGAAAAATTCAGGCACTAATATCGTTCTTTAAAATGCGAAATAGGGATAAAAATGCAGAAAAAAGCATGATATATTACATATTTGTGGAACATACAGTATAGCATGAATATAATTAAAAAGAAATCTGTATATTTATGTGAAAAAGAAATCATTTCTTTACAATGAGTAATTAAAATAGTGGGTGTTGGTTACAAATATCTAATAAACGGTATAAAGCGAGTAAAGCAAGATCCAGTTCCTAGTTTTTATAAATAAATAATACTAAAGGAACAATTATTATACAATAAAAATACGTGAACATAATATATTGTAAAACTGGTGTAAATTCAAGATGAAAAATTTTGAATACTTAAAAATTACGTCACTAGGTACCTGGAAGACGAACAATATAAAACGCTATGAAAAATTAATAACACAGTAACACTTTTCCCAAGATCAACAATAACATCAAAATGAGTACTTTTTCAACTAAACTTGTGCAGAACAGAATAAATAATAAAACGCAAAATTAAATTCATGCATCTTTAAAAATTTAGTTAATATTTTTAATTTACTATTTACTAATACATTTGATATTAGAGAAAAATTCCTTTGCGATATCATTAACTTACGATGATTTTGAACGTAATATATTATTATAGTCTACGTTTTAATGATAGATGTCCGAAAGACCATTACATCTAATTTGTAAGAAATATCATGAATGCATTAAAACAACAACAAAAAAATGAAAACTCACCGTTCCGAGCTGGAAAAAAGTTTTTTTTTTTTTTTTAAGTATAATTAATAAAGTTTACTTTTTTAAAAAAATTTTCCTTTTTCAATTTCTGAATGTGTAATAATTATTAAATTTTGCCTTATACCACTTTCCTTTTATTTATTTATTCATTTTTACGTAGTTAGATCAATTTAAAGCAATTTGAATAACTTCTTTGTCATGCTGTAAAAACACGCGCACGTTAATAAAGTCTTCATGGATGACAGATAAGAAAACTGGACAAGTATTTGGAGGCAGCGCCTTCTTCACAAAAAATAGCCGAGAAATACAGCAAAAAAATATATTGTGTATATCTTAGGTTCAACACGACCTTGTTAAATATTTTAATTAGCAGACATATCATCATCATCATCATTCAGACACATGTATGAATTCGTTTATATCACTCGTTTTTTAAGACTTAAATTTGACATATTTAAATTTGACATATATGATAGCTAAAGCAACACATTCAGCACTTATGTGTCTAAATTATTTTTACAGAAATCCGAATTTAAGACGTTTCTACTTGCAGTGCTCTTATAATTATTTGACTAGTAACACCGTAACACTTATCACAAGCCCAACAAGAGAAAAAAATGCATATTTTTTAGTGATAGATAGTGATGAATAGAATAAATAATATAATTCAGTTTATAATAGATAGATTTTGTAAACTTTATATGATATTAATTTATTATTTACCCTCCCCTGCTGATGCCAGAAAAAATTCTACTTCTATTTCAAAAACTTATCGTGATTTTTAAAGTAATTTAATTACAAATTTACAAAAAAATTTAAAAAAAGGTTAAATGTAGTGAGTAATTAGAATTTGTTGTCACAATGTTATTTAATATAGAAATATATCATTAATTATCATAAAAACCTGTTTGCAAAATTTAGAGATAATTTGATATCATTAAACTCTAGAAATCTTAAAGAAAGTTACTATTAGAAATAAAGATTATATTAAAAAAATAGGAGAAACACTTTTTATAATCTGATAACAATACATACATTTCTTCAATCAAATACTTATTTTCCACTTATTTTACACAAACGGATTTGTTCGTCATTAATCTTAATTCTTCTTTCTAAAATTTCAGACCAATTAATCAATTTAATTAAGTTTCGATTAAATGTAGCATCATCCTAAATTATCTAACAAATAATTTTTTAATTGAGATATATAACATGAAATTATAACGTTATTTTTATGTTTTTAGAATTACGAATAATATGTTATCTCGAATTTTAAATGAAAACATACTGTTCTATCATCTATCATTTAAATTGTGCACATAAAAAAACACAAAAAAGGTGATTAAAAAAAATCTGTTTTTCCTTCAAATAAGCGATAATAAAAGTCTATGAAATTGTTAATTAACTAACTCTCTAGAGAGTAATTAAATTTTGGGGTGGTCCATAAATAATGTCACACTTTTTTTCAATATTTTTTACCACCCCCCTTGTCACATGCCACGCTATATTACATAAACATATATACTTGCAGTTCAGAAACAATAGATCATATTTCAAACATTAACTATGTGTTTTAACGACATTTGTGAGCATAACAATAAAAATGATTCATGTATTTATTTTGTATGAAATAAGATTGAGGTTTATAAAAAAAAACATAATTAATAGCAATAAAATATTAATACGAAAGAGCAGTTGAAAACAGTCGTATTTTGGAATTTGAAATGGAATCTAATATATTTGGCTTTAAATCTACTTTATAAACACAAAATACTTCAATTTCAAAATAACTTCAAAATTTAATCTGCTGATTTTTATTGCTTTTATTTTAACCAAAATGTGTGATGTCACATTTCTTTTTACCCCCCCCCACCCCCTTGTCACAAACTGTCACAATTTCACGAACCCCCCTCCCCCCACCAAACGTGACATCATTTGTGGACGGCCCCTTTTAATTTATAAAAATCTCTATTTTTTTTCCAACAATGAATAAAACTTCTCTTTCTTTACTAAAATCGAGTAAGATATACCGAACGTTAAAAAAAAAATATTTGACACATTTTATGAGGTGTTATTGTATCTCCGATTACTTAATGTTTGGTATTTGTTTATTTAATTTAATTCTAAATTACAATTTTTTTCTTAAAGTTGTTACGATTTTTATAAAATTTTCTATTTAAAACTTTGTTTCGGTAATACAGTAATCATTTAAAAAAAAAAAAAAAAATGACTGCCATTGGCAGGTAACAGTGGAACAAGTATCGAAGTAAAACAGCACTTATTAAATGGTAAAGCTTGTCTCAAACAATAAGTGCAGGCATGTAGAGAGGCAAAATATTTAATAAGCCCATTCATCATATAATCCATTCTCGTATCTCTTGTGGTGAAGCGCAAAAGGCGATGTTTAAAAACGTGTTGGCGTCATAAATGTACGTAAAATAATTTCTTATCAAAAAGAAAACTCCAAGACTGCAGGAACGCCTTTTTTATTTATATTAAGCCACGTCAATTAGGAAGAAATGGCGGGATACATGAACTAACTTTCTGGAAAGCTGTCTAATACCACTTGGCTGAGACGCGGCTGAACTCTCCGTCCAAGCTTTCCTACCTGTATTTATACTACGGCAGACAACCACATTAAGCAACTTTTTATGTAACCGTGCATACAATAACTGCAAAATTTAGATTAAAAAACCTACCGTGCTCCTGACGAAAGTCAGAGTAAAGTTAAATAGGATAGATTTCACGCACAAGGTGTTTCGCTTATATTCTAGACTTAATCCATACTATAACTAAAGAAAGAATTTATCCTGTAAGTTAGCGACTTTTGTAAAACAGAAAAAAAGTTAATAACAATTTGATAATTAAGAGGGATAAACTAGACGAGAGAAACGAAATATGCAAAGAAATTGACTATATCTACATAATTTATTTTAATTAAAGCAATATCTCCTTTTTCATTGGTAGTAATTCAAAAATAATATTTTCACCAGACCCTTTCCAAGTTTTGCGACGAACATATCGGATTTTGATTGGTGCTATGGATGAAAAGCCGCTAGGCAAAATATATTTCGGTGGTGGAGTGTTTTCTTTCTATTCATGATTGTCACTGATAATTTTTTAATTTCTCAATAACTAAAATTGAACCTAAATTACTTTTGAAAATATAATGCTCAAAACTAAGTTAGATTCTGTATTGTCAATAATAATAATTAAAAATAAACTTTCGGCAAAATGCATTCAGAAATATGCACTAAGTGACATACTTAACATGAATTTAAAATAGAAAACGCCCGGTTCTTATTAACCGGACGTATAACTTAAGGGAATACACATTAACTGTAATCCATTGTATTTGTATGGAAAGGACATCATATTAGCACACATTCTGCTTATGTAACATACTGAAACTGTTTTATTTGAATAAAACAGTTTATGTAGAGTAGTAAATATGCCAAAAAACATCCCATAAGTACCGATTTGTTCTACTGTTACGAGTATTTGAAATCTTTCTTAAATTTATTTAATTGTTGCAAAACAGATGCTAAAATATTTTTAAATGCTTTGAAAGGTATAACTACTTTTTAATTTGTGATTTAAATGGTAAAAACTAGCATTATAATGAAGGATTCTGTATAACATTGTTTAACACATCGAAATTTGCCTAGCGAATATTTGCTGACTGTTCGTTTTCTAATAAGAAGCCAGTAAACCATTTCTTCTTAACATTATAAAAATTTAAAAGCAAACAATATTATTTTTTGATTCATATCTACGTGAAATTTAGAATTAAAATTCATTCAAAAATCACCGTTTCTAAGATAAATGAAAGACATTTCTCAAAAGATCTAAATCCTCTTGACTGTGAATTTAGGAATTTTGTCGAAAATAAATGTTATAAATCTAATTTTTGCATATTAATAAGGCTTACATTAAAATTTAAAAATTAGTCTTGAGTAAACGATAATTAGATGGATTTATGTTATCTAACTGAAACGCTCGCAAAGTAAAAACTGCAAAAAAAGTACAAAAGCATGTTATTTAGAATTTCAAAACAACGGAAATTGTATTTTAAACTCTTAAAAATAATACATTTTTCCATGTGCATACAGTTAAAATTACTACTTATATTTTGATATTAATGAAAACTTTTTTAATACATATTGTTAGTTTAAATTAAATGGTTTAAAAATTAAACTTTAGCAAAAAGAGATAATTATATTTCAAAAATACGAAAATATTAGAAATTAGATTTATAGTGGATGTAAATACATATTGGTTAACTCCCTGGATCTTTATTAGGGATTATTTTTATAAAAGTATGTCTCATTCCTGAATTATTTTTCCCTTTATAACATGTTTTAATTTTATTAATGTAAAATCTCTAGGAATAATTTCTTAAAAGTACCCAACTGTATTTAAATAACAATTTTTAGGCAAATACAGATATTTCCTTTATTGTTCAGATCGAAAAACCATGCAGTTACTACATGGAGTAAATAATCCCGACCCTTGGTATTATCAGTCAGCAGTAACAAATCAAACATGTGATTTCTACAATGTACCATCCTTCAAAAGATTAATGTAGGTTAGTACTTAGATTTTGATATTAATAACAAGTTTTTTTTTAATACATATTGTTAGTTTAAATTAAATGGTTTAAAAATTAAACTTTAGCAAAAAGAGATAATTATATTTCAAAAATACGAAATTATTAGAAATTAGATTTATAGTGGATGTAAATATATATTTGTTAACTCCCTGGATCTTTAACAGTGTTTATTTTAATAAAAGTATATGCCTCATTCCTGTATTATTTTTCCATTTATGTTTTAATTTTAATCATACAAAATCTCTAGGAATAAGTTCTTAAAAGTACTCAACTGTGTTTAAATAACCATTTTTAGGCAAATACAGTTAATTGCTTTATTGTTCAGATCGAAAAGGCGTACAGTTACTACATGGAGTAAATAATCCCGACCCTTGATATTATTTGTCAACAATAACAAATTTAACATGTGATTTATACAAAGTACCATCCTTCAAAAGATTAGTGTAAGTTATTACTTAGATTTTGATATTTATAAGAAGTTTTTTTTTTTTTTTTAATACATCTTGTTAGTTTAAATTAAATGGTTTAAAAATTAAACTTTAGCAAAAAGAGATAATTATATTTCGAAAATATGAAATTATTAAAAATTATATTAATAGTGGATGCAATTATATATTTGTTAACTCCCTGGACCTTTATTAGTGTTGAGTTACTACGTGGAGTAAAGAATCCCGACCTTTGTATTATCTGTCAACAGTAACAAATTACACATGTGATTTCTGAAAATCCCATTCTTCAAAAGATTAGTGTCAAGTTTCCATTGGATTTCGTTGATTACTTTAGGAATTACTCTCGTTTAAGTGACACTACTTTTGCTTTTCTAAAAACAAGGGACGGAAGATAATTTCGTGTTTTGGTTAAACATTGCTTTTGGGGGAAAACACATGCAGTCTAAAACCAGTAAAGGAATGTGAAACATTAACAAACATCTACAGTATTAATAACGACCATTTATTACGGTTTAGTGAATTTAAATGTGGAATATGAATCACCTATGCGTAACGTTCTAGACGACGGAATCAGGCACAAATGCCAGAGAACACTAAAAATATCCACTATGTTGCTCAAATTCAAAGAGAGTTAGATAGCTGGCAATGTAACGATTACGATATCAGCACAGAATGTGCACGAATATGTTGAATTAACTTTTCCATATGAAAAACCGTGTGCAAGATGGGTGCCGCGTTTCAACACAAAAGACCAAAAACATCAAAGTGTCAATAATTCAGAGTGGAATTTCGTAAAAGGTCTAAAATATCCAAAAAAGGAGAAAATATTTACAGTAACACATCCTTTTAAACATCACTTTTATACTTATAATTTCGTTTAGTTTTTGAATTACAAACAGCTTTGACTAAAAAAAACATCAAAGTGCAATTTAAAACGACCGATATCTTTGCTTCAACTAGGCATGTGCTGTTGACCAATTGAACTTCTGTAACTAAGTTGAGCAAATGGACTTTTTTTTCCTTCCTATTTCGGGTTCAGGTTCAACAAAGAGTTAAAAAATTTATTCTTCGTTGAGGTGGATTGTCAGGCTTAAAGCCTGAAATTAAATGTTTTGTCGACAAATGCAGTAAAATTACAACATATACAGATTGCAAACATTTACAATCTTATTCTGATTAAACGTGTAAGCCCTTTGCGAAATTATATAAAGAACTTAATATCTTGTAGATTTCTTGTTTTCTTTTTTTTCACTATCTGTTACTGTTTATTAAGTTCCTCCCCTGCTGATGGCAGAAAAAAATTCTACTTCTATTTCAAAAACTTATCGTGATTTTTAAAGCAATTTAATTACAAATTTACAAAAAAATTTAAAAAAAGGTTAAATGTAGTGAGTAATTAGAATTTGTTGTCACAATGTTATTTAATATAGAAATATATCATTAATTATCATAAAAAACCTGTTTGTAAAATTTAGAGATAATTTGATATCATTAAACTCTAGAAATCTTAAAGAAAGTTACTATTAGAAATAAAGATTATATTAAAAAAATAGGAGAAACGCTTTTTATAATCTGATAACAATACATACATTTCTTCAATCAAATATTTATTTTCCACTTATTTTACACAAACGGATTTGTTCGTAATTAATCTTAATTCTTCTTTCTAAAATTTCAGACCAATTAATCAATTTAATTAAGTTTCGATTAAATGTAGCATCATCCTAAATTATCTAACAAACAATTTTTTAATTGAGATATATAACATGAAATTATAACGTGATTTTTATGTTTTTAGAATTACGAATAAAATGTTATCTCAAATTTTAAATGAAAACATACTGTTCTATCATCTATCATTTAAATTGTGCACATAAAAAACCCCAAAAAAGGTGATTAGAAAAAATCTGTTTTTCCTTCAAATAAGCGATAATAAAAGTCTATGAAATTGTTAATTAACTAACTCTCTAGAGAGTAATTAAATTTTGGGGCGGTCCATAAATAATGTCACACTTTTTTTCAATATTTTTTACCACCCCCCTTTGTCACAAAGTGTCACACTTCACCATACCCCACCCCCCTTGTCACATGCCACGCTATATAACATAAACATATATACTTGCAGTTCAGAAACAATAGATCATATTTCAAACTTTAACTATGTGTTTTAACGACATTTGTGAGCATAACAATAAAAATGATTCATGTATTTATTTTGTATGAAATAAGATTGAGGTTTATAACAAAAACGTAATTAATAGCAATAAAATATTAATACGAAAGAGCAGTTGAAAACAGTCGTATTTTGGAATTTGAAATGGAATCTAATATATTTGGCTTTAAATCTACTTTATAAACACAAAATACTTTAATTTCAAAATAACTTCAAAATTTAATCTGCTGATTTTTATTGCTTTTATTTTAACCAAAACGTGTGATGTCACATTTCTTCTTACCCCTCCCACCCCCTTGTCACAAACTGTCACAATTTCACGAACCCCCCTCCCCCCACCAAACGTGACATCATTTGTGGATGGCCCCTTTTAATTTATAAAAATCTCTATTTTTTTTCCAACAATGAATAAAACTTCTCTTTCTTTACTAAAATCGAGTAAGATATACCGAACGTTAAAAAAAATATTTGACACATTTTATGAGGTGTTATTGTATCTCCGATTACTTAATGTTTGGTATTTGTTTATTTAATTTAATTCTAAATTACAATTTTTTTCTTAAAGTTGTTACGATTTTTTTAAAATTTTCTATTTAAAACTTTGTTTCGGTAATACAGTAATCATTTAAAAAAAAAATGACTGCCATTGGCAGGTAACAGTGGAACAAGTATCGAAGTAAAACAGCACTTATTAAATGGTAAAGCTTGTCTCAAACAATAAGTGCAGGCATGTAGAGAGGCAAAATATTTAATAAGCCCATTCATCATATAATCTATTCTCGTATCTCTTGTGGTGAAGCGCAAAAGGCGATGTTTAAAAACGTGTTGGCGTCATAAATGTACGTAAAATAATTTCTTATCAAAAAGAAAACTCCAAGACTGCAGGAACGCCTTTTTTATATTAAGCCACGTCAATTAGGAAGAAATGGCGGGATACATGAACTAACTTTCTGGAAAGCTGTCTAATACCACTTGGCTGAGACGCGGCTGAACTGTCCGTCCAAGCTTTCCTACCTGTATTTATACTACGGCAGACAACCACATTAAGCAACTTTTTATGTAACCGTGCATACAATAACCGCAAAATTTAGATTAAAAAAACCTACCGTCCTCCTGACGAAAGTCAGAGTAAAGTTAAATAGGATCAATTTCACGCACAAGGTGTTTCGCTTATATTCTAGACTTAATCCATACTATAACTAAAGAAAGAATTTATCCTGTAAGTTAGCGACTTTTGTAAAACAGAAAAAAGGTTAATAACAATTTGATAATTAAGAGGGATAAACTAGACGAGAGAAACGAAATATGCAAAGAAATTGACTATATCTACATAATTTATTTTAATTAAAGCAATATCTCCCTTTTCATTGGTAGTAATTCAAAAATAATATTTTCACCAGACCCTTTCCAAGTTTTGCGACGAACATATCGGATTTTGATTGGTGCTATGGATGAAAAGCCGTTAGGCAAAATATATTTCGGTGGTGGAGTGTTTTCTTTCTATTCATGATTGTCACTGATAATTTTTTAATTTCTCAATAACTAAAATTGAACCTAAATTACTTTTGAAAATATAATGCTCAAAACTAAGTTAGATTCTGTATTGTCAATAATAATAATTAAAAATAAACTTTCGGCAAAATGCATTCAGGAATATGCACTAAGTGACATACTTAACATGAATTTAAAATAAAAAACGCCCGGTTCTTATTAACCGGACGTATAACTTAAGGGAATACACATTAACTGTAATCCATTGTATTTGTATGGAAAGGACATCATATTAGCACACATTCTGCTTATGTAACATACTGAAACTGTTTTATTTGAATAAAACAGTTTATGTAGAGTAGTAAATATGCCAAAAAACATCCCATAAGTACCGATTTGTTCTACTGTTACGAGTATTTGAAATCTTTCTTAAATTTATTTAATTGTTGCAAAACAGATGCTAAAATATTTTTAAATGCTTTGAAAGGTATAACTACTTTTTAATTTGTGATTTAAATGGTAAAAACTAGCATTATAATGAAGGATTCTGTATAACATTGTTTAACACATCGAAATTTGCCTGGCGAATATTTGCTGACTGATCGTTTTCTAATAAGAAGCCAGTAAACCATTTCTTCTTAACATTATAAAAATTTAAAAGCAAACAATATTATATTTTGATTCATATCTACGTACACTTTAGAATTAAAATTCATTCAAAAATCACCGTTTCTAAGATAAATGAAAGATATTTCTCAAAAGATCTAAATCCTCCTGACTGTGAATTTAGGAATTTTGTAGAAAATAAATGTTATAAATCTAATTTTTGTATATTAATAATGCTTACATTAAAATTTAAAAATTAGTCTTGAGTAAACGATAATTAGATGGATTTATGTTATCTAACTAAAACGCTAGCAAAGTAAAAACTGCAAAAAAAGTACAAAAGCATGTTATTTAGAATTTCAAAACAACGGAAATTGTATTTTAAACTCTTAAAAATATTATATTTTTCCATGTGCACACAGTTAAAATTACTACTTATATTTTGATATTAATGAAAACTTTTTTAATACATATTGTTAGTTTAAAATAAATGGTTTAAAAATTAAACTTTAGCAAAAAGAGATAATTATATTTCAAAAATACGAAAATATTAGAATTTAGATTTATAGTGGATGTAAATACATATTGGTTAACTCCCTGGATCTTTATTAGGGATTATTTTTATAAAAGTATAAGTCTCATTCCTGAATTATTTTTCCATTTATAACATGTTTTAATTTTATTAATGTAAAATCTGTAGGAATAATTTCTTAAAAGTACCCAACTGTATTTAAATAACAATTATTAGGCAAATACAGATATTTCCTTTATTGTTCAGATCGAAAAACCATGCAGTTACTACATGGAGTAAATAATCCCGACCCTTGGTATTATCAGTCAACAGTAACAAATCAAACATGTGATTTCTACAATGTACCATCCTTCAAAAGATTAATGTAGGTTAGTACTTAGATTTTGATATTAATAACAAGTTTTTTTTAATACATATTGTTAGTTTAAATTAAATGGTTTAAAAATTAAACTTTAGCAAAAAGAGATAATTATATTTCAAAAATACGAAATTATTAGAAATTAGATTTATAGTGGATGTAAATATATATTTGTTACTCCCTGGATCTTTATCAGTGTTTATTTTAATAAAAGTATATGCCTCATTCCTGTATTATTTTTCCATTTATAATATGTTTTAATTTTAATCATACAAAATCTCTAGGAATAAGTTCTTAAAAGTACCCAACTGTGTTTAAATAACCATTTTTAGGCAAATACAGTTAATTGCTTTATTGTTCAGATCGAAAAGGCGTAGACTTACTACATGGAGTAAATAATCCCGACCCTTGATATTATCTGTCAACAATAACAAATTTAACATGTGATTTATACAAAGTACCATCCTTCAAAAGATTAGTGTAAGTTATTACTTAGATTTTGATATTTATAAGAAGTTTTTTTTTTTTTTTATACATCTTGTTAGTTTAAATTAAATGGTTTAAAAATTAAACTTTAGCAAAAAGAGATAATTATATTTCGAAAATATGAAATTATTAAAAATTATATTAATAGTGGATGCAATTATATATTTGTTAACTCCCTGGACCTTTATTAGTGTTGAGTTACTACGTGGAGTAAAGAATCCCGACCTTTGTATTATCTGTCAACAGTAACAAATTACACATGTGATTTCTGAAAATCCCATTCTTCAAAAGATTAGTGTCAAGTTTCCATTGGATTTCGTTGATTACTTTAGGAATTACTCTCGTTTAAGTGACACTACTTTTGCTTTTCTAAAAACAAGGGACGGAAGATAATTTCGTGTTTTGGTTAAACATTGCTTTTGGGGGAAAACACATGCAGTCTAAAACCAGTAAAGGAATGTGAAACATTAACAAACATCTACAGTATTAATAACGACCATTTATTACGGTTTAGTGAATTTAAATGTGGAATATGAATCACCTATGCGTAACGTTCTAGACGACGGAATCAGGCACAAATGCCAGAGAACACTAAAAATATCCACTATGTTGCTCAAATTCAAAGAGAGTGAGATAGCTGACAATGTAACGATTACGATATCGGCACAGAATGTGCACGAATATGTTGAATTAACTTTTCCATATGAAAAACCGTGTGCAAGATGGGTGCCGCGTTTCAACACAAAAGACCAAAAACATCAAAGTGTCAATAATTCAGAGTGGAATTTCGTAAAAGGTCTAAAATATCCAAAAAAGGAGAAAATATTTACAGTAACACATCCTTTTAAACATCACTTTTATATTTATCATTTCGTTTAGTTATTGAATTACAAACAGCTTTGACTAAAAAAAACATCAAAGTGCAATTTAAAACGACCGATATCTTTGCTTCATCTAGGCATGTGCTGTTGACCAATTGAACTTCTGTAACTAAGTTGAGCAAATGGACTTTTTTTTTCCTTCCTATTTCGGGTTCAGGTTCAACAAAGAGTTAAAAAATTTATTCTTCGTTGAGGTGGATTGTCAGGCTTAAAGCCTGAAATTAAATGTTTTGTCGACAAATGCAGTAAAATTACAACATATACAGATTGCAAACATTTACAATCTTATTCTGATTAAACGTGTAAGCCCTTTGTGAAATTATATAAAGAACTTAATATCTTGTAGATTTCTTGGTTTCTTTTTTTTCACTATCTGTTACTGTTTATTTTGAATGAAAAATATTTATATATGATTTTTTTAAATGTAGAAAACAATGAGAGTTGCACCATGGTTTATTTAATAATTTATTTTATATTTTCTAATTCGAGTTTTTTAAATTGAAAACGAATATAATCGGTCCATATACATGGAATTTATAGTTTCTTCACTCTTCAGTTCTGTGTCTCAATTACAGCAAATCATTAGTTAGCGGTATAAATTATTATAGCATATATGAATTATAGCATGTATTTTTATTAAAATTAATAGCAGTTTTCGAAAGACATCTCAATTTAAGACACATAACGGACGTAGAAGTTTTTCACGATGTTTTTAGCTGATTTTCTTTCTCTTTTTAGATGAAAAAAAAAAAAAAAAACAAATATTAGTTTTCGTTATAAGCACGAAAGTTAATTAAAAAATGTTAAGTATATTTAACTTTAGAAATAGTCTCTAATTAGGCAAGAAAATATTACTTAAGAAATGAGATAATATTTACTTCTTAGCATATTTTCTTAATGCACTAAACTAAATTTATAATGTGGAACTTTAATTATGCAAAATATATTCATGTACTAAAAAGGAAGGAAACAAATTAAACTTCGAATTAAAAAGTAATAAAAAAATAAATATGCAAATTTAGAATATTTTTATGAAATTTTTATTGTTTTCATTATTCTGTTGTAATAGGTAAAAAAGAAAACTGGATTAGTTAGAGATCGAATAAACTTTATTGAATACAATGTGCTCATAAACGAATGTCCTGGATTCAATGTTATATTATAAAAGTTTAATTTAATATTTACAATATATCATACATCAAAATGAAGGTACACTAATTCAGTTTTTCTTAAAAATGTCCAATATGTACACCTTTAGTTATGCGGCACACATCCAACCTAAAGTCCAATTCTTCGCACACTTCGCTTAACAAGTCTGGAGTAATGGACGCAATAGATTCTTCAATTCTGTGTCTCAACTACGGCAAATAATTAGGTAGCGTTAAAGCGGATACATGATCTTTTATAAAGCCCCAAAGTAAATATTTTCATCGCTCTAGTGGATCTTAGGCTCCCTTGAAGTGTTGTCATTTTGCGTATGTGGCACTGCAATCGAGTAAATAACAAAGCAGTATTCGCGCATAGTCTTATTTAAAATTGTTTGAGTTGCTCTTTATTTGAGACCTTGAACCGAAACCCTACAACGTTTACAGCTGATACTATTAAAATATATAACTGGGACATTATTTTATGCACAGACTGTATATTATATTAACAAATTTTAAAACTTTTAATGAAATATATTTTATCTTAGCTTTACATCTTTTAAACAATTTATGAAAATTCACTTTTCAATTCATTTTATTCGTTAATTATATTGTAAAAAAATAATGATTAATCTATGTGTAAGATTGTGAGAAATAAACAACGCTCGAAAGATTATTTTAATGTAATTCAGTATCAAGCTTATAAAATCACTTTTTTATCAATACATGGAAATGTTGAAAAAAAATGTTATGTATATTATAAATGTATAAAACCCATTCACACTAGAACCGCTGGAAATTTTACTCAAACATTACCAAAATATTTTACACCAGAATTTTTATTAAAAACTATCTAACTTATTTATTTAACTTATTTGTCCGCGGTACATATTTAACTTATTTAAAAAGAAATTTCTGATTCGAATCGAAGTTTTTTTATTTGGTACCGGTCAAAATGACGGCGGTTCTAGTGTTAAATATTTGCAGTACCATGTGGTCCCGAAAAAGATGCAACCGTTTTGTTGTTTGAATATCAGTATTTTTCAAAGGCATTATTAGCTTTATTTAATCACATAAACTTAGTGATAAAATCAAATAAATTTGCTATTCTAAAAACCTGGTATGAAATGCAAGTTTTATATTTAAAAGATAAAATTCGTATTTAATGAAGTAAAGTTGGTGAAATTCAGTTTAAATATTTTATACAGATTCATTTAATTTTAAAATATGCATTTATATCATTTAAAAAAGTATACAATTGGCAATTTATGATTTGCGAAAAATACTGACATGATGGTTGAAAATTAAGGAAATTTTCAGATTCAGTGCTAAAAAATACTTAAAAGTTAAATAACACAACAATCGCAGTCTTGTGTTATTTAATGTAAAACTTTTTCTTAAACTTCTTGGCGGTAATCTATCCGAATTTTTTTGTGCTATCCTATAAAATATGGTAACCACCGAAAATCCTAACATTAGATTGTGAATGGATTTATGTCAGTATGTAAAATTTAATCTTGATCTGATATTTGAAAGTGAGCTAAAGATCGAGTACAAATTTTGTACTGGAAAAACATACATACGATCGTTGAAGTTAAATAAAAACTTATAAAAATAACGTAATTTTTGTTAAAAGAAATCATGAAAAGAAACAGTCTCATATCCTTACAAAGTATATATATATATATATATATATATATGTGTGTGTGTGTGTTAAAATTCAATTATTTTAGTCAATCTAAATCTTAATGTAAGTTAACTCAATCGTAATGTTTGTACAATTTTTTCCAAAGCGCAGATACACGTGAAATAAGTTCTTCGAATACTTTAAGCACTTGGTATATAACCCCTCAAAGCATGGCGGAACTCATCTGTGTTCACATGCAGTAAAGTGGTATAAGTCATGCATTTTTAAAGTTTCATAACTCGATCGATTTTAGGGTTATATGAAAGAGACTTTTTTTGTCTTACTTGTCAGTGTAATAGAAAAATTTTACTAAATATCACTTACAGGACGGAGGGACCGTATAAAAACTTAAATTTCGTAACTTTTTAATAAATGTTTTTCTTGACCCAAATCCCATTAAAAATAATTATTTACCTTATATAAACCATTTTTGTAACTGGGAGTATGCATCTAGGACCAACAATTACGAAAATAAAGGTCGATCAGGTGAATGAAGATTCATCATGTCTTATTGCAAACTTTCGTTTATTCCTCTAAACAATAAATATAATTTTCTATAAGAATGCTTTCTCTCAATTGTAAACGACTCCGTGCTCAGACATTTCTGTCGGACGGATGCTTAAATAATATATTAGAATTATTATACGTATTAAATATTTAGTAATTTAAATGCTTTAATTTCGGCCTTGTACAATATTACAATTAATAAAATTAAATATCATAAAAGGAAAAGTGGCGGGAAAGTGTAAAACTTTTGCTTGAATCTTACTAAAATTTTTGTCCATTTATTCCGTCACAACCGTTTAACAGAGACATACAGGGTGTCCTGTCTCAACGGTGTCCAATGGCTAATTCCTACACCGTTAGTCTAGATACATAGTTTCAAAAATGTTTAAAATCAGGTAAAGAAATATTTTAAAAGAGATTTGGGTCAATAAAAACATTTCTTAAAAAATTACGAAATTTAAATTTTTATACGGGATCCTGGTCCTATAAGTTATACTTAGTAAAAATTTCCTTTTACACTGACAAGTAATACACAAAAAGTCCCGTTATTCTGCGATTAAAATTGAACGAGTAATAGCTGTTTAAAGTTGGAGCATATATTTTGCAGCAAATTGGGGGTCATTCACAAATTTAGTCGAAATATAATTTCGTCAGATATATTAAAAATAGTTGAGAGTAAAATAAACATTTCAATATATATTTGAAATCTTTAATCAGTCTGACATATTAATGCAAAATATACAATTTGTAATAAACATTTAAGAAGAAAGAAAAAACAGAATTTTGTTAAATAAAATGATGCTAAATTAACAGACTCAATTCTTTACAAAATGATACGTATTTTTAAATATTATTAGATCCCAATAGCCTGCAAAAATTGAGTTATGTCGTGTTTTTTAGATTTTGATAATTGATTCATCTGTATTCTGTACCGCTGAATTTGAAATTGACCTTCCTTTTTAACCAGCACATCAGGATTTTTCGCAAATTTCAAAGTTAAAATTGAAACTCTTCCCTCATCTCATCGGACCACTCAGCTATTTAGCTGTAAGAATCCCAGGATAAGCAAAAATATCGAATAAATTATTGGATAAAATCAAATAAAATAAAATAAAACAAAAAAAAGTTTTACATATGTTTTATAGTATGAGATTTTCGCTATATTTTAACTTACACATTTACGATTTGCAAAAAAAAAAAATTAACGTGATGGTTAAAAATGAAGGTCATTTTCAGATTAAGTTCTCAAAAGTACGTAAAAATCAATTATCAAAAGTTAAAAAATACAACTATCTACTCACTTTATAGTATCCGATTTTTGTTATTCTTTAAATTTGACAATTTATGATTTGCGAAATATCCTGACATGATGGTTAAAAAGTAATGTAATTTTCGGATTCAGTGCTAAAAAATACATGAAAGTTAAAAAAACCCAACAATCGCAGTCTTGTATTATCTAATCTAAAACTTTTTCTTAAACTTCTTGGCGGTAATCTATCCGAAATTTTTTGTGTTATCCTGTAAAATAAGTATAAATGGTAACCACCGAAAATCATTATAATATTAGATTGTTATTGGATTTGCGCCAGTATGTAAAATGTAATCTCCATCGGATACTTAAAAGTGAGTTAAATTTCGAGTACAAATTTTGAACTGGAAAAACATACATACGTTCGTTGAAGTAACATAAAAACTTATAAAAATAACATAATTTTTGTTAAAAGAAACCATAAAAGAAACAGTCTCAAATCCTGACAAAAGAAAACATATGTTATTTTAGCCAATCTGAAACTTAAAAAATGTTAACTTAAAAGTTATACATGTACTATTTTTTTCAAAGCGCAGATACACGTGAAATAAGATCTTCGAATAATTTAAGCACTTGGTATATGACCCCTCAAAGCCAAGCCGATCTCATTTGTTTTCTGCCATGTTTGTATTTCAGTTGATTAACTTTAGATGGCAGCATAAAAACTTTCTTTCTTCCCACAAGTCTTTTCTAGAGAATTCTCTTCTGTTTACTTTTGTGTAGTCATGTGACATACGTATGTAAGAGTTGTGCTGTGTTTGTGAAATGATTATTAAATGTTTAAATGCCTACCAGCGACCTCGTTATTCAGAGTTATCTTAATTATTATTAGTTAATTACTAAATATATACTATAAATGGCGACCTTGGAAAATAAAGGTGGTAATGTAACCAGAAAAAAGTTTAATGAAAATGATAATCGTGTCGGTGAAAATGGCTATACTTCTGGCTTTCAATATTCTACGGTTCGGTGGAAAACTACATTGCTTTATTAATACTTCATAGTCTTCTACACTATTTACGGCGGTGGTAAGTGATATTACATTAACTTTTACATTGTTACATACTTTTGCTACGTTTAATAAAGTAAAATATGTTTACGCACTTCAAAGAGTTTGATGAAAAAGTGGAAAGTTTCACAACTTACGTGAAACGACTGGAACAAAATTTCGTTCTGCATGATATCACAGAACAAAAGAAAGTCCCTGCTATTCTATCATTATTAGGACCGAAATTATATAGTTTATTATGTGATTTATGCATACCTAAGAATTGTGAAACTTTAAAATATAATGAAATTGTTGACATTCTGCTTAAACACTTAAGCCCCGCCCCCAATAAATTCATTGAGATAATTAAATTTAGAAAATGTTTTCAGAATGAAAATGAATCAATTCAAGATTTTGCTGACAGATTAAAAAAAGGGTACGAACTTTTGTGCATTTACTGGTGATACTCTAAATGAAAATTTACTTGAACACTTTTTACGCGGTCTGAAAATGAAAATATTCAGAATAAATTGATAACCCAAGTTGATGATTTAAATTTCGAAAACGCTGTTGAGAAAGCTTTAGCTTTATATAATGTAGATATTGAAATTGCTGAAATTAAGCTTAAAAATTTCAATGTAAATAAAATTTCCAGTACGAAAAATATACAAAACAAGAAATTACAAAATTGTTCTCAAAAACAGAATGTCAACAATCATGTAAATAATACACATTCTGACATGAATAAAAATAAGTTAAAATGCTATCGATGTGGCAATGCCTCTCATTTAGCAAATTCATGCAGATTTATAAATGTTACTTGCAATCTTTGTAGAAAAAAAGGCCATTTAAGCAAGGTATGAAGAAGTACAAATTCTCAAAAACAGGTTAATTCTTTAAATGCTGTAAATATTTTATCTGTTAAGTATGATAAATGCTCTAATCCAGTTTATAATTAACACATAATATTACACATTAAGATGTCTGTTTTCATTGAAAACAAGGCTAGAGCTGATATGGAATTAGATACTGGATACGGAATTTCTGCTGTCCCTTTAAAAAGATTTTGCAGAATTTTTCCTGATCATAAAAATTTTCCTCCAGATGTTCAGTTAAAAACTGCAACTGGTGAAATTTTCAAACTTGTAGGTTATGTTGAATTAAATGTTACTTATGAAAATAAAACTAGAAAGGTAAAGTTGTATTTGATAAAAGAAGATAATTTACCATTATTATTTGGTAGAGATTGGGTATCTGAATTTGATATTTTTCCACATAATTTAAAATCAGTATATGTAAATGAAGTTGTAAAGTATTCTGATAAATTACAAGGTTTGCTACAGGAATTTTCTGATTTATTTACTGATAAGGCTGAGGAGATAAAAGATTTACAGGCAGAACTTTATCTTGAAAAAGATGCTACACCCATATTTTGCAAAGCTAGGACTGTCACTTATGCACTACGTGCAGCAGTCAATCACGAATTACAAAAATTACAAGACGCAGGTATTATTAAACCAGTTACAAACAGCAAGTGGGCAACACCTATAGTTCCAGTGGTTAAGCCTAATGGGAAAATTCGTTTATGTGGCGATTTTAAAGTAACATTAAATAAATATCTGGAAGTTGAAAAATATCCTTTACCTAAAATAGAAGATATGTTAGCTACATTAGGTGGTCCTGTACACTTTACAAAAATTGATTTAAATCAAGCTTATCTTCAGTTACCTGTAGATAAACAATCACAAGAATTATTGACCATAAATACACCAAAAGGATTATTCCAATTCCTTAAGTTACCCATGGGTCTTGCTACTTCTCCTGCTATATGGCAAAGAAAATTTGAGCAAATTTTAAGAGGAATAGAGGGAGTTACAATTTTTATAGATGATATCGGGGTTACAGTTGAAACAGATGAAATTAATTTAGAAAGATTGAAGCAAATATTAGAAAGATTAATGGAATATAACATTAGATAAATAAATAAAAATCATTATTTCTGGCAGATGAGATTACTTACTGTGGTTATAAAGTTGATAAACATGGTATTCATAAAACACAAGATAAAATTGAAGCAATTTTAAATGCTCCAAGACCAGTAAATGTATCTCAGGTTAAAGCTTTTCTAGGCTTAGTTACATATTATGCTAAGTTTGTACCAAACTTATTTACTATTGCAAATCCTTTGAATAATTTGCTTAAGAAGAATGTTAAATTTTATTGTTCTTATAAGTGTGAACAAGTATTTAAAAGTATAAAAAAAGAAATTACTTCTGACAGGTTTCTTACTCACTTTAATCTTAAGTTAGCTTTAGTTTTAGCTACTGATGCTTCTCCTTATGGTATCTCTGCAGTTCTTTCGCATATGATGCCAGATAACACTGAAAAGCCTATTGGGTTTGTGTCCAGAACTTTGACTACTGCAGAAAAACGGTATAGTCAAGTTGATAAAGAAGCATTAGCGATTATATTTGGTGTGAAGAAATTTTTTCAATATTTGTATGGCAATAGGTTTACCTTATTTACTTACAGTAAACCTTTAGAGTCTATTTTTTCTCCTTCTAAATGTATCCCTGTTTTATCGGCTGCTCGAATGCAACGATACGAAATTTATTTACAAACGTTCCAATATGATATCCGTTATAAAAAAAAAACTACTGATCACGGAAATGTTGATGCTTTTTCACGACTTCCTTTACGCAGTGAAGATTTACCTCAACAATTAAATTCGGATGATGCAATTGATGAATCTGAACTGCTTCAAATTAATCCACTCTCTATCTTACCATTAACTTCAAAATCTATTGCTTCAGCTACAAAATCTGATCCCCTTTTACGTCACATTTTTCATCACCTCATTTCTGGTTCTGAAATTCCTAAAAATTTACTTTTCGGTGGTAAACAAGAAGAATTCACTCTTAAACACAGTTGTACTTTAAAAGGATGTAGGGTGGTTATCCCTGAAATTCATAGAAACCAAATCTCAAAAGAATTACACTTTGGTCATTTTGGTATAGTTAAAATGAAGTCTTTAGCTCGTAGTTTTGTATGGTGGCCAGGTATAGACCAAGATATTGAAGATCTTGCACGAAATTGCACTACTTGTGTAAATGTGAAAAATAATCCTCCAAAAGTGGAAACACATCATTGGGAATGGCCTACTGCTCCATGGCAAAGAATTCATATTGATTATTTTGGTCCTGTTATGGGAAAATGCTTCTTTTAGTGGTTGATGCCCATAGCAAATGGCCAGAAGTTTTTATTGTTCCTAGTACAAGTTCAGAAAATACCATTACTTGTCTCTCTTCACTTTTTGAACGATACGGTTTTCCAATTTCTTTAGTATCAGATAACGCTAAACAGTTTACATCTGAAGAATTTGAGACATTTTTGAGAAATCATGGTGTAAAACATAAGTTCAGTGCTCCATACCATCCAGCTACAAATGGACAGGCGGAGAGTTATGTGCAAATTGTTAAACGTGGATTAAATGCCTTCGCTTCCGATCCTGGTACTTTACAAATGAAATTAAATAGCTTCCTTTTGCAATATAGGAACATGCCTCATGTTGCAAGGGGGGGGAGTCCTGCATCTCTATTTCTAAAACGTCATATAAGGACAAAAATAGATTTGATAGTGCCAAATGTTACAAATTTCGTTTATGATAAACAAGAGGTGAAAAAGTCCAAAGTTAAAAGAATTTAAAATTAACCAGAAAGTAGCTGTAAGAAATTATACTCCAGAAGCCAAATGGAAAATTGGTCGAATAATAGCAAGAGAGGGAAAATTACATTATAGAGTTCAAGTTGGTTCGAATATCTGGAAAAGGCATGTTGATCAAATAACAAATGTAGGTTCAGAGATTTCTTTAGTTAATGATACAAATTCTGAAGAAAGTGATACAGGAAATTTCAGAAGTGAGAATGCAATTGTGAAACAAGGTGATTTTTCACCAATACAGCATAGTATCGCAGCTCCACAACCAGTTGATTCTCATGAGTCATGTACTCCAGGTCCTACACCAACAACCTTTCATCCTGATTCTCCAAAACCTTCTGTGCCCACTAGTTCAATAGTTGATGCTGCTGAATTTAAATCTAATTCTTCTTCTCCTTCTCCACAGGTACTTAGACGATCTGGTCGATACACAAGACCTCCTGACAGATTCAAATATTAAGTGGGGGAGAGCTGTCATGTTTGTATTTCAGTTGATTAACTCTAGATGGCAGCATCAAAACTTTCTTTCTTCTCACAATTCCTTTCCAGAGAATTCTCTTCTGTTTACTTTTGTGTAGTCATGTGACCTACGTATGTAAGTGTTGTGCTGTGTTTGTGAAATGATTATTAAATGTTTAAATATCTACCAGCGACCTCGTTATTGAGAGTTATCTTAATCATTATTAGGTAATTACTAAATATGTACTATATTAGATTAATTTTCACACAATTATTCTAATTATTAAACAAATCATATTAGATGTAAATTTCCAACTGGGTGAAAAATGTCCGGACCAGGATTCGAACCCGGGACCTCCTGGCTGAAGCCGCCAGTGCTCTGCCATCTGAGCTATCCCGGACGATTCTGGTCGAACTTTTTTACCCAGCTAACCTTGAAGATTACACCATCTGGTCTGAAACCTGGTTCAGTTCAACAGAATAAATCTCAGGTTTTTTGCCCAGTTGGCCAACTGGGGAGTTCCATTACCTGAGATTTACTCTGTTGAGCTGAACCAGGTTTCAGACCAGATGCTGTAATCTTCAATGTTAGCTGGGTGAAAAAGTTCGACCAGAATCGTCCGGGATAGCTCAGATGGCAGAGCACTGGCGGCTTCAGCCAGGAGGTCCCGCGTTCGAATCCTGGTCCGGACATTTTTCACCCAGTTGGAAAATTACATCTAATATGATTTGTTTGCCAATTAGAATAATTGTGTGAAAATTAATCTAGTGTAATTTCGTATCCAGCGATTTCTGGAGTTCCATTGCCTGAGATTTATTCTGTTGAGCTGACCCAGGTTTCAGACCAGATGCTGTAAACTTCAAGGTTAGTTGGGTGAAAAAGTTCGACCAGAATCGTCCGGGATATCTCAGATGGCAGAGCACTGGCGGCTTCAGCCAGGAGGTCCCGGGTTCGAATCCTGGTCCGGGCATTTTTCGCCCAGTTGGAAATTTACATCTAGTATATATTATATTTTCAGAGCAGAAAATTGACATAAGTCATGTATTTTTAAGGTTTCATAACTCGCTCAATTTTAGCGTTATATAAATGAGACTTTTTTTGTCTTACTTGTCCGTGTAATAGGAATATTTTACTAAATATAACTTATAGGACTGGGGGATCATATAAAAATTTAAATTTCGTAATTTTTAAAAAAAAAAAATTATTGACTCAAATCGCTTTTAAAATATTTCTTTACCTGATTTAAAACATTTTGGTAATTGGAACTATATGTCTATTACTAACAGTTTAGGAATTAGCCATTGAACACCGTTGAGACCGGACACCCTGTATAAACAAATACAAATTATTGGTTGCTATTTGAAGAAGAAGAATGTACAAGTATTGTGTGTGACAGTGCGGTCATTATATTTTTCTGTCATTTTATTCTTTTATCAAGATCTTTAGATTTACAGCTAGCAAGAACAGAATTTTCGGCTAAATTATTTTATACAATTTATTATTTTTTTCAAAAGATCAAAGCTAAAAGAGAAATGTTTTTGTAATCATTAACAACTTGAAAAAAGTAAAAATAAACAATTTCAAAAAAAACATAATTTACTTTTTAAAAAATGAGGGAAAATTCCAGTAATGTCAGCGAAAAGTATGGCTCTTTTTATGAGACCTATATAATAGAATGTAGAAATAACAACGCTAATTTGGAGATTAAAACTGCGTTTTGTGGTTAATGATTGTAGAAGGTACATGAGCATTAGCGTCTTTTAAAATAAGTGCATACGCAGCTTAAAAACCGTTATTTGTCTTTTTTCGCTTTGAAAATTGTACTTTTCAAATAAAATAACAAGTTAATAATGAAATTTCGAGATTTAAGGTAAAGATATATCGAAATAATTGCAGCATTATATCAGGGAGAATTAACAGTGCGAGAAAAATAAAAGAAAATCTTAAAAAGGGAAAGTATCGAATGAAATAGAATATGGGTCGAATATATTGTTAAAAGAGATTCAATATATGAAATATTTACTTTCGTATTAATTTTCTAAAAATAGGACTTCAAATATTTGAAAACATAATTAATTATATAGAATTAAAAACTATTATCATAGGATTGTAGTATCAAAACGAAAAAAAGAAACGAATTAAAGGTATTTTTTAAAAGTAGATGCTCAACAGATGTCTTAAAAAAATATTTAAAAAAATCACCTACGTTTATTGACATTACCATTTAAGTTTATTCTTTTATAAATACAAGTTCTTTCAGAAAATCTTCAGCTAGCTTTTATTGAAGAAAAATAGTAAAGAATATCAATAGAAAGTTTATTTACTAATAAAAATTTAATGTTATATCTATTTAGCACTAGTGGGGGTTTTGCATTACCTAAGGATTGTAAGGGCATACCCAG